>OX352761.1:79580479-80231693 GCA_947095585.1 Nephrocerus scutellatus | reverse complement strand
GTTTGTTTGTTTGTTTGTTTGTTTGTTTGTTTGTTTGTTTGTTTGTTTGTTTGTTTGTTTGTTTGTTTGTTTGTTTGTTTGTTTGTTTGTTTGTTTGTTTGTTTGTTTGTTTGTTTGTTTGTTTGTTTGTTTGTTTGTTTGTTTGTTTGTTTGTTTGTTTGTTTGTTTGTTTGTTTGTTTGTTTGTTTGTTTGTTTGTTTGTTTGTTTGTTTGTTTGTTTGTTTGTTTGTTTGTTTGTTTGTTTGTTTGTTTGTTTGTTTGTTTGTTTGTTTGTTTGTTTGTTTGTTTGTTTGTTTGTTTGTTTGTTTGTTTGTTTGTTTGTTTGTTTGTTTGTTTGTTTGTTTGTTTGTTTGTTTGTTTGTTTGTTTGTTTGTTTGTTTGTTTGTTTGTTTGTTTGTTTGTTTGTTTGTTTGTTTGTTTGTTTGTTTGTTTGTTTGTTTGTTTGTTTGTTTGTTTGTTTGTTTGTTTGTTTGTTTGTTTGTTTGTTTGTTTGTTTGTTTGTTTGTTTGTTTGTTTGTTTGTTTGTTTGTTTGTTTGTTTGTTTGTTTGTTTGTTTGTTTGTTTGTTTGTTTGTTTGTTTGTTTGTTTGTTTGTTTGTTTGTTTGTTTGTTTGTTTGTTTGTTTGTTTGTTTGTTTGTTTGTTTGTTTGTTTGTTTGTTTGTTTGTTTGTTTGTTTGTTTGTTTGTTTGTTTGTTTGTTTGTTTGTTTGTTTGTTTGTTTGTTTGTTTGTTTGTTTGTTTGTTTGTTTGTTTGTTTGTTTGTTTGTTTGTTTGTTTGTTTGTTTGTTTGTTTGTTTGTTTGTTTGTTTGTTTGTTTGTTTGTTTGTTTGTTTGTTTGTTTGTTTGTTTGTTTGTTTGTTTGTTTGTTTGTTTGTTTGTTTGTTTGTTTGTTTGTTTGTTTGTTTGTTTGTTTGTTTGTTTGTTTGTTTGTTTGTTTGTTTGTTTGTTTGTTTGTTTGTTTGTTTGTTTGTTTGTTTGTTTGTTTGTTTGTTTGTTTGTTTGTTTGTTTGTTTGTTTGTTTGTTTGTTTGTTTGTTTGTTTGTTTGTTTGTTTGTTTGTTTGTTTGTTTGTTTGTTTGTTTGTTTGTTTGTTTGTTTGTTTGTTTGTTTGTTTGTTTGTTTGTTTGTTTGTTTGTTTGTTTGTTTGTTTGTTTGTTTGTTTGTTTGTTTGTTTGTTTGTTTGTTTGTTTGTTTGTTTGTTTGTTTGTTTGTTTGTTTGTTTGTTTGTTTGTTTGTTTGTTTGTTTGTTTGTTTGTTTGTTTGTTTGTTTGTTTGTTTGTTTGTTTGTTTGTTTGTTTGTTTGTTTGTTTGTTTGTTTGTTTGTTTGTTTGTTTGTTTGTTTGTTTGTTTGTTTGTTTGTTTGTTTGTTTGTTTGTTTGTTTGTTTGTTTGTTTGCTTGTTTGTTTGTTTGCTTGCTTGCTTGTTTGTTTGTTTGTTTGTTTGTTTGTTTGTTTGTTTGCTTGCTTGTTTGTTTGTTTGTTTGTTTGTTTGTTTGTTTGTTTGTTTGTTTGTTTGTTTGTTTGTTTGTTTGTTTGTTTGTTTGTTTGTTTGTTTGTTTGTTTGTTTGTTTGTTTGTTTGTTTGTTTGTTTGTTTGTTTGTTTGTTTGTTTGTTTGTTTGTTTGTTTGTTTGTTTGTTTGTTTGTTTGTTTGTTTGTTTGTTTGTTTGTTTGTTTGTTTGTTTGTTTGTTTGTTTGTTTGTTTGTTTGTTTGTTTGTTTGTTTGTTTGTTTGTTTGTTTGTTTGTTTGTTTGTTTGTTTGTTTGTTTGTTTGTTTGTTTGTTTGTTTGTTTGTTTGTTTGTTTGTTTGTTTGTTTGTTTGTTTGTTTGTTTGTTTGTTTGTTTGTTTGTTTGTTTGTTTGTTTGTTTGTTTGTTTGTTTGTTTGTTTGTTTGTTTGTTTGTTTGTTTGTTTGTTTGTTTGTTTGTTTGTTTGTTTGTTTGTTTGTTTGTTTGTTTGTTTGTTTGTTTGTTTGTTTGTTTGTTTGTTTGTTTGTTTGTTTGTTTGTTTGTTTGTTTGTTTGTTTGTTTGTTTGTTTGTTTGTTTGTTTGTTTGTTTGTTTGTTTGTTTGTTTGTTTGTTTGTTTGTTTGTTTGTTTGTTTGTTTGTTTGTTTGTTTGTTTGTTTGTTTGTTTGTTTGTTTGTTTGTTTGTTTGTTTGTTTGTTTGTTTGTTTGTTTGTTTGTTTGTTTGTTTGTTTGTTTGTTTGTTTGTTTGTTTGTTTGTTTGTTTGTTTGTTTGTTTGTTTGTTTGTTTGTTTGTTTGTTTGTTTGTTTGTTTGTTTGTTTGTTTGTTTGTTTGTTTGTTTGTTTGTTTGTTTGTTTGTTTGTTTGTTTGTTTGTTTGTTTGTTTGTTTGTTTGTTTGTTTGTTTGTTTGTTTGTTTGTTTGTTTGTTTGTTTGTTTGTTTGTTTGTTTGTTTGTTTGTTTGTTTGTTTGTTTGTTTGTTTGTTTGTTTGTTTGTTTGTTTGTTTGTTTGTTTGTTTGTTTGTTTGTTTGTTTGTTTGTTTGTTTGTTTGTTTGTTTGTTTGTTTGTTTGTTTGTTTGTTTGTTTGTTTGTTTGTTTGTTTGTTTGTTTGTTTGTTTGTTTGTTTGTTTGTTTGTTTGTTTGTTTGTTTGTTTGTTTGTTTGTTTGTTTGTTTGTTTGTTTGTTTGTTTGTTTGTTTGTTTGTTTGTTTGTTTGTTTGTTTGTTTGTTTGTTTGTTTGTTTGTTTGTTTGTTTGTTTGTTTGTTTGTTTGTTTGTTTGTTTGTTTGTTTGTTTGTTTGTTTGTTTGTTTGTTTGTTTGTTTGTTTGTTTGTTTGTTTGTTTGTTTGTTTGTTTGTTTGTTTGTTTGTTTGTTTGTTTGTTTGTTTGTTTGTTTGTTTGTTTGTTTGTTTGTTTGTTTGTTTGTTTGTTTGTTTGTTTGTTTGTTTGTTTGTTTGTTTGTTTGTTTGTTTGTTTGTTTGTTTGTTTGTTTGTTTGTTTGTTTGTTTGTTTGTTTGTTTGTTTGTTTGTTTGTTTGTTTGTTTGTTTGTTTGTTTGTTTGTTTGTTTGTTTGTTTGTTTGTTTGTTTGTTTGTTTGTTTGTTTGTTTGTTTGTTTGTTTGAAATTTTGCACACATGCATTTCCGATGACAACACTTTCCATTCCATTTCCATTAATTTGTGGCCCCTCGGGCTTCGGGGTCGGGGGGTTCCCATTCATACATTTTACAAAATTTACCCGATTTTCTTCAAATTTGTAATACATATGTATCTACGATGGACAAAACTTTTCATAAAAATTTTGGAGACCCTGGGCCCCGGGGTCGTGAGGCCCTATACAAATTTCTTATTTAATATAATATAATAATATAACAAATAATATTAAATACATGTGTTTCTCCGATGGACAACACTTTTTGTAAACATTTTGGAGACCCCGGGCACCGGGGTCGTGAGGCCCCGGTCAAATTTTTTAAAAATTACTCATATTTCTTCAAATTTTAAGTACATGTGTATCTCCAATGGACAAAACTTTTTGTATAACTGTTGGAATGACCGGGCCCTGAGGGTCATGAGCCCCATATACATTTTTTAAATACCAGCCCGATTTTCTTCAAATTTTCAACACATGTGTATCTCCGATGACAACACTTCCTATTGAAATTTGGAAGTAATCGGGCCCTAAGGTCGCGGGCTCCCATACAAATTTTTAACACATGTGTATTTACGGTAATGTGACCACATTTTCATTGAGACAAAGCGGGAAAAATAGGATGAAATGAGAATTACAATTTAGTTATATATATTTTATTGTATACATTCATATACTTGTACAAAAATGTATTTATTATTAATTATTGGTAACTATAAAATATTTGTAAAAAAATTAAATTTTTTATTTTAAAAAAAAAACAACCCATAAAAATTAAAATTTTTCATGTAAATTCTCTAATAGGAGATTCATATGTGTGCAAGGTTTGAATCGGGTTAATTTGGAAAAAATTAATATAAGAGCCCATCACTTCAAAATTTTTTCAAGAACTGTTGTAACCGGAGATATACATGTGTTTAAAATTTGAAGAAAATCGGGTTAATTTTTAAAAAAACTTATATAGGCATCCCTCGAGCCTTACGGCCAGATCACTCCAAAAAAAATGTACAAAAAGTTTTGTCCATCAGAGATAAACATGTCTTTAAAATTTGAAGAAAATCGGGTTAATTTTTAAAAAATTTATATTGTCACACCTCAGGCCTCAGCGCCCGATGACTCCAAAACTGTTTTGTGTGGGAGCCCCCGACATTGGTGCCCGATCGCTTCCAACTTTCAATAGTAATTTTTGTCATCGGTGATATACATGTGTTTAAAATTTGAAGAAAATCGGGTTAATTTTTAAAAAAACTTATATAGGCATCCCTCGAGCCTTACGGCCAGATCACTCCAAAAAAAATGTACAAAAAGTTTTGTCCATCAGAGATAAACATGTCTTTAAAATTTGAAGAAAATCGGGTTAATTTTTAAAAAATTTATATTGTCACACCTCAGGCCTCAGCGCCCGATGACTCCAAAACTGTTAAAAAAAAATTTTGTCCATCGGAGATACGCACGTGTGTAAAATTTGAAGAAAGTCGGGTTAATTTTTTTAAAAAAAGTTATGGGGCCCAACGACCCTGGGACCTCCAAAATTTTTACAAAAAGTGTTGTTGACCGTTACGTTGTGGCGACTATTGCTCTACCTTCGTCAATCAACTAATGAGTCAAACCGAACATCAATTTGAAAACAACAAACCGCACTGTCTAACGGTAGTCCGCACTGTCTGCACTTATCTGAATTAAGCCGAGACGTAACGACAATGATCGAACCCCACCGAGTAAATCTAACTCGGTACATTGCCTAATTTAGTTTACTCTGCATGCATTTTATGTGTTTTTTTATGTATTTTTTATTTCTTTATATTCACCATAATACTTAATAAATAATAGGTAATATATTTTTACAGTACATTTAAATTAAGAAATGCAGATATTTTCTAAAAAGGTGGCCATTTTTAAAAATCGGCGGGACGCGGGGCAGTCCACCAAAAAGCAGGACGTGTGGTCACTTTTATCTACGGTGACAACAGTTTTTGTAAAAATTTTGAAGTAAAGGGGCTCTAGTATTATTTTTTCAAATTAACCCGGTTCAAACTTTGCACACATATCCTTTAAGAGAATTTACATGAAAAATTGTAATTTTTATGGGTTGTTTTTTTAGTATTCTGAATGCTTCATCACAATGTGCGTCCCATTTATATTCAATATTTTTATTTAAAAGCTTTGTAAATGGTTTTGTTATATTAACCAAATTTGGTATGAAACGTCGATAATATACCGCAAGTCCAAGAAACGCTTTTATATCCTTAGCTTTCTCTGGTACTGATAAACTTCCTACTGAATTTACCTTTTCCAAGATTGGCCTAATTCCATTTTCATATATGACATGTCCTAAGTACATTAGTTCTCTTTTAACGAAGTTACATTTGTCTGGTTGTAGTCTTAGATTGTGTTTTTTAACTCTGCTGAATACATTGGCCAACTAACGGTTTTGTTCCCGCAAATCATATCCATATATTACAATATCGTCCCCGTAAACGAAACAATCTATTCCTTGTAATCCCGTTAGTACATTGTTTATCATTCGTTGGAAAGTTGCTGGTGCATTTTTTAATCCAAATGGCGTTCGAGTATATTCGTAATGTCCGAAAGGAGTACTAAATGCGGTTTTCTGCTGGTCCTCAAGTTTGATTTGATGAAATCCACTTGCTAGATCCAACGTGCTGAAATATTTAGATTTACCCAATTGATCCAAAATATCCGTTATATTTGGTATGCGTCTCCTATAGTAACTTCATTCAGCTTTCTGAAATCAACGACTACTCTCCATCGTTTTTGTCTTGTACTGTCCGCTTTCTTGGGTACCAGTAAAAGAGGTGAATTTCCAGGACTATAGCTTGGTTTAACTATTCCTTCTTCAAGCATGTCTTTTACATGACGGATGATTTCAGTTTTGTGGGATTCTGGCAGCTGATATGGTTTCCTATAGATGGGAATTTCAGGGTTAGTGATTATTTTATGTTTCATTGCATCTGTGTAATTTAAATGGTTTCCTCCAAGAAAAAACACGTCATTATATTCTCGACATAAATTTATTATGCTGGATTTTTTCTTCCATGTTACAGTGTTCAAGTTTTAGAGAGGATTCTAATTTAGTTACTATGTTTTACCATTCCACGTTCCAGTCTTCATTATGCAATCGCATTTCTTTATCATTGCTATTTAAAACCATTATTTGTACCTTATTTCCTGATGATTTTGCAGCTGCTACATATACTCCGGGTTTAACTTCTTTTTTTCTTATTACTATGTTTCCATTGGTTGCAAATGGTATTTCTATTGCTTTTTCGCTTCTTGGTTCTATTATAAATGTAATTTCTGAATTTGATTTGATTTTGAATTCTTAAATGTTCAGTATTATAGCCCGCTAAGTTTTGCTCTAACTAAGTGTTACGGTTTGCTGATTTTTCTTCCAATTGTTTAGTCTTACTCTTTGCTTGGCTATCTTTGAGCGTAGTTTTATTCACTTCTGTGTTTTGGGCGGGGTTTACGCCTTTTATTTTTGTTTTTTGTTTTTTAATACACTGACTATTGCTCGCTGGGTTGATGTTCTATTAGGTGACAATAGATAAGGGTTGTGTTGTGATGGAGTGAGTCGATGCATGTTCGAAAATCGATCCATCATTTTTGTTTAAAAGAAGGGAAATTTCACTCCGGCTTTTGGGTTTACGCAGACACGGCAACACGCCTAACGAGTCAGATATCGAGCTTGGTATCTAAATCCTTCAAAAAATTAACAGCAAAGTTGTTCCAACAAATAAGGACAACTTTACATGGCGATCCTGCCATATTATGGCTTAATACTGAGTACTGAAATAATTTTTCATATAAGACTTTTTTTTTATCGTCGAGCAAGAATAATTTTTCTAAGTCGTTATTCATCAAGAAAAATAATTTTTCTAAGTCGTCGTTATTTATCAAAGTCTTTTAAATCATCGTACATGTCGTCCAACGAACGACAGCAAGAGAAACTTGCACTTGCGGCCGATTACATCAGGGAAGCACAAGCCCTGCTCCAGCCCGAGGTTCCAGTGGAACAGGACAAGGTGGGACCAAAGCCACTGTCAATAGAGGAGTACAGACGACGACAGAAATTGAAGAAGCCAGCAGTCGAAGCCTATACTATCCTATCACCATCAAAGAAACTAGGAGGCAGGCAAGTGCGACAGAAGCAAAAACTAGTTGTGTTGAAAAGACTGACAAACATTCCAAACCAGTCAAAGGAAACAAGAAAAGAATTCCTACGGCAAATAAAGGATTTAAAAAAGGCCATCCGCACCAGTAAGAGGGAAAAGAAGAGGAACAACCAATCAGAGAAACAGGAGTTCGACAAATTATTCGATGACACAAAATTAAAAATTTGACAAAACTACCACAAGAGAAACTACCACAAATGGACAACGAAAGTAACAGGGATACCGATGAATTTATATTGGAAGACGTAATCCGACAATATAAAACCAGACTCATTAATGCCGAAGTAGACAAGTTCCCACATTTAGTAGAAATGTTTAGAATAATCGACAATTGGGAAACAGACGAGGAGGAATAATACGTATAATTTAGATTTAATAATTTTCTTCAAAAAAAAAAATAATAATAAATAAATAAATTTTATATATATATTGACTAGCATTTTAAACAGTTTTAATTAGAAAAAAAATTGGGAAAAACCCAGTCAAAAGTCGAAGAGGTCTGTTGAATATTACGATATGCGAATTATGCAATTATGCATTACTTTGCATAATACCGCGAATCGCATTATCGGCTGTGGCAATAGCAACAAACTCATCGTAAACAATGACCCAATTCTGCATTTCTCTATGCACTTTATGTATTACACATATTTTATTGTTAATTAATCACTTTAGCATTATTGACAATACTGATGTACAAATGCACTTTATGTCAATTACACACTTTTAATATAACCTACATACGCCTCTTTGTCAATTTAGCATTTTAGTTTAAACATAGTTATTTACAAATTAAACCCTTTTGCATGTACTTTGATATAAGTAATTTAAGTATAAAAGAAAGTAATTTTGGTAATTAAAAATGAGTTACATTCAAACAGCATATCAGCGTTGTTTTAATTCCACAAGCGGGCAACAAAACAGTTGTTCAATATACAAAACATTTGGTGACCTCGACGTGATCGGGGCACAGTACAGAGTTTCCACCACCAGTGGTAAGAGCTCTAGTACTCGATCCTTAAGGCGTTAGACTGGGCCGACACAGTCTTTCTATTTTTTTTAAGTAGTGTTATACGGCGTAGAGTTCGGCCGACAGAGCTCAGACGTATGGTTGGGCCAACACAACCATTATACACATTATTTAATACATTGGTAAGGCGTTAGACTGGGCCGACACAGTCTCTCTGTTAACAAATAGTGTTTAACGGCGTAGAACTCGGCCGTCAGAGTTCTGGCGTAAGGTTGGGCCGACACAACCATCAACACTTATAACACAGTGAAGTTCTTTGAGAAGGCAAGAAACATGAACATATCTTCTGCTGCAGCAACGTCACATCAAAGGTGGATTCGAGCTGAATCCGCTGCAATGGCAGGTCTTAAACGACTCATTGAAAGGATCAATGTTGAGCTAGAGCAAACACAGTCAGTTGCCTACATCGACCAACGATCGAATGCAGTAAAGGCTCATTGGGAAAACATTTCCAGAATCCATCAAGAGATAGTGTCAGAAGATGAGTCTGGCTCCTACTCTCAAGATGAGTTCTTTGAAATAGAGGATTCCTACAATGACATCCTCACCCAACTAATGGAAAGAAGGACGTCAGGAAGTCCAAACATAGCACAACCAGGTAGTCTCTACTGCTCGACTACCAACAATTAATCTGCCAGTATTCAATGGAGATTATTTACAGTGGAGGCAGTTTGAAGAACTCTTCCAGCAACTAATACATCAACAAAGGATAGGCCTTTCGCAAAAGATGTACTACTTGAAGGCAAACGTGACAGGAGATGCTGCATGTCTGATTCAACAGCTTCCGATAACCGGGGACAGTTATGAAACCGCCTGGACAATTCTAAAGGACCGCTATGAAAATAAGCGTCTAATCGTCTCAGCGTTCATATAAAAATTCGTGCCTCTTAACGCAGTGTCCGCAGGTGGACTAAAAAAATGCATGATGGATTGAAGGAAGCATTGCTTGGTATTGGCAACCTTGGCATATAAACATCCAGTTGGGACGCATTAGTATTACACCTGATGCTACAGAAGTTAGATCCAGAAAGCCACCGGTTGTTTGAGCAGTCCTTGACCAATCCCCGTGAACTACCGCAAGTTTCAACATTTCTAGCGCTTTTGGAGAAACTCTTCCAGATGTTAGAAGTCCTTGGTGATATAAGGGAAAGACCTTTCCAAAGGTTAAACAACAAGTCAAATTGTTTAATCACAACAGAAAATGAAAGGACGTGCCACCTATGTAAAGACGCCTCTTACATGTTAGCGAAATGTAAGAGGTTCCTACAAATGACTCCACAAGAACGAAATTTTAAGGTACGAGACCTAAAGCTCTGCCTAAATTGCTTAAACTCCGGTCACGCATACCGCGAGTGCAAATCCGGAACATGTTTAAGGTGCCAACAGAAAAACAATACTCTGTTACACTTTGGTGCTCAGAAAGAAAATTATAAGCCCATTGCCTCCAAAGATTTTCAGCGTGCATCAACCAATGCTGCATTTCATGAAAGGGAAGAGACATCCTGCGTTTTTCTAGCAACAGCAAAGATCAACATTTTTGATAGTCAGAGAAACACAGTAGAGGCAACAGCATTACTTGACTCTGGCTCTCAGCTTTCATTTATCTCTGAGAATCTATACAGAAAACTGGGTCTTAAAGGGATGACCCAGCAACTCCAAATAGATGGAATAGGATCATCAAAATCCAAATCACATACAAGAACGACACTCGAAATACAGTCCAAAAATACAAGTTTCAGAGCAACAGTTGAGGTCTTCATACTGCCTAAAATAACGTCTGAACAGTCAAGATAAGACGTCAAAATCATTGGGTGGAAGGTTCCAGCAAACTTACAATTAGCTGACCCTCACTTCAACAAATCTAAAAAAATTGACATTTTGCTTGGCGCAGAATTATACTCTGAACTTATGTGCATTGGACAAGTGAAAATGGGGAAAAATCTACCTACGCTTCAAAATACCACATTGGGATGGGTAGTTTTAGGTAAGCTAACGAAGAATGTCACCGCTAAAAACGCATTCTCTGGCATATCTACAAATGAACCACACGACCAACTAGAGAGATTTTGGAAAATTGAAGAAGATGCGGCGACGCTCAAGAAGAAACTCAGCGCGGTAGAACAGAAATGTGAAGAACACTATCACAAAAATACGGTAAGAGGAATAGACGGCCGATATATTGTCGAACTGCCATTTTCGCAATCCCCAAGCGTTTTAGGGGAATCAAAGGAAACAGCGATGCGCCGTTTTTTCGCCATCGAAAGGAAATTAGAAAAAAATTTCTCACCTAAAGACCCAATACAAGACTTTTACGCAAGAATACATCGAACTGGGACACATGAAGGAAATCAAGCCAAGTGATATCCCCTCAAATCACTACTTCCTTCTTCACCATTGTGTACAAAAACCAGAAAGTATCACAACTAAGCTTCGAGTTGTATTTGACGCTGCATGCAAAACATCAAATGGAGGCGCATTAAACGATGTTTTTATGGTGGGACCAACAATTCAGAGTGAACTCTTTGGGTTGCTGCTTCGGTCTTACAAGTATGTCTTTACCACTGACATAGCCAAAATATATCGACAAATTCTCATGAGCGTAAAGGACAGAATGTTCCAGCTTATCATCTGGAGGGATGACGCACTAAAACCATTGATTGAAAATATACTAACTCTGCACTGTCACTTACGGCACATCTTCGGCCTCCTACTTAGGAACAAAAAGTTTGCAGCATTTGGCAGATTTGGAAGAACGACATTACCCAGAGGGTGCAAGAATTGCCAAATCCGATTTCTACATGGATGATGTTATGACGGGCCAGGATGACTTTGCAAAGGCTCTTGCTATGCGAAAGAAACTGGAAGCTTTGCTTAAAGAAGGAGGATTAGAATGAAGAAAGTGGTGCTCAAATCATCCTCACCTGTTACAGCGAATACCAGCGAGTAACATCGAAATCAAGGTCGACATTGGGGGGAAGGAGGATGAGCACGTCAAAACAAAACCCCTGGCATAAAAACAAGTTTATCGGAAACAAGCATACAACCAAACGATCTATCCTATCAGACACGGCACGTTTAAATGATCCACTTGGGTTAATAAACCCAGTAATAACTACAGCAAAAATTATGCTACAAGAACTCTGGATGCTTAAATTAGACTAGGATGCTGCTGCACCCCAAGAATTACATACCAGGTGGCAAAACTTTCTTCAACAACTTTCGGCGCTGAATTCTCTCACAATTCCACGGCATGTACTCTCTTCAAGCAAGGCAAGGGTGATCGAGATTCATGGTTTTTCAGATGCAAGTGAAAAGGCATATGGCGCCGCGATCTACATTAGATGTATATATACCAATTCCGGAATTTCGGTGAACCTTTTATGTGCAAAGTCTCGGGTAGCACCGCTTAAGAAGCTATCACTGCCTCGACTCGAACTCTCGGCTGCAGTTCTATTAGCAGAATTGGTCAGCAACGTAAAAGGATATTTCAATATTGATATAAATAGAACGGTCTATTGGACGGACTCAATGATCACATTAGCATGGATCAGAAAGGAGTCATCTTCATTTAAGACATTCGTTGCAAATCGTGTGGCAGAAATTCCAAGGCTGTCGCAAATCAAAGACTGGAAACATGTACCAACAAGGTACAATCCAGCTGACAAGGTTTCCAGAGGCATGAGGCCCGACGAACTACTTACATCGCCTCAATGGTTCAAGGGGCTGGATTTCTACGAGAGCCAGAATACGAATGGCCCTCAGAACCCATTATTCCAACATCTGATTAAAGGGAAGAAAAGGAGGTTAAAATAGTTTTGACCTGCTGTAAAAGGAAGGAATCATTGATTGACTCTATAGACCACAGAGGGTCATTCATAAGACTAAGACAAATCATTGCATACATTCGGAGATTCTGCCAGAACGCAAGGAGACAGGCACTTGAAGCAACAGAAGAACACGAAGCTGAGATTTTCATACTGAGGAAAATTCAAGCGGAATACTTCTCAGAAGACATGACAAAATCAAAGAAAACAAGTTGTGTTTCACCCAAAAGCAAGCTGAGTTCCTTGGTACCATTTGTTGATGATCAACGACTAATTCGTGTTGGCGGAAGGCTACAAGCAACAAGCATTCCATTTGATACCAAACACCCAATAGTGTTACCACACGAAAGTCCCATTGTCAAATTGTTTGCACGATATCTCCATGAGAAACATCTGCATGCGGGTGAACAAGCACTGGTAGCGATAACCAGGCAGCGATTTTGGCCATTACGAATGAAGACGCTTGCTCAAGTTACCGTTCACAATTGCTTAATATGCGTGAGAACTAAACCACAATCAATTCAACAATTCAACAATTAATGGGGAATCTTCCCCCGGAAAGAGTACAGCCAAGCCGACCATTCGTAAACTCTGGAATAGACTTTTGCGGACCAGTAGAAGTTCATAACAAGCTGAGAGGAAAAAGACCCACCAAGGCGTATATCGCTATATTTATTTATTTTGCAACCGAAGCAATTCATATGGAGATCGTACCCGATCTAACAACAGCTGCGTTCTTAGGTGCCCTGAAGCGTTTCATTGCAAGAAGGGGACGATCTTCGAAAATATTTTCCGACAATGCAACCAACTTTCAATTCAATTCAATGGTGCTTCATTCCACCAAGATTACCTCATTTTGGAGGATTATGGGAAGCCGCAGTGAAATCGGCGAAGTATCATCTGAAAAGAATAACACTAGGGGCTTCACTCACCCATGAAGAACTTCATACCCTAGTAACAGAGATAGAAGGAATTTTAAAATCCAGACCACTTAACAGCTTGTTGACTAATCCCAACGTCCGCAAGCACTGACACCAGGACATTTTTTGATTGGCGAGCCTCTCACCTCAGTTATCAATCCGTACGCAAAGGAAATGCCAACCACTCTTACCAAAACATGGGAATTAGTTAAACTACTACAAAATCAATTTTGGAAGCGCTGGAAGCAAGGACAATATTTACATGAGCTACAAACCCGAACAAAATGGCATCAGGAGAATAAGACTATACATCCAGGCACTATAGTGTTACTAAAGGAAGACAACATACCTCCCTTGAAGTGGTCATTAGGAAGGATAATAAAGGAACACAAGGGGGCTGATGGTCTGACCAGAGTTGTGGAAGTAAGGACCGCAAAGGGCACTTTCAGACAAGCTGTTCACAAGGTGTGTCCCTTACCCATAGAAGATAAATCGCCCCAAATTAGCTCCCCTACCCAAATCGATAGTAAAGTAGTCCTTAGTGAAGAGATAAAAAATGCACCACCTTGGCAGCCTCCGCTTGCAAGGTCACCGCAGCAGGCAACAGCACTAAGCACATCTCATCTGAAAATCCGACATCCAGCACCTCAAAGGCCATCAAGGAAACGAAAAATCTTGCCCATAAATTCCAACTGGCTACAGAATCCTGAGGGGATGAGGCGTACCAAGCTCAGTAAAGACCAAACATCAGAAAACCGTAATAACACCCATCCCAAGGGTGCTAACTCGAAATTCATGAAATTCAATCTCATACTGTCATTATGTACGGTATTCGTATGTCAGACCTTTGCCCTATCACCAGTGGAGATCATCCCACTGGGATATACCACCACCCGGGATATACTTTGAAAACATTGGTCAAGCTGAACTAGCCACTGACTCTTGGAGCATAGGCATATACTACGATCTAACAACCTATCGACAGGAAGGTTCCATGCTAGTGGAACAGCTGAAACGACTCAAAGGTATATGCAATACGATGACCGAGTGCAGCAAGTATTGTACCACCATAGCCGATCAATTTCAACAACAAATGAACAAAATAAAAGACGTTAATGATCTGTTAATAAAGACTCATGGATACCTTAACAGGACCCGTATGAGACGCTATCCATTCGACTTCATTGGGACAATAGCCAACAAGGCATTTGGCATACTAGACCAGGAACATATTAATTGCCCAAAATAATTCACACACAATAACAAATTTGCAGTCGGCAATACTTCAAATGAAGCAACAACAAGAACTTCCGAGGAAATTTGATGCCAGAGACATTCATCATTTTGCAGTTAGCTACGTCACGGTAGCGGCGATCGTGATAATGTTTGCCATACAACGACGTAGTAAAAAGTTTACAACTAAACCTGAGCCAGCAAAAAGGGTCCAGTTTCAACTCGGTGGACAACAACCAGACAATTAATGTTGAATGCTTCAACGGGGGGAGTATGTTGAATATTATGATATGCGAATTAAGCAATTATGCATTACTTTGCATAATACCGCGAATCGCATTATCGGCTGTGGCAATAGCAACCAACTTATCGTAAACAATGACCCAATTCTGCATTTCTCTATGCACTTTACGTATTACACATATTTTATTGTTAATTAATCACTTTAGCATTATTGGCAATACTGATCTACAAATGCACTTTATGTCAATTTCACACTTTTAATATAACCTACATACGCCTCTTTGTTAATTTAGCATTTTAGTTTAAACATAGTTCTTTACAAATTAAACCCCTTTTGCATGTACTTTGATTTAAGTAATTTAAGTATAAAAGAAAGTAATTTTGGTAAATAAAAATGAGTTACATTCAAATAGCATATCAGCGTTGTTTTAATTCCACAAGCGGGCAACAAAACAGTTGTTCGCTATACAAAACAAGGTCATTGTGAATAACAATGGACCTCAGTCCAATAAAAATTACGAAGCAATGAACTATGGATTAGACATAGTAACGGTTTTGCTGGTAGTAATAATAATCCTAGGGTTGAACTACATTCGCAAGATATTAAGCAAAAAAGTAAATAAGGTCATTAAAAAAGAGATGATAAAACCAAACATAATAGGTAGTCAGTATAAAAAAAAATTTTTTTTATTCACTTTCATATCTTACGGTACTCCAAAAATTTATTTAAACTCTATGGAAAAACTCGGTTCTCTTACAGAAGATCTGTATAAAATAGTAAAAAACCTTATAAAAGATGGCCCTAACAGAAAAAGATCTAAGGAATCAGCTGAGCCAAGATTAGAACAAATTCATGAAATTTTTGAACAAGCACAAACTATAGCTACAGACCTAGATGAAACTCTTTTCGATAACAAGGACTTTCAAATAATATGTGAAAGATTGCACAGATACAAAACAGAAGCAATAGATAGAATAGCAAAAAGCATAATACAGGAAGAAATAAGGGAAGACACAAAACTTACACCAAACGAAACACTAACAGACGTAGGCAAAATGACGGACGAATTTAGTTTCAGCTTCGCTCAGAAGCTACCAACGCTTACGTGTGAAGAAGAAAGTAAAAAACTTGAAAACATCAGGGACTTTTTAAACAGTATCAAGTTCTATTATGATACACTCACCCCGACCGCAAAACAAACCTTAATAAAGTTCTTACTTAAATGCAAAATTCAAGGTAGGGCACTTACCGAGTTGGGAAGTCAAAAACCAGAATATTTTGCACAACTAAAAAAATACCTAACGGAAAAATGCGGACCAAAAGAAACCATAGAATTAATACAATCAAAACTTAGTAGGACACATCAGGGAAACCGACCTATACGAGAATTCGTTACGGACATCGAAACAAAATGACAGAACTGGCAGTAGCTTGCCATGGTGAAAGCACCCGAGCAACATTAACCACAACCAATGATCATAGGGCATTAGCCTTCTTAAAAAAGGGGGTGAATGACAGACTACGTATTATACTCGACAGCACCAGACACACGACTTTTCAAGAAGCGGCACAGCACTTGCTGGAAATAGACCGACGTATTTACATTGTCTTTTTTTTGGTATTGTTTATTTTTCAACAATTTTTTTTACTACTTAATCTACTACATGTTTATTTTAAGGGAATTAAATTTTAAACAATAATTCTAAAATTAAATAAGAATGAAAAATATTAAGCGGCGTATAAACAGGGCGAACTTCAGCCTCTGTAATATTGGTTGCCCGCCTTCTCGTAGAAGGAGACGTCTTGATTGTTAAAGATGTCATCGAATCTAGCATCAGTGAATCCTCTTATGTGTATGTACCGGTGACTTGGCTCGATTTCCTCGATTTGCAGTCCTTGCATCTCAGGAGTTGGATGTGTTTCCAATGCGTCGACGAATTTCCTCGCCATTCGGAACAAGTGGTCAGTTATTGGCAGCAGACCTGCTGCTTCGTATAGTTTTGTAGTCGACACAAACTTATAGCTGTTTGTCACCCTCCAGAGACCTGTACAGATCCTTAGTACCTTCCTTTCAAATAGGGAGATCTTCTTCATCGTTGTTGGTGAGACGGTGAACCATATGGGGTAGCCATAGGTTTTCACTGGCCTGATGAGTTGCTTGTAGATAAGCAGCCTGGTGTTGTTGGACAGACCGTCCAACAGACCGTCCGTTGGTAGCGGGTGCACCAAATGATGAGCGTAGTTCGCTTTTTTCATTGTTTTGTCGATGTGAGAGTTAAACTTGAGCCTCTCAGTAAAGTTGATTCTCAGGTACTTAGTCTCTGACTTGGTGTTTATTGTTGTGTTATCCGGAAGGGTGATTTTTAAGGCTCTGCACCGGCTTGCGATTTTTCTTATCCTTGTTTCGGTTGCTGGTACTCGGAAGCAGATGAGTTCCATTTTATTGGCGTTGATCTTTAGTCCCCACTTCAGGTAGTAGTCCCAAAGATTTCTGAGGTCTTCCTCCACTCTTCGGGCAGCTATCTCGGGAGAGCGGGAAACTGCATACGTTATGGAGTCATCCGCGAAGAGCATAGTCCTTGTTCCGGCTGTATTTGTAGGTTGATCCGCCGTGAAGATGCTATACAGGACTGGTCCAAGTCTGGAACCTTGGGGAACTCCGGCTTTGATCCTTTTCCTTGTCGATGGGCGGTCGTACACCTGTACAAAGAAGACCCTGTTAAAAAGAAAATTTTTTAATTATTTTTACAATATAATTGGGGAAACCAAAACTAATAAGCTTGTACATTAGCCCGTTTATCCAGACACTATCGAAAGCTTTTTCGATGTCTAGCAAACAGGCCACTTTACTACTTTTGACGTTCAGTCCTTTAGTGACGTCACTGTGAAGCTTCAGCAGAGGGTGCAGCGTAGAGCGCTTCTCTCGGAAACCGTACTGAAAGGAAGGAATAAGATTTCTTTCCGTACAAAACGTATTGATCTTTTTACGGATCAATGATTCCAATACTTTACTGATACAACACAGTAGAGCTATTGGACGGTAACCAGTTACGCTGGAGCGGTCAGTTTTCTTGGGTACTGGTACTACCTTGGCCACTTTCCAGTTGTCCGGAAAGTAGCCATTGTTTAGGCAATTGTTGAAAATGATGGTTAACATCAAAATTGCCATACCCGGTAACTTTTTAAGCAAAAAGTTAGAAATCCCATCTGTGCCTGATGATACAATAACAAAGTCATACGATGCTTACTAGACACCGGAGCATCCATTTGCGTAATAAAAAATTTCGTACAATAGCACCTTACATTTCGGGAAGAACAGCATTCCGTACAATTTCCATGTAGTACCCGATTCCTTCCCGATTCCCGTCGATGGTATTATTGGATCAAACTTCTTAATGGAGTTTGGTGCGGTAATCGATCTAGAAATCTTACATTTAAATTTTTTAATTAATAACACACAGATTTCGGTACCGATATGTGTACAACATAGTTTAAATAACATAACCGTGTCTCCAAGATATGAAGCTACATATTGGGTGAATACAAAGCATATAGATTCCAGAATATTCTGTCCTCAAAAATTGTGCAAAGGTGTTCACATGGCTGGATCCATATCTGCGGCCATACAAGGAAAATGGGCAGAACCAATATCATTCCCAGTAGCAGTATATTTTTCATGTATTGATTTAAGTCAAGGATACTACCAAATGGAATTGGAACCAAAAAGCAGACCTATGACAGCATTTTCAACGGAGGACGGTCACTATCAGCTAAAACGACTACCAATGGGACTAAAAATCTCACCAAGCAAATTCTCAAGGATGATGTCAATAGCGATAGCCGGACTTACGTACTCACGCTGTTTCGTTTACCTTGATGACTTAATAGTGTTTTGTAAGAACCTCATAGATATTAGCAGAGCGAGGTTGAAAAGAAAACGATGTTGCCTTTACAAGTGATACAATCAAACAGAAAGAATATATTTCAATATAATAGTAATGACAGATGACAATATGGAGTGCGTTCATAGCTTAACAACACTCTCACTTGTTGAATAATTAAGTTATAAAAAATTAACATAACAAAAATTTAATTCAATTATAAAACAATTAAAAGTTAATTTTAATTATTTAAGATTCTTCAACATAATCCCATAGCTTTGACGCAAAAATTATGTTTGTCCTTAGTGACTGCTTTAGTTAAACTGTCGGCAACCATTTCATTCGTTGGAGTGTAGCGTATTGTTATGATTTTGTCGTTAACCTTTTCTCGAATATGGTGGTGTCGAATATCAATGTGCTTGCTTCTTGGTCGATAAGCATCCAACTCAGCTAAACATATTGCACTTTGATTGTCACAGAAAATATTAACCGGCTTGAGCAATTTGAGATCGAGTTCGTCAGCCAATTGCTTCAGCCAGATGGCTTCTTGGGTTGCTGAGGACATTGCCATATATTCGGCCTCAGTGCTAGATAAAGCGATGGTTGGTTGTCGTTTACTGGACCATGTAATAGCTGCATTTGCTAATTTAAACAGGTAACCTGTACAAGATCGACGTTTATCCACGTCCGATGCCCAATCAGCATCACTAAATCCAATGATTGAATAATCATCAGTCTTTTCATACCGAATTTTATAATTAATTGTACCATGTAAATATCGCAGGATTCTTTTCACTGCCTTCCAATGCGCACTACCGAAATTTGAATTGAAACGACTTACATCATTTACTGCAAAGTTTATATCTGGTCTCGTACATTGCGTAAGGTATTGTAAGCAACCCACAGCTTGTTGATACGGTACGTCGTGTAAGTTTTCTTCTTTGCCATCTGACGACATACTTATTGAAAGTTTTTGATTCAAGTCGCTGGGTGTGCCAATCGGCTTACAATTTTTCATTCCAAAACGAGTTAATATTTCTTTGATGTACGAGGATTGGTCCAGCTCAATGCTGTTTTTATTTTGTTGTATGCGAATACCCACGCATTCCGTGGCAGTACCTAAATCTTTCATTTTGAACTGCGTGCATAAAAATTGCTTAAGCTTGATTAAATCTTCTTCATTTTTCCAGAATATCATCAAGTCATCTACATAACAAGCTACTATTAAATTAGATCCTCGATTAAAATAAATGCACGGATCCAATTCGGATTTTACTAAACCAAATTCCTTTAATGCAGTTTCTAGTTTAATATTCCACTGGCGTCCAGCTTGTTTGAGTCCATACATAGCTCGATTCAGTTTACAAGCTCTATTTGTTCCATCATTAAAACATTCCGGTTGCTCGATATACACATCTACATCAATGTCGCCTTGCAAGAAAGCGGTGACAGCGTCCATTTGATGTATTTTCAAACCATTTTCAACTGCTAAAGCCATCAAAAATCTTATCGAAGCATAGCGAACCACAGGCGAGAAAGTTTCATTGTATTCTACACCATATTTCTGTGAGCAACCTTTCACAACCAAGCGAGCCTTGTAACGCAATACGTTGCCATCATTGTCAAATTTGCGTTTGAATACCCATTTTGTCTTGATAGCGTTTCTTCCAGGCGGTAATTTGATGAGACTCCAAGTTTTGTTTTCTACTAACGATGCAATTTCTTCATGCATGGCACACTGCCACTTTGAAGAATCATCACGTGCTCCAGCTTCTTTTACTGTTTGAGGATCAAAATCGTTAATATTATTTAATGAAAAATAACTTACATAATCATTAAATTCTCGAAGCTTTGGTTCACGCGTAGATCTTCTTAATACATTTTCAGGTGTCGCAACATCTTTTTCAGGTTGATAATCTCGATCATCAATATTATCAATTTCACCAGTATCAATCAAAGTAACATCAGTTTCAAACGATGAATCTTCATTGTTCTCATAATCTCTCACTTCAGCTGGACTCACATTGTTATCAGTTGATAACGTCACCATCGAATCACAATTTTTTTCATGAAAAACAACATCTCTACTTATTGTTAGTTGTTTCGTTTTTGGATCAATGCAACGAAAACCTTTTGTATTGCTGTCATACCCCACGAATATCATTTTTCGCGACTTCGAGTCGAACTTCTTCCTCTTTTGTTTAGGAACATGTACCATTACAGCGGATCCAAAAATTTTCATATGAGATACATTTACTTTGATGCCCGTCCATACTTCTTCAGGAGTTTTGTTCACCAAAATTGTTGAAGTTGTTCTATTGATAATGTAGGCTGCCATTGCAACCGCTTCGGCCCAAAAACTTTTGTCCAAATCAGCATCAAACATCATACACCTTGAACGTTCCACAATCGTTCGGTTCATTCTCTCCGCAAGACCATTTTGTTGAGGAGTGTACACATTTGTAAATTGATGCTGTATACCGCATTTTTTAAGAAAAATCTCAAACTCTTTGGAACAATATTCAGTGCCATTGTCAGTTCTGAATTTCTTTATTTTACGACCAGTCTGATTTTCTACATATGATTTGAAATCAACAAATGATTCAAAAACTTCAGATTTGGACGACAAAAAATAGACAAATAGTTTTCTTGAATAATCATCAATGAATGACAAGAAATATTTTGCGCCACCAATTGAATTTTTCTCCATCGGACCACAAACATCAGAGTGGATTAAATCCAGCAAATTATTTGAACGCTTACCACTAGGCTTGAAAGGGAGGCGCGATTGCTTGCCCATTGCACAAACTTCACATTTCAAGATTTCATCATTCTTGAACATCATTCCATCTACTACATTACGCATGTCACAAAGTGTTTTGTAGTTTACATGACCAAGACGTCTGTGCCATGTCAATGCACTACTTTCTCTTGATTTTGTCAACATACATTTATCAGTAGAGGTTGAAATCCTGTATACACCATCCTGTGACTGACATTGCGCAAACAAATCACCATTTTTGTCATAAATTTTACCACCATCACTATCAAAAACAATTTTATTACCTTTTTCAACAATTTTGCTGACAGATAAAAGATTAGCAGACAGATCAGGAACATGCAAAACTTCTGCTACTGGTATTGTATCATTTTTTATTGATAGAACAGTTTCACCAACACATTTCACTGGCATCTTCGTGTCGTTTGCTGCTACTATTTCAGCAGCTTCAGTGGATCTTCTATTTTTTAATAAATTTGCATCAGGCGTCATGTGACTCGACGCACCACTGTCTAAAAACCAATCTGATGTATTTGATTTCGAGAAAAAAGATACAGCTAATGCTCTTTTAGCCGATTCACTTTTATAGCTTTTAACATTGTTTTGACTTTTATTCTTCTCAAAATTAGACAATGACTTCTGCTTCTCTTTGATTTTATTGCATTCAAAACTCTTGTGATTTTTACCACCACATTCATAACAAATTATACTTCCAGTATGACGATTTTTATGTTTTGATGCATTTTTTACATTGTATTTACTGAAAAACGCATTGCTTTCGTTTGTCTTTGATACATACTGTGTGTCAAGTAATTTCATTTTGATGTGATCTGCATTGATGGTTTCACTTGCCTCAAAACTCAGAATAAGAGGTTTAAATTCATTTGTCAAACCTGCCAACATAATTGCAGCCAACCAGTCATCATCTATTTTGAATCCAATGCTATTTAATTTGCACGAAATTGAGGTTATCTCGTCAATGTAATTTTGCATGTTTTCACAACTTTCTAAACGAATTGAAATGAGAGTTCGTAACAACGTAATTTTTCTTAATAATCCACGGTCTTCATACAAATTTTTAAATTTTTCCCATATCTCAAGGGCTGAATTGCAATTTAAAATGTGAACAAAAAGTTCAGGCTCCACACTCAGAGCCAACGTAGATTTTGATTCACGCAACATGTCTTCATTATTTTCTACCGGCTTTTTAGCATCGTCTGGAGACTTCTGGATACACTTATGCCATTTTTTCATATCGAAATAATTCTGCATAGCAAAACACCACATATGATAATTATCCGCACCGCGTAGTTTTTGGATGTAAAAATCCGATTTGCTGTTTGATCCTGCCATTTTGTTCTCATAAAACGTGTATATGACGATACAAATTTTACAACAAAATTTCCCATATCTCAAGGGCTGAATTGCAATTTAAAATGTGAACAAAAAGTTCAGGCTCCACACTCAGAGCCAACGTAGATTTTGATTCACGCAACATGTCTTCATTATTTTCTACCGGCTTTTTAGCATCGTCTGGAGACTTCTGGATACACTTATGCCATTTTTTCATATCGAAATAATTCTGCATAGCAAAACACCACATATGATAATTATCCGCACCGCGTAGTTTTTGGATGTAAAAATCCGATTTGCTGTTTGATCCTGCCATTTTGTTCTCATAAAACGTGTATATGACGATACAAATTTTACAACAAAATTTCCCATATCTCAAGGGCTGAATTGCAATTTAAAATGTGAACAAAAAGTTCAGGCTCCACACTCAGAGCCAACGTAGATTTTGATTCACGCAACATGTCTTCATTATTTTCTACCGGCTTTTTAGCATCGTCTGGAGACTTCTGGATACACTTATGCCATTTTTTCATATCGAAATAATTCTGCATAGCAAAACACCACATATGATAATTATCCGCACCGCGTAGTTTTTGGATGTAAAAATCCGATTTGCTGTTTGATCCTGCCATTTTGTTCTCATAAAACGTGTATATGACGATACAAATTTTACAACAAAATTTCCCATATCTCAAGGGCTGAATTGCAATTTAAAATGTGAACAAAAAGTTCAGGCTCCACACTCAGAGCCAACGTAGATTTTGATTCACGCAACATGTCTTCATTATTTTCTACCGGCTTTTTAGCATCGTCTGGAGACTTCTGGATACACTTATGCCATTTTTTCATATCGAAATAATTCTGCATAGCAAAACACCACATATGATAATTATCCGCACCGCGTAGTTTTTGGATGTAAAAATCCGATTTGCTGTTTGATCCTGCCATTTTGTTCTCATAAAACGTGTATATGACGATACAAATTTTACAACAAAATTTCCCATATCTCAAGGGCTGAATTGCAATTTAAAATGTGAACAAAAAGTTCAGGCTCCACACTCAGAGCCAACGTAGATTTTGATTCACGCAACATGTCTTCATTATTTTCTACCGGCTTTTTAGCATCGTCTGGAGACTTCTGGATACACTTATGCCATTTTTTCATATCGAAATAATTCTGCATAGCAAAACACCACATATGATAATTATCCGCACCGCGTAGTTTTTGGATGTAAAAATCCGATTTGCTGTTTGATCCTGCCATTTTCTTCTCATAAAACGTGTATATGACGATACAAATTTTACAACAAATGTAAAATCAATCTGAATTGCGATTAAATTCAAAGTCCAGTGACTTGATTAAACAATTAACTATTTAATTGTATACAACAAATGTATTTATAATTTAATATATTCGCGATGATTTCAGATTTAATTAACTTGGGACTGGGCCCATAACCTATTAGCAGAGCGAGGTTGAAAAGAAAACGATGTTGCCTTTACAAGTGATACAATCAAACAGAAAGAATATATTTCAATATAATAGTAATGACAGATGACAATATGGAGTGCGTTCATAGCTTAACAACAATAGATCATAACAAAAATCTGATAGACGTGTTCAAACGACTTAGGGAAGTAAACCTAAAAATTCATCCAGGAAAGTGTGCCTTCCTACGAAAAGAAGTATTGTGTCTAGGGCACATTATTTCCGAAAAGGAAATTCACCCAGATCCGACAAAATCCGCAGCAATGAGCAATTATCCTACCCCAACAAATGCAGACGATGTAAGAAGATTCGTAACAATCGCTAATTACTTAGAAAACGGAGAATTAAATTTTAATCAAAACTGTAAAAAATATTTTCAGCTTCTTAAAACAATCCTTACTAGTCCCCAAATTTTACAATTCCCAAATTTCGACAAAGAATTCATTTTACGGACAGACGCCTCATGTTTTGCACTAGGTGCTGATTGTCCAATTTCCAATTGCTTATGCGAGTAAAAATCTGAGTAGTGCCGAGAAGAATTATAGCACTATCGAAAAAAAGTTGCTGGCAATAGTATGGGCGATAAAACACTACCGACCATATTTGTTTGGACGGAAATTCAAAATTATAACAGACCATTAGTTTACCTTTTTTCCCTTAAAGAACCCCCAAGTAGATTAACAAAATTCAGACTGCTACTAGAAGAATATAATTTTCACATTGAAATTTACACCCGGAAAAGATACATGCACAGCTGACGCTTTAAGTCGCTTTAAATGGGATTCTGACCAACTTAAAGAACTACACGTATGTGTCATAACAAGATCTAAAACACAAGCAGAGAAGTCAATACAGAAAAATCTAACGGACAGACAGGAAACAGAAGCAGAAGAAAATAATCGTATAATTACTGAGCTACTCAAGCCACCAAAGCATGGAAATAAAATAACTGAGCTAAAAATATGTAACAGTTTCGAGGACAAGGAATATCAAATAAAAGATATAGATATAATCCTGGGACCCAACAAAGTTTTGGCATACGTCCCAGTGAAGAATTGTATAAGTTAACAAACGAAACCTAATCATCACTTTGTATCAAATAACTTTGTATCCAGCCACAAATTATCCGAACTGAATCCGCAGCAGACGTAAACATCCGCGGCAGACATAAACATTTGATGACCAAGCGTCTGGCCTTCATCCGCATCACATATGAACATTTGATGACCAAGCGTCTGGCCTTCATCCGCATCCCATCTGTCCACACAGTTTCTCCCATTATAAATACTAGCTCTTAAGTTGTATGATTGTTCAGTTGCCTAGTTAAGCTCTTAGTATCAAGTTCAGTCGACTATTTATAGTATTGAGTTCTATTGATTAAATAATATAATAATACAGTTGCCTTAGTGAGAATAAAATAAAGTTATTTTTTTTAAACCAAACTTTGTAGTATAAAATTAACTGGCGCCCGAGCAGGGACCCGTGTAAAAGTCAATACTAAATTTGTGTTCACGGGTAAAAATAAAAAGTGTGTTTTGAACAGTGAATTCAATCATCTCAAAAATATAGTGTGTTTAAACTGCGAATTTAAAACACAATAATCGAAAAAACCGACCTAGGAGAAAAGAGGCCCCCCAGTAGCTGATTCGTAATAAAAGAACCAGAGGAAAAGGAGTCAATCAAATTTTGACAGCCGCTCCAGGATGCAACGAACCGCACTAGTGTAAGAAACAAGTGCTTAGAGTAAGAATAAATAAAAATTTAAAATTTCAATTTCATATATATTTATAAACGATAACATAATTTTCATTTAATAACAAATTTTTTTTGCAATTTTAAAAGAGCAATCGCGTTCTAAATTCTAAAGAAATATCTATTAATATCTATTAAATAAGTGAGTGAGCATTAAAACTTATCCATATCTAAATTAATATAAAAAAAATTTATATCGATTAAGAGAGTTTTTAAACCAATAATTTTTTTTTTTAAACAAGTGAGTTATTAAACATCTCCTAAGATTCTAAACGCTAATATTTATAAAAAAGGTACACCCAAGTTCTTAAATTTATTTTTAAAATCATGGCAAACCCACCTCTCATCCGACCACCAATCCTTAATCCAGACATTGCTCCGAATCCCCAAAATCCACCAAATCCTCCCAATCCTAATGCTCGCGAGGTAATTACAAGCGAAGCATTAAATAATCTGGTAACCGGCATAGTGAGTCGTGTCCTTCAAAGTGAAGGTCGACAATGGGTTCAGTCAATAATTAGCCCCAATTCTGATGGCTTTAGTGGTACAGACCAAATTATTAACCCCGAATTCCGTGCAAACCTAAACGAACTTGACAAAATACCTGACGTAGTACGAAGCCTTAAAGACTTTACAGGTCAACCAGGTGAATTTAATTCCAGGAAAAAAAATGTTGATCGTATTTTACAATTATACGAAACAATTAGAGGTACACCAAAGTATTATGGTATTTTGAGTGTTATAAGAAATAAAATAGTTGGTCAAGCCGATGTGGTATTAGAATCATATAATACCCCATTAGATTGGAAGTGCATCTCACGATGCCTTACAATGCATTATGCGGACAAGCGCGATTTGTCCACATTAGAATATCAAATGTTTTCATTAGTTCAAGGGAATCACACCGTGCAAGAATTTTATCACCAAGTCTATGCTCATCTATCCCTCATATTAAATAAGTTAGGATCCATGGATGTTAGCAGCGAGTCCTTATCCTTGCTAACACAAACATATCGCGACAAAGCCCTCGATACGTTTATACGAGGCTTGAAAGGTGATCTACCAAGATTACTTGGCATGAGAGAACCTACAGATCTTCCACAAGCGCTACACCTATGTTTTAAACTGGAGAACCAGAATTTCCGTACCCAATATGCAATCACGCATAACGGCCCAACACGTGCAGTAGTTAATCAACCACAAACGCCTCTTCGAAGAAACATGAACTATGGTAATACTCAAAAAAATAGACAAGATTTTTATCCTCAGCTAACGTACCTACCCCAACCATTCAATTTCAATCAATATACCAATCTAAACCGTCACAGACCGCACAATTTTAATTCTAATTTCCCTGCAAATCAAAACGCTTATAGACAACAACAGTTTAACCAGAATTACTCACGATATCAAGGTCAAAATAATATTCCAATACCGGCGCGTCCCACTGCGCCGAAGCCGCAACCCAGACCAGAACCGATGGACGTAGACCAAAGCATGCGATCAAAGGGAGTAAACTACATGAACAGACCAGCTCCAAACCCAATGTTTGGTAAAAGACCTCCAGTCGAGCCACAACAACCCAGACCTATGAAGTACCAACGAAATTTCCACATTGAACCACAAGAACAAGACGTAGTAAGTTACGAACAGCAACTTGACTCAGAAATAGACCAAATCGAACAACCGTTCGCAGATTACGTTGAAGGATATGAAGAGTTCCGGAATGAAGAAAAAGAAATTTTGGACTTTACAGATATACATTTTTTAGACTAGATTGTTCTTCGCTGCCCTACTTTGAGTGCAGAACGAAGAACGGACAATTATTAAGAATTCTGATAGATACCGGATCCAATAAAAATTACATAAAAGCAGACCTTGTTTCAAATCCTTTACCAAATGCACAACCTTTTTATGCAAATTCTATAGGTGGAAATGTTAAGATTAGCCACTTTACAATGGTTAATCTATTTGGCCTAAAAGATACTGATGTTAAATTTTTTATACTACCCTCTCTCAAATCGTTTCATGCCATTTTAGGAAATGATAGCTTAAAAGAGCTCTCAGCAATAATTTTTACGCGGGACAGTTATATGGTCATTAAAGACAAGGTAAAAATTAGAATTAAACAACACGCTTATATGGCGGTAAACAAAATAGAGACTAAACTAGATCATTTAAATACACTTCAAAGAAACAGAATTAACGATGTTATAAGAAATGTGCCAAACCTATTTACCGAACCTGACGAAAAACTTACCTTTACCACTGTTGTAAAAGGTGATATTCGTACAACCTCAGATATCCCAATCTATTCAAAATATTACCCCTATCCTATGGCCCTCAAGGATGAGGTAGAACAACAGGTCAGGCAACTACTTAATGATGGCATCATTAGACCTTCACGGTCCCCATACAATTCGCCTGTATGGATAGTGCCTAAAAAAGCCGACTCATCAAATAAGAAAAAATATAGAATGGTTATAGATTACCGCAAACTGAATGCTCTAACGATTTCGGACAAATATCCTATTCCTGAGATAAACGAGGTGTTATCTCAATTGGGTCAAAGTAAATGGTTTTCGGTCATAGACCTTAAGAGCGGATTCCATCAAATACCGCTTAGGGAGGCAGATATTGAAAAAACGGCATTTTCTGTAAACAACGGGAAATATGAGTTTACCAGGCTGCCATTCGGCTTAAAGAATGCTCCTTCAATATTTCAAAGGGCACTTGATGATATATTACGCGAACTCATTGGAAAAATATGTTACGTTTATATAGACGATATCGTCATCTTCAGTAAAGACGAAGACACACACTTTAAGAATCTCAAAAAAAATTTCGAAACCTTAGAAAAAGCAAATTTGAAAGTTCAACTGGATAAGTGCTCATTCCTAAAAAATGAAGTTGAATTCTTAGGATTCATTATTTCTTCAAATGGTATTAAAACCAATCCGGCGAAAGTTGATGCAATCGCAAATTTTCCATGTCCAAAGACCCTTAAAGATCTTCGATCCTTCCTTGGACTCTCAGGTTATTATCGTCGTTTTATTAAAGGTTATGCCAGTTTGGCAAAGCCCCTAACTTCTCTTTTAAGAGGGGAAGGAGGTCGTATCTCCAAAAACGCATCTAGTAAAACAACTATCCAACTCAATGACGAGGCTCTCGAAGCATTTAACAAGCTTAAAAATTCACTGGTTTCAAGCGATCTTTTATTAGCATACCCAGATTTTACGAAAGAGTTCTATCTTACTACAGACGCCTCCAATTACGCCATTGGAGCAGTTTTGGAACAAAATGGGAAACCTATTACATTTATTTCTCGAACATTAAATAAAACAGAGGAATCATATGCTACTAACGAGAAAGAAATGCTTGCTATTATTTGGGCATTGCATTCTCTTCGGAACTTCCTTTACGGATCACGCAAAGTAAAAATCCTCACAGATCACCAGCCTTTAACTTATGCTCTTAGCAATAAAAATAATAACGCTAAAATGAAAAGATGGAAAGCCATCTTGGAAGAATACAATCATGAAATCATCTATAAACCCGGAAAAACTAACGTCGTGGCAGACGCTTTGTCTAGACCCCCACGCGACTCCGCTATAAATTCTCTAACAGCCACACAGCACAGTGATGAAAGCTCATCACATAATCTTATTCCTTCGGTAGAGACACCAATAAATGTATTTAGAAACCAGCTCATCTTAAAGATAGGTAATATATCCCGACACGATTTTAAAACACCTTTCCCCAGGTTTAGGAGACATATTTTAATTGAACCATCTTACAATAAGGAAAATCTAATCGGAATTTTCAAGAGATTTCTTAACCCAACAGTCCTTAACGGAATAATGACTTCAGAGGAAGTCATGGGCTTAATCCAAGAAATATATCCACTTTACTTTAGCAATTACAGAATTAGATTCACCAGAGTCGAAGTCGAAGATATAACGGAACAGTCTGAACAAGAGAACATTATTTTAGAAACCCATAAAAGAGCTCACCGTAATTCAAACGAGAATAGAATTCAAATTCTGGAAAGGTACTATTTCCCCAAGATGAGTGCCAACATTAGAAAAATAGATAACCAATGCACCACCTGCAAGGAAAACAAGTATGAGAGGCATCCCAATAATCCCGTTATAAAATCAACACCAATTCCACAGTATCCCGGCCATACTCTACATATCGACATATATTCCACTGAACGAAATCTCGTTCTTACGGCCCTTGATAAATTTTCCAAATTCGCACAGGCGAAACCACTAAAATCAAGAGCAATCGAGGACATAAGACGACCTCTTAGAGACATTCTATTCTTTTACGGAGTACCGAAGTTTGTCGTAATAGACAACGAAAAATCTCTCAACTCTGCCTCCATCACTTTCATGATGCAAGATCAATTAAACATTAAAGTTTTTCAAACACCTTCCTATAAGAGTGAAGTTAATGGCCAGGTTGAAAGATTTCATTCAACCCTCTCCGAAATCATGAGATGCCTAAAAACAGATGGCATGCATCGCTCCTTTGAGGAATTACTTGAACGATCAGTGTACGAGTATAACTCAAGTATTCACTCCACTATCAATAGGAAACCTATCGAGATTTTCTATGGCAGAAACATATCAACCGATCCTGATCAATTCGAAAAGTGTAGACACGAGACAATTCAACGACTACGAGCAAAACAGGAAAAGGATTTAACATACCACAACAAAAAAGACAACCTGAAAAAAATTACGAGGTAGGTCAAACAATTTATGTGAAACACAACAAACGTCAAGGTTCCAAGTTAACAGTTAGGTACAAGAAGGAAATCGTACAAGAAAATAAACCCTCTGTGGTCATAACAACGCCCGGAAGGACAATCCACAAAAGTAATATTCGGAACTAAAAAACGTTTCTTTCATTTCCCCACAGATTATTCTTCGCCATTGTCGCCTCTGCAGAAATCCAGATTTTTGATTACACAAACTCACAGATAATTGCTTTAAGCTATGGTAAAGCCAGGATTCAAAACGGGGACTTAAAAATAATCCACATCCTAGAAATAGTCCAATACGAAACATTCGTATCCGAAATAATCTCCACATTTTATAAACATGATTTCACACACCTCTCCTTATTTCCTCTCCTAAAACATGAACTTACCCAAGTCAAGAATTTAATAGATAATATAAAAATTCACAAAACGAAACGATCACTAGATTTTATCGGATCCACTTGGAAGTGGATAGCCGGAAACCCGGATCATTCCGATTTTATTTTAATGGAAAACAATATTAATGATATAATTAGAAATAATAACGATCAAGTTCATATAAATAAAGCGTATAGCGATAGAATTAATCAAATAACAAATATAACAAATGAAATATTGAAACTTGTTAAAAAAGATAAATCATTTGAATTAGAATTAGCATTAAGTCTACAATACAAAATTAAAATATTAAAAGAAGAATTAACAAATGTAATTTACGCTATAGAATTAGCAAAATCAAATATTGTAAGCTCACATATACTTTCCAAGTTAGAACTAAGTTTGATAATGAATAAAATTAACGAAACACATATTCCTTTTGAAAATATAGAAGAGGCTCTAAAATTCGCCGATGTTAAAATAGCATTAAACGCAAATAAGTTAATATACATTGTAAGCATTCCTAAAACTGAAAATATAATTTATGAAAAATTTACTGTTAAATCAATAAAGAAAAATAATGTCATCAATAAAATAGAATTCGAAAATATTATTAGAAAAGACGATTTAATATACGGTATATTGAAAAAATGCAAAACTATAAAAGAACTATCCCTTTGTAAAAGAACTAATATATTAGATATAAGTAATGATAATTGTATTTCAAGATTACTTAAGAGTTTAAACGCTACATGCAGTAAAACGAATAACCATCACGTCGCGCAAGTCGAAGAAATCGCATCAGGGATCATACTACTAAACGACTTTAAAGGTATACTGGAAACAAATGAAACAACCAAGGAACTTCAGGGAACATACATAGTCAAATTCAAGAACACCACCATTACCATAAATAATCAGAAATTTATATCAGAAGAAATAGCCAACATTAAAGCAGCACCGCCACTTCTAAATTTGCTATCAGAAACATCCGAACTTGAAGAAGTTCTATCTTTAGAACTGATGAAGGAACTACATCTTAATAATACGAAACAGATCCAGTTAATCGAAGGTGAAAAAGAAACGCTGAAAATCCTAAACCTTTCTCTCTTTGCAGTAGTTTTCTGGTCCTAGCGGTAGTAGTCCTTTTAAAGCTAAAAAATAAGAAAGGATCGGACACCAACATCACCACCCCGCAACCGATACAAATACAGTTGCAGTCAACTTCAAATGCAATAGACCAGCCCCCGGAAGTACTCCCACACCAAACAAGCATATTTAATATCCCGTTCTGTTAATTTGCGTGGACGCAAATTTTTAAGAGGGGAAGAGTTAACAAACGAAACCTAATCATCACTTTGTATCAAATAACTTTGTATCCAGCCACAAATTATCCGAACTGAATCCGCAGCAGACGTAAACATCCGCGGCAGACATAAACATTTGATGACCAAGCGTCTGGCCTTCATCCGCATCACATATGAACATTTGATGACCAAGCGTCTGGCCTTCATCCGCATCCCATCTGTCCACACAGTTTCTCCCATTATAAATACTAGCTCTTAAGTTGTATGATTGTTCAGTTGCCTAGTTAAGCTCTTAATATCAAGTTCAGTCGACTATTTATAGTATTGAGTTCTATTGATTAAATAATATAATAATACAGTTGCCTTAGTGAGAATAAAATAAAGTTATTTTTTTTAAACCAAACTTTGTAGTATAAAATTAACTTATACTCCTGAGAAGGGACAAGGATGGCCCTACAGCCCGATCGACATCATTTTGCGATTTGTTGTCGAGGGACGTGCATCGAATCTGCGGACCATTATCAATTAATAAATTATACATTACAAAAGAAGAAATTAAGAAACTCGAAGACGGCCGTCGAGAATACAATATTCGCGAGTTGCAAAAAATCTTAGGAGATATGTTTATGAAAAGTAATGTAAAGGTGCACCTAATAAATAAATGTATAGAAATTACCGATCCTCATTAAAAGAAAATATTGCTCAACGATTATCATATATTACCAACAAGTGGACATGCAGGAATAACCCGCATGATAAAAACGATTAAACAAAAATACTTCTGGACAGGAATGAAGAACAACATAGCTACATATATAAAGCATTGTACAATATGTCAGAAGAATAAACATATTACACCCAAGAAACAGCCAATGGAAATAACTTCAACTGCAGAATCAAGTTTCGACAAAATATATTTGGACTTAGTTGGTCATTTAGACGAATCGGTGAATGGATATAGGTACTTACTGACTTTACAAGACGAACTGACCAAATTCACGGAAGCTATTCCAATTCAAAATAAGGAAGCTGGTACAGTAGCTAAAGGTCTAGTAGAATGTTTCATCCTTAGATATGGAGTTCCAAAAACTGTATCCTCTGATCAAGGAACAGAATTTATAAACAAAATTTTTTAAGGATATGTGCAAATTATTGAAAATATAACAATTACAATCTACAGCCTACCATCACGAAAGTATAGGCGCGTTAGAAACTTCGCATAACGTTCTCGGAGCATACCTCAGGAGCTATGTATCCGATAAGCATACCGACTGGTGTACTTGGTTACCATATTATGTATTTTGTTACAACACCACAGTACATACAGAAACAGGGTATATTCGGTCGACGATGTACAATACCTTCAAACTTAACAAGACATGTAGAACCAAGATACAACTACGAGGATTACGTAATTGACTTAAGAGAAAAGTTACAAATCGCTCATAGTGATACGAGAGATACACTTCTAGACAGAAAAAACCATAGGAAAACTGAGTACGATAGGAAGGGTAGAAGTAAACAAACTAGTTTTGAAGTAGGTAGTTTAGTTTTGTTAAGAAATGAGAATAGAAGAAAACTGGATCCTATATGAAGTGTTATCTGAAGAAGGAGTAAACTACGTAATCAAATACGAGGGAAAGAAAACGAAGGTCCATAAAAACCGATTGAAGAAATTTTATGTATATATATTAAAACAATTTTTATTCAGTTTAGACTAAAATATAATTTTTTTTTCCAAAAAAAAAAGAAAAGAAGGGGAGAGCATGCGCATGCCATAGAATAGGATAGAAATAAGTATATTTAGAATTAATATCATAAACATTAGGAAGTATTAGCAATAAGAATAGGAATAAGTACTAGGTTTAGAGACCGCAATAATAAAGATCAAATTACTTCTATGCCCCAGTAATTAATAAGCATTATGAATACTATGCAAGACCATTTATTAATACCATTCTAAAAAAAATTTTTGAATAAAAATAATGTAAGTTAATTGTTTGCAGTAAAAATTAAATAATAAACCTAAATTTAAATAAAATTAAGACATTGGCTAATCAAAGTAAAAATCTTACAACAAAATTGTAATTATCCATAGTAAATAAAAATTGAGTAATAATTATTCAACGTAAATAAAAACCAAGCTAATACTCATTCATAGCAAACAAGAAACAAAAATAAAAAAAAGAGAGTTCGTAACTACTAAATTTATTCAACTTAAGAAATTAGTTATTTAAGAATCCTACACAAAAAAAAAACTGTTTGTAGGTAACATAACATTTAAAAAAAATATATATTAAAACACTTCATTGTAAAAATTCTTTTTGAGATCCCTTATTATAGAAGTGGCGCGGAAAAGAAGAAATCAAGATATGTCATGATTTCTCCTTTTTCCCCAGGAAGGGTGGTGTGAGGGATCGCAGCACACTTGCTGCATGAAAACAAAAGTAAACAAAAATAACCAATACGTATTCTTTAATGGCACACTCGGTGCATGGGAACAAAAAATATAAAACATCTCCTGTTGACAGTGCTTCTACTGTCTTAGATCATGGTTCTTGTACCGTGACTAATTTAATTTAACTAGTGCAGTCTAGGTACATCAATATTGGAGAATCCCAAAATGAAATACACCAATTGGTAGTTAAACGATATCTGAATATTCAGTAAATTTTATTCACCTTTTATAGATAAAAAATTGCTTAGATTATCATAAAATAATTATTGAATTCTAATAAACAAATTGCTTACATAGCTAAATTGTAAGGTGCACGTAAATTCTATACATCAAATTCTCTACAAGAAATTGCTTACTTAGCTAAATGACACGAAAGTGCGCGGAAAAGAAAATAAAAAAATGAATTATTTGATGTGCTGACTGTTGCTATTGCAGCTAAGGTGATTGTACATAAAGAAAATAAAAGAGAATATTATGAGCTTGTGCAATATGTGCAGAAATATTGCAATACGAACAATATTCAAGGTTATTAATATAAGTGTATAAAATGCGGTTATTGACTTATAACTAATATGTGTCAACATCCTGCCCCCATTGAATGTATTTCAATAATCTGGTTAGGTGGTGATTCTACATTATGTCCTTGTGGTCCTCTTGGTGCGAGAACAGGATACTCGGCTGCTCGCTGGTTGCAAATCCGCAGTTTCCATGCTAGTATGATACATGCTGCGAGGATCATAAACAGTCCGGCTGAACTTATGTTGAAATTAATTATATTTACAATAGACTGTAAAACATAACACAATAAACTAAGATGGCAACACTATGCTTAAATTTTGACTGGAACGACAGAGTCTGCGAAGGATGTATCTATGGGAAGCAACATCGGGTATCTCACCCACTGAACGACAAGGTTGCTACCCAACCACTGGATCTGGTTCATGTAGTTATGGGAGAGATGGGGACACCATCACTAGGAGGAGAAATTTTCTTTTTGCTTTTCAAGGATGACTTTCACATGTCCGAACAGTATATTTTATGAAGACGAAGGATGAAGCACCAGCCAAAGTGAACCTCTACATGAAGCTGGTGAAAAATCAATTCGGAAGAAATGTGAAAATTCTACGATCAGACAATGGAACCGAGATCAAGAATGGCAACACACGTGCACTGCTGGAGGAGCTAGGTGTCTTTCACACTTTTTCAAACGCTTACACCCCAGAAACGAACGGAAGAGCGAAACGTGAAATGAGAACAATTGTGGAGTCAGCGAGGTCAGCACTTCATGCACGAAACCTGAAGGACAATGTATGGGCAGAGGCAGTGAACTAGTCTGTGTTCACGATCAACCAGACTGGCACAAGTTCAGTCAAAGGAAAAAGTCCAGTCGACCTATGGTTTGGACGACAGATGAACATCAACAAACTGAAGGTCTTCGGATGCGACTGCTACGTTCTGATTCCCAAGCACAAAAGAAGCAAGCTTGACAAGAAGTCTATGAAAGTTATTTTTGTTGGATACGACATAGACTCTTCATCCTACAGAATATACTTGCCTGAAATGCATGATGTTGTCAGTTCAGAAAATGTTATGTTTACGGAAAGAGAAAAATATAAGCAAAACCCGACAGATATTGAAATGGCCGTGAACAACGAGTATGAGAACAAGTGTATTGAAGAAGATGATAGCTTTGAATCAGATGAAGATGAGTATGAAGACAGTATAGGCCTGAGACAAGACAGAAACGAAGAAAAAGATGAAGCCCAAGAAGAAGTTGAACAGCCAAGAAGACCAGGACTACGCAATCGTCAAAATATTCAGTCACCTGCCAAACTATCAGACTACGTCATGGGTTACTTCCGGGGAGGGAGTAGCGCCAACATAGCCATGATAGGAGAAATTCAGGATATTTCTATATCCAAAGCGTTGAAAGATACCAAGTAGTTGAAAGCCATGTCAGAAGAATTTGAATCCTTACAGAAGATGGAAACATGGAATCTAGTAAAATGTCCTGAAGGAATTCGACCCTTGACTTGCCACTGGGTGTTACGAGAAAAACCTGATGGGAGAATGAAAGCACGACTGGTAGCACGAGGTTTTGAGCAAGAAGAAGGAGTCAACTGCTCAGAAACCTTTAGTCCAGTAGCAAACCATGCTTCAATTCGACTGATTCTCAGTCATGCTGCTTCTGAGAAAATGAAACTTGCTCCTTTTGATGTGAAGACAGCCTTCTTGCACGGAGACTTGGAGGAGAACTTGTACATGTATCAACCTGAAGGATTCGAAGATGGTACCGATATAGTATGCAAACTTATGAAAAGCCTATATGGTTTAAAGCAAGCACCGAGAAAATGGAATGAGAAAATGTCAGCATTTCTTGAGAAGAAACTTGGACAAGTGAACACCGACGATGACCCATGCATTTAATATAACAAGAAGAGAACCTTGATTATAACTCTTTTCGTCGACGGAATTTGGAATTTGGAATTCTGGAATTTGAAATTACCTACCAACGGTCAGTTCAGAAGCAATTCACGTATCTAGGCATGGAAGTCAGAATCGAGAAGGATGGAATTTTTGTGAATCAAGCTGGATACACCAGAAAAATAATCAACCGTTTTCATTTCAACACTTGCAATTCAAGTTCGACACCTATGGAGAAAGGAATGGTAACAAACGAAGAAGATCGAATCAACGACAGACCAGCACCACCTACAATTCCATATCGAGAAGCAGTTGGAAGTCTACTCTACCTAGCTACAATATCTCGACCGGATATCTGCTACGCAGTGAATTACCTGAGCCGCTTCAACGGCAAAGCTATGCAAAGCCACTGGAAAATGGTGATGAAAGTATTTCAGTATTTGAAGGGAACTCCAGATTATGGGTTTTTATTCAATGGAGACGACACACTTGTCGCATACACAGATTCAGATTACGGTGGAGACATTGTAACTGGACGCTCAACAAGTGCGGTGTTCTACTACTGAGAAGAGGACCAATCATTTGGTACACACAGAAGCAGCGACTCGTCGCTACGTCAACAGCAGAAGCAGAAATTAGAGCAGCCGTCTCATCGATTGATGACATTAGCTGGATCAAACAATTGGACTGGAACTCGAAATTTTGAAGTCAGACGAACCAGTTACGCTATTTGTTGACTACCAGTCAGCAATACACATGCTGCACAATGCATACGAGGGGAAGACTACAAAAGGACAGAAGCATATAGAGATTCCACGCAAATTCATCCAGGAGCATGTCGCAAGACTGTTGCTATCAAACACGTAGAAAGCTCCAAGCAACTTGCTGATATCCTGACTAAACCCCTCAATAGAAAGTTGTTCGAATCACGTCGTTGTAAAATAATTAAGGAGGAGTGTTGAAATTAATTATTTTTAGAATAGACTGTAAAACATAACACAACAAACTAAGATGGCATAGTGTTGCCAAATTGTAAAAATGTATTTTATTTATATAAATTGGCAATACTGTATCTGCACACACACAATAAGTCATATAGAAAAAAGCAAATGGTGAAAGTTGTCTTTTTTATTATAATATTGTCTGCGAAATATAGTATAACTTATAATATAATTGGATTGAAGTCATTAAAGTTGTACCCGTTCTTTTTCTATAAGAAAATCAGTTTGTATTATTAATTAATTTTAACTATATGCTTTATTCAAAGCAATTATACTAAAATAAAATTCAACAACTTATGAGGCAAAACATGTCGTTGGATGATTATTTGGTAATTCTAGGTGGCTTGAATCCATTCGTGCTGATAATGTTTTTAATTTGCTCTCTTGGACAATCATTTGGATAGGATTTGTTATAGCCATTTGTTCTTGAATGGTTATGTTTGGTATGTCACTAAATCTTGTGATAGATAAGTGAATACTTTGATGATGAATGCCGTGAGCACGTAGGGTTGTTATGTCGTTATTGGCGATGCAGCTAGGTTGTAATTTCAGGATTCCTGAACCTGCAATAGTTAGTAGTGATGCCTGGTAGTCGCATACAACATTTAATGAAGTTTTTGTAGTCACGGCGTATATCCATTGATTGTTGTGTAAGTATTGCATCCAAATTGCATTGTTTCGGATTATTTTTATTTGACATGATGATAGGTTCTCCATTTTATTTGGGATATGTATTTCGCATCTACTTGTCATCGCACCACGGTGGTAAATCAAGTGCATCTGAGTGCAGAGGTGTCTTGTTTTTTCCACGATGGTGCAAGAGGCTAATTCTTGCTCAGTAAGCGGGTAGTACTGGTCATGATGATGGCTAACAGCTATGAACTTCGATGAGGGTTCTATTGTAACGAATGTGTTGTTTATGACTGTTGGTATCGGGAGAAGTCGATACAGTTCAAAATCCGCGGAGGTTATTAGTAGGATTTTGAATTTAATGATCACATAATTGCTTGTTATTCGGCTTTCAGTCACCATTATTCTATAAAACTCAAGTATGTTGTCGGTGTTGACCGGTAAGCGATATGTGGGTGGTAAATGGTTTTTTTACTTCGATGGCTCGTTGCTTCATTTACTTCTTTATTCGATTGATCACTTCAGTAAATTGCTGCTGCAATGTTCTGTGCCTTTCGTCCAGAGTTTTCTGATTTTCCCTGATGATGTTAATGGCAGACCCTGTTACTGATGTAAGGTTTTTGGCGAGGGTTAGTAAATAATCCTCATTGCCCTTAACCTTTTCTATGGTTTTCACCATTTCTTCTGCATATTGCGAGTCCAGTACACCAAATAATGAGCTTGCCATATTGCCAATAAGATTGAAGTCACCTCGTTTGCTTCTTTTTTAGTTTGTTTGTTTTGAAGAAGCATGTCATCTTTTAGCAACTCCTGATATGTGGCCTGAATTGAATTTGTTACTCGAGTACATAGTGTTTTTTGTTGCGTATTGTCACAAAGATATTGCAATACTCTAGTGCTATTTTCAATTGTCCTCAGCTCCTTCTAGTATGGTTTCGATTCATAGTATGTGACTAAATTCCAGTATGGTTTCGATTCATAGTATGTGACTAAATTCCTTGAGTGAGTTATTAACGTGGAAGTCCCAATATTGTCAAAATATATTCCCGGTCCGGACGTGAATCTGGTGGTTTCAATTTCACTTGCCGAACTTGCGGGTAACATCGTGAATGCACATGCAATAAACAATGAAACCAATGCAGATCCATAGGATAACTCTTTCTTCCGTTTGCTTGGTCTGGGATCTTTAATAGCATGATCTTGTGTATATGATGATTTATCGGGCGTATCGATTTCGTCATTATAGCGTTTTAAATGGTTTTTGTTTGCTATGCTCTCTTCCTCTGACGATTGTTGTATCGAAAGTGGTGCTAGTTTTTGAATAGCACGGCGAAAGACTCCAGTGGCAGTTTGAACATCCGCTACTCTAACAAGCCCATCGCTTCCTTGAACTGTGTTGATTATTCGTCCTAGTGGTCATTTAAGTATAACCATCATTCCTGGCTCCATATTCTGACATCTCTCCCTCCATTAATATCGATGATGTAGTTGATTTAAGTATTCGTTTGACCAACGTCGCCAAAACTCGTTCTTCACATGGGTGACGAGCTTCCATCGGGTAAGAAGTGATGATCGTTCAGGTGTTGCGAGACTATCAATGTTACTGGTGAGTGGTATTCCAATGAGGAAATGACCCGGAGTCAGAGCGTTAAAGTCATTTGGAGATGCTGACATCGGTGTTATCGGTCGTGAATTTAAGATAGCTTCAACTTCAATTATAGCAGTTTCGAGTTCTTCATATGTTAACGAAGCCGATGCCAATGTGTATTGAAGAAGATGCTTTGCAGACTTCACTGCAGCTTCCCACAGCCCTCCGAAGTGTGGTGAACGTGGAGGTATGAAGTTAAAGTCACATCCCTTGCTCGTACATATTGCGGTAATTCGTTCTTGTTCCTTGGTTGAATTTATGAAGTGCTTAAGTTCCATCAGTTGATTTTTGGCTCCCACAAAGTTTGTTGCATTGTCACAGTAAATGTTTTTGCAGTGACCTCTCGCCTTGCCATAAATCTCTACAACGCACCAATAAATCCCTGCGAAGTGAGATCGCTTACTAGCTCTAAGTGGCAAGCCTTTGTTGCTAAGCAGCAAAAAACTGATATGTATGATTTTTGGGGTTGTTTTCCCCTGACTTTGTAATGAGTCCATATGGGTCCGCAAAAGTCGATGCCTGTATTTACAAACGGTCGTGCTGGTCGAACTCTGTCAGCAGGAAGATTTCCCATTAATTGAGTTAAAAGTTTTGGTCTTGCTCTTGAACACTTGACACATCCTTGTACTATGAACCGGGCGATTGTTTTACCCTTGGTCGGCCACTATCCTTGTCTTGCGAATGCTAGTATGGCTTATGGTCCTGCATGGTTGTTTTGCTTGATGGATGTCAAACAGCATTAGTCTTGTAAAAGGATGGGAGTAAGGCAGTAACACTGGATGCTTGGCATTGTAGGATTAAACTGAAGATTCCAGCCGTCCGCCGACTCGGATGATCCCATTGTTATTGAGGAACGGTGTGGACTGGAGAGTGAACTTTTCCTTGAAACCTCACTATGTTGCCTTATGTGATTGATGTCATCTTGGAATTCTTGCTTCTGTATCAACTTGATAATCGTGTTCGATGATTGTTGAAGTTCATCACAATTTATGAATGAATTCTTAGTTCCCTTCGATTCGACGTTTAGTGATGTTTTTGAATCGGAGCATGTATGCTACAATTCGCTGAGCCCTTTTGAACGAGTTTCCATGATTGATAAATCCTAGAATATCGCAATCTGTTGATCCCTGAGTTTCAGCAGTTGCTGATAATGCGAAGATGTCTTCACGTATCTCTGGTTTCTTCGCAGAGCGTTTCTGATCCATGCAAAAATCTTGGTCCATAAAGCCAAAGGGTGTGATTTTGGAGTTGATCTGGTGCTATTCCACGTGCCAAGACGTCAGCAGGGTTGTCCTTAGAGCCTACGTGTCGCCATTGCTGTGGAATCGTAAGTTATTGTATTGTTGAAACACGATTGGCAATAAAGGTGGGAAGAGTGGCTGATAATGATGCGTTTATCCAATTGAGGACAATATCTGAATCGGACCATAGGTGTATCCTATCGCGTTGAATATCCAAATTTGGCTGCAGACGATGAGTCAGCTCAGCAGCAAGCTTAGCAGCACAAAGTTCTAAGCGAGGAATGGTAGCTTGGTGCGATATGTTTGATTTCTTTGAAGGGGCTACCCTCGACTTAGCGCAGAGTAAACGAACTATAATAATATTGTCCTTGTCTATCGATCTGACGTAAGTTGCTTCTCCGTAGGCCTTCTCCGATGCATCTGCAAACACGTGAAATTGCACATCCTTGGGAACCTTGTGAGAAAACACGTGCCTTGGTATTTTGATGTTGTGAAGTGTTTTTAACCCTTCTCGAAATCGAGTCCACTTCGTTTGCATCTCTTTGGGAAGTGCTGCATCCCAATCAAATTTTAGTTCCCATAGTTGTTGTAAAAATAATTTTGCAGTCACCACGACTGGGGCCATAAGGCTAAGAGGATCGAAGAGGTGAGCAATGTCAGAGTATGCGATTCTTTTTGTTACCTTTTCCTTTCCGACCCATGAGGTTTTAATTCAGAGATCGTCAGATTTTGGTAACCATGTCAGTCCAATGGTTTTGACATGTTCTTCGATGTTATTGTTCGAAGCTTAAACCCTGCACTTTGCAGCAATTTTTGTAATTCTGTTTGTGTTTCAAGAGCTTTACTCATGCTGTCGGATCCTGTCATCACATCGTCAACATACGTATTTCTCTGTATAGCTCTTGACGCTAACGGGAATTGGCCCTGATTATCTTCTGTCAATCGCTGAAGGAATTTTATAGCGAGATATGGAGCAGATGTTGTACCGTAGGTTACTGTCTGAAACATTTAAGAGCATCGTTGGGACTGTTTCTCCACCATATTAGTTGATATTTTGTATCTTCGTTGTGCATTTGTATCTGTCGATACATCTTATCTATGTCTGCAGTAAACACGTATCTGGGCATGTGAAATCTTAGAAGAATCGAGAAAACGTCATCTTGGAGGGAAGGGCCTGTCGATAATATGTCATTTAGTGAAACGTTGGATGATGTTTTTGCTGATCGATCAAAAACTACCCTGAACTTAGTTGTAGTACTATCAGCCTTTGTTACACAATGATGTGGCAAAAAATAGTAAGGTCTTTTCAACTGGTGAAAATTAACTTCTTCCATGTGGCCAAGTTGTTGGTATTCTTGCATGAACTCGACATTTTGTATCTTAAGTTCCTTCGAATTAGCAAGTCTGCGTTCAAGTGACATAAATCGTTGGAAAGCTACATCTTTTGATTCGCCCAATTCGTGTGGCTCGTCCCTAAATGGTAGCCTTACAATAAATCTTCCTTCGTGACTTCTTGAAAGTGTGTCGTTAAAATTGGTCTCACATTGTTTTTCGGACGCTGTTAGGTGTCTTTCGTTGGGCTGTGATTCCTTTAATTGCCAAAATTTCTCGATTTGGTGGTCAAGTGTTACGTCTGCACTGCATATTCCACACACAGCATTCACATCCTGACTGCCTTCTATTTTTCCGGAGACTGTCCATCCAAATACTGTATTCTGCAACGTGGGCATGGCTTGGCCTAATCTGATCTGTCCTACTGAGAGAAATGAGGAATACAACTCAGCTCCAATCAGAACGTCGATTGGACCCGGTTTGTTAAATGTGGGATCTGCAAGTGGAAGGAGGAAGGATTCTATGTCAAAGAATTTGCTGGGTTGACTTGTAACTATTTTTGGGAGCACATGAGCCACCATCACAGATTCTTTTGCACAGATATTGTTCATCAAGCATGGATACTGCTGACAGCAATACCATCAAAACAAAGTCATCATACCGTAACGCTACCAAAGATTCGGGCACAAAAAATCAGTTACGTTAAAAAGTATTGTTATTCAAGTTTTTATTTTATTTGAGTAGTTTTTAGAAGTAGAATTTTTATTGACTTTCTGTCTCAGTAGCTGTGCGTGCCTTTTTCGTTTGTTAAGCCTGGTACTACAAACGAATCAGTAACGTTTTCACTGTTGAGTGGTTGGTTCGTAGAAATTCTTCTTATTATTGTTATTTTTAATTTTTTTTGATTTTTTATTTTATTTTTGTCTTATTTTACGTATATTTTCATCATCTTGACGGGTTCGGTACTTTTACTTTGTAAAACGAACTCTTATTTTGAAATTCATTTCACAAATATTCGCGGCATTAAAAGTAATTTCAACTCGATCGTAGCACATCTTGACGCGAATAAACCTGCGGTTCTAAGTTTATGTGAAACGCAGGCCTCTTATATGGGTACCCCAAATGATTTTCAATGTCCGGGTTATTCTCGTGTCGACTGTTTGGTTCCTCATCGTGGGGTAATTTTATTTATACGAGAAGACATCAGTTTTAGTGTACCTAATTTTAATATTCCAAACAGTAATCCCATGTTCAATACGATATGGATTGAAATTGTAATTTCAAACCATTCGATGATGATGATGACACTAATATTCAGTTTAATTACTTATCAGACACTATAGACATGATTTACCAATCATCACCAACATCAGAATTGGTAGTCTTGGGGATTTTAATGTCCACAATGATTCATGGTTGACCTATTCGAATGGTAGAGATCGATCTGGTGAAACCGCTGAACTATTTTCAAATGTTAATCTTTTCACCCAACTCGTTGATAAGCCAACTAGGTATCCCGATACTACTGGTCAATCACCTCACCTTTTAGATTTATTTCTTACTACTATGCCAGATAAATATTCAATTGGTAGTAGCCAAATGTTCAATAGCACCAGCCCTTATAGGGCCTACAAGTAAAAGGCTACTCTGGCACTATAAAAATGGGAGCTCCTGAACCAATTTTATAGCTCATTTGATTGGTCAACCTGTTTTTCCAGCAATAATGCTGATGAAGCATCACAACTAATCACATCAACCATTTTGCTAGGAATGAAAAATTGAATTCCTTCTTCATTTAAAAAGAAAAATACTCATAAAAATAAATGGTTTAACGAACATTGCAGGTCAGCAGTCGCATGTAAAAAAGCAGCCCATTTGGACTACGTTAATTGCACTTCTGGAGAAGACCTTGTAACGTTTCGAATAGCTAGAAATAGATCAAACGCTATATTGAAAAGGTAAAAAATAATATATGACCTTAAGATTCGAGATAGCATGCGAAATGGATTCTGATTCAAACAGTCGAAGCTTTTGGTCGTTTGCTGCATTGGTTAAAAGAAACTTTGCAGACAATACTTCGTCTATTCCTTCTTTTTTTCATAATGGTATTCATTATAGAACTGATATTGAGAAAGCTAATCTCTTAGCTTCTCATTTCGCTGGTGCGTCTACTCTTCCTTTAACTAACCAAAGCCCCCCAATTCTCCCGAATCTAGGCCCAGGTATGTCTAAAATCTATTTTCGGATACGGGTTGTTTCAAAGATTCTGAAAGAACTTGACCCCAATAAAGCGACTGGCCCCGACGGTATTCCGCCATTAGTATTGAAAAGTTGTCATCTTACTTTGGCAAAACCGCTTAGCAAATTGTTTCATCTCTCAATGAAGACAGGTGTTTTTCCATCATTTTGGAAAATAGCAAATATTCAACCCGTTCCGAAAAAAGGTGATAAATCGGCACCTACGAACTACCGTCCTATTGCTTTGTTGTCGGTTCTATCGAAGGTAATGGAATCTATCGTTAATTTCAGACTAATGAACTATCTGGTTCGAATGTTCTTTTATCCGATGTGGAGTATGGATTTCGTAAAAATCGCTCTTCAGGTGAACTAATGACGTGCATGACTCATTGTTTGGAGCGAAGCATTGAAAACCTAGGTGAATCAAGCGTTGTTTCCTTAGATATTGCTAAAGCTTTTGATAGAGTATGGCATGATTGTCTTATTAATAAGATTCGTGCGCTGAACTTACACTCCTCTCTCATTTCATTTATGGAACCGTAAAATAAAAGTTGTATTAAATGGTATATCTTCAGATTCACATGGGATCAATGCTGGCGTGCCTCAAGGATCATCCTTGTCTCCAACGCTCTTCTTGATATATATCAACGACCTGTTGTCTTCTACAACCTGTGATATCCATTCATTTGCTGATGATACAACACTATCGGCTTCCATTGAGTTTGTCAATGAAAAAGAATGCAATTATCGCTTGAATGGTTCGCGTGAATTAATGAATTTGACTATTCTGTCTAATATTCAAATCATTCTTGATTGGGGCATTTCTAACAGAGTAGAATTTAACCCAAATAAATTCCAGTCTTGCCTTTTTTCTCAGAAGACAACTCAACATTATGCTCCACCTGTTATTAATGGTACCCCTATTGCGAGATCTGATTCACTTAAGTTGTTAGGTTTAAAAGTATCAAGTGATCTTTCCTGGAAAGAACATATTTATGAAATTTCAAAAAGAGCTAGCCAATGTTTGGGCTTCATAAGACGTTGTAACTTCTACTTCACTCCCTCTGAAGTATTAAGATTATATAAATGTTATGTTAGACCAATTTTAGAATTTAATTCATATGTGTGGGGTGGGGCTCTAAGATCGCATTTGGTTCAGAATAGAGTTATCCGTTTGATTAACGATGTAACCATTACTTCGTGTCTTGATACTTTGGAGCACAGACGAAATGTAGGAGCTTTATCTGTTTTCTATAAATTTTACAACGGTAAATATTCTTTAGAAACCCGTTCTTTAGTTCCAGGGCCTTTGCTCAGTAACGTAAACACTCGTTTAAGGTCCAATCAACATAGATTTGCCTTAAAGCCGTTCTCATGTAGAACCCAACACTTTAAATCCTCCTTTTTTCCGAGAGTCTCTTCGATGTGGAATCAATTGGTCAAGCGCGTGTTTCCCGAATCTTATAATCTGCAGGCGTTCAAATTAGCCGTTAACAACTTCTTGAAGGATGATGGATAAAGTTATGTAGTTTTCTTTGACCAAGATTCATTGATAAAAGTATTTGGACTCGCGTCGTTCTAAATAAATTCGTGTTCGTTTTTCGTATTGCTTTTCAATGAATCAGGGAGAATTCTGAGAAAATAAATTGATACAAACGTGAGGAATGTGATATATTGTAAATCACATTCCTTCGATTTTTATTTTATTTTGAATTTAATAAAGGGCTTAGCCCAACTTATTGCCATGACGTAAGTCATTCAGGGAGTCCTCCCATGGCAATAAGTCTCTATATATATAAAAAAAATGCTGATTTGTCAAGTTGATTATGGCGGTAGAGAGTAAAACGTAACCTTGATTTCTATGACTTCCTTGTGTTGCTAATGTAATTGATAGGTCCCTTGTCTGATCTGCTGATGCTGATTTGTCAAGTTGATTATGGCGGTAGAGAGTAAAACGTAACCTTGATTTCTATGACTTCCTTGTGTTGCTAATGTAATTGATAGGTCCCTTGTCTGATCTGCTGATGCTGATGGGGAATTACTCGTGGTGAGTAAATTATTTGTTGATGGTTTCATAAACTGCTTCAAATGCAAAAGTGTATTGTGTCGCTTTGAGCATTTTCTACATCCTCCAGAAGTGCATTTAGATGAGGTATGTCCATATTTAGACAGTTTATGCAATAATTCGAGGTCTAAACTTAGACGCTCCTTTGGACTTAACTGCAGAAAGTTTTGACAACTGAATAAATTATGTTCGCCTTTGCAAGCTATGCATTTAAGTTTTGATGACGTCGTGATTGTCAATACCCTTGACGTTCCTTGTTTTTTATGAGGTTCCTCTGAATAAACCTTGGACACTTTCGCTTCTAATGTTTCTAGGGTTGAAAGCGGGTTTCAAGGAAGGACAAGAAAACAGTCAATGAGGGCAATGATCTTGGTTGTGATTGCTTCCATAGTGAGTGCGTGTTACGATCCAATCTTTTTATTAATTTATGTAATAAAAGTGGATCCCAATTTGATGTGTCCACGCCAAGAATTAAAAAGTTTAAGAGACACTCACGTGTTGTGTCGTGCAGTGCCTTGATCATGAACTAATCTTCTTTGTGGGTTGTTGGTTGTGTCATCAATTTATTGAGCAACGCTGTTACCAGTAGACGTGTGTTTTCGTAACGATCTGTTATAACCTTCCAGGCGGCGCTATAGTTGACGTCAGATGTTTTTAAATGACGAATTAATTACTCGGCCTCTCTTGTGAGTGTTGTCTTCAAATAGAATAGTTTTTGGCACTGCGGAATATGCTGATTATGAATTATCTCCGTAAATAGGTCACGGAACTGTCGCCATTTCAGGTAATCACCATCAAATTTTGGTAATGTCAATTTTGGCAAATTAAGCATGGATCCCGTTGAGGTCGTGTTTTAATTTCCAATGCTTAATTCATTTATTTTGGTCGATAAGTTTACAATGGAGTCTTGAGTAGATTGTTCTAGATCCAGATATTCTTTGAAGTTGTATCCTAATGTATTTGGATTTTCCTCGAGTTCTCCTATCTGTTGATGTAGTTCTTCCAATTGCAGCCAGTATTTTTGTATGCCCGACATCTTCATATCACTTAGACTACTAATTTGACGTTGAAGAGTATCAGCAATGATGTTGTGTCTTCGCAATAGCCTTTGGAATTCTGGTACTTCATCAGCTGTCGGTGGATGGTGTGGAAGAGATCCTCGGGATTTTGGTATGGGTTTTGGATTGACGATAGAGGAGTCCTGATTGGAGATTCCTACTACCTTGATACCCTTGATATCCGCTCGATATTGCCTGGTTTTCCTTGAACTGGAGTCCTTGGAAAGCTCATCTACTAGGGCCTTTTGTTTGCATACGATAAGGGACACTTCTGTGCCGTCCATTTCGGCCATTGACATCGTCGGTTGGATCTGTGCTTCCTCTGAATAGCACGATGTATGTAAGAGATTCTCTTCTTTTATTAAGAATCACTGCTACTTGACCGGAGTGGTTGATTGTTCCTACCAGTGTCTAAGCCCTGGTAACGCTTCTTGCGAAGAATCACTTCTCCTTGATCGGAGTTTTTGATTGTCACTACCAGTGTCTAAGCTATGGAAACGCTTTTTTGTTCAGTGATTGCTAAATGCTCCTTACCACTGGTGGGGGGAAGCGAAATAACAATCACGTCGGGGTCACCAAATGTTGACAGTGCTTTTACTGCCAATAGTGTTAGATCACGGTTCTTGTACCGTGACTAATTTAATGTAACTAGTGCAGTACTAGGTACATCAATATTGGAGAATCGCAAAATGAAATACACAAATTGGTAGTTAAACGATATCTGAATATTCAGTAAATTTTATTCACCTTTTATAGATAAAAAAGTGCTTACATTATTATAAAATAATTATTGAATTCTAATAAACAAATTGCTTACATAGCTAAATTGTAAGGTGCACGTAAATTCTATACAAGAAATTGCTTACTTAGCTAAATGACACGAAAGTGTGCGGAAAAGAAAACAAAAAAATGAATTATTTGATGTGCTGACTGTTGCTATTGCAGCTAAGGTGATTGTACATAAAGAAAATAACAGAGAATATTATGAGCTTGTGCAATGTGCAGAAATATTGCAATACGAACAATATTCAAGGTTATTAATATAAGTGTATAAAATGCGGTTATTGCCTTATAACTAATATGTGTCAACATCTCCAATAGCATAATTTATGACCGGCGGTCGTTCGCCTATGAAAATAAATATGCAATCATGGGCTAACGAGCGCCGGCCGATTAGAACGTTAATTACCCTTTCCATGCATTGCGCTGAGTAAGCGGCACATGAAAATGGTAATGAAATAATAAGTTCGTTCGCTTGTGGAAACAAATATGTCAACGCAGCAGCATAGGCGAACGAACGCAAAAACACTTGACGCGGTCGGTCATATATTACACACGTATGCTGATAAAGCGATATTATGTAAAATATGATTATCGATGAGTAGGCATTCCAGAGTCGTTGCAATTATTTTTGTATAAAAGAAGGGAAAATTCACTGAATAAAATCATGTTCACACCTAACGTTGAACAATAATCATCGAGTTTTCATTTATTAAAGCATCATACCAATTCGGTATTCTGACTCCCTAGAGAGCTCCGGCTTTTGGGTTGACGTCGACACGGCAACACGCCTAACGAGTCAGATATCGAGCTTCGTATCTAAATCCTTCAAAAAATTAACAGCAAAGTTGTTCCAACAAATTAGGACAACTTTACAGTGTAACCCCAAAACATCGGTAAAGTTTTTCACAAGGTTTTGTCCTGTAGTGGTTTTTTGGTTCCCGCACAATGCCAATGAACATACAAGCGAGCAATTAAGATGACAGTGCCAGCTTGTATCGTTAAGATAAAGTTATTTGTGTAGATATAAATGAAGCGATAGCAGAGTGAGACATGAAAGGGTATTTATGAAGCGATAGCAGAGTGAGACATGATAAGACAAGTTGATCACAACACCATTTTTGTGGAAAATAAAATCGAAAGATTATGGCAATTGGGATTTAAAAAAACAAGGCTACGACGTGCTTAAAGAAAACTTAAGAACAAAATACCATGTGCAAATAAGGATGTCGTGGTTAAAAAAAAATTGATTCATGAGGAAGCACTTTTCGAAAACAGTTTAAAAAAGTCGAAAATTCCAAAAAGTCAGGGACCGGGACCGAACACATATAGGAACCAACGTTGTGGTGTTACGAAAATTTGTTGTTTTTAAAGGATCAAGAAATACCTAGAGAAGGTACAAGTACTTCGCAAAATGATGATATCAAAGCAAGAAAACTGCTACAGGTGAGTAAATTTAAATTATTTTTAAAACATTGCAATAGGCGTTCGAAGAGCAGACAGATAGCAAGTACTCTACGGGTTCGCAATTATTATTATTTCAAATATTTTATTTTATTGTATAGTAATCAATCAATTCAAATTATATAAATATTTCTTGCCATGGGAATAAAAAATTCTTGATTGCAAAAATTCTTTTTGAATATTCTTTGCTTCGATGACAGTATTTCTGTTTGACCCAAGCTGTAGATATTATGGGCACACTATAAACTATAATTTATTTTTTTCAATTGATTTATATTTAGAAACACTACTTTATCAAACTTCCGTTAAAATTAAGCCACGCCCATAAAAATAGTACGGCTGTGTAGAACTTATTTGCACCGTTTATTTTATACCAATATTTGGGCCGTCCCACTTGTAAACACGCCCCTTACTGAACTTTCATGAGAAAGTCAGCTTGTGGCTCTAACTCTGTCGAGCAGGGTTGGATTAAACCGAATTTTTTATAAGATGAAAGGTATTTTTATATGATACTAATTAACCCCTTAACATCCATCAAACCATTGAGAAAAATGAATGAAAAAAAACTCAAAGCTTTGGAAGCCCCTCCCTCCTAAATGAAGGCCGCTGTTAAGCGGCAGAATAATGCGTACATGTTTTCCATTAACGTATCCCAAACAATTAGGAAAATTCTATTTCATGTCGAATTCATTTGCGATATCTTTCCATGCAGATTCACTGCTTGGAATCTAGAAAGAAAAATATGATGATGTCGTTACAAATAAATGTCGCGCTAGCCTGAACGCTGTGATCCTGACAGAAGTGCGTCCCTTGCACGATGCGTGGTCCTAAACGATACGCTAGCCTGAGTGACGTGATCCTGACCGAAGTGCGGGCTTTGCACGATGCGTGATCCTAAACGATGCGCTAGCCTGAATTACGTGATCCTGACCAAAATGCGAACCTTGCACGATGCGTGGGCCTGAACGATGCGCTAGCCTGAATGACGTGATCCTGACCGAAGTGCGAGCCTTGCACGATACGTGGTCCTGAACGATGCTCTAGCCTGAGTGACGTGATCCTGACCGAAGTGCGAGGCTTGCACGATGTGTGGTCCTCAACGATGCGCTAGCCTGACTGACGTGATTCTGACCGAAGTGTGAGCCTTGCACGTTTTTTTTATATTTAAGCTTATTGCCAAGGGAAAACTCCCTGAATGACTTGCGACACAGAAATAAGGTGGGCTAAACCCTTTATTAAAATTAAAAATGAAATCGAAGAAATGTGATTTACAATATATCACATTCCTCACGTTTGTAGCCGGCTTCGATTTATTTTATCGGAATTCTCCCTGATTCATTGAAAAAAGCCATACGAAAAAACGATCGAATAATAACGATGCGAGTCCAAATGCTTTAATGAATGGATCAGGGTCAGGAAAACTACAAAAACCATGACCAAGAAAATATTACAAAAAAATGACATATGTGAGCCTTCAAAATTATTGAAACCTTAATTGAAAAAATTTGGTCTTTCAGGAACTCGCTGACGTTTTACTTAAAGGCCACAACTCGACAGTGAATTGTACCGGATTCGTTTGTAGTACCAGCCCTAACAAACGAAAAAGGCACGCACAACTATCGAGCCTAAACGATGCGCTAGCCTGAGTGACGTGATCCTGACCGAAGTGCGAGCCTTGCATGATGCATGGTCCTAAATTATGTGCTAGCCTGAGTGACGTAATTCTGACCAAAGAGCGAGCCTTGCACGATGCGTGGTCCTGAACGAAGCGCTAGCCTGAGTGACGTGGTCCTGACCGAAGTGAGAGCCTTGCACGATAAGTGGTCTGAATTACGTGAGCCTAGACGATACGCGAGCCTTGCAGGGGCGTGCACCCTGAGCGTTGCGTGAGCGTGAATGACGTGAGCTCAGACGGTGCGCGAAAGGAAAGAAGGCTCCAGAATAGGCCGAGAGTGTAAGCAGCGCACTACTGCTACGGCAAACATCGTGGCCTGAGTTCTGCTGCAGGTACACGATTTTACAAGATGTAGGTAAACGTCTGCAGAGAGGTTTCCGTAGAAAACGTCAGCAGAAAAATGTTGGCAGAGAACGTCGGTAGAGAGATTTTGGTAGAAAACGTCGGCAGAGAAATTTCAGTACAAAATGTCGGCAGAGAAATTTTGGTAGAGAACGTCATCAGAGTGATTTCTGTAGAAAACGACGGCAGAAAAGGTCGGCAGAGAAATTTCAGTAGAAAACTTCGGCAGAGAAATTTCGTTGGAAGTGTGGGTAGAAGACATCGACAGATAAATTTTCGTAGAAAACGTCGGTAGAGAAGAACGAATGTTATGGCTTTCTTTTGCCTTACCTACTCTGCTCCAATCAGTACGTGTTCACCCAAGAGACTAAGAGAGTGACTGGCGTGTTGTTCGCCCCTTTATAGTATTTTCTAGTGTCGCGAAAATGTACGCAAAACGCCATGTGCTCCGCTGTGATTGCCTGACGCGGTGGCGTGATGTAGTCTGCCATTTCTGTTATTGTCTTTTCTGTTTGTTGGCTGCAGTGTATTGCTACAGGGCGTATCAAAATAATCTAGGAAATAAAAATAACAAAGCACGATCTTTCAGTTTTATTTATTTTTTCATTTTTATTTAAAGACTGTCGTTTTGTGGGGGAAAAATTAAGCTAGCAATTTTGCAACTCACAATGTGTGTAGAAGGGGTACGATGGCAGATAGAGAGAGAGAGAGAGATAAAAGCAAGAAACTATTTTAAAGTACTTGAAGTGTTTACTGGATTTAAGGATATCATTTAAAAGATTTAAAATGAGAAAAATATAGACAACATTTTTTTTTTTAATTCTCAATATTAACTTAGGTGGGCGCTGTGGCTCAGTGGATAAGTGCATGGCTTCTGAGCAGGAGGTTCGTGGTTCGAATCCCAGAAACACCAAAAGTATTTTTCACGATATCGTGGTGGAATGCTAGCATTAGCTCTTTTGGTTCGTCTTGGAGCTGGTTTCTATTGAACTTCTTTCTGTGCATTGTAAGGAGCAAAATTCTTCACACTAGAATTTTGCCCACACAAAACAACCGTCCTGAAATCTTTGATTACACTTCTTTTAAACAAAACAAATACATAAAATAAAATAAATAATGAATAAATAATGGTATAAAAGAAAACTCAAAATGTAGTTTTCAATGTAAACTAATTCACTCGCATGTACCGACGGCATTTTAACAATTGTTAAGTGACTCAACAATTGTAAAGTCACTCAATTGACGGTGAAATGGCCATGTTTGCCTTTTTTTCCCTTTACTCCTTCACTTGCGAACGATGGGTGGTATCGTACATCTCATAACAAACCATATTGCGTTGGATAGAATCACCACCACGCAAACGCCACCGATCTCGTACGATTTGTGGGCGACCATTAAATATAGGCAGGTGATCACCAAAGCACACAACATCGAATTCGCCCGAGAGTACGGCTGTCCCACTCACACTCGTGCTTTAGATGCAGATGTACTCCCACGAAAGAATCAGAAATAAACAAACACCATGCAACGGCTGATGATGTCAATGACTGGACTACCGCTGATGGATCTGAAACCGGTTTTCAAAACGAGAGAACATTTTTTATTTACAAAATTACTAACCCACAATCCACAAACGCACTACACTACAGTAGGTAGACAATAATACGCGTATTACAACATTGGGTTCATATGCGGTGAGTCAATTCTGCTAGACATATTTTTAATTAATAGTTATTTAATTGCAGATAAATTTTTTTCATTTTCCAGTCCTATAAAATGGGGAAAAAACAAAAACGAAAGGAATGAGGTATTAACCTTAATCAGACAAGAAGTCTCCACCCATGATGGTGACTTCCTAGTCTCCTTGTATGAAAGGCTGGATTAAGTCAACCAGCTGTGCGAAGACTCAGCTTCCTCTGAAGAGGAGAATATGAGTCTTGGCGGGTTATTGGACAATGATGCGTCCGAATACAGCAGCAGCAACGGAACGGAAATGCTAACGAAGAAGACAGTCGCAAAGAGCGGTCTTCTCCCTTGCCAATAGAGGCAAAAAGAAGGAGGTTGTCTGGAAACAGTTTGCAGATCCCTCGTTTTCCCTCGTTGCATTACAGTGATTGTACACTGATATTACCAACAAGGTCTCAACCTCGTTGACTTTGATGCTGACAGCTGTTGCTTCCATGCTACGCAAACCACTGATTTGCACCTTTTTGCCTGCCATAGTGTTCCTGATAAGGACCGCCGTGCCAGAGCAATCACTGCTTTTGTCGACCCTGTGGATTTTGTATCCGTCTGGGTTTCTCCCTGTGAGATTTGTTTCCTGTAAAAGAAGAATGTCAGGTTTATTAGTTTTAATAAATAAATTTAGTGTGATCCAGACCAGCTTCATCACCAACATTATCTTCTCCTGCAGTGGTTGCTGTTGAAGTGAGAAATCCGCCGAAAGTCACTGCTGTAGAGAAAACAGCCAAGGCAAATGAGGCACAAAATCTAGTTAAGCAGATACCACCACCTGTCGCTCCAGCATAAAAAAAACCCAGTCTACGGAACCAATAACAAAAACTTTTGCCATGCCGCCAATAGTTTGCTATAGACTGAACGTCGTTGAACTCTCAAAGTTCACGAAGAGTGCCAATATTAGTTGCAGAATTCGCAACATCAATAGCACCAAATCGGTCGTTACGGCCATGAACAAAGACGGCCACCAGCGAATTCGGTCTTTCCTACAGTCGGGACAATGCCCGAGAAACGCAGACAACAAGAAAGACGACAACGTTTTCTGCACTAATTGTCAAAAAACTGGACATCCTGCAAACTATCGAGGATGTCCTAAATCTAAAGAAAAAATGGCGGAAAAGGTAAAAACCGCCCAAAAGAAGTTGGAACAGCATAAGTTCGCCCAGAAATCTGCTGCAAAAGCGATAGTGAAAGGAGTTAGCTCTGCTAGTATAGCTGCCATGGGGACTGCTAGCAAGCCAGCAACAATCAACAAAACACCACCAACACTCCAAGCAAGCAAAAAACCAGTAAGTAAGTAAGCTACAAAACCGGCACCATCTACTGGAAAATTCAACATCTTTGACGATACGGAAAGGCTATTTGGAGCAGACCTTTTTACAATTTTGCAGAAAGCAAGAGAAGTCGTGATCCTGACCGAAATGCGAGCCTTGCACGATGCGTGGTCCTGAACGATGCGCTAACCTGAGTGACGTGATCCTGACCGAAGAGCGAGCCTTGCACGTTTTTTTATATTTAAAGTTACTGCCAAGGGAAAACTCCCTGAATGACTTGCGCCACAGCAATAAGGTGGGCTAAACCCTTTATTAAAATTAAAAATGAATTCGAAGAAATGTGATTTACAATATATCACATTCCTCACGTTTGTTTGGTTTCGATTTATTTTTACGGATTTCTCCCTGATTCATTGAAAAAAGCCATACGGAAAAACGATCACGAAAATAAAAAAAATAATAACGATGCGAGTCCAAATGCTTTAATTAATGGATCCTGATCAGGAAAACTACAAAAACCATGACCAAGAAAATATTACAAAAAAATGACATATGTGAGCCTTCAAAATTATTGGAAACTTCATTAAAAAATGTGGTCTTTCAGGAACTAGCTGACGTTTTTCTTAAAGGCCACAACTCGACAATGAATTGTACCGGATTCGTTTGTAGCACCAGCCCTAACAAACGAAAAAGGCACGCACAACTATCGAGCCTGAACGATGCGCTAGCCTGAGTGACGTGATCCTGACCGAAGTACGAGCCTTGCATGATGCCTGGTCCTAAATTATGTGCTAGCCTGAGTGACGTAATTCGTAAGTGGTCTGAATTACGTGAGCCTAGACGATACGCGAGCCTTGCAGGAGCGTGCACTCTGAGCGATGCGTGAGCGTGAATGACGTGAGCCCAGACGGTGCGCGAAAGAAAAGAAGGCTCCAGAATAGGCCAAGAGTGTAAGCAGCGCACTACTGCTACGGCAAACGTCGTGGCCTGAGTTCTGCTGCAGGTACACGATTTTACAAGATGTAGTCCAAGCCGTCGGCGGTGAACGGCTGTTGTAGGTAAACGTCTGCAAAGAGGTTTCCGTAGAAAACGTCAGCAGAAAAATGTTGGCAGAGAACGTCGGCAGAGAAATTTTGGTAGAGAACGTCATCAGAGAGATTTCGGTAGAAAACGACGGCAGAATAGGTCGGCAGAGAAATTTCAGTAGAAAACTTGGGCAGAGAAATTTCGGTAGGAAGTGTTGGCAGAAGACATCGGCAGAGAAATTTTCGTAGAAAACGTCGGTAGAGAAGAACGAATGCTATGGCTTTCTTTTGCCTTACCTACTCTGATCGGATCAGTACGTGTTCACCCAAGAGACTAAGAGAGCGACTGGCTTGTTGTTCGCCCTTTTATAGTATTTTCTAGTGTCGCGAAAATGTACGCAAAACGCCATGTGCTCCGCTTTGATTGCCAGATGCGGTGGTGTGATGTAGTCTGCCATTTCTGTTATTGTCTTTTCTGTTTGTTGGCTGCAGTGTATTGCTACAGGGCGTATCAAAATAATCGAGGAAATAAAAATAACAACGCACGATCCTCTCAGTTTTATTTATTTTTTCATTTTTATTTAAAGACTGTCGTTTTGTGGGAGAAAAATTAAGCTAGCGATTTTGCACCTCACAATGTGTGTAGAAGGAGTACGATGGCAGATAGAGAGAGAGAGAGAGATAAAAGCAAGAAACTATTTTAAAGTACTTGCAGTTTTTACTGGATTTATGGATATCATTTAAAAGATTTAAAATGAGAAAAATATAGACAACATTTTTTTTTTTTTAATTCTCAATATTAACTTAGGTGGGCGCTGTGGCTCAGTGGATAAGTGCATGGCTTTTGAGCAGGAGGTTCGTGGTTCGAATCCCAGAAACACCAAAAGTATTTTTCACGATATCGTGGTGGAATGCTAGCATTAGCTCTTTCGGTTCGTCTTGGAGCTTGTTTCTATTGAACTTCTTCCTGTGCATTGTGAGGAGCAAAATTCTTCACACTAGAATTTTGCCCACACAAAACAACCGCCATAAAATCTTTGATTACACTTTTTTTTAAACAAAACAAATACATAAAATAAAATAAATAATGAATAAATAATGGTATAAAAGAAAACTCAAAATGTAGTTTTCAATGTAAACTAATTCACTCGCATGTACCGACGGCATTTTAACAATTGTTAAGTGACTCAACAATTGTAAAGTCACTTAATTGACGGTGAAATGGCCATGTTTCTCTTTTTTCTCCTTTTCTTCTTCACTTGCGAGCGATTGGTGGTATCGTACATCTCATAACAAACCATATTGCGTTGTATAGAATCACCATCACGCAAACGCCACCGATCTCGTACGATTTGTGGGCGACCATTAAATATAAGCAGATCACCAAAGCACACAACATCGAATTCGCCCGAGAGTTCGGCTGTCCCACTCACACTCGTGCATTAGATGCAAATGTACTCCCACGAATGAATCAGAAATAAACAAACACCATGCAACGGCTGATGATGTCAATGACTGGACTACCGCTGATGGATCAGAAACCGGTTTTCAAAAAGAGAGAACATTTTTTTATTTACAAAATTACTAACCCACAATCCACAAACGCACTACAGCAGGTAGACAATAATACGCGTATTACAACATTGGGTTCATATGCGGTGAGTCAATTGTGCTAGACGATCACGTTGCACCAGATCGCTCAGCTACCTGCTACTGGCTACGGAAAAAAACCCTCACACCAAAAAGCGAGTTTTTCGCTACCGGCGACTTTTTAAAAAAAAATATATAACTTCACTAATTACTTTTTAATTTCAGGCACATATTTTTAATTAATAGTTATTTAATTGCAGATAAATTTTTTTCATTTTCCAGTCCTATAAAATGGGGAAAAAACAAAAACGAAAGGAAAAGGTTAATGAGGTATTAACCTTAATCAGACAAGAAGTCTCCACCCATGGTGGTGACTTCCTAGTCTCCTTGTATGAAAGGCTGGATTAAGTCAACCAGCTGTGCGAAGGCTCAGCTTCCTCTGAAGAGGAGAATATGAGTCTTGGCGGGTTATTGGACAATGATGCGTCCGAATACAGCAGCAGCAACGGAACGGAAAATGCTAACGAAGAAGACAGTCGCAAAGAGAGGATTTGAATCCAGCCAATCTGCAATGGCCTTTCTTTGATTGTTGCATACTTCATCTTGCCATCGGGTGTGCCTAGCGTTAAAATCCCCTCCAACCACACAGTATGTGTGCCCAGAGAAGATGCCGCAGACAGTTTGCAGATCCCTCGTTTTCCCTCGTTGCATTACAGTGATTGTACACTGATATTACCAACAAGGTCTCAACCTCGTTGACTTTGATGCTGACAGCTGTTGCTTCCATGCTACGCAAACCACTGATTTGCACCTTTTTGCCTGCCATAGTGTTCCTGATAAGGACCGCCGTGCCAGAGCAATCACTGCTTTTGTCGACCCTGTGGATTTTGTATCCGTCTGGGTTTCTCCCTGTGAGATTAGTTTCCTGTAAAAGAAGAATGTCAGGTTTATTAGTTTTAATAAATAATTTTAGTGTGATACGCCTAGCTAACGAATAAATAGAGTTCACATTATATGAGAATATACTTATCCTGGTTATTATGAACATAGTTCACAAATAAGTCGACCCAAAACGGTTGTTTTGGACCTGTCATCAAGACTGCTATAATTAGCAGGCACGACTTCTCTTGCTTTTTGCAAAATTGTGAAAAGGTCTGCTCCAAATAGCCTTTCCGTATCGTCAAAGATGTTGAATTTTCCAGTAGATGGTGCCGGTTTTGTAGCTTACTGGTTTTTTGCTTGCTTGGATGGTTGGTTGTGTTTTGTTGATTGTTGCTGGCTTGCTAGCAGTTCCCATGGCAGCTATACTAGCAAAGCTAACTCCTTTCACTATCGCTTTTGCAGCAGATTTCTGGGCGAACTTATGCTGTTCCAACTTCTTTTGGGCGGTTTTTACTTTTTCCGCCATTTTTTCTTTAGATTTAGGACATCCTCGATAGTTTGCAGGATGTCCAGTTTTTTGACAATTAGTGCAGAAAACGTTGTCGTCTTTCTTGTTGTCTGCGTTTCTCGGGCATTGTCCAGGTAAGTGTTCGTCCTTGCACTTAACGCATCTGTATTTCATGCCGCAATTGTTTGCCACATGTCCAAACTTTTGGCAATTTTTGCATTGGGTAATGCCTGCTGGTTTTAGCTTTTCCCAATGCACCAGCTGGTTCATTAAGCGGGTTTTTGAGCAAACTGCTGCCTTATCGCAGTTCTTCTCAAGTTCGACAATGAAATGGTTAAATTTCCTGTCGTTCCTCTGCGATTTGAACGATTTGACCTCCACTACAGGGACACCCTTTGCCGTCAACGCTTCCTTGACATCCTTAGTGTCAAAGGAGTGGTGAATACCTTTAAGGACCAACAATTCTTTCCTGTCCTCCTTAGCGGTATAGGTGTTGAATTCAGTCTTTCCGGACTGTAGGAAAGACCGAATTCGCTGTTGGCCGTTTTTTCCATCTGATGAAGCTTCACAGTGACGTCACTCGAGGACTGAATGTCAAAAGTAGTACAGTAGCCTGTTTGTTAGACATCGAAAAAGCCTTCGATAGCGTCTGGACAAACGGGCTTCTGTACAAACTTATTAGAATTATATTGTAAAAATAATTAAAAAATTTCTTTTTAACAGGGTCTTTTTTGTACAGGTGTATGGCAGCCTATCGACAAGGAAAAGGATTAAAGCCGGAGTTCCCCAAGGCTCCAGACTTGGACCAGTCCTATTTAGCATCTTTACGGCGGATCAATCCACCAATACAGCCGGAACAAGGACCATGCTTTTCGCGGATGACTCCATCACGTATGCTGTTTCCCGCTCTCCTGAGATAGCTGCCCGAAGAGTGGAGGAACACCTCCGAAATCTTTGGGAGTACTACCTGAAGTGGGGACTGAAGATCAACGCCAACAAAACGGAACTCATCTGCTTCCGAGTACCAGCAACCGAAACAAGGATAAGAAAAATCGCAAGCCGGTGCAGAGCCTTAAAAGACTTCCGGATAACACGACAATAAACACCAAGTCAGAGACTAAGTACCTGGGAATCAACTTTACTGAGAGGCTCAAGTTTAACTCTCACATCGACAAAACAATGAAAAAAGCGAACTATGCTCTTCATTTGGTGCACCCGCTACTAAAAAGACGAAACGGACTGTCCAACAACACCAGGCTGCTCATCTACAAGCAGATCATCAGGCCAGTGATAACCTATGGCTATCCCATATGGTTCACCGTCTCACCAGCAACGATGAAAAAGATCTCCCTATTTTAAAGAAAGGTACTTAGGATCTGTACAGGACTCTGGAGGGTGCCAAACAGCTATAAGTTTGTGTCGACTGCAAGACTTTATGAAGCAGCTGGTCTGCTGCCAATAATCGACCACTTGTTCCAAATGGCGATGAAATTCGTCGACGGATTGGAAACTCATCCAAGTCCTGAGATGCAAGGACTGAGAATCGAAGAAATCGAAACAAGTCACCGGTACATACATATCAGAGGATTCACAGATGCTAGATACAACGACATCTTTAATAATCAAGACGTCTCCTTCTACATGAAGGCCAGCAATCAACATTACAGAGGCTGAAGATCGCCCTGTTTATACCCCCTTTTATATTTTTTTCATTTTTATTTTATTTTAAAATTTATCGTTTAAAATTAAATTACTTTAAATATAAACATGTAGTAGATTAGGTAGTTAAAAATATTGTTTAATAATAAGCAATACAAAAAAAAAGACAATGTAAATACGTCGTGCCCCTATTGTTGAGCCGACACTCTAAATCTCTAAAACAACAACAAAACCTGAGGAAAACAAGAACCACGCCGCATAGCGACAACAGTTTTCCAATATTTTGTAGTAACGGACAGGGTATATATAAAAGGAGCACGCAGCTCAACAAAAGTCCTATTCTTCCCGAGTTTGTTTTCGAGTTCACAACTAATAGTTCAACTTCAAGAGTACCTACCTTGCTATTACTTCCGAGCTAAACGCTGCAAGATATTTCCAGAATCTTCCACTAATAAGTCAAATGTACCAAGTACTTTATACTTTGTACTTGTACCATATTAATATATTTGCCTTATGAATAAATCTTTATTTTTCAGCTATAGTAGTGGCTACCACTAACCGGCTAATTCTTTTTTATTTTAGGATCAAAGACTACTAAGTACTTTGTACTTATATTAAGCCCTTTATTAATATATTTGCCTAATCAATAAAACTTCATTTTTCAGCTAAAGAAGTGGATTAAGACTTTGTCACTACCAACAACCGGCTAATTCTTTCTTATTTTAGGAGCAAAGACTATTAAGTACTTTGTTCTTGTATTAAGTACTATATTAATATATTTGCCTAATGAACAAATCTTCATTTTTCGGCTAAATTAGGGGAAATTACGCACCAACTCACGCGGTGCTAGAACCTACGCCTCTCAATTTAATATTGAATTTAATTTTGTAATTGAAGAAAACCATAAATAATTTTTAAGAAAAATAAAGGAAGCTAATTAAATTCCAAGATCCTAAACCAACAAATCTTTCTTTCAACGATTGTTGCTGGAGCCCGGTTCCAGTTTCCTTTTGAATCTTGTAACTTTTAAGAGACTTCATCATTGGCTTCAAATTCTCTCCATTTCCCACCATGATGCTTGTTGAATTGAACTTTGTCCATTGTCCGATTCTATTGTTTTGCAGACACCTAAGCGGGAGAAAATATCGTTTAGCACTCTGATGGTTATTGCTGAGGTTGTTGATTTGGTTCTGAAGACTTGAGGCCATTTGCTGTAGGTATCGACGATTACAAAGAAGACGTCTCCATTTACTGGTCCAACGTAGTCAATGTGACTCTGTACTCACATTATTATTATATTTTTATTTATTATTATTATTATTTATTTATTTTATATTATTACTAGTTGTTCCCGGGCGCTTTTCTACCCGCCCACTGACGGCATGCCCACTTACACCCGCGTTTCCCGGCTGCCCCATCCCACTCACCACCGCCCACTGACCTCCCGCCTACTAACCTCCCGCCCACTGACCACCCACCCATTGGCCTCATACACACTGATCCACCGCCCACTGAACTCACACCCACTGACCTCCCGCCCACTGACGCCACGCCCACTTACACCCGCGTTTCCCGGCTACCCAATCCAACAGACCCCCGCCCATATTATATGGTGTGAACTTGAGCCAAATCGTTCCATAAATAAGAATTTTCGTGAAAAAAAACGACACCAGCGCCACCTATCGGGTCCAAATTTTTTCAACGACTTTCTTTTTATTTAAATATTACTAGCTGTTCCCGGGTGCTTTGCTACCCGCACACATGAACCCCGGGGTGACGGGAGTACTATAGCCTATAACCTTCCCTCACCTGCCAATAATTTACGTTAACATTTTTTTTAAAAATACGTTTGTAAATCTCATGTTAAAATTTTACCTTTCTCCCCTTATATACCCCATATATACCTATAACTTTCCCCTACCTGCCAATAATATATCTTAAAAATTCTAAAAATTCAGTTTAAAAATGTGGCTGATATTAACATTTTACATTCCCTGTGTGTAAAATAAAATAACTACCAATCAAACAAATGTTTGAAATGTTTCGTGACTCATGTGTATAAAATTTGAAGAAAATCGGGTTAATTTTTTTAAAACACTTGTATGCAATTTGTGAAATGGTGACCCAGGAGTCTGACCACTTTCAAAATATACCTATTTAGTGCCGATTATGGTATAAAACCCCTATACGCAAAGTTAGAACGCGATCGGTTGAAGGGTTTGGCAGTCCATACCGGACATACATACATACATACAAAGTTTCACTTTTCGATTTCACGTGTATTTGTTGTTGTTTTAGAAAGAGCGAGTCCATTTCAGGAAAAAAATCATAACTCGAGAATGAGATTTTGGATTTCAAAATCAACTAACATCAACTAACATAACTTCACTCCTCCCTGCACCTTTCCTAAAAATGTTATGGCAATCGGTTGAGCCGTTCTCGAGTTATGGAGTGACAATCAAAATGTACACTTCTTTTTATATATATAGATATGTTGTGAATTTGAGCCAAATCGTTCCATAAATAAGAATTTTCGAAAAAAAAAAAAAAAAAAAAAAACGATAACAGCACCACCTAGCGGGGCTGAACCAACTCAAAAACCATCGCGGGCTCATGCACAACAACTTTGCTAAAGATCATCACATGATCAATAGCATAGTTTACGATTCTATAGGATTCAAACACACAGACATTCATTTTTATATATATAGATTATTCCAACTATTTTTTTTAATTGTATAGTAATCAATCAAATCAAATTATATAAATTTTTCTTGCTAAATTCATTTTTAATATTATTTGCTTCGATGACAGTATTTCTGTTTGACCCAAACTATAATTAATTTTTTTCAATTGATTTATATTAAGAAAGGAGTCCTTTTAAAAGCCGTTTTGAAAATTATGGACACAGTGCGCTCAATTAAATTATATTTAGATAGGAGTTTTTCCTTTTAAAAAGTGATGCAGCTTTTACATCATATAATTATGTATGAAAAAAATCAATCATATGATATATGACTCAATTATTATATGAAATACCACATGAACCAAATAAAACTAGATCAATCTTCCGTTAAAATTAGGCCCATAAAAATAGTACGAGTATGTGTAGAACTAATTTTCACCTTTCATATGATACCAACATTTAGGCCCACCCACTCTAAAACACGTCCTCTGCCTAACTTTCATGAGAAAGTCAGTTTTTGGCGCTTACTTGTCGAGGGTTGTTAGATTGAACCCAATTTTTTAAAAGATGAAAGGTATTTTTATTACCTTTCATATGATACTAATTCACCGCATGACAACCATCAAACCACTTAGAAATACGTTTCAAAAGAAATCATCGATATATCACTCAATTATATGAAAAACCACATGAACCATATACAACGTGATCAAACTTCCGTTCAAATTAGGCCACGCCCATAAAAATAGTACGGCTGTGCAGAACTTATTTGCACCGTTTATTTGATGCTAATATTTGGGCCGTCCCACTTTTAAACACGCCCCGTACTTAACTTTCATCAGAAAGTCAGCTTATGGCTCTAACTCTGTCGAGCAGGGTTGGATTAAACCGAATTTTTTATAAGATGAAAGGTATTTTTATATGATACTAATTAACCCCTTAACATCCATCAAACCATTGAGAAAAATTAATGAAAAAAAACTCAAAGCTTTGGAAACGTATCCCAAACAATAAGGAAAATTCTATTTCATGTCGAATTCATTTGCGATATCTTTCCATGCAGATTCACTGCTTGGAATCTAGAAAGAAAAATATGATGATGTCGTTACAAATAAATGTCGCGCTAGCCTGAGCGCTGTGATCCTGACAGAAGGGCGAGCCTTGCACGATGCGTGGTCCTAAACGATACGCTAGCCTGAGTGACGTGATACTGACCGAAGTGCGGGCTTTGCACGATGCGTGGTCCTAAACGATGCGCTAGCCTGAATTACGTGATCCTGGCCAAAATGCGAGACTTGCACGATGCGTGGTCCTGAACGATGCGCTAGCCTGAGTGACGTCATCCTGACCGAAGTGCGAGCCTTGCACGTTTTTTTTATATTTAAACTTACTGCCAAGGGAACACTCCCTAAATGACTTTCGCCACAGGAATAAGATGGGCTAAACCCTTTATTAAAATTAAAAATGAAATCGAAGAAATGTGATTTACAATACTTTCAGGAACTAGCTGACGTTTTTCTTAAAGGCCACAACTCGTCCGGATTCGTTTGTAGTACCAGCCCTAACAAACGAAAAAGGCACGCACAACTATCGACCCTGTACGATGCGCTAGAAACCTGAGTGACGTAATTCGGACCAAAGTGCGAGCCTTGCACGATGCGTGGTCCTGAACGATGCGCTAGCCTGAGTGACGTGGTCCTGACCTAAGTTCGAGCCTTGCACGATAAGTGGTGTGAATTACGTGAGCCTAGACGATACGTGAGCCTTGCGTGAATGACGTGAGCCCAGACGGTGCGCGAAAGGAAAGAAGGCTCCAGAATAGGCCAAGAGTGTAAGCAGCGCACTACTGCTACGGCAAACGTCGTGGCCTGAGTTCTGCTGCAGGTACACGATTTTACAAGATGTAGTCCAAGTCGTCGGCGGCGAACGGCTGCTGTAGGTAAACGTCTGTTTCCGTAGAAAACGTCAGCAGAAAAATGTTGGCAGAGAACGTTGGTAGAGAGATTTTGGTAGAAAACGTCGGCAGAGAAATTTCAGTAGAAAACGTCGGCAGAGAAATTTTGGTATAGAACGTCATCAGAGAGATTTCTGTAGAAAACGACGGCAGAATAGGTCGGCTGAGAAATTTCAGTAGAAAACTTCGGCAGAGAAATTTCGGTAGGAAATGTTGGCAGAAGACATAGGCAGAGAAATTTTGGTAGAGAACGACGGCAGAGAGATTTTTGTAGAAAATGTCGGTAGAGATGAACGAATGTTATGGCCTTCTTTTGTCTTACCTACTCTGATCCGATCGGTACGTGTTCACCCAAGAGACTAAGAGACCGACTGGCTTGTTGTTCGCCCTTTTATAGTATTTTCTAGTGTCGCGAAAATGTACGCAAAACGCCATGTGCTCCGCTGTCATTGCCGGATGCGGTGGCGTGATGTAGTCTGACATTTCTGTTATTGTCTATTCTGTTTGTTGGCAGCAGTGTATTTCTACAGGGCGTATCAAAATAATCTAGGAAATAAAAATAACAAAGCACGATCCTTTCAGTTTTATTTATTTTTTAATTTTTATTTAAAGACTGTCGTGTTTTGCACCACACAATGTGTGTATAAGGGGTACGATGGCAGATAGAGAGAGAGAGTGATAAAAGCAAGAAACTATTTTAAAGTACTTGAAGTTTTTACTGGATTTAAGGATATCATTTAAAAGATTTAAAATGAGAAAAATATAGACAAAATTTATTTTTTTTTTAATTCTCTATATTAACTTAGGTGGGCACCGTGGCTCAGTGGATAAGTGCATGGCTTCTGAGCAGGAGGTTCGTGGTTCGAATCCCAGAAACACCAAAAGTATTTTTCACGATATCGTGGTGGAATGCTAGCATTAGCTCTTTCGGTTCGTCTTGGAGCTGGTTTCTATTGAACTTCTTCCTGTGCATTGTGAGGAGCAAAATTCTTCACACTAAAACCGAATCTTTGATTACATCTATTTTAAACAAAACACATACATAAAATAAAATAAATAATGAATAAATAATGGTATAAAAGAAAACTCAAAATTTAGTTTTCAATGTTAACTAATTCACCCGCATGTACCGACGGCGTTTTAACAATTGTTAAGTGACTCAACTATTGTAAAGTCACTCAATTGACGGTGAAATGGCCATGTTTCTCTTTTTTCACCTTTTCTTCTTCTCTTGCGAGCGATGGGTGGTATCGTACATCTCATAACAAACCAAATTGCGTTGGATAGAATCACCACCACGCAAACGCCACCGATCTCGTACGATTTGTGGACGACCATTAAATATAGGCAGATGATCACCAAAGCACACAACATCGAATTCGTCCGAGAGTACGGCTGTCCCACTCACACTCGTGCATTAGGTGCAGATGTAATTCCACGAATGAATCAGAAATAAACAAACACCATGCAACGGCTGATGATGTCAATGACTGGCTGATGGATCAAAAACCGGTTTTCAAAACGAGAACATTTTTTTATTTGCAAAATATTACTAACCCACAATCCACAAATGCACTACACCAGGTAGACAATAATACGCGATTACAACATTGGGTAAAACATGAATATTAAAATTAAGGACATACAAGTTGAAATTGGAGGAATCATGCGTATTGCAATTGAAAACATGCATATCTAAAGCATGCATACTATCACAAACATATTGCAGGGTGTATATGAAAATCTCCAAAACAACAACAAAACCTGAGGAAAACAAGAACCACAACTCATAGTTCAAGAGTACCTTCCTTGTTATTACTTCCGAGCTTAACGCTGCAAGATCCAAGTCCTAAACTAATAGTTCAAGAGTACCTACCTTGCTATTACTTCGGGGATAAACGCTGCAAGATCCAAAACCTAAACTAATAGTTCAAGAGTATCTATCTTGCTATTACTTCCGAGCTAAACGCTGCAAGATATTTCCAGAATCCTCCACTAATAGTTCAAATGTACCAAGTACTTTATATTTTGTACTTGTACCATCTTAATATATTTGCCTTATGAATAAATCTTCAGTTTTCAGCTAAAGTAGTGGCTAAAGAGTACCTAATTTGCCACTAACACTAACCGGCTAATTCTTTCTTATTTTACTTTGTACTTTGTACTTATGTTAAGCCCTTTATTAATATATTTGCCTAATCAATAATACTTCATTTTTCAGCTAAAGTAGTGGATTAAGACTTTGCCACTACCAACAACCAGCTAGTTCTTTCTTATTTTAGGAACAAAGACTATTAAGTACTTTGTTCTTGTATTAAGTACTATATTAATATATTTGCCTAATGAACAAATCTTCATTTTTCGGCTAAAGGAGGGGCTGAAGAGTACCTGCCTTGCCACTACCACTAACCAACTAATCCTTTTTCCTAAACCCCCAGTTTTCAGAAACACAGCGCTACGAACATCCAAACATGCCAAAGGCATCATTGGTACCCCGCATCACGACGAAATTACGCACCAACTCACGCGGTGCTAGGACCTACGCCTCTCAATTTAATATTTAATTTAATGTTGTAATTGAAGAAAACCATAAATAATTTTTAAGAAAAATAAAGGAAGCTAATTAAATTTCAAGATCCTATGCCAACAAATCTCTTTTTATAACGATCGTTTTGCACACAGAGCCTTGTGGACTACCCCGGCTGGGAAAACCTCGTTACAGCAAATTCGTCACTTTCGTTCAAGTTGTTGTCGATTGATTGATTGTTGCCTTCATCTCGTACATTTTAAATTCGTGGCATGATGAAAGTTTCAGTTTCTGTAATGTCGTCGTCGAACTCGGGTACTTAGGGTTTTTAACTGGTTCAACGGAATCGGCTTTAACGATTCGCTCTCCTGAAGTAGTTTCGACTGCGATGTTGTAATTCACTCTTCCAATTCTTTCAACGATTGTTGCTGGAGCCCGATTCCAGTTTCCTTTTGATTCTTGTAACTATTGAAATATGTAATTCATTTCGTTAAATTAGTATTTTTAGTAATTCATGACATATTCGCTACGACGCTATATTCATTTATATTTTTATTAACTTCACTTTTGTTAGAACGTCGTGCTACGCACACGTAAGTTTGATTACTCATACATTTATTTCATCATAATAATAATTTATTTTAGTATAACACGTCTACGCTCTGTTTTATTTCTATAACTAAAGTTAACAGGTTATGGGCCCAGAGTGTTAGTAATTAAAAGTGAAGTAATCTATATATATAAAATAGAGAATTTATTTGTTTGTATATTTGTGCCTAACTAGCTCTGGAACGCCTTGACCAATTTCAACCAAACTTGGTATACATATTAGTTACTACCTGAAATCAAACATAGAGGGTGGGGGTAGCACGTTTTTTGGATGTGGGAGGCTGCTGCCACCCTACCACAGGCAAAAAACCTGCTACCCCCCCTGCTACAGTTTTCGGTATCACCGTGATGAATAGTGTTGGTAGTACGCTCCTATGGATGAGTTCAGTATCGCCGCAGGGTGGTGGGTGACCGATATTAGTTAGACAGCTCTAGGGGGGTGGGGTCGATAACTGATTGGTGGGGGGTTGACCGATATTAGTGTTGATTCTATGGTTTTCGGGGTCGCTGAGTTGAATGGTGATAGTAAGACAGCTCTAGGGGGATGGGGTTGATAGCTGAGGGTGGGGGGGGGTGACCGATATTAGTGTTGATTCAATGGTTTTCTGGGTCGCTGAGTTGAATGGTGATGGTATGACAGCTCTAGGGGGGTGGGGTCGATAACTGATTGGTGGGGGGTTGACCGATATTAGTGTCGATTCTATGGTTTTCGGGGTCGCTGAGTTGAATTGTGACGGTAAGACAGCTCTAGGGGGATGGGGTCGATAACTGAGGGGGGTGACCGATTTTAGTGTCGATTCTATGGTTTTCGGGGTCGCTGAGTTGAATGGTGATGGTAAGACAGCTGTAGGGGGATGGGGTCGATAATTGAGGGAGGGGCGACCGATATTAGTGTCGATTCTATGGTTTTCGGAGTCGCTGAGTTGAATGGTGATAGTAAGACAGCTCTAGGGGGATGGGGTCGATAACTGACGGGGGGAGGTGACTGATATTAGTGTCGATTCTATAGTTTTAGGGGTCGCTGAGTTGAATGGTGATGGTAATACAGCTCTAGTGGGATGGAGTCGATAACTGAGGGGGGGGTGACCGATATTAGTATCAATTCTATGGTTTTCGGGGTCGCTGAGTTGAATGTTGATGGTAAGACAGCTCTAGGGGGATGGGGTCGATAATTGAGGGAGGGGTGACCGATATTAGTGTTGATTCTATGATTTTCGGAGTCGCTGAGTTGAATGGTGATAGTAAGACAGCTCTAGGGGGATGGAGTCGAAAACTGACGGGGGGTGACTGATATTAGTGTCGATTCTATAGTTTTAGGGGTCGCTGCGTTGAATGGTGGTGGTAATACAGCGCTAGGGGGATGGAGTCGATAACTGAGGGGGGAGACCGATATTAGTATCAATTCTATGGTTTTCGGGGTCGCTGAGTTGAATGTTTATGGTAAGACAGCTCTAGGGGGATGGGGTCGATAACTGAGGGGGAGTTGTGGTAACCGATATTAGTATCGATTCTATGGTTTTCGGGGTCGCTGAATTGAATGGTGATGGTAAGACACCTCTAGGGGGGTGGGGTCGATAACTGAGGGGGAGTTGTGGTAACCGATATTAGTATCGATTATATGGTTTTCGGGGTCGCTGAATTGAATGGTGATGGTAAGACACCTCTAGGGGGATGGGGTCGATAACTGAGCGGGCTGACAGATATTAGTGTCCATTCCATAGTTCTCGGGACCACTGAGATTAATAGTCTTGGTAGGACACTCCTATGGGTAAGTTGTCTCCCCGGAGGTGACCGATATCAGTGTTGATCCTATAGTTTTCGGGGTCGCTGGGATGAAGTGTATCGATACGGTTGTAGATACTGATAAGGAGGTTAATTATCTAACTGAGTTCCTAAACTCACTTAATTCGTCTGGATTGGCACCTTACAGTTTGATCTCCAATTATTTTACAACAGCTTCTCGACTCGCCAAAACCTTTTAAACGGCACACGACCGTAAAGAGGTACCGAGCAATATAATTGAAGCGACTATCTTGACAGAAAAGGGACAGTGTGAAACAGTTTTTATCCCACGGATAGCACTAATTTCGACGGATCTTCCTTTTAAATTCAAGAGATTGCAATTTCCAGTAAAACTTGCGTTTACGATGACGATTAATAAGTCGGACAGTTTACTAAGTACTGCGGAGTATAGATTTGAGATCACAACCTAATTTTGCTTTTATAATTTGAATACTATAGCTGTAATTTAAAATATATTTTATAAAATAAATTTTGTTAATAAAAACTGCAATTTTATCTTATAGATAGATATCATTCTTTTTTCTACCCCTGCCTAATAGAAGATTGGGATGAATAAATACCTGGGCAACGCCGGGTAATCAGCTAGTTAAAAATATAACTCGTGCAAAGAAGATTTTGTAGAATTTATTTATTAGAAGTGGCGAGTTATTTGTGCAACGAAGATTTTGTGCATTTAGTGAATTTCGCAATACAGTCAGTACGTTACGGTATATTGTGAGATACATAATGATGGATTCGACGTCAAACGTCTTTGCAACGAAGATTTTGCAATTTTATGGTTCGAATTATAATAATTGGAAATATCGGCTGAAGATTTTGTTGGACAAAGAAGAACTAACAAAATATATTGAAGATTCATTGGCCGATCTTATTATTAATGAAACAGACAGTGAAAAGCATCCTTAAATGCGGAAAGAAGAAAAATCGTGTATTTCATTTATTGTTCAAAGTATTCATGATAGTCAGCTTGAATATGTGAAAGACCAAACGACAGCAAAGGGCATGATTGATAATTTGAAACAAGTTTTCGAACGAAAAAGCATTGCTGGTCAATTGTTGCTACGCAAGCAATTGTTAACATTGAAATACGACGAGAAGGACAGTATAACGGAACATTTTCTTCAGTTCGATAAAAGAGTTCGTGAACTAAAATCGATTGGTGCTAAAATGGAAGAAATGGATGTTATTTGTCATTTGATTTTGACTTTGCCGAAATGTTTCGATAATTTGGTTACTGCATTAGAAACAATGAATGCAAAAGATTTGTCATTGGAATTTGTCAAAGCGCGTTTATTAGATGAATATGGTAAGCGGCATAGACGAAATGACGAACATGGAAATTCGAATAAGGCAACAGCGATGCATACGAAATCTGGAATTATTTGTCATCATTGTGGTAAGCCTGGACATAAAAAGGCACAATGTTTTAAATTAAAAGGTACTTCGATAAAACAAAAATCGAATAAATGTGGCAGTGCAAATAATACATCCTGTTCAAATGGAAAAGATGGTGAATCATCACTTTGTGTGCGGTTGTCGACGATAATGAAAGTCCCGTTAGCGATGGTGAAATTCAAGTAAGCGATGATGAGTCATGTTTGAACGTGTCTTCGCATGCGCATTAAGCGACGCAACTTGGTGAAATCCGGTTTGTTCTGGATTTTGGCGCAACGGAACATATGGTTAATGAGAAATCGTATTTCAATAAATTGGCTAATATTGAACATGTGAATATTAATGTCGCAAAGAAAGATCAAAAATTGGTTTCAACACAACAAGGTGAAATTAATGTTTTATATTTTTATAAGGGCGAATCGAAGTCTCGCACTATCAAAGAAGTTTTGCATGTCCGTGATTTAAAATGCAATTTGATGTCAATTCGTGCTTTAACCAAAAGAGGTTTCAAGGTTGTCTTTGAAAGGGATATGGCGTACATTATTTTCAAATGTGAAATACAATTTGTTGGACAAGTGAATGTAAAATTATATGAAGTTAATTTTTAAGTTCAACCGAATGTGTTTTCCGGTGTAGCCAATGGAAATGATTTGAATAAATTATCTCAGGATCTATGGCATTTCCGCTTGGGGCATTTGAATGTATTCGACATGAAACGAATGATTAAATACAATATGATTATTGGTATTGAAAATGTTGAGGTTAAAACTGATGAAAAATTTTGTGAGTCATGTGTCGTCAGTAAACATGCACGCTTATCATTTCCGAGAAATAAAAATGACCGTTCAAGTCGAATTTTGGAATTAGTTCATAGTGACGTTTGCGGTACGATTTCGCAGCCTGCTTGGGATGGATCGAGATATTTCGTCACATTTACGGATGATTATTCGCGAGCATCAACAATATTTTTCATTGAAAAGAAAAGTGAAGTTTGTGATAAATTCAAGCAATATGTATCAATGGTGTAATCATTACACGGTTGCAAAGTTGCAAAATTGAAAGTGGATAATGGGGGTGAATACACATCAAGGGAATTTAAGGGATTCTGCGCGAACAAAGGAATTCAGATTATGTATACCGTTGCATATAATCCTGAAATGAATGCTGTAGCTGAAAGATTAAATCGAACATTGAAAGAGAAGGCATTGGGTATGTTGACATCGAGTGGTATGATTTGTCACACATTTAAAAATTTGGTTCGATTTGCTACAATTATATCCCGACTGAAAATCGCAAGAAATTTTAATCGAAGTCAACGAAATTTTTGTTTCTCGGATATGCGGCATCGAATGGTTCATATCGTTTATGGAATTTGGAAAGCAACAAATTAATTATTGGTCGTAATGTTGTTTTTGACGAGAAATCTGTGTTGAATCGAAGCTGACGCTGAGGATGGTGACTTATTTCCTTTAAATGAGTCGAAGGCCAGTGAGCAATCCTCTGATGCTGATGATACATCTTTTAACCACGGTACAAATTTGGATGATACCGGTGACATCGAAGAGAATGTCCACAGTACTAAGGATAGTGCTGGTAACTTCAAAGATAATATCCACAGTATTAAGGATAATACTGGTAACTCCAAAGAGAATGTCCACAGTACTAATGAGGAAGGTATTGGTAACAGCAATGAAAATCTCCACAGTATTGAATAGGAAAATGGTGGTAACTTCAAAGAAAATGTCAACAGTGCTAATAATGATTGCGCTGGTAGCAACAGTAATGTTCGTCGAATTTCCAGAGAATCGAAGAAGCCACAAAGATTTGGTGAATGGGTGCAGCCAGCAAAGTACAATCAATGGGAAGATGGTACTTTTGCATTATGTGCTGAAGAATTTGTTCAAAATGATCCGATTTCGATTGCTGATGCTAAACAACGTGATGATTGGCTAATGTGGAAAAATGCCATCAACGATGAATACACATCTCTCATGAAAAACAATACTTGGGATTTGTGTGAATTGCCTCCAGGAAGAAAGGCAATTACTTGCAAATGGGTTTTTAAGTTGAAATGTAAAGCTAATGGTGATTTCGACAAATACAACGCAAGATTGGTTGCCCGTGGATTTAGTCAAGAAAAAGGGTTTGATTACAACGAGACGTATTCTCCCACAGCTAAATTAACAACATTCAGAATTTTATTGGCAGTTGCAGTGCATCATGGATATTTGGTACATCAAATGGATGTCAAATGCGCATTCCTAAATGGTTTCCTGAATGAAGAAATTTACATGCAACAGCCAGATGGTTTCAAGAAAGACTCCACAAAGGTATGCAAATTGAATCGTTCTCTTTATGGCTTGAAACAAGCATCCCTAAATGACTTTCGCCACAGGAATAAGATGGGCTAAACCCTTTATTAAAATTAAAAATGAAATCGAAGAAATGTGATTTACAATACTTTCAGGAACTAGCTGACGTTTTTCTTAAAGGCCACAACTCGTCCGGATTCGTTTGTAGTACCAGCCCTAACAAACGAAAAAGGCACGCACAACTATCGACCCTGTACGATGCGCTAGAAACCTGAGTGACGTAATTCGGACCAAAGTGCGAGCCTTGCACGATGCGTGGTCCTGAACGATGCGCTAGCCTGAGTGACGTGGTCCTGACCTAAGTTCGAGCCTTGCACGATAAGTGGTGTGAATTACGTGAGCCTAGACGATACGTGAGCCTTGCGTGAATGACGTGAGCCCAGACGGTGCGCGAAAGGAAAGAAGGCTCCAGAATAGGCCAAAGCAGTGTAAGCAGCGCACTACTGCTACGGCAAACGTCGTGGCCTGAGTTCTGCTGCAGGTACACGATTTTACAAGATGTAGTCCAAGTCGTCGGCGGCGAACGGCTGCTGTAGGTAAACGTCTGTTTCCGTAGAAAACGTCAGCAGAAAAATGTTGGCAGAGAACGTTGGTAGAGAGATTTTGGTAGAAAACGTCGGCAGAGAAATTTCAGTAGAAAACGTCGGCAGAGAAATTTTGGTATAGAACGTCATCAGAGAGATTTCTGTAGAAAACGACGGCAGAATAGGTCGGCTGAGAAATTTCAGTAGAAAACTTCGGCAGAGAAATTTCGGTAGGAAATGTTGGCAGAAGACATAGGCAGAGAAATTTTGGTAGAGAACGACGGCAGAGAGATTTTTGTAGAAAATGTCGGTAGAGATGAACGAATGTTATGGCCTTCTTTTGTCTTACCTACTCTGATCCGATCGGTACGTGTTCACCCAAGAGACTAAGAGACCGACTGGCTTGTTGTTCGCCCTTTTATAGTATTTTCTAGTGTCGCGAAAATGTACGCAAAACGCCATGTGCTCCGCTGTCATTGCCGGATGCGGTGGCGTGATGTAGTCTGACATTTCTGTTATTGTCTATTCTGTTTGTTGGCAGCAGTGTATTTCTACAGGGCGTATCAAAATAATCTAGGAAATAAAAATAACAAAGCACGATCCTTTCAGTTTTATTTATTTTTTAATTTTTATTTAAAGACTGTCGTGTTTTGCACCACACAATGTGTGTATAAGGGGTACGATGGCAGATAGAGAGAGAGAGTGATAAAAGCAAGAAACTATTTTAAAGTACTTGAAGTTTTTACTGGATTTAAGGATATCATTTAAAAGATTTAAAATGAGAAAAATATAGACAAAATTTATTTTTTTTTTAATTCTCTATATTAACTTAGGTGGGCACCGTGGCTCAGTGGATAAGTGCATGGCTTCTGAGCAGGAGGTTCGTGGTTCGAATCCCAGAAACACCAAAAGTATTTTTCACGATATCGTGGTGGAATGCTAGCATTAGCTCTTTCGGTTCGTCTTGGAGCTGGTTTCTATTGAACTTCTTCCTGTGCATTGTGAGGAGCAAAATTCTTCACACTAAAACCGAATCTTTGATTACATCTATTTTAAACAAAACACATACATAAAATAAAATAAATAATGAATAAATAATGGTATAAAAGAAAACTCAAAATTTAGTTTTCAATGTTAACTAATTCACCCGCATGTACCGACGGCGTTTTAACAATTGTTAAGTGACTCAACTATTGTAAAGTCACTCAATTGACGGTGAAATGGCCATGTTTCTCTTTTTTCACCTTTTCTTCTTCTCTTGCGAGCGATGGGTGGTATCGTACATCTCATAACAAACCAAATTGCGTTGGATAGAATCACCACCACGCAAACGCCACCGATCTCGTACGATTTGTGGACGACCATTAAATATAGGCAGATGATCACCAAAGCACACAACATCGAATTCGTCCGAGAGTACGGCTGTCCCACTCACACTCGTGCATTAGGTGCAGATGTAATTCCACGAATGAATCAGAAATAAACAAACACCATGCAACGGCTGATGATGTCAATGACTGGCTGATGGATCAAAAACCGGTTTTCAAAACGAGAACATTTTTTTATTTGCAAAATATTACTAACCCACAATCCACAAATGCACTACACCAGGTAGACAATAATACGCGATTACAACATTGGGTAAAACATGAATATTAAAATTAAGGACATACAAGTTGAAATTGGAGGAATCATGCGTATTGCAATTGAAAACATGCATATCTAAAGCATGCATACTATCACAAACATATTGCAGGGTGTATATGAAAATCTCCAAAACAACAACAAAACCTGAGGAAAACAAGAACCACAACTCATAGTTCAAGAGTACCTTCCTTGTTATTACTTCCGAGCTTAACGCTGCAAGATCCAAGTCCTAAACTAATAGTTCAAGAGTACCTACCTTGCTATTACTTCGGGGATAAACGCTGCAAGATCCAAAACCTAAACTAATAGTTCAAGAGTATCTATCTTGCTATTACTTCCGAGCTAAACGCTGCAAGATATTTCCAGAATCCTCCACTAATAGTTCAAATGTACCAAGTACTTTATATTTTGTACTTGTACCATCTTAATATATTTGCCTTATGAATAAATCTTCAGTTTTCAGCTAAAGTAGTGGCTAAAGAGTACCTAATTTGCCACTAACACTAACCGGCTAATTCTTTCTTATTTTACTTTGTACTTTGTACTTATGTTAAGCCCTTTATTAATATATTTGCCTAATCAATAATACTTCATTTTTCAGCTAAAGTAGTGGATTAAGACTTTGCCACTACCAACAACCAGCTAGTTCTTTCTTATTTTAGGAACAAAGACTATTAAGTACTTTGTTCTTGTATTAAGTACTATACTAATATATTTGCCTAATGAACAAATCTTCATTTTTCGGCTAAAGGAGGGGCTGAAGAGTACCTGCCTTGCCACTACCACTAACCAACTAATCCTTTTTCCTAAACCCCTAGTTTTCAGAAACACAGCGCTACGAACATCCAAACATGCCAAAGGCATCATTGGTACCCCGCATCACGACGAAATTACGCACCAACTCACGCGGTGCTAGGACCTACGCCTCTCAATTTAATATTTAATTTAATGTTGTAATTGAAGAAAACCATAAATAATTTTTAAGAAAAATAAAGGAAGCTAATTAAATTTCAAGATCCTATGCCAACAAATCTCTTTTTATAACGATCGTTTTGCACACAGAGCCTTGTGGACTACCCCGGCTGGGAAAACCTCGTTACAGCAAATTCGTCACTTTCGTTCAAGTTGTTGTCGATTGATTGATTGTTGCCTTCATCTCGTACATTTTAAATTCGTGGCATGATGAAAGTTTCAGTTTCTGTAATGTCGTCGTCGAACTCGGGTACTTAGGGTTTTTAACTGGTTCAACGGAATCGGCTTTAACGATTCGCTCTCCTGAAGTAGTTTCGACTGCGATGTTGTAATTCACTCTTCCAATTCTTTCAACGATTGTTGCTGGAGCCCGATTCCAGTTTCCTTTTGATTCTTGTAACTATTGAAATATGTAATTCATTTCGTTAAATTAGTATTTTTAGTAATTCATGACATATTCGCTACGACGCTATATTCATTTATATTTTTATTAACTTCACTTTTGTTAGAACGTCGTGCTACGCACACGTAAGTTTGATTACTCATACATTTATTTCATCATAATAATAATTTATTTTAGTATAACACGTCTACGCTCTGTTTTATTTCTATAACTAAAGTTAACAGGTTATGGGCCCAGAGTGTTAGTAATTAAAAGTGAAGTAATCTATATATATAAAATAGAGAATTTATTTGTTTGTATATTTGTGCCTAACTAGCTCTGGAACGCCTTGACCAATTTCAACCAAACTTGGTATACATATTAGTTACTACCTGAAATCAAACATAGAGGGTGGGGGTAGCACGTTTTTTGGATGTGGGAGGCTGCTGCCACCCTACCACAGGCAAAAAACCTGCTACCCCCCCTGCTACAGTTTTCGGTATCACCGTGATGAATAGTGTTGGTAGTACGCTCCTATGGATGAGTTCAGTATCGCCGCAGGGTGGTGGGTGACCGATATTAGTTAGACAGCTCTAGGGGGGTGGGGTCGATAACTGATTGGTGGGGGGTTGACCGATATTAGTGTTGATTCTATGGTTTTCGGGGTCGCTGAGTTGAATGGTGATAGTAAGACAGCTCTAGGGGGATGGGGTTGATAGCTGAGGGTGGGGGGGGGGTGACCGATATTAGTGTTGATTCAATGGTTTTCTGGGTCGCTGAGTTGAATGGTGATGGTATGACAGCTCTAGGGGGGTGGGGTCGATAACTGATTGGTGGGGGGTTGACCGATATTAGTGTCGATTCTATGGTTTTCGGGGTCGCTGAGTTGAATTGTGACGGTAAGACAGCTCTAGGGGGATGGGGTCGATAACTGAGGGGGGTGACCGATTTTAGTGTCGATTCTATGGTTTTCGGGGTCGCTGAGTTGAATGGTGATGGTAAGACAGCTGTAGGGGGATGGGGTCGATAATTGAGGGAGGGGCGACCGATATTAGTGTCGATTCTATGGTTTTCGGAGTCGCTGAGTTGAATGGTGATAGTAAGACAGCTCTAGGGGGATGGGGTCGATAACTGACGGGGGGAGGTGACTGATATTAGTGTCGATTCTATAGTTTTAGGGGTCGCTGAGTTGAATGGTGATGGTAATACAGCTCTAGTGGGATGGAGTCGATAACTGAGGGGGGGGTGACCGATATTAGTATCAATTCTATGGTTTTCGGGGTCGCTGAGTTGAATGTTGATGGTAAGACAGCTCTAGGGGGATGGGGTCGATAATTGAGGGAGGGGTGACCGATATTAGTGTTGATTCTATGATTTTCGGAGTCGCTGAGTTGAATGGTGATAGTAAGACAGCTCTAGGGGGATGGAGTCGAAAACTGACGGGGGGTGACTGATATTAGTGTCGATTCTATAGTTTTAGGGGTCGCTGCGTTGAATGGTGGTGGTAATACAGCGCTAGGGGGATGGAGTCGATAACTGAGGGGGGAGACCGATATTAGTATCAATTCTATGGTTTTCGGGGTCGCTGAGTTGAATGTTTATGGTAAGACAGCTCTAGGGGGATGGGGTCGATAACTGAGGGGGAGTTGTGGTAACCGATATTAGTATCGATTTTATGGTTTTCGGGGTCGCTGAATTGAATGGTGATGGTAAGACACCTCTAGGGGGGTGGGGTCGATAACTGAGGGGGAGTTGTGGTAACCGATATTAGTATCGATTATATGGTTTTCGGGGTCGCTGAATTGAATGGTGATGGTAAGACACCTCTAGGGGGATGGGGTCGATAACTGAGCGGGCTGACAGATATTAGTGTCCATTCCATAGTTCTCGGGACCACTGAGATTAATAGTCTTGGTAGGACACTCCTATGGGTAAGTTGTCTCCCCGGAGGTGACCGATATCAGTGTTGATCCTATAGTTTTCGGGGTCGCTGGGATGAAGTGTATCGATACGGTTGTAGATACTGATAAGGAGGTTAATTATCTAACTGAGTTCCTAAACTCACTTAATTCGTCTGGATTGGCACCTTACAGTTTGATCTCCAATTATTTTACAACAGCTTCTCGACTCGCCAAAACCTTTTAAACGGCACACGACCGTAAAGAGGTACCGAGCAATATAATTGAAGCGACTATCTTGACAGAAAAGGGACAGTGTGAAACAGTTTTTATCCCACGGATAGCACTAATTTCGACGGATCTTCCTTTTAAATTCAAGAGATTGCAATTTCCAGTAAAACTTGCGTTTACGATGACGATTAATAAGTCGGACAGTTTACTAAGTACTGCGGAGTATAGATTTAAGATCACAACCTAATTTTGCTTTTATAATTTGAATACTATAGCTGTAATTTAAAATATATTTTATAAAATAAATTTTGTTAATAAAAACTGCAATTTTATCTTATAGATAGATATCATTCTTTTTTCTACCCCTGCCTAATAGAAGATTGGGATGAATAAATACCTGGGCAACGCCGGGTAATCAGCTAGTTAAAAATATAACTCGTGCAAAGAAGATTTTGTAGAATTTATTTATTAGAAGTGGCGAGTTATTTGTGCAACGAAGATTTTGTGCATTTAGTGAATTTCGCAATACAGTCAGTACGTTACGGTATATTGTGAGATACATAATGATGGATTCGACGTCAAACGTCTTTGCAACGAAGATTTTGCAATTTTATGGTTCGAATTATAATAATTGGAAATATCGGCTGAAGATTTTGTTGGACAAAGAAGAACTAACAAAATATATTGAAGATTCATTGGCCGATCTTATTATTAATGAAACAGACAGTGAAAAGCATCCTTAAATGCGGAAAGAAGAAAAATCGTGTATTTCATTTATTGTTCAAAGTATTCATGATAGTCAGCTTGAATATGTGAAAGACCAAACGACAGCAAAGGGCATGATTGATAATTTGAAACAAGTTTTCGAACGAAAAAGCATTGCTGGTCAATTGTTGCTACGCAAGCAATTGTTAACATTGAAATACGACGAGAAGGACAGTATAACGGAACATTTTCTTCAGTTCGATAAAAGAGTTCGTGAACTAAAATCGATTGGTGCTAAAATGGAAGAAATGGATGTTATTTGTCATTTGATTTTGACTTTGCCGAAATGTTTCGATAATTTGGTTACTGCATTAGAAACAATGAATGCAAAAGATTTGTCATTGGAATTTGTCAAAGCGCGTTTATTAGATGAATATGGTAAGCGGCATAGACGAAATGACGAACATGGAAATTCGAATAAGGCAACAGCGATGCATACGAAATCTGGAATTATTTGTCATCATTGTGGTAAGCCTGGACATAAAAAGGCACAATGTTTTAAATTAAAAGGTACTTCGATAAAACAATAATCGAATAAATGTGGCAGTGCAAATAATACATCCTGTTCAAATGGAAAAGATGGTGAATCATCACTTTGTGTGCGGTTGTCGACGATAATGAAAGTCCCGTTAGCGATGGTGAAATTCAAGTAAGCGATGATGAGTCATGTTTGAACGTGTCTTCGCATGCGCATTAAGCGACGCAACTTGGTGAAATCCGGTTTGTTCTGGATTTTGGCGCAACGGAACATATGGTTAATGAGAAATCGTATTTCAATAAATTGGCTAATATTGAACATGTGAATATTAATGTCGCAAAGAAAGATCAAAAATTGGTTTCAACACAACAAGGTGAAATTAATGTTTTATATTTTTATAAGGGCGAATCGAAGTCTCGCACTATCAAAGAAGTTTTGCATGTCCGTGATTTAAAATGCAATTTGATGTCAATTCGTGCTTTAACCAAAAGAGGTTTCAAGGTTGTCTTTGAAAGGGATATGGCGTACATTATTTTCAAATGTGAAATACAATTTGTTGGACAAGTGAATGTAAAATTATATGAAGTTAATTTTTAAGTTCAACCGAATGTGTTTTCCGGTGTAGCCAATGGAAATGATTTGAATAAATTATCTCAGGATCTATGGCATTTCCGCTTGGGGCATTTGAATGTATTCGACATGAAACGAATGATTAAATACAATATGATTATTGGTATTGAAAATGTTGAGGTTAAAACTGATGAAAAATTTTGTGAGTCATGTGTCGTCAGTAAACATGCACGCTTATCATTTCCGAGAAATAAAAATGACCGTTCAAGTCGAATTTTGGAATTAGTTCATAGTGACGTTTGCGGTACGATTTCGCAGCCTGCTTGGGATGGATCGAGATATTTCGTCACATTTACAGATGATTATTCGCGAGCATCAACAATATTTTTCATTGAAAAGAAAAGTGAAGTTTGTGATAAATTCAAGCAATATGTATCAATGGTGTAATCATTACACGGTTGCAAAGTTGCAAAATTGAAAGTGGATAATGGGGGTGAATACACATCAAGGGAATTTAAGGGATTCTGCGCGAACAAAGGAATTCAGATTATGTATACCGTTGCATATAATCCTGAAATGAATGCTGTAGCTGAAAGATTAAATCGAACATTGAAAGAGAAGGCATTGGGTATGTTGACATCGAGTGGTATGATTTGTCACACATTTAAAAATTTGGTTCGATTTGCTACAATTATATCCCGACTGAAAATCGCAAGAAATTTTAATCGAAGTCAACGAAATTTTTGTTTCTCGGATATGCGGCATCGAATGGTTCATATCGTTTATGGAATTTGGAAAGCAACAAATTAATTATTGGTCGTAATGTTGTTTTTGACGAGAAATCTGTGTTGAATCGAAGCTGACGCTGAGGATGGTGACTTATTTCCTTTAAATGAGTCGAAGGCCAGTGAGCAATCCTCTGATGCTGATGATACATCTTTTAACCACGGTACAAATTTGGATGATACCGGTGACATCGAAGAGAATGTCCACAGTACTAAGGATAGTGCTGGTAACTTCAAAGATAATATCCACAGTATTAAGGATAATACTGGTAACTCCAAAGAGAATGTCCACAGTACTAATGAGGAAGGTATTGGTAACAGCAATGAAAATCTCCACAGTATTGAATAGGAAAATGGTGGTAACTTCAAAGAAAATGTCAACAGTGCTAATAATGATTGCGCTGGTAGCAACAGTAATGTTCGTCGAATTTCCAGAGAATCGAAGAAGCCACAAAGATTTGGTGAATGGGTGCAGCCAGCAAAGTACAATCAATGGGAAGATGGTACTTTTGCATTATGTGCTGAAGAATTTGTTCAAAATGATCCGATTTCGATTGCTGATGCTAAACAACGTGATGATTGGCTAATGTGGAAAAATGCCATCAACGATGAATACACATCTCTCATGAAAAACAATACTTGGGATTTGTGTGAATTGCCTCCAGGAAGAAAGGCAATTACTTGCAAATGGGTTTTTAAGTTGAAATGTAAAGCTAATGGTGATTTCGACAAATACAACGCAAGATTGGTTGCCCGTGGATTTAGTCAAGAAAAAGGGTTTGATTACAACGAGACGTATTCTCCCACAGCTAAATTAACAACATTCAGAATTTTATTGGCAGTTGCAGTGCATCATGGATATTTGGTACATCAAATGGATGTCAAATGCGCATTCCTAAATGGTTTCCTGAATGAAGAAATTTACATGCAATAGCCAGATGGTTTCAAGAAAGACTCCACAAAGGTATGCAAATTGAATCGTTCTCTTTATGGCTTGAAACAAGCATCCAGAATGTGGAACGATCGTTTTAATGAATTCATTGTCAAACGTGGATCCAAACGGTGTTTATCGGATCAATGTTTATACATTAAAAATAAAAATGGTATTATTTGTTACATATTGCTGTATATCGATGATTTATTGATAATATCGAATGATTTGGATGGAATAAAAATCATTAAGCAGTTGTTGTCAAAGGAATTTGAAATGACAGATATTGGCGAAGCTAATACATTCCTTGGAATGCAAATTCAACGTTACAAAGCCAATATTGTAATCAGCATGAATCAAACAAATTATTTAAAAAGTTTGGTGAATAAATTCAACATGGCTGATTGCAAAGGAATTGCTACTCCGATGGAAACGAATATTGATTTGATTAAGGACACCAAAGTTGATTGTGATGATGTTCCGTATCGTGAACTGATTGGCTGTTTAACATATGCGACAATTACTACGAGATCTGATTTGTGCGCATCAACAAATTATTTAACTAATAAGTAATGCTGGAATACATCCCAACTGGTGACCAGACAGCAGATATAATGACGAAGGGTCTTGGTAAAAATTTGATTTAAATGTTAATAACAATATTTTATGTACTCATTGAATTAAGAGGCGGTATTGAAATATGTAATTCATTTCGTTAAATTAGTATTGCCATTGTTAGTAATTCATGACATATTCTTATTAACTTCACTTCTTGTTAGAACGTCGTGCTATGCACACGTAGTTTTGATTACTCATACATTTATTTCATCATAATAAATATTTCTTTTAGTATAACACGTCTACGCTTTGTTTTATTTCTATAACTAAAGTAACTTTTAAGAGACTTCATCATTGGCTTCAAATTCTCTCCATTTCCCACCATAATGCTTGTTGAATTGAACTTGGTCCATTGTCCGATTCTATTGTTTTGCAGACACCTAAGCGGGAGAAAATATCGTTTAGCACTTCGATGGTTTTTGCTGAGGTTGTTGATTTGGTTCTGAAGACTTTAGGCCATTTGCTGTAGGTATCGACGATTACAAAGAAGACGTCTCCATTTACTGATCCAACGTAGTCAATGTGACTACGGGTTCGCAATTATTATTATTCCAACTATTTTATTTAATTGAATAGTAATCAATCAATTCAAATTATATAAATTTTTCTTGTCATGGGACAGCCCCTTCTTGATTGCAAAAATGCATTTTTAATATTCTTTGATTCGATGACAGTATTTCTGTTTGGCCCAAGCTGTAGATATTATGGGCACACTATAAACTATAATTCATTTTTTCCAATTGATTTGTATCTAGAAAGGAGTTTGTCCTTTTAAAAGCCGTTTTTGAAAATTATGGACACAGTGCGCTCAATTACATTATATTTTTTTCCTTTTAAAAAGTGATGCAGATTTTATATCACATAATTATGTATGAAAAAATCAATCAATTATTATATGAAATACCATGAACCAAATAAAACTAGATCAATCTTCCTTAAAATTTGGCCCATAAAAATAGTACGAGTATGTGAAGAACTAATTTTCACCTTTCATATGATACCAATATTTAGGCCCACCCACTCTAAAACACGTCCTCTGCTTATCTTTCATGAGAAAGGCTGCTTGTGGCTCTAACTCTGTCGAGCAGGGTTGGATTAAACCCAATTTTTTATAAGATGAAAGCTATTTTTATATGATACTAATTAACCCCCTAACATCCATCAAACCTTTGAGAAAAATGTATGAAAAAAAACTCAAAGCTTTGGAAGCCCCTCCCTCCTAAAGGGAGGCCGCTGTTAAGCGGCAGAATAATGCGTACATGTTTTCCATTAACGTATCCCAAACAATTAGGAATATTCTATTTCATGTCGAATTCATTTGCGATATCTTTCCAAGCAGATTCACTGCTTGGAATTTAGAAAGAAATATATGCACGATGCGTGGTCCTAAACGATACGCTAGCCTGAGTGACGTGATACTGACCGAAGTGCGGGCTTTGCACGATGCGTGGTCCTAAACGACGCGCTAGCCTGAATTACGTGATCCTGACTAAAAAGCGAGCCTTGCAGGATGCGTGGTCCTGAACGATGAGCTAGCCTGAGTGACGTGATCCTAACCGAAGTGCGAGCCTTACACGATACGTGGTCCTGAACGTTGCGCTATCCTGAGAGACGTGATCCTGACCGAAATGCGAGGCTTGCACGATGTGTGGTCCTGAACGATGCGCTAGCCTGACTGACGTGGTTCTGACCGAAGTGTGAGCCTTGCAGGTTTTTTTTTATATTTAAACTTACTGCCAAGGGAAAACTCCCTGCACACAGCAATAAGGTGGGCTAAACCCTTTATTAAAATTAAAAAATGAAATCGAAGAAATGTGATTTACAATATATCATATTCCTCACGTTTGTAGCCGGTTTCGATTTATTTTCTCGGAACTCTCCCTGATTCATTGAAAAAAGTCATACGGAAAAACGATCACGAAAATAAAAGAAATAAAAACGATGCGAGTCCAAATGCTTTAATGAATGTATCAGGGTCAGGAAAACTACAAAACCCATGACCAAGAAAATATTACAAAAAAATTACATATGTGAGCCTTCAAAATTATTGGAACCTTCATTGAAAAAAATTGTTCTTTCAGAAACTAGCTGACGTTTTTCTTAAAGGCCACAACTCGACAGTGAATTGTACCGGATTCGTTTGTGGTACCAGCCCTAACAAACGAAAAAGGCACGCACAACTATTGAGACTGAATGATGCGCTAGCCTGAGTGACGTGATCCTGACCGAAGTGTGAGCCTTGCATGATGCGTGGTCCTAAATTATGTGCTAGCCTGAGTGACGTAATTCTGACCAAAGTGCGAGCCTTGCACGATGCGTGGTCCTGAAGGATGTGCTAGCATGAGTGACGTGGTCCTGACCGAAGTGTGAGCCTTGCACGAAAAGTGGTCTGAATTACATGAGCTTAGACGATACGCGAGCCTTGCAGGAGCGTGCACCATAGTCCAAGTCGTCGGCGGCGAACGGCTGCTGTAGGTAAACGTCTGCAGAGAGGTTTCCGTAGAAAACGTCAGCAGAAAAATGTTGGCAGAGAACGTTGGTAGAGAGATTTTGGTAGAAAAAGTCGGTAGAGAAATTTTGGTAAAGAACGTCATCAGAGAGATTTCGGTAGAAAACGACGGCAGAATAGTTCGGCTGAGAAATTTCAGTAGAAAACTTCGGCAGAGAAATTTCGGTAGGAAATGTTGGCAGAAGACATAGGCAGAGAAATTTTGGTAGAGAACGTCGGCAGAGAGATTTTTGTAGAAAACGTCGGTAGAGAAGAACGAATGTAATGGCTTTCTTTTGCCTTACCTACTCTGATCCGATCAGTACGTATTCACCCAAGAGACTAAGATAGCGACTGGCTTGTTGTTCGCCCTTTTATAGTATTTTTTAGTGTCGCGAATATGTACGCAAAACGCCATGTGCTCCGCTGTGATTGCCGGATGCGGTGGCGTGGTGTAGTCTGCCATTTCTGTTATTGTCTTTTCTGTTTGTTGGCTGCAGTGTATTGCTACAGGGCGTATCAAAATAATGTAGGAAATAAAAATAACAAAGCACGATCCTTTCAGTTTTATTTATTTTTTCATTTTTATTTAAAGACTGTCGTTTTGTGGGGGCAAAATTAAGCTAACAATTTTGTACCTCACAATGTGTGTATAAGGGGTATTATGGCAGATAGAGAGAGAGAGATAAAAGCAAGAAACTATTTTAAAGTACTTGAAGTTTTTACTGGATTTAAGGATATCATTTAAAAGATTTAAATGAGGAAAATATAGACAAAATTTATTTTTTTTTAATTCTCTATATTAACTTAGGTGGGCGCTGTGGCTCAGTGGATAAGTGCATGGCTTTTGAGCATGAGGTTCGTGGTTCGAATCCCAGAAACACCAAAAGTATTTTTCACGGTATCGTGGTGGAATGCTAGCATTAGCTCTTTCGGTTCGTCTTGGAGCTGGTTTCTATTGAACTTCTTCCAGTGCATTGTGAGGAGCAAAATTCTTCACACTAGAATTTTGCCCACACAAAACAAAAGCCTTGAAATCTTTGATTACACTTTTTTTTTAAACAAAACAAATACATAAAATAAAATAAAAAATGAATAAATAATGGTATAAAAGAAAACTCAAAATGTAGTTTTCAATGTAAACTAATTCACTCGCATGTACCGACAGCATTTTAACAATTTCTCCTTCTCTTGCGAGCGATGGGTGGTATCGTACATCTCATAACAAACCATATTGCGTTGGATAGAATCACCACCACGCAAACGCCACCGATCTCGTACGATTTGCAGATGTACTCCCAATGAATCAGAAATAAACAAACACCATGCAACGTCTGATGATGTTAATGACTGGACTACCGCTGATGGATCAGAAACCGGTTTTCAAAACGAGAGAACATTTTTTTATTTACAAAATTACTAACCCACAATCCACAAACGCACTACAGCAGGTAGACAATAATACGCGTATTACAACATTGGGTAAAACATGAATATTGAAATTAAGGGCATACAAGTTGAAATTGGAGGAATCGTGCATATTGCAATTGAAAACATGCATATTGAAAGCATGCATACTACCACAAACATTTTGCAGGGTGTATATGAAAATCTCCAAAACAACAACAAAACCTGAGGAAAACAAGAACCACGCCGCATAGCGACAACAGTTTTCCACTATTTTGTAGTAACGGACAGAGTATATATAAAAGGAGCACGTAGCTCAACAAAAGTCCTATTCTTCCCGAGTTTGTTTTTGAGTTCACAACTAATAGTTCAAGAGTACCTACCTTGCTATTATTTCCGAGCTAAACGCTGCAAGATCCAAGTCCTAAACTAATAGTTCAAGAGTACCTACCTTGCTATTACTTCGAGGATAAACGCTTCAACATCTAAGGCCCAAACTAATAGTTCAAGAGTACCTACCTTGCTATTACTTCCGAGCTAAACGCTGCAAGATATTTCCAGAATCCTCCATTAATAGTTCAAATGTACCAAGTACTTTATGCTTTGTACTTGTACCATATTAATATATTTGCCTTATGAATAAATCTTAATTTTTCATCTATAGTAGTGGCTACCACTAACCGGCTTATTTTTTCTTATTTTAGGATCAAAGACTACTAAGTACTTTGTACTTATATTAAGCCCTTTATTAATATATTTGCCTAATCAATAAAACTCCATTTTTCAGCTAAAGTAGTGGATTAAGACTTTGCCACTACCAACAACCGGCTAATTCTTTCTTATTTTAGGAACAAAGACTATTAAGTACTTTGTTCTTGTATTAAGTACTATATTAATATATTTGCCTAATGAAGAAATCTTCATTTTTCGGCTAAAGTAGGGGCTTAAGAGTACCTGCCTTGCCACTACCACTAACCAAGTAATCCTTTTTCCTAAACCCCCTGTTTTCAGAAACACAGCGCTTCGAACATTCAAACATGCCAAAGGCATCATTGGTACCACGCATCACGACGAAATTACGCACCAACTCACTTTCGTTCAAGTTGTTGTCGATTGATTGATTGTTGTCTTCATCTCGTACGTCTTGAATTCGTGGCATGATGAAAGTTTCAGTTTCTGTAATGTCGTCGTCGAACTCGGGTACTTCGGGGTTTTAACTGGTTCAACGGCATGGGCTTTAATGATTCACTCTCCTGAAGTAGTTTCGACTGCGATGTTGTAATTCACTCTTCCAATTCTTTCAACGATTGTTGTTGGAGCCCGGTTCCAGTTTCCTTTTGATTCTTGTAACTTGTAAGAGACTTCATCATTGGCTTCAAATTCTCTCCATTTCCCACCATGATGCTTGTTGAATTGAACTTTGTCCATTGTCCGATTCTATTGTTTTGCAGACACCTAAGCGGGAGAAAATATCTTTTAGCACTCCGATGGTTTTTGCTGAGGTTGTTGATTTGGTTCTGAAGACTTTAGGCCATTTGCTGTAGGTATCGACGACTACAAAGAAGACGTCTCCATTTACTGGTCCAATGTAGTCAATGTGACTACGGGTTCGAAATTATTATTATTCCAACTATTTTATTTAATTGAATAGTAATCAATCAATTCAAATAATATAAATTTTTCTTGCCATGGGACAGCCCCTTCTTGATTGCAAAAATGCATTTTGAATATTCTTTGCTTCGATGACAGTATTTCTGTTTGGCCCAAGCTGTAGATATTATGGGCACACTATAAACTATAATTTATTTTTTTTCAATTGATTTATATTTAGAAAGGAGTTTGTCCTTTTACAAGTTTTTGAAAATTATGGACACAGTGCGCTCAATTAAATTATATTTAGAAAAATCAATCTTATGATATATGACTCAATTATTATATGAAATACCACATGAACCAAATAAAACTAGATCAATCTTCCGTTAAAATTAGGCCCATAAAAATAGTACGAGTATGTGAAGAACTAATTTTTACCCTTCATATGATACCAACATTTAGGCCCACCCACTCTAAAACACGTCCTCTGCTTAACTTTCATGAGAAAGTGAGTTTTTGGCTCTTACTTTGTCGAGGGTTGTTAGATTGAACCCAATTTTTTAAAAGATGAAAAGTATTTTATTACCTTTCATATGATACTAGTTCACCCCATGACAACCATCAAACCACTTAGAAAAATGTTTCAAAAGAAATCATCGATATATCACTCAATTATATGAAAAACCACATGAACCATATACAACTTGATCAAACTTCCGTTCAAATTAGGCCACGCCCATAAAAATAGTACGGCTGTGCAGAACTTATTTGCACCGTTTATTTAATACCAATATTTTGGGCGTCCCACTTTTAAACACGCCCCTTACTGAACTTTCATGAGAAAGTCAGCTTGTGGCTCTAACTCTGTCGAGCAGGGTTGGATTAAACCGAATTTTTTATAAGATGTAAGGTATTTTTATATGATACTAATTAACCCCTTAACATCCATCAAACCATTGAGAAAAATGAATGAAAAAAAACTCAAAGCGTTGAAAGCGCTGTTAAGCGGCGGAATAATGCGTACATGTTTTCCATTAACGTATCCCAAACAATTAGGAAAATTCTATAACATGTCGAATTCATTCCATGCAGATTCACTGCTTGGAATCTAGAAAGAAAAATATGATGTTGTCGTTACAAATAAATGTCGCGCTAGCCTGAGCGCTGTGATCCTGACCGAAGTGCGGGCTTTGCACGATGCGTGGTCCTAAACGATACGCTAGCCTGAATGACGTGATACTGACCGAAGTGCGGGCTTTGCACGATGCGTGGTTCTAAACGATGCGCTAGCCTGAATTACGTGATCCTGACCAAAATGCGAGTCCTGCACGATTCGTGGTCCTGAACGATGCGCTAGTCTGAGCGCTGTGATCCTGACAGAAGTGCGATCCTTGCACGATGCGTGGTCCTAAACGGTGCGCTAGCCTGAGTGACGTGATCCTGACCGAAGTGCGAGCCTTGCAGGATGCGTGGTCCTGAACGATGCGCTAGCCTGAGTGACGTGATCCTGACCGAAGTGCGAGCCTTGCACGATGTGTGGTCCTGAACGATGCGCTAGCCTGAGTGACGTGATCCTGTTCGAACTGCGAGCCTTGCACGTTTTTTTTATATTTAAACTTACTGCCAAGGGAAAACTCCCTGAATGACTTGCGCCACAGCAATAAGGTGGGCTAAACCCTTTATTAAAATTAAAAATGAAATCGAAGAAATGTGATTTACAATATATCATATTCCTCACGTTTGTAGCCGGTTTCGATTTATTTTCTCGGAACTCTCCCTGATTCATTGAAAAGAGCCATACGGAAAAACGATCACGAAAATAAAAAAAATAATAACGATGCGAGTCCAAATGCTTTAATTAATGGATCATGGTCAGGAAAACTACAAAAACCATGACCAAGAAAATATTACAAAAAAATGACATATGTGAGCCTTCAAAATTAATGGAAACTTCATTGAAAAATTTGGTCTTTCAGGAACTAGCTGACGTTTTTCTTAAAGGCCACAACTCGACAGTGAATTGTACCGGATTCTTTTGTAGCACCAGCCCTAACAAACGAAAAAGGCACGCACAACTATCGAGCCTGAACGATGCGCTAGCCTGAGTGACGTGATCCTGACCGAAGTGCGAGCCTTGCATGATGCGTGGTCCTATATTATGTGCTAGCCTGAGTGACGTAATTCTGACCAAAGTGCGAGCCTTGCACGATGCGTGGTCCTGAAGGATGCGCTAGCCTGAGTGACGTGGTCCTGACCGAAGTGCGAGCCTTGCACGATAAGTGGTCTGAATAACGTGAGCCTAGACGATACGCGAGCCTTGTAGGAGCGTGCACCCTGAGCGATGCGTGAGCGTTAATGACGTGAGCCCAGACGGTGCGCGAAAGTAAAGAAGGCTCCAGAATAGGCCATGAGTGTAAGCAGCGCACTACTGCTACGGCAAACTTCGTGGCCTGAGTTCTGCTGCAGGTACACGATTTTACAAGATGTAGTCCAAGTCGTCGGCGGCGAACGGCTGCCGTAGGTAAACGTCTGCAGAGAGGTTTCCGTAGAAAACGTCAGCAGAAAAATGTTGGCAGAGAACGTCGGTAGAGAGATTTTGGAAGAAAACGTCGGCAGAGAAATTTTAGTAGAGAACGTCATCATAGAGATTTCGGTGGAAAACGACGGCAGAATAGGTCGGCAGAGAGATTTTTGTAGAAAACTTCGGTGGAGAAGAACAAATGTTATGGCTTTCTTTTGCCTTACCTACTCTGATCCGATCAGTACGTGTTCACCCTAGAGACTAAGAGAGCGACTGGCTTGTTGTTCGCCCTTTTATAGTATTGTGCTCCGCTGTGATTGCCGGATGCGGTGGCGTGATGTAGTCTGCCATTTCTGTTATTGTCTTTTCTGTTTGTTGGCTGCAGTGTATTGCTACAGGGCGTATCAAAATAATGTAGGAAATAAAAATGACAAAGCACGATCCTTTCAGTTTTATTTATTTTTTCATTTTTATTTAAAGACTGTCGTTTTGTGGGGGCAAAATTAAGCTAGCAATTTTGCACCTCACAATGTGTGTATAAGGGGTACGATGGCAGATAGAGAGAGAGAGAGATAAAAGCTAGAAACTATTTTAAAGTACTTGAAGTTTTTACTGGATTTAAGGATATCATTTAAAAGATTTAAATGGGAAAAATATAGACAAAATGTATTTTTCTTTTAATTCTCTATATTAACTTAGATGGGCGCCGTGGCTCAGTGGATAAGTGCATGACTTCTGAGCATGAGGTTCGTGGTTCGAATCCCAGAAACACCAAAAGTATTTTTCACGGTATCGTGGTGGAATGCTAGCATTAGCTCTTTCGGTTCGTCTTGGAGCTGGTTTCTATTGAACTTCTTTCTGTGTACTGTGAGGAGCAAAATTCTTCACACTATAATTTTGCCCACACAAAACAAACGCCCTGAAATCTTTGATTTCACTTTTTTTTAAACAAAACAAATACATAAAATAAAATAAATAATGAATAAATAAAAAAAAATCAAAATGTAGTTTTCAATGTAAACTAATTCACTCGCATGTACCGACGGCATTTTAACAATTGTTAAGTGACTCAACAATTGTAAAGTCACTCAATTGAAGGTGAAATGGCCATGTTTCTCCTTTTTTCCCCTTTTCTCCTTCTCTTGCGAGCGATGGGTGGTATCGTACATCTCATAACAAACCATATTGCGTTGGATAGAATCACCACCACGCAAACGCCACCGATCTCGTACGATTTGTGGGCGACCATTAAATATAGGCAGGTGATCACCAAAGCACACAACATCTAATTCGCCCGGCTGTCCCACTCAAATTCGTGCATTAGGTGCAGATGTACTCCTAAAGAATCAGAAATAAACAAACACTATGCAACGTCTGATGATGGTAATGACTGGACTACCGCTGATGGATCAGAAACCGGTTTTCAAAACGAGAGAAAATTTTTTTATTTACAAAATTACTAACCCACAATACAATAATACGCGTATTACAACATTGGGTAAAACATGAGTATTGAAATTAAGGGCATACAAGTTGAAATTGGAGGAATCATGCATATTGCAAATGAAAACATGTATATTGAAAGCATGCCACATGAAAGAAATACCACAAACATATTGCAGGGTGTATATGAAAATCTCCAAAACAACAACAAAACCTGAGGAAAACAAAAACCACGCCGCATAGCGACAACAGTTTTCCACTATTTTGTAGTAACGGACAGAGTATATATAAAAGGAGCACGTAGCTCAACAAAAGTCCTATTCTTCCCGAGTTTGTTTTCGAGTTCACAACTAATAGTTCAAGAGTACCTACCTTGCTATTACTTCCGAGCTGAACGCTGCAAGATCCAAGTCCTAAACTTATAGTTCAAGAGTACCTACCTTGCTATTACTTCGGGGATAAACGTATAAACGTACTTTATACTTTGTACTTGTACCATATTAATATATTTGCCTTATGAATAAATCTTTATTTTTCAGCTATAGCTACCACTAACCGGCTAATTTTTTCTTATTTTAGGATCAAAGACTACTAAGTACTTTGTACTTATATTAAGCCCTTTATTAATATATTTGCCTAATCAATAAAACTTCATTTTTCAGCTAAAGTAGTGAATTAAGACTTTGCCACTACCAACAACCGGCTAATTTTTTCTTATTTTAGGAACAAAGACTATTAAGTTCTTATATTAAGTACTATATTAATATATTTGCCTAATGAAGAAATCTTCATTTTTCGGCTAAAGTAGGGGCTTAAGAGTACCTGCCTTGCCACTACCACTAACCAAGTAATCCTTTTTCCTAAACCCCCTGTTTTCAGAAACACAGCGCTACGAACATCCAAACATGCCAAAGGCATCATTGGTACCACGCGTCACGACGGAATTACGCACCAACTCACTTTCGTTCAAGTTGTTGTCGATTGATTGATTGTTGTCTTCATCTCGTACGTCTTGAATTCGTGGCATGATGAAAGTTTCAGTTTCTGTAATGTCGTCGTCGAACTCGGTTACTTCGGGTTTTTAACTGGTTCAACGGCATGGGCTTTAATGATTCACTCTCCTGAAGTAGTTTTGACTGCGATGTTGTAATTCACTCTTCCAATTCTTTCAACGATTGTTGCTGGAGCCCGGTTCCAGTTTCTTTTTGATTCTTGTAACTTGTAAGAGACTCATTGGCTTCAAATTCTCTCCATTTTCCACCATGAATTGAACTTTGTCCATTGTCCGATTCTATTGTTTTGCAGACACATAAGCGGGAGAAAATAGTTTTTGTTGAGGTTGTTGATTTGGTTCTGAAGGCTTGAGGCCATTGCTGTAGGTATCGACGATTACAAAGAAGGCGTCTCCATTTACTAGTCCAACGTAGTCAATGTGAATTCGTGACAATGGTTCATTCGGAGTCAGCCAAGGTTTTAAGTCACATTTGATCGGTGAATTTCAAGAAACAGCACAAGCTTCGCAAGTTCTCACATTCTTCTCGATATCTTTGTTGATCGATGGCCAGAAAACTTTATCTTGAGCGAGGAGTTTCATGTGACTTTCGCCTGGATGGCCTTCGTGGAACTCTTCCAGAATTTTTTCGCGATATTTTGATGAAACCACGAGTCGCTCGTCGTAGAAAATGCAACCTTGGATTTGCAAAAGGTGGTTTCAGACCATGAAGAAATATCTGATTGCCTTTATTTTTATATGTTTTGCTTGAGATGGCCAAGAATTTGTGCTAATCATTTTTGTAACCAAGGGTCGGGCATGGAGTTGTGGCTTCTTTGATGTACTCAATCTTGACTGGTAGTGTTTTTGCGATTGTCAGCATGTTGCAGCATATATCGTTTTCTTACATTATTTGCATATTCAGTTTTTCATTAAAATGCAATAATAACTTCATCTTTTTCTCTTTATTTAATTTTTCCTACTATTTTTCTACTTCACTTTCATCTCTTATTGCAAATTACTGTGATGTAGGTATTCCTCTTCGGCGTGCTTGCGTATTTATTTCATTTCCTCTTATTCGTTATGTGCGGTAGCGGGATGTCTGCTGGTGGCACTAGCGAGTCAGCCAGAGTGATGTTGTCAATACTATGTAATGTACAAAGGGGCTTCAAACTGTGTCATTTGAATACACGTAGTTTAAATCAAACAAAAATTGATTACTTAAGTTACATAATTGATAAGTCTAGTGTTGATGTCTTATATGTAAGTAAAACGTGGTTCAAGCCATACATCAACGATAGTTCCTATAACATTAATAATTTCAAATTACACAGAAATTACCGTGTAACAAATACTTTTGATGGTGGGGTTGCTATTTACTGTAGAACGGGACTGAGGTGCGCTGTTTTGGAAAATTCGGTTGGCTTTGGGGTTGAATTCATAATTGCTGAAATTTCTGATAATCATGTTAAATGTCTTGTGGCATACGTCTACAACCCCAATCTCACTTGTTCTCTCGAACCTTTTTTTACCTCAATATCTTCTTTTTCAGCTCGTTACACTAATATTATTGTTTGTGGAGATTTCAACACAGACTTGCTAAAAAATGATTGTTACGCTTGTCAGACTATTGATTATATCTCTGCATGTGGATCATCTGTCATTAACTATTTTCCTACTCGTTATGCCCCTAATGCTACTCCTAGCTTATTAGACCGGGTAGTAGTTTCTGACCCGTCCTTAGTCTTACTTCAAGATCAAGTTAGTATGGAATCAACCCCTCTCTCCTTTTCCTATCGTGATTTCAGCAGAATAACTCTTCCTTCTCTCTCTTTGCACTTCTTTGGAGTTATTGTTGGAGTATTGCAGAGGCGGACAGTTAAATTATTTATTTCAATACCTTGATTTCTTAACTGTTTGATAAGTACGTTCCTCTTAAGTCCGTTAGGGTGAGCAACGTTCAAAGACCGTGGTTCACTTCCAGTGTTTTGCATTCTATCCAACTGCGTCGCAAAAAATATCTTGGTTGGAGGCGGTTTCCGTCCGAATACAGTTGGCAATTTTACCGTCTGGCACGTAATTCCGTGACATTAACTATCCCTAATGCAAAGTGTAACTACTTTTCTTCAAAATGGTGTCCCACTCTCCCATTGAAACAACTGTGGAGAAATGTTGGCGATATTGGTATTGTGGACAAAGTTCCAGTTGACTGTCAACTTGACTCAACTGAGCTGAATAACCATTTTCTCACATCTGCATCACCTAGCTCTCTCCCATTGACTCCAGGGGCGTATCATAATGCTTGTCCCTCGTGTTTTTAATTTTCCACTTTTTCTGGGGTAGACGTAGTGAGTAGCATTATGTCATTACATTCTAACTCAGTTGGAGATGACGGTATATCCTAAACATTTTTAAAATTTATTATTCCAGTGATCCTTGGCCCCCTGTCACATATGTTTAACTTTTGCAGTACTTTTTTCTCGTATCCTAATACTTGAAAACTTGCTACAATAATTCCAGTTGCTAAAAAATCTAATGCCTCTATTCCAATCGACTTCCGACCAATACTGTCGTGCGTATCAAAAATGTTTAAAAAACTAATTACAAAACATATCACATTCTATATTATTGCCCACAACCTTTTGTCTCCATTGCAATCCGGTTTCCGCCCTCAGCATAGTTGCAAAACAGCAATGATAAAGTGATGGATGACATTCGAAACGATTGACGATTATCATATTACTATACTTTGCTTGTTAGATTTCCTAAGGCCTTTGACACCATAAATCATAATATTCTCTATAATAAACTCAGACAACTCTTTGGATTTGGAGATAACTCTGTTAAGCTTTTAAGGAACTATCTATATAACAGGTATCAGATAGTTCTTGTTGGCGATTCTTACTCTTCTTACTGTCGAGTTGCCCTCACTATGGTAGGGGCCTTGACGTTGGCGTGAGGGCTTAAGTTGCAAAGATTCATCCTACAAGCTGAGGATCTCCCTCGCTAGCAGGTTTGATGAGTAACGAACCAAGAACTACCGCCCCCTAATCCAGTGGTGTGATGCGACCCGTGCCCAGTGGACTGGTTGGTAGCCAGGGGTAACCGGCTATCGCAAACGTGAGCCCGTGGATACCTGCCGCCCTCCATGTGTATCGGGACCTCCAGTACAAGAGGCTCTGGGCTGGAGGTAATATTTTCCTCATTACTCGTGGGATCTTTATGGATAAAAAAAATAAATTTAACTTAAATAAACTGACGCAGGGCATGCCCGCGTCGGTAGCAGCGGATCAAGCTGAGCGGATGCTTCGCGACGAACCCTGCGGGAGACCCAGGCTTGGCCGGGGGGGCATGACCTCCAGACCAGCTAGGGGCAGAGGTGCGGTTACGGCAAGGGGGATACTGGGGCATTCGACACGTGAACCCGAACCGAAACCCAGCACCAGCAAAGTAGCGGTTCGAGCGGAGCATAGGCCTCACCTTGACCCGCGTAGGAAACCTGATATCGGTCGAGGGGGCATGACCCCAAGACTGACGAAGGGTGGTGGGGTGACCCCAAGGCGCGGCTGGGGCTATCCCGCCAACCCGAGGGTGAAGCCTCCACCAGTAGGCAGCAAGGGCTGACGCCGCAGTTGGGTACACCCTCAGCGGTTAGTTCAGAGACTATCCCCAATCGTCCGCCGACCACTGTCCCCAAGGTGACGCTAGGAGCAATCCCCAAATCTAAGCCGAAAGGAGGTGTGGACGATCCCCTGAGAAAGGGTCTCAGTGGGGCGGGGACTAGACACTATCTCCGAATACTGGAGCAGGGCATAGAACCCGCACTAGCAAGGAAGGAGGTAGACGATAGGAAGTTGGCGGCTGCAGGGCAGAGACCTCCCGTCGTCATTCCCCAGGGGGCGAAGAGGGGGCCATCGGTCCTCACTCCACCACCTAGGGAGGACAAGAGATTGAAGGAGGGCACCGGGCAGTCGACCAGTGCCCCCTTCGGGGTTAGCTCTCAACCTAGCTATGCGGAGGCCATTAAGCAAGTCAGGGTCGCTATCCTCGCGGAGCATGATCCGGAGGAGACACTGAACCACGAGCAGTTGGCAGCATTGGAGGAATCTATCCTGGATGAGGTGGCGCGGGGCTGGGAAGTCAAAATTGGCTTCGACGGCGTCCACTTCAGACCAGGGATGATTCTTGTCGACTGTTGCGATGGACGCTCGGCAGCTTGGCTTAAGGCACATGCTCCAACAATTTCGACGTGAAAGGGACCGAAGCTCGTGGCCAAGGACGGGGATGACATACCCAAGCCGACTATTATGTCGGTGTTTCTGCCACGTAGCAATCGGCAGGGGATGGAGCGTTCCATCTCCCTGATTGGAGCACAGAACGAGGGACTCCACGTAGATATGTGGAAAGTCATCGGCTGTCGAGAGGAAAGGGGTGGAGTATTCTCCACAGTATCCATAGACTCCAGAAGCAGAGATGCAATCAAAGAGGCAGGTCACTCCATTAGATACCGGTATGGCAAAATATCGGTGGGTGGCCTGAAGAAAAAGGAAAGCATACAGGTGGAGAAGGGGCAGAAAGACCCTCCTACCCTAGCAACAGATGACCCCCAGGGGGCAGTTACAATGGATACGGAAGGAGAAGCGGGAGCAGAAGAGGAACCCATTATGGAAGACCTCGCTGCCCTTCCCCAACCAGACATTGTACTAGACGAGCTGGAGGCGATCCGACACCTAGAGGAGGATGAGCTGCTAGAGGAGATTCAGCTGGAGAGGAGCAGCTGCCCTCTTCAGAAAACTAAATTATGACCAGTACACGAATCGCTCAGGTGAACACCCATAAGGCCAAAGGGGCAGCCGCCGTGGTGGCCAGGTTGTTCACCAAACAACATCTGGGGCTAGTGCTGGTCCAGGAACCCTGGTTCTACAGGGGACAGATATGTGGTCTGTCTTGCAAAGATGCAAAGGTGATTTATGAAGTGGGGCAGGTTGCCCCACGAGCCTGCATCGTAGTCAGAAATAGTATTAATTATCTATTTCTTTCAGAATTTGTAACCCGGGACGTGGTAGCAATCCAGTGCCAGTTTAATGTAGACGGCACACACCGGGAGATAGTCATTGCTTCGGCCTACTTTGCCGGGGAAAGGGAGAAAATACCGCCCCCAGAAATTCAAGAACTGGTAGAATACTGCCGAAGGCTAAGCAAACCCCTACTGATTGGGTGCGATGCAAATGCACATAACGAAGAATGGGGGAGCACCGACACAAATAAGAGGGGTGTGTACCTTTTTGAGTTTTTGGTGAAGGAAAACCTAGATATTTACAATGTAGGTAGTATTCCAACATTCGTGACTAGGGTTAGGGAAGAGGTACTCGACATCACCTTCGGAACTCCGACAGTGAGTCGTTTACTAAACAAGTGGAGGGTCTCCTCCGAACCAACTCTGTCAGACCACAGATTAATCATGTTTGAATTGGGAGGGTTAGTCATAGGGGAAAGAGTTATTAGAAACCCCAGAAGGGCAAATTGGGAAAAATTTAGAATCTATTTGCAAAGTAATCTTATACACGCTTCAGTTCAAAGAGTGGCCAGGTGCCCGCACGAGCTAGAAGGCGCAGCAGTAGAAATGAATAGGGCAATCTCGGACGCATATGAGTCGAGCTGCCCGATCAGTTCACCCAAAGGGGGTAATGAAGTTCCTTGGTGGAACGAAGAACTGTCAGCCCATCGAAGGCAGGTAAGAAAACTTTTCAAGACCGCCAAGAGAAGGGGCAAGTGGCAGGAATACAGGAAGTCACTCACGGCATATAATATAGAAGTGAGAAGAGCAAAGCGCAGAAGTTTTCGTAACTTCTGTGAGGAGGTAAAAAACACTAAGGAGTCTGCCAGACTCTACAAAGCTATGGCTAAAGACACTAGTTGTTTCAAGGCATCACTGAGAAACCATGAAGGTAAATTCACAGAAAACGAGGAGCAGAGAGCTCTCCTCCTCCTGAGTAGTCACTTCCCGGGGAGTACGGTGAACAGAACCGAATCTGATAGGGACTTATACTATCGTAGATTTAGTAGAGAAGACTGGAAGAAAGCCTCGGAGATATGCACTGAGCAAAGAATCCGGTGGGCAGTTAAAAGCTTCCAGCCCTTCAAATCAGCAGGTGTGGATGGGATAATCCCAGCAGTCATGCAAATGGGGCTAGACAATCTCCTCCCATACCGTCTAAGAATATTCAGAAGTAGTCTAACACTCGGGTATATACCGAAAAGCTGGAGAAGGGCTCGGGTGGTATTTATACCTAAGGTAGGGAAGAAGGATCCCACACACCCAAAGTCCTACAGACCAATCAGCCTCACTTCGTTTGTCCTAAAGACTATCGAAAAGGTTATCGACAACTATGTAAGGTCGACTACACTGGTAAAAGAACCACTGCATTCCAGTCAACACGCATACAGAGCGGGCAGATCTACGGAGACCGCACTGTGGGAACTGACGGAAAACATAGAGGGCTCACTCGCCAGTAAGGAAATCGCTCTATGCGCCTTCCTAGATATCGAAGGGGCGTTTGACAACGCATCACATGATGCGATAAGAAATGCTCTGGAGAAGAAAAGAGTAGACGGCACTATCAGTAAATGGATGTGCGAGATGCTAATCACCATAACAGCATAAACCATAGTCGGTGACAAAACCATTATGGTTAACACAACAAGAGGGTGTCCACAAGGAGGAGTACTTTCCCCTCTACTGTGGAGCATCCTTGTAGATGGACTACTTCAGCGACTAGCTGAAGCAGGAACTGTATCTCAGGGTTACGCGGACGATATAGTCATTGTGGCCAGAGGGAAGTTCGAGGAAGTTCTATGTGTCATAGTTCAAAATGGACTAAATATCACAAGCAGATGGTGCCATGAGGTGGGACTTAGGGCGAACCCAAGCAAAACCACACTGGTTCCCTTCACTAACAGAAGGAAATTGGGGCGAATGCGACCAATAACCCTCAATGGTGAAGTGATCCCAATCAGCGAAGAGGTCAAGTACCTTGGTCTGATATTAGACAAGAGACTGCTATGGAATAAACATCAGCAGGCAGTAATAAAAAAATCTAAGAGAGCGCTCATGGTGTGCAGAAGGGTGGCAGGCAAATCATGGGGAGTAAGCCCCAAGATAATGCACTGGATGTACACTATGATAGTTATACCAATGATCACCTACGGAGCAGTGGCATGGGCAGGTAGAACCAAGCTAAGCACAACAAGGAGAGAATTAGAGAAGGTACAAAGACTCGCTTGTGTCTTAATCACATGAGCTATGAGAACCTGCCCAACGGCGGGCATGGAGGTAATCATTGGGCTACTCCCGCTGCATATAGTGGTAGAGGGCAAATCCAATGAAACCCTAGTACGCCTGACCAAGGTTGGCTGCATCACGGGCAGCAGAGCGAGGAGCTTAATGAATTCACTGGCCAAGCTAACCCCTGTGGCATGCATGCCATGTGACAACGTGGTGCAAAAGCTGGAGTTTAAAAAGAACTATGAAGTCAAACTAAGCACCAAGTCGGAATTCAGGTCCGAAACAGACTACAAGATACACCCAGGAACTATAAAATGGTATACGGATGGATCAAAGAAGGCGGAGGGCACAGGTGCGGGAGGTGCGGTGCACGAATCAAGTACTCTGAAGCAATGGGCCATTATCCGAGTATCTTCCAAGCAGAGGTTCATGCCATCGAAAGATGCGCTCAATTCAATCTGAATAGGAAATACATGAGGCAGGAAGTAGCCATCATGTCAGACAGCCAAGCCGCGCTAAAAGCTTTAGATGCAGTCCACACCACGTCTAGACTGGTGGAAGAATGCAAAACAAGGCTAAACAAACTTGGTGAAAACAACAAAGTAAAGTTGTACTGGGTGCCGGGACACATCGGTATAGAAGGTAACGAACAAGCGGACAAGCTCGCAAACAAAGGGGCAGAGACTCCGCTTTAGGGCCGGAACCCTTTTGTGGAATTGGGTACCGTATTATGCGTGAATAATTACGCAATATAAGTAAAGAAACCGCTTCATTAAGATGGGAGGAACTCCCAGGTCTACGGCAAGCGAAAGAAATGTTGGGTGGCTATAACCCAAAGAGGTCCCGATCAATAATGGGACTAAGTAGGGGTAATGTTAGAATCATTACGGGGTTCCTAACAGGGCACTGCAGGCTGAAGGGACACCTAAAGAAAATTAAAGTAGAAGAGGATGACAGCTGCAGGCTATGTGGAGAAGCGGAGGAAACCCCGTGGCATCTTCTCAACGACTGCGGTGCAACGATCCACCAGAGGAGGGGCCAGCTTGGAACTCACGCATTCTCCGAGCTTGCACGTCATTCATTGGAACCTCTCCATATCATTAGGTTCCTAAAGGCCATTGGTATGGAGGGAGTGCAATAGGGTTAGGCAGGCACCGTCCCTACAGCGCTAGTCGAGGGGGGGCGCAATAGATCCACAAGGGTCGCAGTGCCATTGATTTACCCCCTTAACATCATCATCATACTGTCGAGTTGAGGCCGTCGTTCCAAAAGGCTCCGTTTTGGGTCCGATTCTATTTTGCATTTATATAAACGACTTAGCAGGGATTCTTAAAAAATGTTACTTATAACTTTATGCTGATTATGTTCAACTTTACATTGCGAGGCCAATAGGCCATACTGAAGATCTTGTTTGTCGTTTAAATGAGGATTTGGCCGCCATTACCTTTGGTTTGAAATTAAATCTTAAAAAGTCGCAGATTATTGCGATTTCACATGAAAATTACGATGTATCGAACTTTCCCCCTACTTACCTGGCCGACAACCGGCTAGCTTTTTCTAACTATGTTACTAGCCTGGGGATAAAAATAAATGGTGATCTTTCTTGCTCTTACCGTATTAACTTTATTGTCGGTCGCATATATGGTATATTGCGCAAGTTATGGCTAACTAGTGATTTTACACCATTGGAAACTAGACGCATGCTGGTGAAATCCTTAATTATACCTAATATTCTCTTTGTAGATTTAATATATAGAAAACTGGACTCCCACTCGGAACATAAGCTGTTGGTGGCCTGTAAAGACACGATTCGATACGTGTATAACCTTCGTAGATACGATCACACCTCAGCCCTATTCAATAACGTTTTCGGTGGCCCTCTAAGGCGGCTTCTGGATGCCAGAAACTGTATCTTCCTACATAATATCATTGTAGCACGTACCCCGGCGTACTTAGTATACGATAAACTGCGATTTACCCGATTCTTCAGGAATACTCTTATTATACCTAAATATAATTTTTTTTATTCCTCAAGGCACTTCCTCGTTCATGTCACCCGACTGTGGAACTCATTGTCGCCTTCTCTAAAATTAAAAGCTAACGCATCGCGCTTCCGGAGGGCTAACTACGATCATTTTAATTTGCAATAATTCCCCCATGAACCCCGCTTGCTATTACTCCATCCTTTACTTTCCTTCTTTTTACTTTTGTTCCTATACGTTTTTTATTTTAGTTGGTTTTCAACCCTTACATTTCCTCTACTTTATCGATTATACAATTCTTGACTTAGTATTTATATGTATTATTATTTTAAGTTTGTTATGATTATATCTCTGTTTTATACTTACACTTATTAGTTAAAAAATTGTGTACACTATAAGACTCAGTTTTTTGTACTTTTACCTAAGATTATAAATAAATGAAATGAAAATGAAATGAGTATTAATGGTCATCAGTTGTTTTGCTTGTTCATCGTTTTCGACTTCGAAATATGCATCGCTCAAGTCAATTTTGCTGAACACTCTTTTGCCTGCCAAGCGAAAATGTCTTCTGGTGTTGGCAATGTATACTGTTTGGCTCCAGATTGCTGTTGAATACAGATGAGTAATCACCACATATTCGAATCTTGCCAATTTTCTTCTTGACAGCCACGATCTGCTGATTCGGAGTAAGAAACAGGTGATAAAACTCCGAGATGTTGAAGGCGTTCAAGTTCTGCTTGTACTGCCGGAGTTAGGGCATGAGAGACTGGTCTTTTGTGCTTTTGTGTCATGGAAGCTTCGACTTTTGTGCAGCATCCGAGACCTTCCGAGAAAATATCAGGAAAATATTTTCTTATATTGATTATCAAGTTATCGTCGTGATTGAGGCTGTTTATGGGCACTGTGTTGAGTGGAACTCCCCACAGAATTCCGAATAGGTTAATTTCTCGATTGTTTACGAAGCACTCAACATACTCTTCAACTCCATTCAACTTGAAGACACTTGGAAAACTTCCAAGCAGCAGAACTTCATCTCCGGTTGCGCTGCCTGCTGGTTTTGAGATACTCTGGGGGGTTGGTTTTCGAAGGCGGCTCCAGTTTCTTTTCGAGATGATCGTTATGTCTGAAGCTGTGTCGAGTTATAGTTTCACATTCGCGCCGTTAATCTTTGGTTCAACAAACTTTCGTTGCGCGGCATTGTTGACTTCAATGACTTGATTGACTTAAAGGCTTGCTTCTTGAGCATTTTTATTGGCTCTCTCGACCTGAGACCAGCTTTATGATTCAAGCTCTTGCTCTCTGGCTCTTGCTCTTTGTAAGGACAATTGAATACTCGGTGCTGATCACCGCACGCTGGACAGGTTCGAGCTTTTTTTTGAAAATGGTTAGTTCTGCCAGCTGATGCTATCTTTTTCTGCTGGACTAATTTGACTTCGAACTCTTCGACGACTTTGGTTTTGCCGCGCTTCAGGCAAACGATTCTATCTGCTTCGTTAACCAGATCCTGAAGCGTATGTTTTTATACTCTTCTATAGGGTGTGCCTGTATGGTGGTCTGCCTTATATATATAAGAAATATCCTTTTTTTTATTACAAATGAATTATACATTTCTTTTAAGTACATATATATATGTATATAAACATTTGAATTTTTTTAAGGCCTTGACTTGGGTTTGCGACACTGAAATTATGTTGCAGTGCTGTGTAACTAAGTTGTGAGCACTTTACAACACGAATTTTACAATTTTCCGGGCATCTTTTCTATTTTTTTTCGCATAAACCTTATTCGGACTATGGCGAATTTATAAAATAAAAGTTAGCCAAATCGGTCCAGTCGTTCTCAAAAATTTTGTTTTCACCTAGCGGTATGAAATATGCTTTAAAACCTATTCTCATACCTACCAAATATACATAAAAAATATAGAAGATAAAGATAGATAAATAGATAAAGATTTGAATTTTTTTAGAACAGTAAGGTTTCATATAAATCCTTCTGAGTTCAAAGGACAAATAAACAGTCCCCAAAATTAATTAATTTATAATAAAAGTTTTATAACGTTAAAATTAAGGAACTTTGAATTTTAATTCTGCTTAACCTTTGGGTTGGTGGTACTATTTTCCTTTTTCACTTGCTTGTATTTGATGTTGAACATCATAAGTGAGTAGATTACGTTGGCGTGGTCTGTGGCTGGGATCGATGATCCCGTGGTGGTTTTCTCCGGCGGTTTTCAGATGATGACCTAACGAACTGTGGACTGATAGACTGAATAAAGTCGACCACTTTGTTATGGACGCGTATAAGGTTACAACAAACAAAAACAAAAAAAAATTAAAACTACCCACAAATCCATAAAGTTATATATGCCATTAGCACTCACCTGTTGGGTGCATTACTAAAATGCTCTTATTTGTATATATGTGTTTTAATAAATTCTTCAAAACGCTGCATTGAATCGACACATTGCTTATGGAAGTCATGTAAATCATTAAGTCTTCCGTAACAAATGCCGCAAATATTGTTAGGAAATCCATCTTGAGGTTTGACTGTAAGTGAAGTGCAAACAACTAACTTCTTGGCCAAACCTGGCGTATGGAACAGATCGTGCTTAGAGTCGTCTAAGTATTCCAGACAAATGCGACATAACGAATGTATGTTGCACTCTGTATTTGAATCCATTTTATTGTATTATGTTATAGTTTCTCCGCATTATATAAAAGCAAAAATTACCCAAATATTTACAAACCAGAAAAGGTACTTTGACGTCTAGGTTGTAATAGAAAAAAAACACAGTAGCGAGTATTTGACTTGACAGATGAGTTGGGGTGGATAAAGTCATTTTTAGTATCCGAACTATGTATTTCATGTTGGGTTTGGTGGAGATCTGGTTCGTGTATTTGATAGTCATCGAAGGTAGCTGTCCATTCACAATGAAAGATATTAACGTGTAGGTGTTGGGCTAATAGTATTTATGTTTTATGTATTCATGTTTTATGTTCATGACGAGGTGTCACTGGTAAGAGACAAGGACCGCCCGTCCGACGAGCTAAGCCGAGCAACCGCGAACGTGTCGCGACGTCCTTGCCAGTGGCAGAACCCCTAGTGGGACCTCGCTTCATAACAACTTATTTGATGATTTTTCGATGCCTCGGTGCAGATGCAACCAGGTCATTCCTTCTAGAATAGGTTAGGTTATAGATAAGTAAGATAATTATAGAAATACAATTTTTTCTTAAAATAAAAAAGAATAATTTTCTTTCATTTTTAAATTTTAATATAGGTTAACATAGATTAGTATAGTTATAGGTTTAATGTTAAGGAAGTGAAGGAACTACCTGACTGCAACTGGACTGAGAGGATATCCTTCACTTTTTCTACCTATCTTGTTCCCTCCCTTTTTTTACTTTTTTTATAATTCGACACGATAAAATATTTTTTTGTTCATGAGGAGGTGTCACTAGCAAAAGACAAGAGCCGCCCGTCCGACGAGCTAGACCAAGCAACGGCGAGCGTGTCGTGATGTCCTTGCTAGTGGCAGAACCCCAAGTGGGACCTCTCTCTATAACAAATGGCGCCCAGCGGAATATGGCTTTAGCCATCGTTCTTGAAGGACAGGAATTTCCGAAAGGAAGTTCTTGGATTTCGACAAACGATGGCAGTACAGTATTTTCCTTATTTTATCCTTTTTTAAAGTAGCTTACATCAATTTTATCATTTTTTTAACTCTTCTATTTTTTTGTCTTTTTTTTTAATTAATTTTTTTTTAGTAACCTTCATTTCCGAAATTTTCCTTATCCCCATTTTTAATTCCACATAATTCCTATCCCAAAACTACCTTTTTCCAGGACATGACAGGATAGAACTATTGGGACATCGGCTGCTCTTCGGGCGAGTTAACAATCCCAATTCGAGATTTTTACAAATCTGGAATTTGGTGGTGCCAACTCGTTTGAGGACCAAAGCAGTCGAGGTCAGTATTCGGTTAGGACAGTAAATTAGGAGCCTGACTCCGGTTCGCTTGACTGCCGAATGGACAAAGACGCGACAGAGGTGCAGTGGACAGCCGTTATCGTAAGTACAATTATTACAGGTAAACGTGGGTTCACTGCTCATTTTGTCAAAAAAGGTAGAGGTTCTTCTTATTCTTGGCGGGCCGGCCTCACCACAAAGGTTCCAAGCCAGTGCTTTGAGTTGTGATCCGCTGGAATGAGACGATACTTCTACTGACGTTAAACGAATTTCCGCAAAATCATCAAGGAACTCGCCGACGCCTACTGCGTAAACAGTGACCTCCTGCCCAGAACCATGCCTGAACTACTCCGCGACCGTGCTCAAGCTTCAAGAACATTGTCTGACAATGGACAATGGTATCTCTCTTAAACCATTAATGCAACGAATGTGATAATTCTAGCGTGCAGAATTTGGACGTAATGGCAAGGGCATCTCTCTTAAACCATTAATGCGACGAATGTGATAGTCTAGCGTGAAGCTTTTGGACGTAACGGCAAGGGTAGCTCTCTTAAACCGTAAATGCGACGAATGTGATAGTCTAGCGTGGAGCTTTTGGGCGTAATGGCAAGGGTACCTCTCTTAAACCAGTAATGCGAGGAATGTGCTAAGTCTAGCGTGAAGCGTTTGGACGTAACGGTAAGGGTATCTCTCTTAAACCATTAATGCGACGAATGTGATAGTTTAGCGTGAAGCGTTTGGACGTAACGGCAAAGGTATCTCTCTTAAACCATTAATGCGACGAATGTGATAGTCTAGCGTGAAGCGTTTGGACGTAACGGCAAGGGTATCTCTCTTAAACCATTAATGCGACGAATGTGATAGTCTAGCGTGAAGCGTTTGGACGTAAAGGCAAGGGTATCTCACTTAAACCATTAATGCGAGGAATGTGCTAAGTCTAGCGTGCAGCGTTTGGACGTAACGGCAAGGGGATCTCTCTTAAACCATTAATATGACGAATGTGATAGTCTAGCGTGAAGCGTTTGGACGTAAAGGCAAGGGTATCTGTCTTAAACCATTAATGCGACGAATGTGATAGTCTAGCGTGAAGCGTTGGACGTAACGGCAATGGTATCTCTCTTAAACCATTAATGCGAAGAATGTGATAGTCTAGCGTGAAGCGTTTGGACGTAATGGCAAGGGTATCTCTCATAAACCATTAATGCGACGAATGTTATAAGTCTAACGTGAAGCTTTTGGAGGTAACGGCAAAGGTATCTCTCTTAAACCGTTAATGCGACGAATGTGATAGTCTAGCGTGAAGCGTTTGGACGTAACGGCAAGGGTATCTCTCTTAAACCATTAATGCGAGGAATGTGCTAAGTCTAGCGTGCAGCTTTTGGACGTAATGGCAAGGGTATCTCTCTTAAACCTTTAATGCGACGAATTTGATAGTCTAGCGTGAAGCGTTTGGACGTAACGGCAAGGGTATCTCTCTTAAACCGTTAATGCGACGAATGTGATAGTCTAGCGTGAAGCTTTTCGACGTAATGGATAATGGTATCTCTCGTAAACCATTAATGCAACGAATGTGATAATTCTAGCGTGCAGATTTTAGACGTAATGGCAAGGGCATCTCTCTTAAACCATTAATGCGACGAATGTGATAGTCTAGCGTGAAGCGTTTGGGCGTAACGGTAAGGGTATCTCTCTTAAACCATTAATGCGACGAATGTGATAGTGTAGCGTGAAGCGTTTGGACGTAACGGCAAGGGTATCTCTCTTAAACCATTAATGCGACGAATGTGATAGTCTAGCGTGAAGCGTTTGGACGTAATGGCAAGGGTATCTCACTTAAACCATTAATGTGAGGAATGTGCTAAGTCTAGCGTGCAGCGTTTGGACGTAACGGTAAGGGGATCTCTCTTAAACCATTAATATGACGAATTTGATAGTCTAGCGTGAAGCGTTTGGACGTAAAGGTAAGGGTATCTGTCTTAAACCATTAATGCGACGAATGTGATAGTCTAGCGTGAAGCGTTGGACGTAACGGCAAGGGTATCTCTCTTAAACCATTAATGCGAAGAATGTGATAGTCTAGCGTGAAGCGTTTGGACGTAATGGCAAGGGTATCTCTCATAAACCATTAATGCGACGAATGTGATAAGTCTAGCGTGAAGCTTTTGTAGGTAACGGCAAGGGTATCTCTCTTAAACCGTTAATGCGACGAATGTGATAAACTAGCGTGAAGGGTTTGGACGTAACGGCAAGGGTATCTCTCTTAAACCATTAATGCGAGGAATGTGCTAAGTCTAGCGTGCAGCTTTTGGACGTAATGGCAAGGGTATCTCTCTTAAACCGTTAGTGCGACGAATGTGATAGTCTAGCGTGAAGCTTTTCGACGTAATGGACAATGGTATCTCTCGTAAACCATTAATGCAACGAATGTGATAATTCTAGCGTGCAGATTTAAGACGTAATGGCTAGGGCATCTCTCTTAAACCATTAATGCGACGAATGTGATAGTCTAGCGTGAAGCGTTTGGACGTAACGGTAAGGGTATCTCTCTTAAACCATTAATGCGACGAATGTGATAGTCTAGCGTGAAGCGTTTGAAAGTAACAGCAAAGGTATCTCTCTTAAACCATTAATGCGACGAATGTGATAGTCTAGCGTGAAGCGTTTGGACGTAACGGCAAGGGTATCTCTCTTAAACCATTAATGCGACGAATGTGATAGTCTAGCGTGAAGCGTTTGGACGTAATGGCAAGAGTATCTCACTTAAACTATTAATGCGTGGAATGTGCTAAGTCTAGCGTGCAGCGTTTGGACGTAACGGCAAGGGGATCTCTCTTAAACTATTAATATGACGAATGTGATAGTCTAGCGTGAAGCGTTTGGACGTAAAGGCAAGGGTATCTATCTTAAACCATTAATGCGACGAATGTGATAGTCTAGCGTGAAGCGTTGGACGAAACGGCAAGGGTATCTCTCTTAAACCATTAATGCGAAGAATGTAATAGTCTAGCGTGAAGCGTTTGGACGTAATGGCAAGGGTATCTCTCATAAACCATTAATGCAACGAATGTGATAATTCTTGCGTGCAAATTTTAGACGTAATTGCAAGGGTATCTCTCTTAACCATTAATGTGACGAATGTGATAGTCTAGCGTGAAGCGTTTGGACGTAACGGCAAGGGTATCTCTCTTAAACCGTTAATGCGACGAATGTGATAGTCTAGCGTGAAGCTTTTCGACGTAATGGACAATGGTATCTCTCGTAAACCATTAATGCAACGAATGTGATAATTCTTGCGTGCAGATTTTAGACGTACTTGCAAGGGTATCTCTCTTAACCATTAATGTGACGAATGTGATAGTCTAGCGTGAAGCGTTTGGACGTAAAGGCAAGGGTATCTCTCTTAAACCATTAATGCGACGAATGTGATAGTCTAGCGTGAAGCGTTTGGACGTAACGGCAAGGGTATCCCTCTTAAACCATTAATGCGACGAATGTGATAGTCTAGCGTGAAGCGTTTGGACGTAATGGCAAGGGTATCTCTCTTAAACCATTAATGCCACGAATGTGATAGTCTAGCGTGAAGCGTTTGAACGTAACAGCAAAGGTATCTCTCTTAAACCATTAACGCGACGAATGTGATAGTCTAGCGTGAAGCGTTTGGACGTAACGGCAAGGGTATCTCTCTTAAACCATTAATGCGACGAATTTGATATTCTAGCGTGAAGCGTTTGGACGTAACGGCAAAGGTATCTCTCTTAAACCGTTAATGCGACGAATGTGATAGTCTAGCGTGAAGCTTTTCGACGTAATGGACAATGGTATCTCTCGTAAACCATTAATGCAACGAATGTGATAATACTTGCGTGCAGATTTTAGACGTAATTGCAAGGGTATCTCTCTTAACCATTAATGTGACGAATGTGATAGTCTAGCGTGAAGCGTTTGGACGTAAAGGCAAGGGTATCTCTCTTAAACCATTAATGCGACGAATGTGATAGTCTATCGTGAAGCGTTTGGACGTAAAGGCAAGGGTATCCCTCTTAAACCATTAATGCGACGAATGTGATAGTCTAGCGTGAAGCGTTTGGACGTAATGGCAAGGGTATCTCTCTTAAACCATTAATGCCACGAATGTGATAGTCTAGCGTGAAGCGTTTGGATGTAGCGGCAAGGGTATCCCTCTTAAACCATTAATGCGACGAATGTGATAGTCTAGCGTGCAGATTTTGGACGTAATGGCAAGGGTATCTCTCTTAAACCAATAATGCAACGAATGTGATAGTCTAGCGTGCAGCTCTTGAAAGTAACGGCAAGGGTATCTCTCTTAAACCATAATGCGACGAATGTAAAAGTCTAGCGTGCAGGTTTTGGACTTAATGGCAAGGGTAACTCTCTTAAACCATTAATGCGATGGAATACTAGACGAGTTGCTAGCAGTAGGAATCACAGGGAAGGAAAGAGACTGATTGTCGGAATTTCCTGCCATTTTATAAGTTTTTGAATCGGTTGTAAAAGTCCTGTTATCCCTGAACCGTGAGATGATCGATGTTGTTTTGGGTATCTCTCTTAAACCGTTAGTGCGACGAATGTGATAGTCTAGCGTGAAGCTTTTCGACGTAATGGACAATGGTATCTCTCGTAAACCATTAATGCAACGAATGTGATAATTCTAGCGTGCAGATTTAAGACGTAATGGCTAGGGCATCTCTCTTAAACCATTAATGCGACGAATGTGATAGTCTAGCGTGAAGCGTTTGGACGTAACGGTAAGGGTATCTCTCTTAAACCATTAATGCGACGAATGTGATAGTCTAGCGTGAAGCGTTTGAAAGTAACAGCAAAGGTATCTCTCTTAAACCATTAATGCGACGAATGTGATAGTCTAGCGTGAAGCGTTTGGACGTAACGGCAAGGGTATCTCTCTTAAACCATTAATGCGACGAATGTGATAGTCTAGCGTGAAGCGTTTGGACGTAATGGCAAGAGTATCTCACTTAAACTATTAATGCGTGGAATGTGCTAAGTCTAGCGTGCAGCGTTTGGACGTAACGGCAAGGGGATCTCTCTTAAACTATTAATATGACGAATGTGATAGTCTAGCGTGAAGCGTTTGGACGTAAAGGCAAGGGTATCTATCTTAAACCATTAATGCGACGAATGTGATAGTCTAGCGTGAAGCGTTGGACGAAACGGCAAGGGTATCTCTCTTAAACCATTAATGCGAAGAATGTAATAGTCTAGCGTGAAGCGTTTGGACGTAATGGCAAGGGTATCTCTCATAAACCATTAATGCAACGAATGTGATAATTCTTGCGTGCAAATTTTAGACGTAATTGCAAGGGTATCTCTCTTAACCATTAATGTGACGAATGTGATAGTCTAGCGTGAAGCGTTTGGACGTAACGGCAAGGGTATCTCTCTTAAACCGTTAATGCGACGAATGTGATAGTCTAGCGTGAAGCTTTTCGACGTAATGGACAATGGTATCTCTCGTAAACCATTAATGCAACGAATGTGATAATTCTTGCGTGCAGATTTTAGACGTACTTGCAAGGGTATCTCTCTTAACCATTAATGTGACGAATGTGATAGTCTAGCGTGAAGCGTTTGGACGTAAAGGCAAGGGTATCTCTCTTAAACCATTAATGCGACGAATGTGATAGTCTAGCGTGAAGCGTTTGGACGTAACGGCAAGGGTATCCCTCTTAAACCATTAATGCGACGAATGTGATAGTCTAGCGTGAAGCGTTTGGACGTAATGGCAAGGGTATCTCTCTTAAACCATTAATGCCACGAATGTGATAGTCTAGCGTGAAGCGTTTGAACGTAACAGCAAAGGTATCTCTCTTAAACCATTAACGCGACGAATGTGATAGTCTAGCGTGAAGCGTTTGGACGTAACGGCAAGGGTATCTCTCTTAAACCATTAATGCGACGAATTTGATATTCTAGCGTGAAGCGTTTGGACGTAACGGCAAAGGTATCTCTCTTAAACCGTTAATGCGACGAATGTGATAGTCTAGCGTGAAGCTTTTCGACGTAATGGACAATGGTATCTCTCGTAAACCATTAATGCAACGAATGTGATAATACTTGCGTGCAGATTTTAGACGTAATTGCAAGGGTATCTCTCTTAACCATTAATGTGACGAATGTGATAGTCTAGCGTGAAGCGTTTGGACGTAAAGGCAAGGGTATCTCTCTTAAACCATTAATGCGACGAATGTGATAGTCTATCGTGAAGCGTTTGGACGTAAAGGCAAGGGTATCCCTCTTAAACCATTAATGCGACGAATGTGATAGTCTAGCGTGAAGCGTTTGGACGTAATGGCAAGGGTATCTCTCTTAAACCATTAATGCCACGAATGTGATAGTCTAGCGTGAAGCGTTTGGATGTAGCGGCAAGGGTATCCCTCTTAAACCATTAATGCGACGAATGTGATAGTCTAGCGTGCAGATTTTGGACGTAATGGCAAGGGTATCTCTCTTAAACCAATAATGCAACGAATGTGATAGTCTAGCGTGCAGCTCTTGAAAGTAACGGCAAGGGTATCTCTCTTAAACCATAATGCGACGAATGTAAAAGTCTAGCGTGCAGGTTTTGGACTTAATGGCAAGGGTAACTCTCTTAAACCATTAATGCGATGGAATACTAGACGAGTTGCTAGCAGTAGGAATCACAGGGAAGGAAAGAGACTGATTGTCGGAATTTCCTGCCATTTTATACGTTTTTGAATCGGTTGTAAAAGTCCTGTTATCCCTGAACCGTGAGATGATCGATGTTGTTTTGCTCCCACGGTCGGTCCGAGATCCCGTTGTTGCTATGCACATTGTATTCAGTGGTTCCATTAAATCATCCGATTTTGTGTCTCTCACGGGTGGTAGTGGTTGTCCGCATTTGCCACTATCTGTATGGTTGCCGACTTCTGTGACTTAGTTCTGACTCCTCCTAAACGGTCCCCCATGCGTGTGCAGAGTCGGTAGGTCTCCGTCTCCCTCCTCCCCTATAAGTTTCGTACATTAAGAGTTTTTATGTGGTTGAAATGTTCGAAAGTTGAAAAACGAGGGGAAATGCACAAACGGCGAAATCAAAATTGCTCTCGCTCTAGTTGTGAGAGTTGGGCGGCGAGGAGAAATAAGATTCTATTCGCTTGAAATTTCCTCTTTAATTTTATTGAAAATAAATTTTATTGTAAAAACAAAAGAAAGAAGGAAATTAACTCCCAGTCGTGTGGGAAAATTGTTATAACAGAATTTTTCCTCACAGTTTATATTAGTGACGTTCTATACATTCTGGATCGGTAAACGGCGATGTTACATTAATTGACAAGAACGATGCTGTTAAGCTACGATGTTCGACACGATTAAACAAGGGAGTTTTTCCAAAACGACTAATAAACGAAATGAATGTCATCTATGCTATCAAGGAACCCAAATGTTTAAAAGAAGCAGTTACATGTGAACGTAAAGACGAATGGAAGAGTGCCATGCAGGAGGAGATAGACTCGCTGAACGAAAACCAAACTTGGGTGTTGGTTGAAATACCTAAAGGACGAAAACCTATTAGATGTAAATGGATATTTAAAGTGAAGTACGGAACGGACGGAACGTTTGTCGATTCAAAGCTAGGCTAGTGGCACAAGGTTTTTCGCAGCGTTACGGGGAAGATTATGATGAGGTGTTTTACACCTGTGGTAAAGCAAACAACATTTCGAATTCTTTTATCGATTGCAGAGAAAGAAAAATTGGCTGTAATTCATTTCGATGCAAAGACGGCATTTTTAAACGGAATAGTTGAAGAAACTTTATTCATGAAACAACCACGGAACGGACGGAACGTTTGTCGATTCAAAGCTAGGCTAGACAACATTTCGAATTCTTTTATCGATTGCAGTGAAAAAAAATTTGGCTGTAATTCATTTCGATGCAAAGACGGCATTTTTAAACGGAATAGTGGAAGAAACTTTATTCATGAAACAACCACCCGGTTTTGTTAAGGAAAACGAAGAACATCTTGTGTGCCATCTGCAGAAAAGCTTATATGGATTAAAGCGGCAAGGTGCTGAAACCAAGTTCTACATGACGTCCTTATAACATTTGGATTTATTCAAAGTAAGTCCGATCCGAACTTGGGACCAATTAAAAAGTATCTTGGTTTGGAAATAAATAAATCAGCAGCTGGAAACTATTTACTTTGCCAAGCTACCTATATCAACAAAGTGATTGCTGAATTTAGCATGACCGATGCCAAGATCTCAAATAATCCACTTGGAGTGGGATACTTCAAAGAAGTAGAAAAATCGGAAGTTCTTCTGACCAACCACAGATACAGAAAACTCATCGGAAGCTTGCTTTATATTTCAGTTAATAGTTTTTAACGATTCGAGCGAGTGGCCAGGACAAATGTGGTAGATTTGTGTCTTTGACTAATACGACATCTCCAACTTGTAGGTTTTCATGTTTCGTTTGCCATTTATTCCGTTGCTGCAGATTGTTGAGATATTACAGTGTGTACCGCTTCCAGAATATTTTCACACGTTTCTGAAGTTCTTCCCACCTTGATAAACGGTTGTCAGGAATTGCTGTGTTATCAATCTCCGGAACTGATAAAAGTGGAGCGGTAGTCAAAAAATGTGCTGGCGTGATTGCAAAAAGGTTGTCACACTCTTCCGTGATCGGTGTGAGTGGCCTCGAGTTTAGGATCGCCTCGATCTGACACAACATGGTCGTGAATTCCTCGAATGTGAGTTTGGATTGTCGATTCATCCTTGTGTGGTGATGTTTAACGGAGCGGACTGCTGCCTCCCATAGACCGCCAAAGTTGGGAGATCCTGGAGGATTGAACTTCCACTCAATGCCCCGTTCTGTGGTAAAGTTGAGAACTGCTGCATCTGCCGTGTTCCATACAGCTGATGCTGTATTGCACTAAGTTTTCGTTTCGCCCCTACAAAGTTAGTTCCGTTGTCGCATGATATAGTGGCGGGCAAGCCCCGCCTGCTGACGAACCGCTTGAGTGCTGCTAGAAAGGCATCAGTTGTCAAGTTTCCAGCCAACTCGAGATGGATTGCCTTGACTGACATGCAAACGGATACAACGATGTACGCCTTGACGAATTTTGCCCCTCTGCCCGTTTTTGTGGCAATTTCTATCGGTCCCGCCATGTCAATTCCTGTGTGCATAAAGGGTTTTGTTTGAGTTACTCTCTCGACTGACAAATTTCCCATGATCTGGTTGGTGGGTTGCGCGTTAAGCCTACGGCAAATAACACAGTCATTAGTGATCTTTCGAGCCAATCTTCTTACAGTGATAATCCAGAATGATTGTCGGGACAGATGTGTCAGTAAGGATGGGCCAGGATGAAGGTATGTTATATGAAGATAGGATAATATCAGTCTACTGAGGATGTGATGTGTAGGCAGAATAATTGGGTGTTTCTGATTGTATGAGCAGTCGGCATTTTGTAAACGGCCTCCCACACGCAGCAGACCGTCATCATCTACTTGCGGAGATAGTGATGATAGAATTCCTTTCGTAATCTGATGGTTTGATCTAAGTAATTTGATGTCGTCTGCGAAGTGATGTTGCTGTACTATTTTGCACAGTAGCCTTTTTGCCCATTTGCATTCTGCAGCAGTAATTGTACCTCTTTGACATGTGGTATTTAATAGTTTCGAACGTTGGGGCAGGCAAAACGTAATAAACCTTTTAATGTACGCTAGAATCCGGGTCAACTTAGTGTATGACGAAGTTCGGTTCGCAATCATGGACACAAAATCTGTGGCAGTGGTGATGCTGTAGACGAGTGTAGGGCATTCCTCTAGAGTCCTGCTGTCCGGGATTGGTACTTCGTAAGAAAATCTCTGCGGCCATGTATCCTTAGATTTTTTAAGCCAATGCGGCCCATTCCACCAAAGTGAATGGTTCACTAACTCGCTTGATGTGCAGCCACGAGAAGCAACATTCGCTGGATTGTCTGAGGATGCGACATGATTCCATTTCGTTGTCGGGATTTGTTCCATAATCTGTGTAGTTCGGTTCGAAATGTAAACCTTCCATTTGGATGGATGTTGGGACAGCCAATGCAAAACTATCTCTGAATCTGTCCACGAGTGTACCGGAACATGCTGCAGGTTCATGGATTCGATGACGGTTTTGGTTAGCTTAGTTAGCAGTAGTGCACCACATAGTTCCAGACGAGGAATGGAAATTGTCTTGATGGGTGCAACTCTTGTCTTCGCGGCAATAAGGCGAATGTTTACATTCTCAAGCTCATCTACTGTTCTGCAGTATAGTGCAGCGGCATAGGCAGTAGAACTTGCATCAGCAAATCCGTGGAGTTCACATAGCGGTGATGTGATCTTGATTAAGCGAGGAATGTGATGGCTTCCAGCTGCTTGAAGTCGTCTCGGATTTTTAACCAGGTATGAATTATTGGATGTGGCAGTGGATCATCCCATCCAAGATGCACCAGCCACAGTTGTTGGAATAAGGATTTAACTGGGACGATTGCGGGGCTTAGCCAACCCAAAGGATCGTATAGGCGGGATGCTTCGGAGAGTAGGCTTCGTTTCGTGTTAGTTGGTGACTCTTGTATCTCATTCACTCGGAACGTGAACGTGTCAGCATTTGTGTCCCAATGTAGGCCCAAGATTTTATGATTGCTTGGTCCATCTAGGGTTACTACTGATGTACTCGTGTTTTGTTGCGTTTTGGCTAGTGATGAGAGCAGCTCTTGCGAATTGGACGCAAATTTGTGTAATGGAAAGCCTGCAGTGCTAAGAATGTATATTATGTTGTTGGCTAGTGCCAATGTTGATGGTACGTCGACTCCTCCACTCAGGAGGTCATCAACATAGAAGTCTTGGAGTATTGCATTTCATGCATGTGGGTATTCGGTCCGTGATTCTAATCCCAGCTGTTGAAGAGCTCGTGTCGCTAAGAGGGGAGCAGCAGAAGTGCCATATGTGACAGTTAGCAGGCGGAAATGTCGTAGTTGTTCAGTAGGGCTGTCACACCATACGATGCGTTGATAGTCACAATCACGTTGGCCGACCCGAATCTGCCGATACATACGCGCAATGTCTGCACTAAAGGCTACTGGATGTAAGCGAAATCGCAGTAGGATGGTGATTAGATCCGGTTGTACTGTTGGACCCACTAAAAGTTTGGAATTGAGCGAAGTTGAAGACGACGTGACTGCTGAGCCATCGAAGACCACTCGGACCTTTGTGGTTGCGTTTTCTGGTTTGATTACTGGATGGTGTGGCAAGTAAAAGTGCTCAGTCCTGAAATCGAGTTTTTGGGTTGAATCAACTTCATATGGTTCAGCTGCTGGTATTCGTCCATGAATAGTTTGTACGCGCTTCGTAAATCTGCTTGACGTTGCAGTTTTGACTCGATGGATTTGAATCGCGAGGTGGCCTGTTGAAGTGAGCTTCCTAGTCGCTTGGTGTTTGTATCAAATGGAAGTCTTACCACAAAACGACCTGACGAATCCCTGGTATGGGTAGTTTTGAAGAGGTCCTCACAGTACCTTTGTTCAGGAGTCAATATTGCTTTAGCTGGTAGTTCCTCCAGCTCCCAAAACTTACGTAGCGTTTGATCGATGTTGAACTCAAGTTGTAATGCCATTCGCTGGTTGGACTTCATCTCACCTCCTGAGATGATCCATCCCAACGCCGTGTTTTGTGCGATGAGGCCGTTGGGTCCTGCATTGTCGTAGAACCTTAAGGAGTGATTTGCACCAAGCAGGATATCGATCTCGCGACAGTGTTGCTCAAGAGGGTCCGCGATTTGTAATGATTTTAATTCATTCCAGTTATTAAAAACCTCAGTGCTTAGTCTCGGCAACCTTGAGGTGAGCTTGTCCAAGATGAATACATCCGCTTCTATGACGAAATTGGCATCTAAACGTGACGAGAGAATGAGCTCTGCTCGACCCTTTGTTGTTGCGTTTGATGCTACACCAATGATTGGAATCCGGCAGTTGTGACGAGGCAATTGGAGTTTGTTCATACAGGATTGCGTAATTAGGGATGTTTCGGATCCTGAGTCGAGCAGTACTCTGCAGCAATGCTTCTCTCCAGATGCGTCCTCAACATATATTAATGCAGTGGGCAACATTGAGTATCTTGTCATCATAGCGGTGTGCGTTTTTGGCGCCAGCATTTGGCAATCAACTTGACCTGTATTTACTACGTGCTTATTTACTGCTGAAGTTAGGTTCGCATTTGATTCGTGTGATGGATGGAGAGACGTGTGCTTTCTTTGGCAAATGAAGCATCGCCTTCTCGATGGACAGTTGCTGGATATATGACCCCTGTATAGGCAGTTATAGCAAATCCAGGCATTAGCAACAAATTCACGCCTTTGTTCTAAGTCAAGCTCATTGTATCGAGGGCATTCGTGGAGTTTGTGAATGTCGTCGCATTTGATGCATGGTTGTGTGGCACCGTTAGTTGGCAAGGGGACATTCGTAACTTGTGCATGGTATGCTCGTGCTTGTGGTTTTGATGGGGCTCGCCTATGATGGATTGGCTCACACATCTCTAACGCAGCACATCTCTTAGTAATGAGTGATAACAGCGCGTTGAATGTCGGATGGTCTGTGTCGATGCTTTTAATTGCCCACTGCCTTCGTGTTTCTTCATCCAGTTTTTGTAGGAGAATATAGATTAGCCATGGGTCTCGTGTCTATGCACCTTCGCCCAATGCCTTCAACCCTCTGATGACCTCATCAGACGTATCGCCTATTCTACGAAGCGATATAGCACAATCTGTGATCATGGTTGGTTGAGCCATAAACTGCTTTATTAAAGATGTAATCACGAGGCCTTGGTTGTCGTACCGCCTACAGAGTTTATCCCATGCTTCTAAGTAATTAGCCTCAGTGATTGGTATGTGACGTAACAAATTTGCGGCATCATCGCGTAGCAGTGCCTTCAAATATTGGAACTTGTGCACATTCGTAAGTGTTGCATTGTGGTGCACAGATGATGAGAACAAATCCTTGAATGATGGGAATTCGTTATAATTCCCAGTAAAAAACGGGATTTGGATTCTCGGCAAATTGATCTCGTCCTTTGGAATGGCGGTGAAGCTTTGTTCTCCATTGAGTCAAGGACCTCCTTTTGATGCGTTGTAAAGGCTCGCATTGTGTGGTCTAGCTGGATTTGAACCGCGGTGACCATTGGGTTGCGCCCGTCAATTGCCTTTCGCAATGCTGCCTTCGCTTTAGTGTAGCGTCGCTCAATTTCATCAATCTCAGATAATGCGTCATCAATAGCAATAATTTCCTCATCAAGTTCCTTGAATTGTATGAATCCTTTTTCGAGTAGCTCTAGTTGTATGTACAGCTCTTCCACAGCTGTGTCATTTTGGATGAATGCGATGTTCTTTTCCACACGCGTTATTGCGGCCTTAGCGTATCCACGTTTGCGTTTGAGAGCGTCTGCATCGGCCATTGAGTGACGAGTTAGTGAAGACGAAATGTATAATATTTAATATGTATAATATTTAATATTGCAGACGAAATTTGTATAACTGAAGCAGATGAAGAATGCAAATGGCGGCACACAAATCGATGAAATCCAGCTTTCCAAACCAAAGTAAACAAATTAATTGAGGAAATTTGTCTGCAGATCGCTGAAAATATATATCGAGTTAGTGAAGACGAAATGTATAATATTTAGTGTTGCAGACGAAATTTGCTGATAACTGAAACACTCGCTGCAGATGAAGAATGCAAATGGCGGCACACAAATCGATGAAATCCAGCTTTCCAAACCAAATTGAACAAATTAGTTGGCGAAATTTGTCTGCAGATCGCTAGAACACGCAGCGCAGCTGTATAATGCAAGTGTCTGCAGCCCAAGTCGATAAGAATTCCAGTTTACCAATTGTTTGCTAATGAACAATTTCGTTGGATTTTTGCGAGGAAGAAATTTGTCTGCAGATAACTGGAACATGCGGCGCAGCTGCAAAATGCAAATGTCGACGCCCAAATCGATGAGTTCCAGCTTTCTAATTCACTATATGATTCTCCCGGGTTTCGGCACCAATGTTAAAGCTGCAATAAAAACAACTTTAATATATTTTTTTAAGTTAAATTTATTTAGAGTAATTTGTAAAAACTTTGCTTTATGTTCAAGTTGTAATTAATGGAGAAAGAAATTTTCACTAAAAAAAGGTATGAGCGAGACAGCTCTCAAGACGTCAAAAACTATAGTGCTGAGCGAAGTTGTATGTGACGCACATTAAGAAACCTAATGACGAATTCGTATGTCTCGCTATGTGGCGTTAACAGCGACGAATGTGATAGTCTAGCGTGAAGCATTTGGACGTAACGGCAAGGGTATCCTTCTTAAACCGTTAATGCGACAAATGTGATAAGTCTAGCGCGCAGATTTTGGACGTAATGGCAAGGGTATCTCTCCTAAACCATTAATGCAACGAATGTGATAGTCTAGCGTGCAGCTCTTGAAAGTAACGGCAAGGGTATCTCTCTTAAACCATTAATGCGACGAATGTAAAAGTCTAGCGTGCAGGTTTTGGACTTAATGGCAAGGGTAACTCTCTTAAACCATTAATGCGATGGAATACTAGACGAGTTGCTAGCAGTAGGAATCACAGGGAAGGAAAGAGACTGATTGTCGGAATTTCCTGCCATTTTATACGTTTTTGAATCGGTTGTAAAAGTCCTGTTATCCCTGAACCGTGAGATGATCGATGTTGTTTTGCTCCCACGGTCGGTCCGAGATCCCGTTGTTGCTATGCACATTGTATTCAGTGGTTCCATTAAATCATACGATTTTGTGTCTCTCACGGGTGGTAGTGGTTGTCCGCATTTGCCACTTCTGTGACTTCTGTGACTTAGTTCTGACTCCTCCTAAACGGTCCCCCATGCGTGTGCAGAGTCGGTAGGTCTCCGTCTCCCACCTCCCCTATAAGTTTCGTACATTAAGAGTTTTTATGTGGTTGAAATGTTCGAAAGTTGAAAAACGAGGGGAAATGCACAAACGGCGAAATCAAAATTGCTCTCGCTCTAGTTGTGAGAGTTGGGCGGCGAGGACAAATGAGATTCTATTCGCTTGAAATTTCCTTTTTAATTTTATTGAAAATAAATTTTTATTGTAAAAACTAAAGATAGGAGGAAGTTAACTCCCAGTCGTGTGGGAAAATTTGTAAAACAGAATTTTTCCTCACAGTTTATATTAGTGACGTTCTATACATTCTGGATCGGTAAATGGCGATGTTACATTAATTGACAAAAACGATGCTGTTAAGCTAAGATGTTCGACACGATTAAACAAGGGAGTTTTTCCAAAACGACTAATAAACGAAATGAATGTCATCTATGCTATCAAGGAACCCAAAAGTTTAAAAGAAGCAGTTACATGTGAACGTAAAGACGAATGGAAGAGTGCCATGCAGGAGGAGATAGACTCGCTGAACGAAAACCAAACTTGGGTGTTGGTTGAAATACCTAAAGGACGAAAACCTATTAGATGTAAATGGATATTTAAAGTGAAGTACGGAACGGACGGAACGTTTGTCGATTCAAAGCTAGGCTAGTGGCACAAGGTTTTTCGCAGCGTTACGGGGAAGATTATGATGAGGTGTTTTACACATGTGGTAAAGCAAACAACATTTCGAATTCTTTTATCGATTGCAGTGAAAAAAAAATTGGCTGTAATTCATTTCGATGCAAAGACGGCATTTTTAAACGGAATAGTTGAAGAAACTTTATTCATGAAACAACCACCCGGTTTTGTTAAGGAAAACGAAGAACATCTTGTGTGCCATCTGCAGAAAAGCTTATATGGATTAAAGCGGCTAGGTGCTGGAACCAAGCTCTACATAACGTCCTTATAACATTTGGATTTATTCAAAGTAAGTCCGATCCATTTTTGTACAGAAAAAGAGAAGAGAATGGAGTTTGTTACATACTTGTTTATGTAGACGATCTTGTAATCGCCAGTAACAACACTTCAATAATTAAACAAGCAGAAAATTCAATCAAGACAAAGTTCAAAATTCAGAACTTGGGACCTATTAAAAAGTATCTTAGTTTGGAAATAAATAAATCAGCAGCTGGAAACTATTTACTTAGCCAATCAACAAAGTGATTGCTGAATTTGGCATGACCGATGCCAAGATCTCAAATAATCCACTTGGAGTGGGATACTTCAAAGAAGTAGACAAATCGAAAGTTCTTCTGACCAACCACAGATATAGAAAACTCATCGGAAGCTTGCTTTATATTTCAGTTAATAGCCGCCCAGATATTTCGGCAAGTGTTGGTATTTTAGCACAAAAGGTCCAACCACCAACACAAACTGACTGGATTGAGGTAAAAAGAGTTTTAAAATATCTCAATGGCACAATCGAATTTAAACTCAGACTAGGAGGAAACACAGATGAGCCGCTGTTAGGCTATGTTGATGCCAATTGAGCAGAAAATCGAAAGGACAGAAAATTCAGGCTATATTTTCTTCGTGTTTGAAGGAACCGTCAGCTGGAGGTGTAAGAAACAGACATGTGTTGCATTGTTATCAACTGAGGCTGAATTCATCTCACTTTCTGAATCTTGCAAAGAAGCCATATGGATGAGACGACTTCAGGTGGACTTCAACGAAAAGATGGATGATCCAACACTTATTTTGGAAGACAACCAAAGCTGCCTTAAAGTAATTGAAGAAGAAAAGATGTCCTATAGATCTTTTTAAATTAACTTTTTATAATATGTTAATATAGACTTTATTTAAATATCTATATATATAAAATAGAGAATTTATTTGTGTGTATATTTGTATATTTGTACCTAACTAGCTCTGGAACGCCTGGACCAATTTGAACCAAACTTGGTATACATATTAGTTACTATCTGGAACCAAATATAGGTGGTGCACGTTTTTTTGGCTGGGGGAGGCGTGGCAGGCGATTTAAGTGTCGGACCCACCGTTTTCGGTATCGCCGAGACGAATAGTGCTGGTAGTACACTCCTATGGGTGAGTTCTGTATCCCCGCAATGGGGTGGGCGATCGATATTAGTGTTGAGTTTATAGTTTTCAGGGCCGCTGAGTTGAATGGTGCTGGTAAGACACCTCTAAGGGGATTGGGTCGATAACTGAGGGGATGGGTGTCCGATATTAATGTCGATTCTATGGTTTTCGGGGTCGCTGAGTTGAATAGTGCTGGTAAGACACCTCTAGGGGGATGGGGTCGATAACTGAGGGGGGTGACCGATATTAGTGTCGATTCTGTGGTTTTCGGGGTTGCTGAATTGAATGGTGCTGGTAAGACACCTCTAGGGGGATGGGGTCGATAACTGAGGAGGGGGGGTGACCGATATTAGTGTCGATTCTATGGTTTTCTGGGTCGCTGAGTTTAATGGTGCTGGTAAGACACCTCTAGGGGGATGGGGTCGATAACTGAGGGGGGGAGGGTGACCAATATTAGTGTCGATTCTATAATTTCGGCGTCGTTGAGTTGGGTGGCTGAAATGAGTGGTGGTTAGAAGGCATTGCCAATACTCTTTCACTTTCATCTTTCTAAAAATCAATTGAAACGTATAAAGCATACATTACAGACGTGTATAATGCATGTCTAATCTTTTTTAATTCTGTGAAGAGTTTTTATATATCTACACAGACAACTGTAAAATTTTGTAATACAGTCAATAAAAACTATTTTATACAGGCAACTAAAAGGAAAAATTATAATATTGTATTTTATCCTATGTTTACCATTTCTTAGTAAAATATGAAACGTTGTCATAAAATATATGTACACCTGATATAAAAAATGAAACGTTGTCATAAAATATATGTATACCTGATGAATTGTATGTTTTACATATGCTGGTAAAACCCAAATATGTGTAGCTGTCTAAAAAGTAACTATGTAGCACTGCGGCACACATGAACTTTTTTAACCTACTAATTATTTGTTCTACCTAATGCACATTTTTTATATGTATGGGTATTCTGGTAAAACCCAAATTTGTGAACCGCAGAACACATGAACTTTATTACCTACTAATTATTTTTAACTACTAATGTACATATATAAATTCAATATGTATTTTTAGCATATGCTGGTAAAACCCAAATAAGAACTGTCGTGTCAATAAATCCGTACCACTGCAAGACACATGAACTTTTATTACTACTAATTACTTTTACCTTATAATGTATACATACATATTTATTCATCCCTTCCTTATATTGAGGATAACTATTGTAAGAATAGTGTATATAAACACAAATCTTTTAAAAATAAAAACAGTTCTTAAATATAATTCAAGTGTGCTACAACAATTACACAATTATATTGAAGTATAAAAAAAAAGTTACTGATATCATTTTTTGTACTTTCTACTTTATTTGAGAGTGTGTATTTTACTCATTTAAAATAAATTACTTTTTTGTTTTTGTAAAGGGTTTATATTTTACACGGATGTAAGTACATTATAATTCTTAAATTTCCTTTTTCCCCTTGTTTACAATTTTCTTTTTATTTTCTATAATAAATTCCATTGTTCAGTTAGACTGTGCCTTTTTTAAAAATGCCGCCAAGGAAACGTAAAGGGATTGGCCAAGTGCAAGCAAAGGCTAAACAAATTAAACAACAGCGAAGACAAGAAACTCCCGAGGAAACTAATAGAAGACTTGCGACGCAGCGCGAGATAGCTACTACATCTAGAACTTCGGAGACCGGACAACAGCGTGAGGCCCGACGAGATGATCTGAGAGATAAAGCTACTACTTCTAGAGCTTCAGAGACTAGACAAAAGCGTGAAGCTCGACTAGAGGATCAGAGAGAAAGAACTACTACATCTATAGCTGCAGAGACCGGACAACAGCGTGAAGCCCGACTAAAAGATCTGAGAAATAGAGCTACTACATCTAGAGCTTCAGAGACCAGACAGCGTAAAGCCCGACTAGAGGATCAGAGAGAAAGAACTACTACATCTATAGCTGCAGAGACCGGACAACAGCCTGAAGCCCGACAAGATGATCTGAGAAATAGAGCTACTTCATCTAGAGCTTCAGAGATCAGACAACAGCGTGAAGCTCGACTAGAGGATAAGAGAAATAGAGCTACTTTATCTAGACCTTCAGAGACCAGACAACAGCGTAAAGCCCGACAAGAGGAGACAGTACAACGAGTAAGAGTACAGGAAATGAGGCATAGACGCAGACGATTACGGACTGCACAACAATTGAGCTTAGCAACGGAAGAATTTCACTATGATCCACACATAGACTACTCACAATATGAAAGTGTTACCATCGGAAAAATGGAAATGGTTTATAGTTACTGGTATTTGCTGCAAAAATGGAAAAGTGAAACTCATTCCATTAGAATTACCACCACAAGAACTTTTGAGTTACACATCAGGAGCCACGTCGGAGTCAAAGCATTTTCTTAGTAACATCAGAAAATACAATTCATGTTTCCAAATGACATCGTTCGGCGCCACAACAGTTATTCATCAGCCCGGATTACCATCAACATTTACGGTGCAAGGACAGATTTACCATAAGGCGGGATCGCTGCTTCCACTACCAGATCAACCACCAAGATTTCTACAGTTATATTTGATTGGAAACGAACAAATGGAAACTGACCAGAGGTGTACCTATATATCTGGAATAAGACGTCCAATAGTGTCAAACTTACAGAGAATGTTTCATGAGCACAATGATCTGATTAAAACTTTTAAAACATCATTGGGACGTATGCCAACGGATGAATATAAAGTTGTCATAAGAGCAGACCGAAGACCAGCAGGCGAACACGAACGGCGCTTCAATGCTCCCCAGGTAGATGAAGTCGCGGTGGTTATATCAGGTGATGAGTTTGATCAACGGGATATCGTAATTCAACGAAGAAGCGTATCATTGCAGCGCATTTCAGAAACACATCGATCTTATGATGGTCTCCAGTACCCAGTGATGTTTCCCCGTGGTGAAGATGGATATCATTTTAATCTGAGGCAGCTCAGCCCAACGACAGGAAACACAACTAGCAAAAAAGTTTCAGCGATGGATTTCTATGCATACAGACTAATGGTTCGAGATGAACAGAACCACATATTAAACTGCAGACAATTGTTTTATCAATTCATCGTTGATATGTATGCAAAAATCGAAAGTGAGCGTCTTCTTTACATTTGTCTAAATCAACGTAAACTGAGAGTTGAAGAATATATTCACCTGAGAGATGCTGTGGTAAATGACGTTAATGTTGAAAGTCTTGGTGCCTTTGTCATACTACCAGCTACGTTTACAGGCAGTCCCAGACACATGCACGAATACACGCAAGATGCTGTGACGTACGTAAGGACGTATGGAAGACCAGATTTATTTATCACCTTCACGTGTAATCCGGCTTGGAAAGAGATCAAGGAGATGCTTACCAATGGTCAATTACCGAATGAGCGCCACGACTTAATTGCAAGAGTATTCAAACAGAAGCAGTTGAAACTAATTGAAATTATAACAAAGAGTCATGTCTTTGGAGTGCCAAGATGCTGGATGTACACGATTGAATGACAAAAGCGAGGACTGCCACACTCACACAATTTAATCTGGTTGGGGGAAAAAATACAACCCACAAAAATCGATGACATTATATCGGCTGAGTTGCCTGACCCAACAAAAGATCCTGAACTTTTTGAATTGATTAAGAAAAACATGATTCATGGACCATGTGGAAATCTTAATCCCAGTTCGCCGTGTATGAAGGATGGAAAGTGTACCAAAAAGTACCCAAGAAAACCGTTTAAAGAGACACAAACAGAAAATGATGGTTATCCTTTATATAGACGGCGTGCTCCAGAGGATGGAGGGATCACGACAAAAGTAAAGAAAGGCAATACAGAAATAGAAATCGATAATAGGTGGGTTGTCCCATTTTCACCGTTGCTGTCAAAAATGTTCCAGGCACACATTAACGTAGAGTATTGTAACAGTCGATTAAATACGTGTGCAAGTATGTCAACAAAGGTAGTGATATGGCTGTTTTCGGCATAAGCAACGAAAGAGCAAACGATGAAGTGATGCGTTATCAGTTGAGAAGGTACATTAGTAGCAACGAAGCAGTTTGGCGAATCCTTGCATTTACGATTCACGAAAGACACCCTACTGTTGTTCATCTCAGCGTCCATTTAGAAAATGGTCAGAGAGTTTATTTCACAACAGATTGCGCCCGTGCAGTGGTTGATCAGCCACCAAACACAACATTAACAGCATTTTTTCAACTCTGTCAGCAGGATCCTTTCGCAAAGACTTTGTTGTATCCTGAGATACCTCGATATTACACATGGAGTCAATCGAGAAAAGTTTTCTATAGAAGAAAAGTTGGACAGCCCTTTCCTGGACATGATGCAGTTGCGAGTGACGCTTTGGGTCGAGTGTACACAGTTCACCCCAATAACGCCGAATGTTATTTCTTAAGGATGCTTCTTCACTCAATTCGAGGACCAAGATCTTTCGCAGAACTAAGAACAGTAAACGGAGAAGTTAGAGAAGCCTGTCAGAAATTGGGTTTACTGGAGGGAGACCAGCACTGGGATCTTACATTCCGAGAAGCTGAAATTATATCTCTTCCAGAGCAAATAAGAAACTACATGCAGTCCATCGAATCCAAATACTTTATGGGAAAAATATAAGGAAGCCCTAAGTGAGGATATACTTGCAAAAGTCCGGAGAGATAATCCGACATTGGAAATCACTTTTGGTCCGGACATTTACAACAAAACTTTGATTATCCTTGAGGACAAATGTATGTCGATGATCAATAAAACATTACTGCAGCTCGGCCTACCTGCACCAAAACGAGACCGCCAAGACGTACTTCACGCAGATTACACACGTGAAAAGAACTACAACACCGAAGAGCTAAGTGCATACGTTGCGGAAAAAAGCCACTTTTAAATCAAGATAAAAAAAACATATCAAATTATTGTAGCGTAGTTTCTTAGCTGAGGTAACGCTCGTCGTATACCCAGGGTTCGTTTGCGCTGTAGTGCTACAAATTAAAGAATTATTTTGTTTATGGTTTCGACTAAATATTTATTTTTATTCATATTTTCGGAAACGGACTTAGGAATAAATACAATGGGTTTTTTTTTGATAACTAATAACAATACTACGAGCTAAAAATGTTTATTTATTATTGATAATTCAGATCTATGTATATTAGACGGGACCTATGTATATTAGACGGGAGCTATGGGGGAAGTATGCTACCGTGTGTTTCATAAAACATGCTGCTTTAATTACCACCGATGGAGATGGTTCATTATGAGGGGTGGAGGGGGAGAACAAGTGAGCGTATTCAACACAACACTTGTTTGACGACGAGAGAACAGTGAACAACACTAGTTCATAATATGTAATCGGACAAAGCGGAGAACAAGTGAGCGTATTCAATACAACACTTGTTTGACGACGAGAGAACAGTGAACGACACTAGGTCGTAATAGGTAGCCGGACAAAGCGGAGAACAAGTGAGCGTATTCAACACAACACTTGTTCGACTACGATGGCTGTGATACGGGGTCGGTCAAAGTAGAGAACAAGTGAGCGTATTCAACACAACGCTTTTTCGACTACGATGGCGGTAATACGGAGTCGGTCAAAGTAGAGAACAAGTGAGCGTATTCAACACAACACTTGCTCGACTACGATGGCGGTGATATGTAGTCTGTCAAGGTAGAGAACAAGTGAGCGTATTCAACACAACACTTGTTCGACTACGATGGCGGTGATACGGAGTCGGTCAAAGTAGAGAACAAGTGAGCGTATTCAACAAAACACTTGTTCGATACGATGGCTGTAATCCGGAGTCGGTCGCTCGAAATGAACGATGGGGAATTAATCCCAACGCAGAGTCTTTTCCTAAAGGAAATTACCTCCACTCGAGGAGTTCACGGGCTTGAAATCCTCTGATGATTTTTAATTTTTGTGTCCCATGTCTTTAAGTTGCTTTTTGAACTGGTTGGGAATTTTGTATTTTTCCTCGCTGGAGGTGGGATAATCATTGTCCAGCATACTGGTCAATAATTTACCAAATCCTATGGCCGTGGTGCATGGTGGCTGCATACGTAGTCAATTGCGTGTATGCGTCTGTAGCCTAGCAGTGTGTTTTGCCGTCGGCATTACATATGGGGGAAATTAGTTATTATGCTTTTGTGCATTAAGTTGGTTTTCTCATCTTAGTCGTAGGGTTTGTAGCGTTGTTGTTTTGTAATACAAACAACTTCGTTACATTCCCCTCCTACTTCGGGGTGGGTTAAAAAAGAGTAAGTGCTAATGCTAATTTTTTTGTGTTTGTCTATATTATAAGTAAATAATTATTTATATTTCGGTAATTTTTTATTATCTATGTTAATTATTTACGGTATACTCGGCCGGCGGGGTCACCAAAGTATTTTTTTTCTATTTCTGGATGACCTTTATTTTGAATGTGCCGTCCACTTAGCCGAGTTTAACATTTGTTTTATAAAAATAAAAAACCAAATTCAGATAAAAATAAGTTTTCATAATTCGTTTTGTTTGGCTTTTTCTTTTTATTTGACAAAAAAAAATGTTTACTTCAGTATTTATATAAAAAATGATATATATATGTTTCTTTTGTTGGTTCAAAAATAAATTAAATTTAGTCCTTCATTTTATATAATAAAAAGTAATGTAGATATATTTTTTATATAAAGATAAAAAGCATAAAAGAGAATTATCTTATTTGTCTTCTCGGATTGTGAGGTTCTTACCAGGGTGATGATTCCATTTCTGCGGCGGTGTCCATAGATGAAACCATTGGGCGTGGTAAGGCGGAATTTCTTTACCATGGCTGGTATGGTAAGGCTGGAGAACTCTTCGGATTCGGTTGGTGCGGTGGTGGACAGGATTGTGAAGCTGGTTATCGGAGTACTGACTGGACGGGAGACGGTGGTTGTCGTCTGGTTTTGGTCAGCGTTCGGAGTGACGTCGGCAATTGGTTTGGGCCCGCTGTGGTCATCGCTCGGCGTGACGTCGGCAATTGGTTTGGGCCCGCTGTGGTCGTCGCTCGGCGTGACGTCGGCAATGGTTAGTATTTCGGAGCAGCTGCTGTGGTCATCGCTTGTTGTGACATTGGCAACGGTTGGGACTTCGAGTCGGTTGGGTGGTCTTGCTCGTTTTGGCGGGAACACCATGGGTGTTGCTGCAGTTCCTTCCACTCTATGGGCCACACGGCATAGTTGGTTGGGCTCGTTTGCAGTTAGTGGTCGAGCTGGAGGTGGCGGTCATTTCTTCCATGCAACTCCTCGTACTATGCTTTGTGGAGTCTTCTGTTTTGTAATGGTGATTGGAAGTGGTCGGGTGCGGCGGTGGGTGCCTGGTTCTGGAGGGGTGTCGGTAAATCTCACCATCGGACATCTCGTTGGCAAGTGAGTTGATCATTCGATCGTCTATACCCACGGCGCGAGATTTTCTAGTTATGGGTGAGCTTGAAATGTGCTTCGGGTCTTCGCTGCGTATCGGTCTAGTGAATTGATCTTGAATTGACAAAGGAACAGAGAGTTTTCTGGCGGCTATCCGGCCGGTAGTGGCTATGTGTTGCTGTACTTCGGTTTTTGGTTTGGCCACGATAGTCGTGCCTCCACCACTAATGGTGAAGTTATTTTTGGCTAGGAAGTCTGTTCCCACTAGGCATTGATCGTGTAAGTTTGGGATATAAAGGAATGCTTTCTGGTATGTCCATATTCCCCAGCGTACTGGTATGCAGAATGATTCTCTTGCGGTGACGGTTGTGTTATTGGCCAAGGAAAGAGGCAATTTGACGGGCTTACTGGTAAAATGCTCGATTTCGCATAATTGCTTGATTTCCTTACCGATGCAGGACAGGCTGGCACCGGTGTCAATAACGGCTTCGAATGAATGATGTTTTAATTTCAGTGTCATGGTGTAAAGCGAGTGATCAGGCGGGCTGTTTGATTTCTCCTGTGGCTCGGAGTTCTGCTTACGACAATGGCAATGACGACTTTGTAGGCCCATTGCACCGCAATGAGAGCAAAAGAGACGCCTGTCTTGGCACTCATAGCGAGTGTGACCAGGTAGGCCACAAGTCCAGCAGCATGTTTTTCGGCCGTATGCAGTAGCCTTCGGACTGGTTGATTTTTGTTGTAGTCGGACTGATTGGATAGGTGCTCGGTGCGGTGGTCGCTCGGCCGGGGTTGAGGGTCTGGGTACTGGTAATTCATCTTGAAGACATTCGTACTCTTCGATTAATGCAGTCAATTCTGACAAAGTAGAAAATTCTCTTCGTTTTATGTAATATCGGTATTCGGGTTTTAGGTTGTCATAGATTCGGTTTAATTTCTCTTCGGTGTTTAATGACTCTTGCCACCTCATCATACTCTGTATAGCGGTGATGTACTCTTTTTCTTTTTCTTAGGCTAGTGGCCCAAGGTTTTTCGCAGCGTTACGGGGAAGATTATGATGAGGTGTTTTACACCTGTGGTAAAGCAAACATCATTTCGAATTCTTTTATCGATTGCAGTGAAAGCAAAATTGGCTGTAATTCATTTCGATGCAAAGACGGCATTTTTAAACGGAATAGTTGAAGAAACTTTATTCATGAAACAACCACCCGGTTTTGTTAAGGAAAACGAAGAACATCTTGTGTGCCATCTGCAGAAAAGCTTATATAGATTAAAGCGGCTAGGTGCTGGAACTAAGCTCTACATGACGTCCTTATAACATTTGGATTAATTCAAAGTAAGTCCGATCAATTTTTGTTCAGAAAAAGAGAAGGGAATGGAGTTTGTTACATACTTGTATATGTAGACGATCTTGTAATCGCCAGTAACAACACTTCAATAATTAAACAAGCAGAAAATTCAATCAAGACAAAGTTCAAAATTCAGAACTTGGGACCAATTAAAAAGTATCTTGGTTTGGAAATAAATAAATCAGCAGCTGGAAACTATTTACTTAGCCAATCAACAAAGTGATTGCTGAATTTGGCATGACCGATGCCAAGATCTCAAATAATCAAGTAGACAAATAGGAAGTTCTTCTGACCAACCACAGATACAGAAAACTCATCGGAAGCTTGCTTTATATTTCAGTTAATATCCACCCAGATATTTCGGCAAGTGTTGGTATTTTAGCACAAAAGGTCCAACCACCAACACAAACTGACTGGATTGAGGTAAAAAGAGTTTTAAAATATCTCAAGGGCACAATCGATTTTAAACTCAGACTAGGAGGAAACACAGATGAGCCGCTGCTAGGCTATGTTGATGCCAATTGAGCAGAAAATCGAAAGGACAGAAAATTCAGACTATATTTTCTTCGTGTTTGAAGGAACCGTCAGCTGGAGGTGTAAGAAACAGACATGTGTTGCATTGTCATCAACTGAGGCTGAATTCATCACACTTTCTGAATCTTGAAAGAAGCCATATGGATGAGACGACTTCAGGCGGACTTCAACGAAAAGATGGATGACCCAACACTTATTTTGGAAGACAACCAAAGCTGCCTTAAAGTAATTGAAGAAGAAAAGATGTCCGATAGATCAAAGCATATTGACACCCGGGAATTCTATGTAAGAGACATCGTGGCCAAAGGAAAAATCAGATGTGAATACTGTCCAACTGAAAACATGTTGGCCGACATGCTTACAAAACCATTATCTGCAGTCCGACTACAGAAGCTCCGCGAATTATGTGGGCTACAAGTTCATTGAGGAGGAGTGTTAAAATAATAATCATATTTTACATTATTTAATTTATATGTAATTCAATGAGCTTGTATTTTCCATAATGTGGCAACACCAAGATATGTAGTTGACTTTAACTTTGACGTCTGGCATCCGCATGACGTATCTTTTTTTTTCTTTCTAATGTAATTACGTGTGTTATTTGTTACAATTAAATAAAAGTATATTCCTGAATATCTTGAACCATCTGCGTATTTATCTTCATTTATTAAATAATTTACTGCAATTCTAACAACTTATAGCTCAGCTTTGAAACATAGTAATGATAAGAAACATGAATTTGATTTGGAAAATATGAGCACATTAGAATATGAAAGAAAGAAAAATAAGCGTTTGTTTAAAGAAGCTTGTCATATTTGGACAACTGGGAATCCTGTTAATTATAAAGTACACATTAACAGATTACAATCTAATTATAACAATATTATTAAAAATTACATCAGATAAAATATCATAAATTAAAAATAAATAATAAATTTAGTCAATTGGATTTTAATATTTTTTATGTGTTTATTTATGTTTTTTGAAAATATTTTACTGTTTCGTAAAATAATTTTAAATTAGGTTTTTATAATATGTTAATATAGACTTTATTTAAATATCTATATATATAAAATAGAGAATTAATTTGTGTTTTTTTTGTATATTTGTACCTAACTAGCTCTGGAACGCCAGGACCAAATTTAAACCAAACTTGGTATACATATAAGTTACTATCTGGAACCAAATATAGGTGGTGCACGTTTTTTGGCTGGGGGAGGCGTGGCAGACGATTTAAGTGTCGGACGCACCGTTTTCGGTATCGCCGAGACGAATAGTGCTGGTAGTACACTCCTATGGGTGAGTTCTGTATCCCCGCAATGGGGTGGGCGATCGATATTAGTGTTGAGTTTATAGTTTTCAGGGTCGCTGAGTTAAATGGTGCTGGTAAGACACCTCTAAGGGGATGGGGTCGATAACTGAGGGGATGGGTGTCCGATATTAATGTCGATTCTATGGTTTTCGGGGTCGCTGAGTTGAATGGTGCTGGTAAGACACCTCTAGGGGGATGGGGTCGATAACAGAGGGGGTGACCGATATTAGTGTCGATTCTGTGGTTTTCGGGGTCGCTGAATTGAATGGTGATGGTAAGACAGCTCTAGGGGGATGGGGTCGATAACTGAGGAGGGGGGTGACCGATATTAGTGTCGATTCTATGGTTTTCTGGGTCGCTGAGTTGAATGGTTCTGGTAAGACACCTCTAGGGGGATGGAGTCGATAACTGAGGGGGGGAGGGTGACCAATATTAGTGTCGATTCTATGGTTTTCGGCGTCGTTGAGTTGGGTGGCTGAAATGAGTGGTGGTTAGAAGGCATTGCCAATACTCTTTCACTTTCATCTTTCTAAAAATCAATTGAAACGTATAAAGCATACATTACAGACGTGTATAATGCATGTCTAATCTATTTTAATTCTGTGAAGAGTTTTTATATATCTACACAGACAACTGTAAAATTTTGTAATACAGTCAATAAAAACTATTTTATACAGGCAACTAAAAGGAAAAATTATAATATTGTATTTTATACTATGTTTACCATTCTTTGGTAAAATATGAAACGTTGTAATAAAATATATGTATACCTGATATAAAAAATCAAACGTTGTCATAAAATATATGTATACCTGATGAATTGTCTGTTTTACATATGCTGGTATGTGTAGCTGTCTAAAAAGAAACTATGTAGCACTGCGGCACACATGAACTTTTTTAACCTACTAATTATTTGTTCTACCTAATGCACATTTTTTATATGTATGGGTATTCTGGTAAAACCCAAATTTGTGCACCGCAGAACACATGAACTTTATTACCTACTAATTATTTTTAACTACTAATGTACATATACAAATTCAATATGTATTTTTAGCATATGCTGGTAAAACCCAAATAAGAACAGTCGTGTCAATAAATCCGTACCACTGCAAGACACATGAACTTTTATTACTACTAATTACTTTTACCTTATAATGTATACATACATATTTATTCATCCCTTCCTTATATTGAGGATAACTATTGTAAGAATAGTGTATATAAACACAAATCTTTTAAAAATAAAAACAGTTCTTAAATATAATTCATATAAGACAAGAAACTCCCGAGGAAAGTAATAGAAGACTTGCGACGCAGCGCGAGATCGCTACTACATCTAGAACTTCGGAGACCGGACAACAGCGTGAGGCCCGACGAGATGATCTGAGAGATAGAGCTACTACTTCTAGAGCTTCAGAGACTAGACAAAAGCGTGAAGCTCGACTAGAGGATCAGAGAGAAAGAACTACTACATCTAATGCTGCAGAGACCGAACATCAGCGTGAAGCCCGACTAAATCATCTGAGAAATAGAGCTACTTCATCTAGAGCTTCAGAGACCAGACAACAGTGTAAAGCCCGACTAGAGGATCAGAGAGAAAGAACTACTACATCTATAGCTGCAGAGACCGGACAACAGCCTGAAGCCCGACAAGATGATCTGAGAAATAGAGCTGCTTCATCTAGAGCTTCAGAGACCAGACAACAGCGTGAAGCCCGACTGGCAGACGATTTAAGTGTCGGACGCACCGTTTTCGGTATCGCCGAGACGAATAGTGCTGGTAGTACACTCCTATGGGTGAGTTCTGTATCCCCGCAATGGGGTGGGCGATCGATATTAGTGTTGAGTTTATAGTTTTCAGGGTCGCTGAGTTAAATGGTGCTGGTAAGACACCTCTAAGGGGATGGGGTCGATAACTGAGGGGATGGGTGTCCGATATTAATGTCGATTCTATGGTTTTCGGGGTCGCTGAGTTGAATGGTGCTGGTAAGACACCTCTAGGGGGATGGGGTCGATAACAGAGGGGGTGACCGATATTAGTGTCGATTCTGTGGTTTTCGGGGTCGCTGAATTGAATGGTGATGGTAAGACAGCTCTAGGGGGATGGGGTCGATAACTGAGGAGGGGGGTGACCGATATTAGTGTCGATTCTATGGTTTTCTGGGTCGCTGAGTTGAATGGTTCTGGTAAGACACCTCTAGGGGGATGGAGTCGATAACTGAGGGGGGGAGGGTGACCAATATTAGTGTCGATTCTATGGTTTTCGGCGTCGTTGAGTTGGGTGGCTGAAATGAGTGGTGGTTAGAAGGCATTGCCAATACTCTTTCACTTTCATCTTTCTAAAAATCAATTGAAACGTATAAAGCATACATTACAGACGTGTATAATGCATGTCTAATCTATTTTAATTCTGTGAAGAGTTTTTATATATCTACACAGACAACTGTAAAATTTTGTAATACAGTCAATAAAAACTATTTTATACAGGCAACTAAAAGGAAAAATTATAATATTGTATTTTATACTATGTTTACCATTCTTTGGTAAAATATGAAACGTTGTAATAAAATATATGTATACCTGATATAAAAAATCAAACGTTGTCATAAAATATATGTATACCTGATGAATTGTCTGTTTTACATATGCTGGTATGTGTAGCTGTCTAAAAAGAAACTATGTAGCACTGCGGCACACATGAACTTTTTTAACCTACTAATTATTTGTTCTACCTAATGCACATTTTTTATATGTATGGGTATTCTGGTAAAACCCAAATTTGTGCACCGCAGAACACATGAACTTTATTACCTACTAATTATTTTTAACTACTAATGTACATATACAAATTCAATATGTATTTTTAGCATATGCTGGTAAAACCCAAATAAGAACAGTCGTGTCAATAAATCCGTACCACTGCAAGACACATGAACTTTTATTACTACTAATTACTTTTACCTTATAATGTATACATACATATTTATTCATCCCTTCCTTATATTGAGGATAACTATTGTAAGAATAGTGTATATAAACACAAATCTTTTAAAAATAAAAACAGTTCTTAAATATAATTCATATAAGACAAGAAACTCCCGAGGAAAGTAATAGAAGACTTGCGACGCAGCGCGAGATCGCTACTACATCTAGAACTTCGGAGACCGGACAACAGCGTGAGGCCCGACGAGATGATCTGAGAGATAGAGCTACTACTTCTAGAGCTTCAGAGACTAGACAAAAGCGTGAAGCTCGACTAGAGGATCAGAGAGAAAGAACTACTACATCTAATGCTGCAGAGACCGAACATCAGCGTGAAGCCCGACTAAATCATCTGAGAAATAGAGCTACTTCATCTAGAGCTTCAGAGACCAGACAACAGTGTAAAGCCCGACTAGAGGATCAGAGAGAAAGAACTACTACATCTATAGCTGCAGAGACCGGACAACAGCCTGAAGCCCGACAAGATGATCTGAGAAATAGAGCTGCTTCATCTAGAGCTTCAGAGACCAGACAACAGCGTGAAGCCCGACTAGAGGATAAGAGAAATAGAGCTACTTCAGCTAGAGCTTCAGAGACCAGACAACAGCGTGAAGCCCGACTAGAGGATCAGAGAGAAAGAGCTACTACATTCAGAGTTTTAGAGACAGTACAACAGCAGGGGACCCGAGAACAGGAAATGAGGCATAGACGCAGACGATTACGGACTGCACAACAATTGAGCTTAGCATTGGAAGAATTTCACTATGATCCACACATAGACTACTCACAATATGAAAGTGTTACCATCGGAAAAATGGAAATGGTTTATAGTTACTCTCAAGCAAGAAAGTTTAAATCAGAGTCACATGGTATTTGCTGCAAAAATGGAAAAGTGAAACTCATTCCATTAAAATCGCCACCACAAGAACTTTTGAGTTACACATCAGGAGCCACGTCGGAGTCAAAGCATTTTCTTAGTAACATCAGAAAATACAATTCATGTTTCCAAATGACATCGTTCGGCGCCACAACAGTTATTCATCAGCCCGGATTACCATCAACATTTACGGTGCAAGGACAGATTTACAATAAGGCGGGATCGCTGCTTCCACTACCAGATCAACCACCAAGATTTCTACAGTTATATTTGATTGGAAACGAACAAATGGAAACTGACCAGAGGTGTACCTATATCTCTGGAACAAGACGTCCGATAGTGTCAAACTTACAGAGAATGTTTCATGAGCACAATGATCTGATTAAAACTTTTAAAACATCATTGGGACGTATGCCAACGGATGAATATAAAGTTGTCATAAGAGCAGACCGAAGACCAGCAGGCGAACACGAACGGCGCTTCAATGCTCCCCAGGTAGATGAAGTCGCGGTGGTTATATCAGGTGATGAGTTTGATCAACGGGATATCGTAATTCAACGAAGAAGCGTATCATTGCAGCGCATTTCAGAAACACATCGATCTTATGATGGTCTCCAGTACCCAGTGATGTTTCCCCGTGGTGAAGATGGATATCATTTTAATCTGAGGCAGCTCAGCCCAACGACAGGAAACACAACTAGCAAAAAAGTTTCAGCGATGGATTTCTATGCATACAGACTAATGGTTCGAGATGAACAGAACCACATATTAAACTGCAGACAATTGTTTTATCAATTCATCGTTGATATGTATGCAAAAATCGAAAGTGAGCGTCTTCTTTACATTTGTCTAAATCAACGTAAACTGAGAGTTGAAGAATATATTCACCTGAGAGATGCTGTGGTAAATGACGTTAATGTTGAAAGTCTTGGTGCCTTTGTCATACTACCAGCTACGTTTACAGGCAGTCCCAGACACATGCACGAATACACGCAAGATGCTGTGACGTACGTAAGGACGTATGGAAGACCAGATTTATTTATCACCTTCACGTGTAATCCGGCTTGGAAAGAGATCAAGGAGATGCTTACCAATGGTCAATTACCGAATGAGCGCCACGACTTAATTGCAAGAGTATTCAAACAGAAGCAGTTGAAACTAATTGAAATTATAACAAAGAGTCATGTCTTTGGAGTGCCAAGATGCTGGATGTACACGATTGAATGACAAAAGCGAGGACTGCCACACTCACACAATTTAATCTGGTTGGGGGAAAAAATACAACCCACAAAAATCGATGACATTATATCGGCTGAGTTGCCTGACCCAACAAAAGATCCTGAACTTTTTGAATTGATTAAGAAAAACATGATTCATGGACCATGTGGAAATCTTAATCCCAGTTCGCCGTGTATGAAGGATGGAAAGTGTACCAAAAAGTACCCAAGAAAACCGTTTAAAGAGACACAAACAGAAAATGATGGTTATCCTTTATATAGACGGCGTGCTCCAGAGGATGGAGGGATCACGACAAAAGTAAAGAAAGGCAATACAGAAATAGAAATCGATAATAGGTGGGTTGTCCCATTTTCACCGTTGCTGTCAAAAATGTTCCAGGCACACATTAACGTAGAGTATTGTAACAGTCGATTAAATACGTGTTCAAGTATGTCAACAAAGGTAGTGATATGGCTGTTTTCGGCATAAGCAACGAAAGAGCAAACGATGAAGTGATGCGTTATCAGTTGAGAAGGTACATTAGTAGCAACGAAGCAGTTTGGCGAATCCTTGCATTTACGATTCACGAAAGACACCCTACTGTTGTTCATCTCAGCGTCCATTTAGAAAATGGTCAGAGAGTTTATTTCACAACAGATTGCGCCCGTGCAGTGGTTGATCAGCCACCAAACACAACATTAACAGCATTTTTTCAACTCTGTCAGCAGGATCCTTTCGCAAAGACTTTGTTGTATCCTGAGATACCTCGATATTACACATGGAGTCAATCGAGAAAAGTTTTCTATAGAAGAAAAGTTGGACAGCCCTTTCCTGGACATGATGCAGTTGCGAGTGACGCTTTGGGTCGAGTGTACACAGTTCACCCCAATAACGCCGAATGTTATTTCTTAAGGATGCTTCTTCACTCAATTCGAGGACCAAGATCTTTCGCAGAACTAAGAACAGTAAACGGAGAAGTTAGAGAAGCCTGTCAGAAATTGGGTTTACTGGAGGGAGACCAGCACTGGGATCTTACATTCCGAGAAGCTGAAATTATATCTCTTCCAGAGCAAATAAGAAACTACATGCAGTCCATCGAATCCAAATACTTTATGGGAAAAATATAAGGAAGCCCTAAGTGAGGATATACTTGCAAAAGTCCGGAGAGATAATCCGACATTGGAAATCACTTTTGGTCCGGACATTTACAACAAAACTTTGATTATCCTTGAGGACAAATGTATGTCGATGATCAATAAAACATTACTGCAGCTCGGCCTACCTGCACCAAAACGAGACCGCCAAGACGTACTTCACGCAGATTACACACGTGAAAAGAACTACAACACCGAAGAGCTAAGTGCATACGTTGCGGAAAAAAGCCACTTTTAAATCAAGATAAAAAAAACATATCAAATTATTGTAGCGTAGTTTCTTAGCTGAGGTAACGCTCGTCGTATACCCAGGGTTCGTTTGCGCTGTAGTGCTACAAATTAAAGAATTATTTTGTTTATGGTTTCGACTAAATATTTATTTTTATTCATATTTTCGGAAACGGACTTAGGAATAAATACAATGGGTTTTTTTTTGATAACTAATAACAATACTACGAGCTAAAAATGTTTATTTATTATTGATAATTCAGATCTATGTATATTAGACGGGACCTATGTATATTAGACGGGAGCTATGGGGGAAGTATGCTACCGTGTGTTTCATAAAACATGCTGCTTTAATTACCACCGATGGAGATGGTTCATTATGAGGGGTGGAGGGGGAGAACAAGTGAGCGTATTCAACACAACACTTGTTTGACGACGAGAGAACAGTGAACAACACTAGTTCATAATATGTAATCGGACAAAGCGGAGAACAAGTGAGCGTATTCAATACAACACTTGTTTGACGACGAGAGAACAGTGAACGACACTAGGTCGTAATAGGTAGCCGGACAAAGCGGAGAACAAGTGAGCGTATTCAACACAACACTTGTTCGACTACGATGGCTGTGATACGGGGTCGGTCAAAGTAGAGAACAAGTGAGCGTATTCAACACAACGCTTTTTCGACTACGATGGCGGTAATACGGAGTCGGTCAAAGTAGAGAACAAGTGAGCGTATTCAACACAACACTTGCTCGACTACGATGGCGGTGATATGTAGTCTGTCAAGGTAGAGAACAAGTGAGCGTATTCAACACAACACTTGTTCGACTACGATGGCGGTGATACGGAGTCGGTCAAAGTAGAGAACAAGTGAGCGTATTCAACAAAACACTTGTTCGATACGATGGCTGTAATCCGGAGTCGGTCGCTCGAAATGAACGATGGGGAATTAATCCCAACGCAGAGTCTTTTCCTAAAGGAAATTACCTCCACTCGAGGAGTTCACGGGCTTGAAATCCTCTGATGATTTTTAATTTTTGTGTCCCATGTCTTTAAGTTGCTTTTTGAACTGGTTGGGAATTTTGTATTTTTTTTTCTCGCTGGAGGTGGGATAATCATTGTCCAGCATACTGGTCAATAATTTACCAAATCCTATGGCCGTGGTGCATGGTGGCTGCATACGTAGTCAATTGCGTGTATGCGTCTGTAGCCTAGCAGTGTGTTTTGCCGTCGGCATTACATATGGGGGAAATTAGTTATTATGCTTTTGTGCATTAAGTTGGTTTTCTCATCTTAGTCGTAGGGTTTGTAGCGTTGTTGTTTTGTAATACAAACAACTTCGTTACATTCCCCTCCTACTTCGGGGTGGGTTAAAAAAGAGTAAGTGCTAATGCTAATTTTTTTGTGTTTGTCTATATTATAAGTAAATAATTATTTATATTTCGGTAATTTTTTATTATCTATGTTAATTATTTACGGTATACTCGGCCGGCGGGGTCACCAAAGTATTTTTTTTCTATTTCTGGATGACCTTTATTTTGAATGTGCCGTCCACTTAGCCGAGTTTAACATTTGTTTTATAAAAATAAAAAACCAAATTCAGATAAAAATAAGTTTTCATAATTCGTTTTGTTTGGCTTTTTCTTTTTATTTGACAAAAAAAAAATGTTTACTTCAGTATTTATATAAAAAATGATATATATATGTTTCTTTTGTTGGTTCAAAAATAAATTAAATTTAGTCCTTCATTTTATATAATAAAAAGTAATGTAGATATATTTTTTATATAAAGATAAAAAGCATAAAAGAGAATTATCTTATTTGTCTTCTCGGATTGTGAGGTTCTTACCAGGGTGATGATTCCATTTCTGCGGCGGTGTCCATAGATGAAACCATTGGGCGTGGTAAGGCGGAATTTCTTTACCATGGCTGGTATGGTAAGGCTGGAGAACTCTTCGGATTCGGTTGGTGCGGTGGTGGACAGGATTGTGAAGCTGGTTATCGGAGTACTGACTGGACGGGAGACGGTGGTTGTCGTCTGGTTTTGGTCAGCGTTCGGAGTGACGTCGGCAATTGGCTTGGGCCCGCTGTGGTCATCGCTCGGCGTGACGTCGGCAATTGGTTTGGGCCCGCTGTGGTCGTCGCTCGGCGTGACGTCGGCAATGGTTAGTATTTCGGAGCAGCTGCTGTGGTCATCGCTTGTTGTGACATTGGCAACGGTTGGGACTTCGAGTCGGTTGGGTGGTCTTGCTCGTTTTGGCGGGAACACCATGGGTGTTGCTGCAGTTCCTTCCACTCTATGGGCCACACGGCATAGTTGGTTGGGCTCGTTTGCAGTTAGTGGTCGAGCTGGAGGTGGCGGTCATTTCTTCCATGCAACTCCTCGTACTATGCTTTGTGGAGTCTTCTGTTTTGTAATGGTGATTGGAAGTGGTCGGGTGCGGCGGTGGGTGCCTGGTTCTGGAGGGGTGTCGGTAAATCTCACCATCGGACATCTCGTTGGCAAGTGAGTTGATCATTCGATCGTCTATACCCACGGCGCGAGATTTTCTAGTTATGGGTGAGCTTGAAATGTGCTTCGGGTCTTCGCTGCGTATCGGTCTAGTGAATTGATCTTGAATTGACAAAGGAACAGAGAGTTTTCTGGCGGCTATCCGGCCGGTAGTGGCTATGTGTTGCTGTACTTCGGTTTTTGGTTTGGCCACGATAGTCGTGCCTCCACCACTAATGGTGAAGTTATTTTTGGCTAGGAAGTCTGTTCCCACTAGGCATTGATCGTGTAAGTTTGGGATATAAAGGAATGCTTTCTGGTATGTCCATATTCCCCAGCGTACTGGTATGCAGAATGATTCTCTTGCGGTGACGGTTGTGTTATTGGCCAAGGAAAGAGGCAAGTTGACGGGCTTACTGGTAAAATGCTCGATTTCGCATAATTGCTTGATTTCCTTACCGATGCAGGACAGGCTGGCACCGGTGTCAATAACGGCTTCGAATGAATGATGTTTTAATTTCAGTGTCATGGTGTAAAGCGAGTGATCAGGCGGGCTGTTTGATTTCTCCTGTGGCTCGGAGTTTTGCTTACGACAATGGCAATGACGACTTTGTAGGCCCATTGCACCGCAATGAGAGCAAAAGAGACGCCTGTCTTGGCACTCATAGCGAGTGTGACCAGGTAGGCCACAAGTCCAGCAGCATGTTTTTCGGCCGTATGCAGTAGCCTTCGGACTGGTTGATTTTTGTTGTAGTCGGACTGATTGGATAGGTGCTCGGTGCGGTGGTCGCTCGGCCGGGGTTGAGGGTCTGGGTACTGGTAATTCATCTTGAAGACATTCGTACTCTTCGATTAATGCAGTCAATTCTGACAAAGTAGAAAATTCTCTTCGTTTTATGTAATATCGGTATTCGGGTTTTAGGTTGTCATAGATTCGGTTTAATTTCTCTTCGGTGTTTAATGACTCTTGCCACCTCATCATACTCTGTATAGCGGTGATGTACTCTTTTTCTTTTTCTTAGGCTAGTGGCCCAAGGTTTTTCGCAGCGTTACGGGGAAGATTATGATGAGGTGTTTTACACCTGTGGTAAAGCAAACATCATTTCGAATTCTTTTATCGATTGCAGTGAAAGCAAAATTGGCTGTAATTCATTTCGATGCAAAGACGGCATTTTTAAACGGAATAGTTGAAGAAACTTTATTCATGAAACAACCACCCGGTTTTGTTAAGGAAAACGAAGAACATCTTGTGTGCCATCTGCAGAAAAGCTTATATAGATTAAAGCGGCTAGGTGCTGGAACTAAGCTCTACATGACGTCCTTATAACATTTGGATTAATTCAAAGTAAGTCCGATCAATTTTTGTTCAGAAAAAGAGAAGGGAATGGAGTTTGTTACATACTTGTATATGTAGACGATCTTGTAATCGCCAGTAACAACACTTCAATAATTAAACAAGCAGAAAATTCAATCAAGACAAAGTTCAAAATTCAGAACTTGGGACCAATTAAAAAGTATCTTGGTTTGGAAATAAATAAATCAGCAGCTGGAAACTATTTACTTAGCCAATCAACAAAGTGATTGCTGAATTTGGCATGACCGATGCCAAGATCTCAAATAATCAAGTAGACAAATAGGAAGTTCTTCTGACCAACCACAGATACAGAAAACTCATCGGAAGCTTGCTTTATATTTCAGTTAATATCCACCCAGATATTTCGGCAAGTGTTGGTATTTTAGCACAAAAGGTCCAACCACCAACACAAACTGACTGGATTGAGGTAAAAAGAGTTTTAAAATATCTCAAGGGCACAATCGATTTTAAACTCAGACTAGGAGGAAACACAGATGAGCCGCTGCTAGGCTATGTTGATGCCAATTGAGCAGAAAATCGAAAGGACAGAAAATTCAGACTATATTTTCTTCGTGTTTGAAGGAACCGTCAGCTGGAGGTGTAAGAAACAGACATGTGTTGCATTGTCATCAACTGAGGCTGAATTCATCACACTTTCTGAATCTTGAACGAAGCCATATGGATGAGACGACTTCAGGCGGACTTCAACGAAAAGATGGATGACCCAACACTTATTTTGGAAGACAACCAAAGCTGCCTTAAAGTAATTGAAGAAGAAAAGATGTCCGATAGATCAAAGCATATTGACACCCGGGAATTCTATGTAAGAGACATCGTGGCCAAAGGAAAAATCAGATGTGAATACTGTCCAACTGAAAACATGTTGGCCGACATGCTTACAAAACCATTATCTGCAGTCCGACTACAGAAGCTCCGCGAATTATGTGGGCTACAAGTTCATTGAGGAGGAGTGTTAAAATAATAATCATATTTTACATTATTTAATTTATATGTAATTCAATGAGCTTGTATTTTCCATAATGTGGCAACACCAAGATATGTAGTTGACTTTAACTTTGACGTCTGGCATCCGCATGACGTATCTTTTTTTTTCTTTCTAATGTAATGACGTGTGTTATTTGTTACAATTAAATAAAAGTATATTCCTGAATATCTTGAACCATCTGCGTATTTATCTTCATTTATTAAATAATTTACTGCAATTCTAACAACTTATAGCTCAGCTTTGAAACATAGTAATGATAAGAAACATGAATTTGATTTGGAAAATATGAGCACATTAGAATATGAAAGAAAGAAAAATAAGCGTTTGTTTAAAGAAGCTTGTCATATTTGGACAACTGGGAATCCTGTTAATTATAAAGTACACATTAACAGATTACAATCTAATTATAACAATATTATTAAAAATTACATCAGATAAAATATCATAAATTAAAAATAAATAATAAATTTAGTCAATTGGATTTTAATATTTTTTATGTGTTTATTTATGTTTTTTGAAAATATTTTACTGTTTCGTAAAATAATTTTAAATTAGGTTTTTATAATATGTTAATATAGACTTTATTTAAATATCTATATATATAAAATAGAGAATTAATTTGTGTTTTTTTTTTATATTTGTACCTAACTAGCTCTGGAACGCCAGGACCAAATTTAAACCAAACTTGGTATACATATAAGTTACTATCTGGAACCAAATATAGGTGGTGCACGTTTTTTGGCTGGGGGAGGCGTGGCAGACGATTTAAGTGTCGGACGCACCGTTTTCGGTATCGCCGAGACGAATAGTGCTGGTAGTACACTCCTATGGGTGAGTTCTGTATCCCCGCAATGGGGTGGGCGATCGATATTAGTGTTGAGTTTATAGTTTTCAGGGTCGCTGAGTTAAATGGTGCTGGTAAGACACCTCTAAGGGGATGGGGTCGATAACTGAGGGGATGGGTGTCCGATATTAATGTCGATTCTATGGTTTTCGGGGTCGCTGAGTTGAATGGTGCTGGTAAGACACCTCTAGGGGGATGGGGTCGATAACAGAGGGGGTGACCGATATTAGTGTCGATTCTGTGGTTTTCGGGGTCGCTGAATTGAATGGTGATGGTAAGACAGCTCTAGGGGGATGGGGTCGATAACTGAGGAGGGGGGTGACCGATATTAGTGTCGATTCTATGGTTTTCTGGGTCGCTGAGTTGAATGGTTCTGGTAAGACACCTCTAGGGGGATGGAGTCGATAACTGAGGGGGGGAGGGTGACCAATATTAGTGTCGATTCTATGGTTTTCGGCGTCGTTGAGTTGGGTGGCTGAAATGAGTGGTGGTTAGAAGGCATTGCCAATACTCTTTCACTTTCATCTTTCTAAAAATCAATTGAAACGTATAAAGCATACATTACAGACGTGTATAATGCATGTCTAATCTATTTTAATTCTGTGAAGAGTTTTTATATATCTACACAGACAACTGTAAAATTTTGTAATACAGTCAATAAAAACTATTTTATACAGGCAACTAAAAGGAAAAATTATAATATTGTATTTTATACTATGTTTACCATTCTTTGGTAAAATATGAAACGTTGTAATAAAATATATGTATACCTGATATAAAAAATCAAACGTTGTCATAAAATATATGTATACCTGATGAATTGTCTGTTTTACATATGCTGGTATGTGTAGCTGTCTAAAAAGAAACTATGTAGCACTGCGGCACACATGAACTTTTTTAACCTACTAATTATTTGTTCTACCTAATGCACATTTTTTATATGTATGGGTATTCTGGTAAAACCCAAATTTGTGCACCGCAGAACACATGAACTTTATTACCTACTAATTATTTTTAACTACTAATGTACATATACAAATTCAATATGTATTTTTAGCATATGCTGGTAAAACCCAAATAAGAACAGTCGTGTCAATAAATCCGTACCACTGCAAGACACATGAACTTTTATTACTACTAATTACTTTTACCTTATAATGTATACATACATATTTATTCATCCCTTCCTTATATTGAGGATAACTATTGTAAGAATAGTGTATATAAACACAAATCTTTTAAAAATAAAAACAGTTCTTAAATATAATTCATATAAGACAAGAAACTCCCGAGGAAAGTAATAGAAGACTTGCGACGCAGCGCGAGATCGCTACTACATCTAGAACTTCGGAGACCGGACAACAGCGTGAGGCCCGACGAGATGATCTGAGAGATAGAGCTACTACTTCTAGAGCTTCAGAGACTAGACAAAAGCGTGAAGCTCGACTAGAGGATCAGAGAGAAAGAACTACTACATCTAATGCTGCAGAGACCGAACATCAGCGTGAAGCCCGACTAAATCATCTGAGAAATAGAGCTACTTCATCTAGAGCTTCAGAGACCAGTGTAAAGCCCGACTAGAGGATCAGAGAGAAAGAACTACTACATCTATAGCTGCAGAGACCGGACAACAGCCTGAAGCCCGACAAGATGATCTGAGAAATAGAGCTGCTTCATCTAGAGCTTCAGAGACCAGACAACAGCGTGAAGCCCGACTAGAGGATAAGAGAAATAGAGCTACTTCAGCTAGAGCTTCAGAGACCAGACAACAGCGTGAAGCCCGACTAGAGGATCAGAGAGAAAGAGCTACTACATTCAGAGTTTTAGAGACAGTACAACAGCAGGGGACCCGAGAACAGGAAATGAGGCATAGACGCAGACGATTACGGACTGCACAACAATTGAGCTTAGCATTGGAAGAATTTCACTATGATCCACACATAGACTACTCACAATATGAAAGTGTTACCATCGGAAAAATGGAAATGGTTTATAGTTACTCTCAAGCAAGAAAGTTTAAATCAGAGTCACATGGTATTTGCTGCAAAAATGGAAAAGTGAAACTCATTCCATTAAAATCGCCACCACAAGAACTTTTGAGTTACACATCAGGAGCCACGTCGGAGTCAAAGCATTTTCTTAGTAACATCAGAAAATACAATTCATGTTTCCAAATGACATCGTTCGGCGCCACAACAGTTATTCATCAGCCCGGATTACCATCAACATTTACGGTGCAAGGACAGATTTACCATAAGGCGGGATCGCTGCTTCCACTACCAGATCAACCACCAAGATTTCTACAGTTATATTTGATTGGAAACGAACAAATGGAAACTGACCAGAGGTGTACCTATATATCTGGAATAAGACGTCCAATAGTGTCAAACTTACAGAGAATGTTTCATGAGCACAATGATCTGATTAAAACTTTTAAAACATCATTGGGACGTATGCCAACGGATGAATATAAAGTTGTCATAAGAGCAGACCGAAGACCAGCAGGCGAACACGAACGGCGCTTCAATGCTCCCCAGGTAGATGAAGTCGCGGTGGTTATATCAGGTGATGAGTTTGATCAACGGGATATCGTAATTCAACGAAGAAGCGTATCATTGCAGCGCATTTCAGAAACACATCGATCTTATGATGGTCTCCAGTACCCAGTGATGTTTCCCCGTGGTGAAGATGGATATCATTTTAATCTGAGGCAGCTCAGCCCAACGACAGGAAACACAACTAGCAAAAAAGTTTCAGCGATGGATTTCTATGCATACAGACTAATGGTTCGAGATGAACAGAACCACATATTAAACTGCAGACAATTGTTTCATCAATTCATCGTTGATATGAATGCAAAAATCGAAAGTGAGCGTCTTCTTTACATTTGTCTAAATCAACGTAAACTGAGAGTTGAAGAATATATTCACCTGAGAGATGCTGTGGTAAATGACGTTAATGTTGAAAATCTTGGTGCCTTTGTCATACTACCAGCTACGTTTACAGGCAGTCCCAGACACATGCACGAATACATGCAAGATGCTGTGACGTACGTAAGAACGTATGGAAGACAAGATTTATTTATCACCTTCACGTGTAATCCGGCTTGGAAAGAGATCAAGGAGATGCTTACCAATGGTCAATTACCGAATGAGCGCCACGACTTAATTGCAAGACTATTCAAACAGAAGCAGTTGAAACTAATTGAAATTATAACAAAGAGTCATGTCTTTGGAGTGCCAAGATGCTGGATGTACACGATTGAATGGCAAAAGCGAGGACTGCCACACTCTTACAATTTAATCTGGTAAGCGGAAAAAATACAACCCACAAAAATCGATGACATGAGTTGCCTGACCCAAGAAAAGATCCTGAACTTTTTGAATTGATTAAGAAAAACATGATTCATGGACCATGTGGAAATCTTAATCCCAGTTCGCCGTGTATGAAGGATGGAAAGTGTACCAAAAAGTACCCAAGAAAACTGTTTAAAGAGACACAAACAGGAAATGATGGTTATCCTTTATACAGACGGCGTGCTCCAGAGGATGGAGGGATCACGAAAAAAGTAAAGAAAGGCAATACAGAAATAGAAATCGATAATAGGTGGGTTGTCCCATTTTCACCGTTGCAGATGTTCCAGGCACACATTAACGTAGAGTATTGTAACAGTGTGAAGTCGATTAAATACGTGTGCAAGTATGTCAACAAAGGTAGTGATATGGCTGTTTTCGGCATAAGCAACGAAAGAGCAAGCGATGAAGTGATGCGTTATCAGTTGGGAAGGTACATTAGTAGCAACGAAGCAGTTTGGCGAATCCTTGATTTACGATTCACGAAAGACAACCTACTGTTGTTCATCTCAGCGTCCATTTAGAAAATGGTCAGAGAGTTTATTTCACAACAGATTGCGCCCGTGCAGTGATTGATCAGCCACCAAACACAACATTAACAGCATTTTTTCAACTCTGTCAGCAGGATCATTTTGCAAAGACTTTGTTGTATCCTGAGATACCTCGATATTACACATGGAGTCAATCGAGAAAAGTTTTCCATAGAAGAAAAGTTGGACAGCCCTTTCCTGGACATGATGCAGTTGCGAGTGACGCTTTGGGTCGAGTGTACACAGTTCACCCCAATAACGGCGAATGTTATTTCTTAAGGATGCTTCTTCACTCAATTCGAGGACCAAGATCTTTCGCAGAACTAAGAACAGTAAACGGAGAAGTATGCCAGACATTTAGAGAAGCCTGTCAGAAATTGGGTTTACTGGAGGGAGACCAGCACTGGGATCTTACATTGCGAGAAGCTGAAATGATATCTCTTCCAGAGCAAATAAGAAATTAAGAAATTAACTACATGCAGTCCATCGAGTCCAAATACTTTATGGGAAAAATATAAGGAAGCCCTAAGTGAGGATATACTTGCAAAAGTCCGGAGAGATAATCCGACATTGGAAATCACTTTTGGTCCGGACATTTACAATAAAACGCAGATTACATACGTGAAAAGAACTACAACACCGAAGAGCTAAGTGCATACGTTGCGGAAAAAAGCCACTTTTAAATCAAGATAAAAAAAAACATATCAAATTATTGTAGCGTAGTTTCTTAGCTGAGGTAACGCTCGTCGTATACCCAGGGTTCGTTTGCGCTGTAGTGCTACAAATTAAAGAATTATTTTGTTTATGGTTTCGACTAAATATTTATTTTTATTCATATTTTCGGAAACGGACTTAGGAATAAATACAATGGGTTTTTTTTGATAACTAATAATAATACTACGAGCTAAAAATGTTTATTTATTATTGATAATTCAGATCTATGTATATTAGACGTGACCTATGTATATTAGACGGGAGCTATGGGGGAAGTATGCTACCGTGTGTTTCATAAAGCATGCTGCTTTTATTACCACCGATGGTGATGGTTCATTATGAGGGGAGGAGGGGGAGAACAAGTGAGCGTATTCAACACAACACTTGTTTGACGACGAGAGAACAGTGAACAACACTAGTTCATAATATGTAATCGGACAAAGCGGAGAACAAGTGAGCGTATTCAATACAACACTTGTTTGACGATGAGAGAACAGTGAACGTCAGTAGTTCGTAATAGGTAGTCGGACAAAGCGGAGAACAAGTGAGCGTATTCCACTCAACACTTGTTCGACTACGATGGCTGTGATACGGGGTCGGTCAAAGTAGAGAACAAGTGAGCGTATTCAACACAACACTTGCTCGACTACGATGGCGGTGATATGTAGTCTGTCAATGTAGAGAACAAGTGAGCGTATTCAACACAAAATTTGTTCGACTACGATGGCGGTGATACGGAGTCGGTCAAAGTAGAGAACAAGTGAGCGTATTCAACACAACACTTGTTCGATACGATGGCGGTAATCCGGAGTCGGTCGCTCGAAATGAACGATGGGGAATTATTCCCAGCGCAGAGTCTTTTCCTAAAGGAAATTACCTCCACTCGAGGAGTTCACGGGCTTGAAATCCTCTGATGATTTTCAATTTTTTTGTCCCATGTCTTTAAGTTGCTTTTTGAACTGGTTGGGAATTTTGTATTTTTCCTCGCTGGAGGTGGGATAATAATCATTGTCCAGCATACTGGTCAATAATTTACCAAATGCTATGGCCGTGGTGCATGGTGGCTGCATACGTAGTCAATTGCGTGTATGCGTCTGTAGCCTAGCAGAGTGTTTTTCCGTCGGCATTACATATGGGGAAAATTAGTTATTATGCTTTTTTGCATTAAGTTGGGTTTCTCATCTTAGTCGTAGGGTTTGTAGCGTTCTTGTTTTGTAATACAAGCAACTTCGTTACATTATAATGGATCAGGTAGCGAAACAACAAGGTGGTATAATTTTTCTAGATGCTTCTGGGGGCACAGGAAAAACATTTTTAACAAATTTAATTCTTGCCGAAATCAGGGCTCACGGAGAAGTTGCTCTTGCTATCGCCTCTTCAGAGACTGCATCGACATTATTGGAAGGATGGAGGACAGCCCATTCTGCACTTAAGTTGCCACTTGACATCGTCAGGCAGCAAAACGCTACCTGCAATATTAGCAAAACAAGTGGTCGGGCGCAAGTGCTCAGGACATATAAAATAATCGTATGGGATGAATGCACTATGGCTCATAAGAAAGCTCTCGAGGCACTTGACGCCACTCTGAGAGACCTAAGGAGAAACGATAACCTGATGGGAGGAGCTTTGGTACTCCTTTTTGGAGACTTTCGTCAAACTCTGCCCGTCATTCCAAAATCAACACCGGCCGATGAAATCCACGCATGTTTAAAACATTCATTTTTGTGCAAACATTTTCGAAAGACCAGTTTAAATCAGAACATGAGAGTAAATCTGGAGGACGACAGTGCTCAAATTTTCTTAAACAAACTACTGGAGATCGGAGAATGTAGATTAATAGTCGAGTCTTCTGGCAAGATAAAATTACCATCCGATTTTTGTAATTTGGTATCGTCTGTCGCAGAATTGATAGATGCCATCTATACGGCTGTTTCCCAAAATTATCACATTCTAAACTGGTTGCGAGAAAGAGCCATTCTTGCTGCTAAAAATGAAGACGTCAACGAAATAAATAACCAAATACTTGCCATGTTACCAGGCGTAGTCACTGAATACAAGTCTATCGATACTGTAGTAGATGCCGATGAGGTCGTTAATTTCCCACCCGAATTCCTAAACTCACTTGATTTGGCTGGATTGCCACCACATCGTCTTTTACTCAAAGTGGGATCTTCAATTATTTTACTACGTAATCTTGATTCGCCAAAACTGTGCAACGGAACAAGGTTGTGCGTAAAAAAGATGCTGGCCAATGTAATTGAAGCTACTATAATAACAGGAAAGGGAGAGGGCGAAACAGTTTTTATCCCACGGATACCACTCATTTCGACGGATCTACCTTTTAACTTTAAAAGATTGCAATTTCCAGTAAGACTTGCGTTCTCGATTACGATTAACAAATCACAGGGTCAGTCTATTAAATACTGCGGAGTGGACTTGAGATCGCCATGTTTCTCCCATGGACAACTTTATGTTGCTCGCTCTAGGGTGGGCTCACCTAAAAATTTATTTATTCTAGCTCCTGGAGGTGAAACAAGAAATGTTGTTTATAATCAAGTTTTGTGTTAAACTTATATTTTAGTAGATTAAAAAAATGTTTCTTTGTAATTTTTATGTTTGTATGTGTTCTTTTACCTTAAAATATTTATTTTGTGAATAAAAAATTACATTGATTTTACTTTTTAAATTGAGTTCTTTCTTTTCATACCAATGCCTAAGATAATCTTGGGATAAATAAATTCCTGGGCAAAGCCGGGTAATCAGCTAGTATTTTTATAATTTGCGAACGCGTAAAGGAGCTTGCACCCTTATGCTGTTAGGCTTAGCACAGCCTGGGCGTTAAGGTTTAGGAAGAGAATAAAAAAACAACCCATAAAAAAAAAATCAAAATTTTCATGTAAATTCTCTAATAGGAGATACATATGTGTGCAAAGTTTGAATCAGGTTAATTTGGAAAAAATTAATATAAGAGCCCCTTCACTTCAAAATTTTTTCTAGAACTGTTGTCACCGGAGATACACATGTGTTCAAAAATTTGTGTGGGAGCCCCCGACATTGGTGCCCGATCGCTTCCAACTTTCAATAGTAAGTGTTGTCATCGGTGATTTACATGTGTTTAAAATTTGAAGAAAATCGGGTTAATTTTTAAAAAATTTATATGGGCACTTCTCAGGCCTCAGCGCCCGAGCATTCCAAAACTGTTAGAAAAAAGTTTTGTCCATCGGAGATACAGACGTGTGTAAAATTTGAAGAAAGTCGGGTTAATTTTCTTAAAAAAAATTTTATGGGGCCCAACGACCACGGGGCCTCCAAAATTTTTACAAAAAGTGTTGTCCATCTGAGATACATATGTATAAAATTTGAAGAAAATCGGGTAAATTGTGTAAAATATTTGTATGGGAGCCTCCCGACCCCGAGGTCCGAGGGGCCTCAAATTTTAATAGAAAGTATTGTCACCGGAAATATATATGTCTGCAAAATTTCAATAAAATTGAGATTTGGGAAGTGGGTTAAAAATTGATCAGAAAATCTTACCAGCCAGCCAGCCACGGGCACGCGAAGTTAAATATTTAAATTTTTTTGCTACTGCTTTCTTTATAGAAGCCCCAACTTAGACAGAGCTTCAACTCTTCACGAGATTGATGCACTGTCTGACTCAATTGCAAGAATTGTCTGAAATGATGAAAACATTGAAATCGTTATTGCGGGCGATTTCAACGTACACAATTCTGGGTGGCTTCGCCATTCTGGCCCGACAACACCCGTAGGAATGGATGCTGAGTTGTTCGCTGACTTAAATCACCTTACTCAGCTTGTAAATGAGCCTACACGAATACCTGACATTGCAAATCATTCCGCAAACACCATTGACTTGTTCCCTACCTCTCGTCCTGATAATTACTCCGTCAATGTATTATCGCCTCTAGGCTCGTCTGACCATTGTATTGTATCAGCTAATTTCTCGTTAGCAAACCACGCAGTTAGAGAAAAAAACTCCCAAAAAACAGTATGGCAATACGAGAAAGCCAATTGGGACGGCCTTAACAACTTCTTTGGGAGTTATAACTGGTCGCTATTGTTTCGCGATAACAACGTGGATGCCGCCGCTGATGCAATCACAAACATCATTCTTATTGGTATGAGAAAGTTTATCCCCTTCAGGGATAAGTCTATCAAACCAAAGGATGATGGATGGTACGACTCGAGCTGTAAAGAGGCTTCTATAGAGAGGTATGCTTTCGGTTTTACAAAGCAAACCCTACAGAGGAAAACCGAAAAAAGTTTAAACGAGCTAGAAATGATTGCAAAGCTCATCTTCGGCGAGTCAAATTCGCCTACGACCGAAAATTAAGGCAAAAAATACTACAATGTCCCAAAGGTAGTAAAAATTTTTGGTCATTCGCGAAAAGAATCAAAAATACAGCCTCGTCGGCCATTCCAACGTTCATTTATAATGACACTCCAATTGTCAACTCTAAAGACAAAGCCAATCTGTTTGCTGCACATTTTGCAGCTAGCTTCACGCTTTCAGATTGTGCATTGATGCCGCCTGCACCACCGAGTATTGAACACTCTATGGGACAGATCTTCATTCGTACTCGTGCAGTTGCTAGAGTTTTAAACGATCTCAACATTCACAAATCCGCTTGGCCAGATGGTATTTCCCCATTAGTTCTGAAGAGGTGTTCTTCCAAGCTGGCATTACCATTGCGTAAGCTTTTCCATCTATCCTATTCTTCTGGACTCTTCCCGAGAAGTTGAAAAACAGCCTTTGTCCAGCCCAAAAAAGGCGAGCCGTCGTCTCCTTCTTCGTACCGACCCATAGCACTTACATCCATTCATTCCAAGGTCATGGAAACGCTGATACATTTTCAACTCATGAAATATCTTGAAACCAATGAAATCCTTAGTGACCGGCAGTACGGATTTCGTAGGCAACGTTCCACTGGTGATTTGATGGTATATCTCACCAAACAGTGGAACCGGTCTTTGCATCAATTTGGTGAAAGCAAAGCTGTTGCACTTGATATTTCTAAGGCATTTGACAGAGTTTGGCATCAAGCTCTTTTGTCAAAAATACGTGCCTTTGGTGTCGATGATAAACTGCTTCATTGGATTAGAAGCTATCTTTTGGACCGCTCAATTCAAGTTGTTTTGGACGGATTCAAGTCTGAAATACACCACATAAATGCTGGTGTTCCCCAGCACTCTGTTTTGTCCCCGACACTCTTTCTCATTTTTATTAATGATCTCTTATCTGTGACTTCTAATCCAATTCACTTCTTCGCTTACGACAGCACTCTTAGCTTCTCATATAAGTTTGAGGAACGTCCCTCCACATCTCATGTGGAACTCAAACAACTTCGTATGTTAAGCACGTTAAACTCTGACCTAGACAGCATAATAAAATGGGGAGTAAACAATCGAGTAGAATTTAACGCTTCCAAAACCCAATGCTGTCACCTGTCGTCTAAGCGAATCCCAAATCCCATGCCATTTTCCATGAACGGCACTTGCATCGAGGAAACTGAAAATCTCACAATTCTCGGTATGTGCGTCAACGACAAGCTTCGTTGGAATGACCACATATTTACCGTCGCCAAAAATGCTGCGAAATGTTTAGGTTTTCTAACCCGGTGCAAGAAATTTTTCACTCCCTCTGACCTGGCTACTATCTACAAGGCCTTTATTCTAAACTTGAGTACAATTGTCATATCTGGTCTGGTGCGCCTAAAACCACCTTGCATCAACTAGATAGAATACAAAACCGTGCGATAAAACTTATCGGTGACGAAAACATTGCGAAATCAATTGATTCGCTTGAACACCGCAGGAACGTCTCCTGCTTGTCACTGTTTTATCGCTTCCTCCACCAGCGGTGCTCAAGAGAAATAGCCAGTTGCATGCCACCTCTCCTTGTATTCAACCTCAATACTCGTGGCGCTCTAAATGTACATCAGTTTACCCTTAAGCCCATCTTCGGACGTACAGTTTAATTCAGGGATTCGTTCTTCAGCCGTACAACACGTATGTGTAATGATCTGCCAAGCTCTGTCTTTCCACATCACTATGATCCACAGACATTCAAGACGCAAACTCATAGACATCTCCTCTCTTCTTCTCCTTTTCCTAAACGCCCACGCTGTGCCAAGCATATTGCCGAACATAATAAGGGTGCGAACCCCTTTTTGCGTGCGCAAATTATAAAAAAAAGTGCGAAACCAGCTCTTCATACACTCGTAATATTGTACAAAACACAAATTCTTTATACTCTCTGCTCTCTGCTCTCTGATGCAACGCAACAACAAAACAACCCCAATCGTAAATTCGCAGCGCTGCCTACATTTTATCACTCATCAGCGCACACAGAACACAGTCATTATAGTATGAAATGATATGATGTCGCTATATGGAAAAAAAAATTATATGGGAAATTTTTACAAAAAGTGTTTTCCATCAAAGATACATATTTATATAACATTTTAAAAAAAAATCGGGTAAATTTTGTAAAGGAGTCACCGGAAATATACATGTATGCAAACTTTCAATAAAATCGGGCTTTGGGAAGTGGGTTAAAAATTGATCAGAAAATCTGACCAGCCAGCCACCCAGCCAGCCAGCCAGCCACGTGCACGCGAAATTAATATAGAGAATTTAAAAGGAGATTTCTGTGAGCTTGTGTTTTGAGTGACTGCGGGTTATAGTGATTATTTATTTATTTTTGCAATGTTATCATCACCGATAAGTTTTATCGCTTGGTTCTGAATTCTATCTGGCAAGTGCAAGGTAGATTTTGGAGTACCTGACCAGATATGACAATTGTACTCAAGTTTGTGGGAAGTAATCGCCTGTAGATTGTAGCCAGATCAAAGGGAGTGAAATTTTCTTGCAAGGTTTAAGAAAACCTAAACATTTTGCAGCATTTTTAGCGATTACGAATATGTGCACGTTCCAACGAAGCTTGTCGCTAACGCACACACCGAGAATTGTACGATTTTCATTTCCCTCGATGCAAGTGTCAATCATCGACGGTTTACGGTTCGCTTGGACGACATGAGACAGCATTGGGTTTTAGAAGCATTTAATTCTACAGTATTATCTAATTATGTTATCCAGGATAGAATTTAATGAGCTTAACATATGCAACTGTTTGAGTTCTACGTGTGAGGAGGAGGGACGTTCCTCAAACTAGTATAAGAAGCTGAGTTTGCTGTCATCAGCGAAAGAGTGAATGGGATTAGAAGTAACAGACAAAAGACCATTAATAATAATAAAACAACCTATAACCATTTAAATTTTTCATGTAAATCCTGTAATCAGATCATTCATTTTGAAAAAAAAATTGTATGGGAGCCCCTTGTAGCCCGATCGCTTCCAAATTTTTACAAAAAGTGTTGTCACCAAAAAAATCGGATTACATTTAAGAAAAATGTATATGGGAGTTCCTCGGCCATAGGGCCTGACGACTTCCAAATTCTTACAAAAGGTGTTGTCACCGAAGATACATATGTGTACAAAATTTTAAGAAAATAGGGTTAATTTTAAAAAAAAAAAATGGAGGCGTGGAAACAACACGACATTTTTTTACGGACGGGGGGCCAGTAAATGTTTGTTTTTTAATTTTTTATTTTTTGTTTTGCACTTAACAGATTTCTCCTGAGTGCAATTCTTTTTGAGTTATTTGCCAAAACTCGAAAACCTGTCCAAGTAAACTGTCACATCCGGTTGTCAGATTTCCGTCAAAATCAACTGGCTCTCTGAATTTATGTAAAGCTTAAATATGAATTTTCATCGCAATAAGTTTCAGCCGTCTGGGCTGTGGAAATAGACAGACAGACAGAGAGAGATTTTTTTCGCTTTTTCTGACTCAGGAGATACGGTAATGGGTAAATCCCATTACTGTGCTTCCTTTTACCCAAGTAAAAGAAAGTAAAAGGCGATATTAGCAACGAATATAAGTTTGCTAATAATAAAACAAGTATGTAAACAACTTAATTAATTAAATATAAGGCAGTTTATTTAGTTTATTTTCAAGTTGAATTTTTTGTCGTTATTGTTATGTTTCATACTTGGACCAATATTGTTGTTACCAATACGCCATTTCTACAATGTGACGTTGTAGAGTAAGCTGCAAATTTTCGTAAATAGCTATATCGCCTCCAGCGCTGGGTTAAATGGGTTAAAAAAATTGCATGTGTATGGAGACATGTTTTAGAAGTGAAACTTCTTTGGCAATATAAACTTTAAATGTTAACTATTCGTAAGAATAGAGTAAAGGGTACGATGCCAGAGATAGAGAGAGAGAAACTATTTTATAATATTTAAATTATTTAGAGGATTAAACGATATTATTTAAAGGTTTTAATTGAGAAAAATATAGACAAAATATTAGTGTTATTTATGTGTAATTTATTTCTTTAATATATACAGTGTTATCTGAAGATTATTGTATTGGTATTGTTCACACTATAGCGTTACTAAAATATGAAACGTACGGTTTTGACTCAACAATATATCGTGTAAAAACAGCATATCCAGATTTTGTTGTTGCTATGTTAGGATCATCACTCATATGCAGATTGAATTCTTCACACAGAAAGTTGATTAATTGTATCGAATCGTTAGATGCAACATTTACATTAAATTCAGCACCCAAAACGAGTGGTATGTTATTATATTCTGTACCAAGAATAGCAGCACATCCGTGACTATATTCAAGAAGCTGGTGATGTTAAAACAGAATAATGTCGTCAGGCATTAACAAATATATAAATAACTACGAACAAAAAAAATTTCTCATATATATTTTTTTGTTGATAAGATGTGTTAATTCGCGCAAGCATTAAAACCACTAAAAGACGCTCAAAGTACCATCAAAAGACTGCCGAAAAATCACCAAAAGACTCCCCCAAAAGACACAAAAAATAACCCTGCGAAGACCCTAAAAAGACGCCCAAGAGACCACCAAAAATCCTTAAAAAGACCACTAAAATACCCCAAAGTAACATCAAAAGAACCCAAAGGAACCCCCAAAAAAACCAAACCTAAGAACCGTAGCGATTATCTCAGAAGACTCCCAAAAGATCCCAAAAGAACTCCAAAGACGCTCAAATATACCTAAAGACCACCAAAAGACCATAAAATACCCTCAAAAACTCTCAAAGGACCCCAAAAAGACCCCCACTATCACAACACTGAATATAGCATAGTTCCCTCTTTATCTCTATCTTTATGATCGAAATCGAGTACTATGTATAAACGAAGCTGTTGAAATATATATTGCCCTGGCAAATCTGAATGTGAATGCACTGAACTAACGTAATCCAAACGAGAACTCTAGCTCACACTCATTAAAGCATCGATTATCAATTTGAAAATAACATTCAAATTACAAACTACTGTTTGAATGTGTGTTCGCTGAGACTACAGTCAATCACAATAATGTACACAGCTAATCGATGCAGTTGGTACTAGCCCAACAAGCAACAACGAATGTAGCATTCATTATTTATTATTATTATTGTTGGCAGCACTACGACCTTGAGGTCTATGGTGCATCCCAGATTATTTACCACATTATGTGGTTGCTCAGTTCCTTTGTAAACGCCACTACATCCGCTAATTCGATTAGTTTGGCATTTATGGGCGAGGGCTGCACATATGAAGATTATGTGCTCTGATGTTTCTTAACGTCGTTACAGAAACGGCAGCGATCCGATTAGGATTTACCCGTTTTAGAGAAATGGCCTTGAAATGGGCGGTATCCTGGTAAGTACCAGACTAGTGTCATTATTGTTTGGCGGTCCAGTTTGTGGGCCCTGTCCATTTGACTGATGTTGTATTTGGGAAGCTTTTTGGCTTGTCTTATTCCAGTCGAATAGGTTTGGGGCCAGTGAAGGCTTCTTCTACTCCTTCTCTTGCATGAAGATCTGCTTCATCGTTTCCTGATATGGTTGAGCGTCCGGGATACCACATTAGAGTGATTTTGTTGGTTCTTTTAAGTGGCAGAAGCAGCTCCATGTTGATCTTGGTTCTTCTTTACCTTCTTTTGATACATTCTAGTGCGCAGGCTTCTTTTGCTATGGTTTCCGCCTGAAATACTATTGGTGATAGGCCTAGGGGTATTCGCATTTTGATTCTAGGTCCGAAAACCCTGCTCCGGTTCCTGCATTTGTTTTTGATCCGCCTGTGTACCAGATGAATGCATAGTGTGGAAGGTTACTTATAATGTTTTCAACTTAATTTCGTTTGGTCGTTGTTGGATTGTTCAATCACCAATATAAACACCTCGACAATCATGTACGTCAGAAGTTACGCACTACCATGTGAAGGTGACATCTAAGAAAACGTCATTTGAGAATTGTCAGCTTTTACTTCTTCCCTTTTGACTATCGAACGAGTGCAGACTGAACCACGTTGCCGCAGCCTTAATCGCTAAGCATCTGAGGAAAAAATAGGAAATAAGTATTTTCTTGTCACAAAAGACGTTCAGGTTTCTTGATTCATAAATATTTCGTGTGAAATTTTACGTTTTGCAAATTCGAATATATTCCCAATCATCTTACAGATTGATCACAAATAAAGCTCACAACTCAATCAACATTTTGGTCCTTCTCAGCCGGATTCTTTCGTTTCGCAACACAATCAAATTCGTGACACATAATAGTGATCGACCAAGTGCAAGTCTTATGTGTGAAAAGCTAAGTGAAAGCCAGTTAATTCGCACGCATCAACGGTATAGCAATACACAGTGCCATGGCGACGATTCGTACAAAGCAAGCATCGCTACAGCGAACCCTCCAGAGAGCAGTAAAGAACAGCAATGGGATAACGAGTGAAATCCCAGGGGTGACTGAAGAGTCCATACAGGCGCGGATCAACCACACGGAATCAATCTATCGGGAGTTCTGCGAGGTGCAATACCAGGTCGAGGCTGTGTGCGGTGCGGAGGAAATCGAGGGAGAATACGTAAAACGTGAACAAGCGGAGGAATATTACTTCGCAGCAATTTCCAACCTGAAGACAGTGAGGAGACAAATATCAGCTATTGAGAGTCGCCAAGATGAGGTCAAACCATCACCACACCAACAGCCGATCGATGCACACTTGCCTCGAATCAACGTTCCAGTCTTCAACGGTGAGTACACCTGTTGGACCGAATTCGAAAATTTATTTGTCGACCTCATCGACAACAACGAAAGGCTGGCCAACTCGCAGAAACTGCACTACCTAAAAGCGAATCTGACTGGAGACGCAGCCTTGTTGCTCAAGTCCGTGAGCATCACGAACGATAACTACGAGGAGGCATGGCGCATTCTCCGAGATCGATACGATCACCGTCGCTTCATCATCGACAGCCATCTTCGCAAGTTCCGCACAATGCCAGCATTGCAACTTGAATCAGCTGTGGGATTGCGCAAAATTCTCGACGTATCGACCGATACCGTTCGCTGCTTGAAGGTTTTGGGAGTGCCGATCACCACATGGGATATCATATTGATCAACATAATTGCTGACAAATTCGACCCAGAAACCCACCGACAATGGGAGATGTCACTAACCCGAGCGAAATATCCATCATACAAGGATTTAATTGATTTCCTGAACGCCCGATGGCAATCGCTGGAGATGATTTCCATGACTCGAACCAAATCAAACTCGTCACACTCGTATCTAGAAGCTCCGGCATCATCGCACTCATCGCGGACTCGACCGCATCGCAAGCCGGAAACACAATCAGCTCGCTCACTCGTCGTTACTTCAGACGCTCACAACTCCGCCTGTCATGTCTGTGCTGGAAATCACAACGTCTTCCAGTGCGAACAATTCAAACATCTCACATTCGAAGATAAGTCAAACCTCGTCCGCGAAAAGAGGCTATGCTTTAACTGCTTGCGGAAAGGCCACTCTAGTTCGGTCTGCAGATCCAGTTTGTGCCGGATTTGCAATAGAAGACACCACACGCTCCTGCACATCTGGAATTCTGACTGCAAATCATCCGTCGAATCATCATCACATACTCAGGTCACAGCCAACCATGTCGCATCGCCATTCGCAGATGTGCTGCTCGCCACAGCAATCGTCATCGTATCACACGCCAACCAAAACTTCACCGTTCGAGCTCTGTTGGATTCGGGGTCACAGATCAGCTTCGTTTCAGAGAGCACCGCAAATCGTATCGGATTATCGAGAAAACCAGCAGCATTCGCAATCAGTGGTATCTGTGCCAATGAGGCGCCCATGTCGCGCTCACTTGTTGAATTCGTATTACAATCCCGAACCGATGCAACATTTTCGATCTCAATCACAGCCCTTGTAGTCGAGAAGATCACAGGCACGCTGCCATCTCAACCCATCGACACACATCAATGGCCACACTTGGAACATTTGGAACTTGCCGATCCCCATTACCATCGTCCCAACCGAATTGATATTTTGCTTGGAGCTGATGTCATTGGAATGCTTCAAAAGGACGGTTGCATCACTGGTGTCAGCGGTTCACCCTTCGCACAGAACACCAAACTGGGATACATACTCTTCGGCAAGGTGGAACGCAAGGCAACCAATAAATTGTTGAGTTTGACAACGAAAATTGAGAATTATGACACAATCGATAGCACACTCAGGTCATTCTGGGAGATCGAGGACGTTTGTTCACGTCGAGAACTAACCCACGATGAATCAAAATGTGAACAGCATTACGAATCAACACACTATCGCAATGAAGATGGAAGATACACAGTCTTCCTGCCATTCAACGAAAATTCATCACCGCTTGGAAGATCACGAGATGGCGTAATCCTCAGACTGCAACATATGGAACGTCGGTTTACTAAAAATTGCCAACTCCGTGCAGAGTACAACAAGTTCATGCAGGACTATTTGGAATCGGGCCATATGGAGGAAGTGTTGAACGACGACAGCAAATCGCCTGAGAAGATGTGTTATCTTCCTCATCACGGTGTAATGCAACGAAAACTACGTGTGGTTTTCGACGCGTCACATAAAACAACGACCGGCGTATCGCTAAATCAGAAGCTTCGTATTGGTCCCAAACTTCAACACAGCATCTTCGAAATACTAACCCGTTTTCGCAATCATAAATTCGTTTTCGTCGCAGATATCAAGCAGATGTACCGACAGATCCTGATAGCACCTGAGCATAGGAACTATCAGAGAATCGTATGGCGAAATTCCCCAGAAGAACCAATAAGAGATTTTCGATTGTGCACCGTCTCTTATGGCACCGCCAGCGCTCCGTATCTGGCAATTCGTACAATCCATCAGCTCGCACGAGATGAACAGAAGAGATTTCCAATCGCTGCCGAAGTCGCCTCAAGAGACTTCTACGTCGACGACTTGATGAAAGGTTCACACGACATTGTGGATTTACTCGAAGTCCAGAGACAAATAGTGGCGTTGCTCCGATGTGGCGGTTTTGAACTGCGGAAGTGGTCCTCGAACAGCCAACATCTTCTCAATGAGATACCGACCGAATTCCGCGAGCATCAGGGACGACTTGAACTAAATTGGGATCAATCAGTGAAAACTCTTGGACTGCATTGGTCTCCCTCGGCCGATTGTTTTGGATTTAACATCAGCTCAGTATCTGACATTCGTGCACCAACCAAACGATCAATATTGTCACAGTCATCGAAGATCTTCGATCCGCTCGGCTGGGTATCCCCGACCACAATCATTGCAAAAATCATGTTCCAAGAGTTGTGGGTACTCGGCATATCGTGGGACGAAGCGGTCCCACACTCAATCGCTCAAAGATGGCTTACTTATCGAGGTAGTTTGAGATCTTTGGAGGCTCTCAGAATCGATCGCTGGATAAATCATTCGAAAGACCACGCCGACATTCAAATTCACGGTTTCAGCGACGCCTCCTCCAAGGCCTACGCAGCTGTGGTGTATACTCGTACGACGTCGATAGATGGATCTGTAAACATCAATATTCTGGCATCCAAAACAAAGGTTGCCCCACTGAAGACCATCAGCTTGCCACGATTGGAGCTTTGTGCCAGCGTACTCCTAGCCAAACTCATGCACACCATCGGCACATCCCTTAACGTGTCACAGTCTCAAATGTTTGCATGGACCGATTCGGAAGTGGTTCTTGGTTGGCTACGCAGTTCTCCGAACCGGTGGAAGACGTTCGTGGCAAACCGGGTTTCGCAAATCCTAGACTATCTTCAGCCCACCAATTGGAGCCATGTCGACACTAAGCGGAACCCCGCTGACTGTGCGTCCCGTGGCGTTGAACCATCATTATTACACAACCATCCATTGTGGTGGACGGGTCCTGGTTGGCTGCGGGAAGACATAAGTAAGTGGCCACTTCAGAAGACTCGCGAGGTTTACACGAACATCGATGAACGCAAAATAAATTCAATGATCGCAACACATGTAGAAGCCGTAACGTGTCGCAACGACATTTACCATTTACTCGCTCGATGTTCATCGCTCGGCAAATTACTTCGTGTCACGGCTTTATGCAGACGCCCTATCCACCGTCGACGTATCAGCGCAGCAACGCGATTAGAAGGTTTCATAACCGTACCGGAGCTCAATTGGTCAATCGAGTTCTGGGTCAGGCTGGTTCAATCAATCCATTTCGCTGACGAGATATCACGATGTCAGTCAGGGGAACACCTACTCGACAAAAGCCCACTTTGTCTCTAAACCCTTTCGTCGACGTCGACGGGATCCTACGTGTTGGAGGGCGGCTTAAAAACTCGAATGTGCCATACACAGAGAAGCATCCGATAATTCTTCCCAAAGATGATCAACTCACCCATTTAATCATTTCACAAGCACATCGCACAACGCTACACGGCGTTCCACAGCTGATGTTGGCTCATTTACGAAAGCACTACTGGATCCTGAGCATCAAAACCTTGGTGCGCTCGCACGTCCATAAATGCGTCGTGTGCTTTCGCCATCGCTCAATCACGAGCCAGCAAATGATGGCGAATCTTCCATCGCATCGTGTTACACCATCGAGGCCGTTTTTGCACAGCGGTGTAGACTATGCCGGTCCGATATCGATCAAATTACGTAAGGGCCGTGGTGGTGCATCGACGAAAGGTTACATCTGCCTATTCGTCTGTCTATCCACCAAAGCACTGCATTTGGAGTTGGTGTCCGAGCTCACCACCAATGCATTTATAGCATCGTTCAAGAGGTTCACTGCGCGAAGAGGCAAAATTCAAAGCCTATACAGCGATTGTGCAACCAACTTCGTTGGATCCAGTCGTCAACTGGCATTCCTGCATCAACAGAGCACTAAGGCTGTCAGTCCCGAGATAGCTGCACTACTGGCACAAGATGGCACCACCTGGAGATTCATCCCTCCTGCTTCGCCACATTTTGGCGGATTGTGGGAAGCAGGAGTGAAATCAGTGAAACACCATTTACGACGTGTCATGGGCGACACCTTACTCACATTCGAGGAATTGACGACGTTGCTGTGCCAGATCGAATCGTGCTTGAATTCGCGACCATTATGCCCCATGTCGGACGACCCAGATGACTGCACGATTCTCACCCCAGGTCATTTCCTGATCGGGGAGGCACCAATTACGACACCCGAACCAGCATTGCTCGAGGTGAAGACCAACCGTCTCAATCGTTTCCAACTAGTTTAAAGGATGTACCAGCATTTCTGGAGAATTTGGTCTACAGAATACCTCTCCCGCCTGCAACAACGCCCAAAGTGGTTGAGAACCAACGAAAACATTGTTATCGGCCAATTGGTGCTCATCAAGGAAGAAACCATGCCACCTTCGAAATGGCTACTCGGCAGGGTCATCGATACTCATCCGGGATCTGACGGACGAGTTCGCGTCGCAACAGTGAGATGTCAGAACGCTGTGTACAAGCGACCAGTGACCAAACTGTGCCTACTGCCCATCCCAGACAACAACAACAATCAGCAACTAAAGCATTAAAATCCTTTAGGGCCGCCGGCAATGTTGGATTGTTCAATCACCAATATAAACACCTCGACAATCATGTACGTCAGAAGTTACGCACTACCATGTGAAGGTGACATCTAAGAAAACGTCATTTGAGAATTGTCAGCTTTTACTTCTTCCCTTTTGACTATCGAACGAGTGCAGACTGAACCACGTTGCCGCAGCCTTAATCGCTAAGCATCTGAGGAAAAAATAGGAAATAAGTATTTTCTTGTCACAAAAGACGTTCAGGTTTCTTGATTCATAAATATTTCGTGTGAAATTTTACGTTTTGCAAATTCGAATATATTCCCAATCATCTTACAGATTGATCACAAATAAAGCTCACAACTCAATCAACAGTCGTTCTTATCGAGAAATTCATTTGGAAATTAGTTGTTTTTATCATTATGTCTGATGGTGGGACAGTTACATTTTCCAATTTTTTGTTGGTTATGATGCTGGTTAAGGATTTTTAGTTGCAGCCTCGCTTTTGATATGTATGTGCAGGGGTGAGAGTCCTAGGCGTTTTTCCATGGCTGCCGTTGTGCAGATCTTTACTGCGCCCCTTGCACTTAGACAAATTAAACTCTGGATTTTATTCAGTTTTTAGCGTGTCGTTGTTTGCTTTGTTTTTGGCTACTAAATCAGGGCCGCGTACGTGATATGGGGTCTAATGATACTTTGGTATAGACACAAGGTGATTTGCGGGTATATTCCCCACGTTTTGTTAAACATGCGTTGGCAGGTTAAATAAGCTCTGTAAGCTTTGTTCTTAATATATGATGTATGGGGGCTCCATGACAGTTTACTGTCAAACACGAACCCTAGGTATTTGGCTTCTGGCATCAATTTAAGTGTTTTGCCTTGGAATTGTAGTGCTGAAAACGTTATTTTGTTCCGTTTTGTGAAAAGTGTGCAAATTATCTTTTCTGGATTGACGCTTAGGCCAACCTCTATGCACTAGTCCTGTACTAGTTTGAGAGCATATTGCATTCGTTCTTTAGTGTGCTCTCGAATTTACCTCGAACCATTAGAACAAGGTCATCTGCATAGCTGATGATGAATTGTGTCTTCGATTTCGGTTGTCAGCACATGTAGTGCTGTTTCAGTTAATTTGCCAGTCTTATATGCATGTTGACTGGGGTTTAGGGGGTTTTGTTGGAGTGTGTTTGATCTTATGTAATAGCCTATTAGTTTCTCCATGGATTTTAGAATAAATGATGTGAGGCTGATAGGTCGATATGACCTGGTATGCTCGGGGGATTTTTTTACCTCCTTTGGGTAAGAATAACACTCGCCCCTCTCTCAAGTACCTTGGCACATATTCTAGGCTGTAGCTGGGTATGTATAGATTTACAAGTATTGGTTCTATTAATTTAATTCCTCGTTAAAGGAAGATTGGATACAGCCCGTCTCCATCGGGAGACTTGTAGGGTCCGAATGTCCAGCGACGGTGATGACGAGAAGATACTGGTTAAGCGTCTGAAAGACTCGGTTGGGATGAGGTACTGGTCCATGTTAGTGTCTTCGTTTTCATCTTGGTTGTCTAGTATAAAACTGTCAGGGAAGCGACTTTTTACCAGACATTCAAAAGTTTTTTGTCTGGAGGATGTTAGTTCTCCGTACTTAACCTAGTAGGTTTTTGTGGTCGAGTGAGAGAGGTATGTGTAGTCGGCAAGCTGTTGGCCGTTTGTCGATGCTTTCATAGCCACTGCCAGGTTGAAGAGGACGCAGGCCAATCAATCCCCATGTGCATAGCGTTGTCTTCGGTCATTGGTGGAGCTCCAATCCGTCAGTTAGCTGTCCATTTAGCAACTCATGAAAGTGCTCTTCCCATCGCTCTAAGATGTCTTTGAGATCGGCGATCAGATTACCCTCCTTGTCTATGGAGTATTTCCAACGCTGTATATACATATTGCATAGTACTGACTATTTGGTAGAACTTCCGTGCCTGTTACGGTCCTCGCTCTCTGTACTGTTCTAGTTATCGGACGAGATTTTTGTCCCAGGCTGCTTTCTTTCGCCGGTGAACTCTTTTTCACATCTTCTGAGCTCTTTATATTTATTTTCGCGTGCCCGCGTTCTATGAGATTGTTGCACTGCTCGGTATTCAACATTCTTAAGTTCAGTTTGCTTACATTCGTCATCAAACCAGTCGTTCCGATCGCTACGAATATGGCCTAAGATGGAGTCAGCAGTACTAGTGACAGTATTCTTAATGAGTGTTCACTTCTCTTCTACGCCCGAAATCTCAGCGCCAGGGATTACTTTCCCTGCACTTAGGGTGTAGGTGGCCCCTCCTGCAGAGCCGCAAGTTTGCAGTGTTAGTAGGTGTTGTGTGTGTGTGTTAGTATGATTTTCTGACGCATGCGCATAACTTGATTTTGTTCTTCAGTCAACAGCAGTGCTGCTGTTAAACAAAGTATATTACAGGTTTTTGGGAGTATATTGAAGTACACGATAAAAATATTTATAAAAAAAAGTTACAATAGAAAAACAAAACAGGCTTTTATATTACAAACATATTTTTTTATTTGTTTTTTGCCCTTTTTTGCTATTACAAAAAAATTGGATCCTGTCGATTTTTTAATTAGTTCATAAAAGTATTGTATAATACTAGCTTTTGGTAGTATAGTAGAACGGCCGATGAAATAGTACTATATTACTGATTGAAGTACGTACAGCAGCACTGGTCCCGAGCATTTGACTAGTTTCCTAAATACAGTTTTAATCAGACGATGAACTTGTGCGCCGCGAACATGTTGTTTTGATTTTCCTAACAGGGCGATCATGTTGGCGTAACTAAATCGTTAGGTAAGCAACACCATGGCAACCAGCAATAAAATATTTCTGTCGAGTGATCAACATCACCCAATATAATGACGGACATAACGTTGTGTGTGTTATTAATTGATAAGATTCTTGAAGAGCAATATAAAAAAACGCAACAAACGAAAAAGAATTTGGTCAAAAGAATGGCTTATGAAGAGGCAAAAGATGTCTCATACTATATTATTAAAAGAACTGGATGAAACTTACAAAAATTTTTTACGTATGGATAGTGTTACATACGATGAAATTTTGAATAAAGTTAAACCGTTGATTATCAGAAAAGATACTACAATGAGGGATGCAATTTCGCCAAATGAGCGGCTATCAGCAACGCTCCGGTTTTTGGCAACTGGTCAAAGCTTTGAAGACCTTAAGTTTCGAACATATATTGCGAGCAACACTCTAGGATATATTATTATTGAAACTTGCCAAGCACTATTAAAGTTTTAAAGGATTATATAAACGTACTAACATTTATTTATTTCTATTAATACTTTATTATTAATTTTATTTTAATATATCATAATGTACATTTAGGAATATTCAGAATCGTTAAAGAATTCCTTAAGCGAACTATAAACTTTTGGTTTTGGTTCTTTTATAATTTGCTGACTTTCAATTACTACATTTTCTTCAGGACGCTGCTCGTAAGAATTATTGACGGCACTGATGTCCGGTGATCCGTATAAATGTGCAGCTGGAGTAATGTATTCTGTGGGTTGATATTGAGGAATGTATTGCGTGGGATGATGGTTGTACTAGGGGCTGCAGGTATATTGTGTGTGACTGGTTGGATTAAGTTTGTTGGCGGTGGACTATACTGAATGGTCAATGGATGGAACTGTCTAGGTGTCGATGTATGGTATGGTATGGATGAACTGGTTGAAGTTGATTGAAGATCAGCTAAACTGAGCGATGAGCTGTTGCTATGACAGAAACTTCGTCTGTGTTTTTTGCCGTATTTTTGCAGCTTTCTGAAGGTGGTCCAGCGCTTCTGACAAAAAATCTTCTCTTTTTTTTTTCTTTTTTGATGAAGTTGGACGCTCCTCTTCAAAACAAAGAAAAACAAACTTATGAAATATATTTAAACACTAATGTATCATGTATTCAGTTTAACAGATCTTATTTGTCTTTTTCTCTTTAATGTAATTTAAGTAAACCAATCCAGACGATTATACTTATTTCAATATATTTTAAATCAGTTACCGTCGAGCGATTCGGAGTGGAGAATGGTTGCAAAAGAATTCGATGATATGTGGAATTATCCAAATTGCATTGGAGCTATAGATGGAAAGCACATTAACATAAAGCGGCCGCCAAATTCCGGAGCTTACTATTTTAATTATAAAAAAAGTTATAGTATTGTGTTGATGGCGCTAGTGAACGCAAAGTATGAATTCATAATGGTCAAAGCTGGTGCAAACGGTCGAGTTTCCGATGGTGGTGTTTATGGAAACACTAAATTTTGTCGCATAATTGAAGAAGACACAGTACTAATACCAAGGGAAACAAAGTTGAAAGGCTTTGATAAGGAAATGCCTTATGTACTTGTTTCAGACGACGCGTTTCCACTAAGCAAACACTTAATGAAGCCATACAGCCAAAACGGATTAACGAAAGAACAGGAAGTTTTTAATTACCGGCTTTCGCGTGCCCGACGAATAGTAGAAAATGCGTTTGGAATTTTGTCTTCACGTTTTCGAGTTTTTTTGACAACAATAAATTTAAGCCCACAAAAAACATCAATTATTGTCCTAGCTAGTTGTTACTTGCACAATTTCTTGAGGAAACGAAATTCCGAAATATATCTTTGAGGAAGAGTCGAAAATATTCAATTGGCAAATCTTCAACCAGGAAAAAATAGGAACACCTCAAATGTCGCAAAAGATATTCGCAACAACTTTTGTGAGTATTTTAACACAGTGGGAGCAGTTCCATGGCAACCAACGCGGGATATAAAATAAATAATAAAATATAAAAAATCCAAATCTAAATTATTTTAAAATAATAAATAAATACTTTTTCTAATAAAAATATTTATGTACTTACTTCATTAAAATCTACAATGGTATCGTCTAAAGAAATATCAAGTGATGATACTCCATCCACCTGTTTTTTCTTGGTCCCTTAAAAACTGTAGATTATCGAAATACCAAAGATTGGGAACATACATTTCTTCAGCAGCGGCACCAGATTTTTCACTTTTTTTAATTTTTTTTAGTTCGCGCCTGTAGCAGCTTCGCAAACTATTAAGTTTTTCTTTAAAATATCCATGGTTGCGTTCGGCTCAAGCTCTTGGAATTTCTCTAAAAGTATTTGGTATCCTTCAGCCTTTTTAAATTTGTCCTTTCACTTTTTACTTTCCAAATTTCTGGTCGAGCTTCCAAATGTTGGATAAACTCTACCCAGAAATCGGTATTTACACTAGATGCCATGATGCCGATGAAAAAAAAAATTTCCAATATATATATACACAAAAAATTTTCACAATAAATTTTTTTGTCCGCAATCTTATGATTGAACTGAACACCATGCAATTTTTTTTAGAATGAAAATTGTATGACGGTGTGACAACACCCGCTCAGACGACGAACATGTTCGTGAACAACTCGAAAATCAAAATATATTGAAATCATGTTCTAGAAACTCGCAAACAACCCCTCTTCAATCATACAACACGCGAAAACAACGTTACAGCACACAAGTTCGTCGTCTCTCGTCTGATTTCCCTTTAACATTTAAAGACTTCTCGCCTAGTCACGAGTAGGCGAGTTGTGAGTCGGAGAACAATAAAATCGTATGCTATACACCTCATAAGTATAGGAATTAGGAATTCATTTGTCACTTTTCACCTTCCGACTCGATTTTTACGACCATAATCGGCCTTCTGAATTTTCATATGTTAGGTTTACCAGGTAAAATTTTCGAAAAAGACGTACGGAAAATATAAAAAGTGAAAAATTAATAGCTAAACATGTTAGCTAATAAAAATAAATTTAAAACATATTGTGCGTAATAGTTTGCTTAGATCTGAAAAAAATTTCAAACTCGCGTTGGATTAATTTTTTTTTTGCGATTTGTTGTCTTTTTCAAGTTCTGATCTATCTTTAAATGCTATATTGCTTTCAACAAAATGAGTTAGGTATTTTTTGTGGTTAACGGCTGATCAAAGCAAAAGCAAAAACTAACAAAATTTTGGTAAATTTTTTGTTTCATGTGTTTGCCAACTTATCCATATATAATTTTTAAAAGTCGACTCTGGTGGTGGGAATTATAAATAAAAATTTGGTTAAATATATCTTAACCTTCTTCTTCTGGTCTATCCAATGTGTTTGTTGTTGTAATTTTTATTTTTTTGTTGAAAGCAATAAAGCAAAAGTTTGAAGTCTCTAGTTCAATGGGAAGTTAGTTTAAACTCAATTACAAAATTCCACCCGAACAGAGAGACATACACGAAAGCGAGCTAATAAAATCAAAATATAAAAAGAAAGCTTTTTTATTTTAAAAAATAATGTATTTTCTTATCACTTGACTTAATTTTTTGCAACAATTTATTACTATTGACCAATTCACAATAACAAAATAATATGAACGTATCAAAACAAAACTATTATGCATCATCATTAATGCTAACTTGATATATCTGCAGCAGTATTTTTGGCTCAAAACTATAAAAAGAAGAGTATCGTTTTTTTTAAATATCTAAAACTTTTTACATTTCTTTACATATGTATTTGCAAATACTATATTGGAACGTGGTAACTCTACATATCTTAACGCATAGAGTGAATTAGCGGCTGTGTTTTAGTGATGTCGGAATACTCGGAGAGATAATTTAACTGTCAGAATTCAGATTTTTAAATCTGCGAGATATATTTTTTCTTTGAAGGGTTTTTACGCTCCGATAAATCTCGGATATGATCTTTTTACTCTGAAAAATATACAGAACTTTTCTTGACAGCAGTAGTTGTTTGTTTCTTTAAACATGAGACATTTCTGATATTAAAAAAAAAGCAGATAATTTTTTTGATTTCACAGATCTGATCAGAGAAAAAAATTATCGGTGTTATCGGATAACTTGGAACTCGGATTTCTCCGACATTAAAAGACATAAAAAACACGGCCAGCGATTGAAAGAAACAAATTTAAAAATTTTAGAAGTTCGATTTCATCATGAACATCAACATTGCTTTTTCGAAGAACAGCACAAAAGCAAATAAGAAAATTTCAGTGAATAATTTTTATAGTTTTGATTCCAACAAGTACTTCATTTAAATAGAGAAACACGGATAAATATAAATCTGGTCCGAGTTAAAATTAGCTTGACACGACTGGACTACACTCGCTCAAAGAAGTCAATTTGTAATTTTGCTAAAAAAAATTGCCGATGAAATAGTACTATATTACTGATTGAAGTACGTACAGCAGCACTGGTCCCGGGTATTTGATTAGTTTACAAGATGCTGTTTGACATTTAAAGACTTCTCGCCTAGTCACTAGTAGGAGAGTTGTGAGTCGGAAAACAATAAAGCTAATAAAAATAAATTTTTAATTTAAAACATTAAAAACGTATTGTGCGTAGTAGTTTGCTTAGACCTGAAACAAAAATTCATACTCGCGTTAAATTAATTTTTTTTTTTGATTTGTATTTTCTTATCACTTGACTTAATTTTTTGCAACAATTTATTACTGTTGACCAATTCAAAATAACATAATAATATGAACGTAATCAAAACAAAACTGTAATGCATCATCATTAGTGCTAACTTGATATATCTGCAGCAGTATTTTTGGCTTAAAACTATAAAAAGAAGAGAATCGTTTTTTTTAAATATCCAAAACTTCTTACATTTTTATACATATGTATTTGCAAATACTATATTGGAATATGGTAACTCTACATATCTTAACGTATAGAGTGAATTAGCGGCTGTGTTTTAGTGATGTCGGAATACTCGGAGAGATAATTTAACTGTCAGAATTCAGATCTGCTATTTTTTTCAATCTCCGAGATATCTTTTTTCTTTGAAGGGTTTTTACGCTCCGATAAATCTCGGATATGATCTTTTTACTCTGAAAAATATACAGAACATTTCTTGACAGCAGTAGTTGTTTGTTTTTTTAAACATGAGACATGTCGACTACTATGGAACATTCATGTGAGAAAAAAATCTTTTCAGATATTAAAAAAAAGCAGATAAATGATCAGAGAAAAAAATTATCGGTTTTATCGGATAACTTGGAACTCGGATTTTTCCGACATAAAAAGACATAAAAAACACGGCCAGCGATTGAAAGAAACAAATTTAAAAATTTTAGAAGTCATCATTCACATTCACATCAACATTGCTTTTTCAAAGAACAGCACAAAAGCAAATAAGAAAATTTCAGTGAATAATTTTTATAGTTTTGATTCCAACAAGTACATCATTTAAATAGAGAAACACGGATAAATATAAACCTGGTCCGAGTTAAAATTAGCTTGACACGACTGGACTACACTCGCTCAAAGAAGTCAATTTGTAATTTTGCTAAAAAAAACCAGGGTTTTCATATATTGGTGGTTTGACTTTTGACAATCAAAAGCTTCTTCATGAGAGACTGTAGGTAAGCATATTTGTTTTGTTATTTACGTGTAGTACTTGTACTTGTACTTGTTTTTGTTTATTTATTTTTGCTGAGTATCTTGAAAATATTTTTCAACCACACAACTCCTTGGAAACTGAAATAATGCATGAGGATGAATTCCAAGAAAGTGAAGAAATCCCACTAACTACACCTACCGAATTCATGAATTAAAATTAAAATTGAAATTAAAACCAATATATATCCGAAAATAGCCACAGGCTTTGATCTTATCACTGGAGAAATTCTAAAGAGACTACCGAGAAAAGCCTTAGTGAAACTCACTAAACTAATAAATGCTGCTTTTAGAATCAAATATTTCCCCAGTCTATGGAAAATAGCAGATGTTATCATGATTCCCAAACTAGGGAAGCCACCGCATGAAACAACATCATACAGACCTATATATCAATACTGCCTGTTATGTCTAAACTTTTAGAAAAGTTATTGATACAAAGGTTAAATCCGATCATTGAGAGGAAAAATTTGATCCCAAATCATCAGTTTGGTTTTCGCACACACCATTCAACAATAGATCAAATACATAGAATAAACAATACTATTAAAAAAGCTTTAGAAGAAAAGAAAATCTGTGCAACCATATTTCTGGATGTCGCACAGGTTTGATAAAGTTCGGCATGAAGGATTGAACTATAAGCTTTGAGCTCTTCTACCTTTACAATATGCAGAAATTCTGAAATCATACCTAAACGACAGATTCTTCAGAATTTAACTAGATAATACATATTCTGAATTGAAACAAATTAAAGCGGGAGTACCTCAAGGCAGTGTGTTAGGACCGATCCTTTACCTATTATACACCAATGATCTTCCTGTATTCGAAAGCAATATTGTAGCGACATTCGCTGATGACACGGCGATACTTGCAGTTGGAAAAACCAATGAAGAATCAACGCAGAAGTTACAAACAGCTATTAATAAAATATATAGTTGGACTAAAAAATGGCGAATTAAACTTAATCAAACTAAGTCAGTTCACATAAATTTCACAAACAAACGGTTGGAATATATTCCGGTTACAATTAATCAAGAAATAATTTCCACGACAAAGATGTGGCTGTATAGAATGCTTGATTTTACTCAATCATTATTCAGATCCTATGAAACGCCAATGGGAAGTATTCATAGATGAAATTAAGTTAGATTATTGTTTATTAGTTCAATTGACTAGATTACAATACCATAAATATGTATTTTTCTTACAGTTTGATCTCCAAATATTTTACCACGGATTCTATATAAAATCGACACTTATATCGGTCACCGCCCCCCGCAGTTATCGACAACATCCCCCTAGAGCTGTCTTACCATCCCATTCAACTAAGCGACCCCAAAAATCATAGAATCAACACTAATATCGGTAACCCCGCCCCCCTAATTTATCGACCCTATCCCCTTACAGCTGTCTTGCCATCACCATTCAACTCAGCGATCCCAAAAACCATAACATCGACACTAATATCGGTCACTCCCCCTCATTTATCGACCCTATCACCCTAGAGCTGTCTTACCACCACCGTTTAACTCAGCTACCCCGAAAACCATAGAATCGAAAACTATAAAATCACACTAATATCGATCGCCCACCCCTCTGTGGGGATACATAACTCAGCCATAGGAGTGCACTACTAGCACTATTCTTCTCGGCAGTTCAGAAAGCGGTGGGTCCCACACTACTATTAGCTGCCACGCCTCCCCCAGCAAAAAACATGCTACCACCACCACCTATATTTGATTCCAGATAGTAACTAATATGTATACCAAGTTTGGTTGAAATGGGTCAAGGCGTTCCAGAGCTAGTTAGGCACGAATATACAAATAAATTCTCTATTTTATATACATATATAGATAATATATAATATCCAATAATAATGTATAATAATACATATACATTAATATTTATTCGAATGAGGAATTAATCGTTTCCTCATTCGAATAATTCTTCTTTAACGTGCCTCCATCCGCGATACAACTTGCTTTTAAATTAAATTAAAACTAATAATAATAATTTTTTAAAACTTGTAATTCTGTTTTTTCGTTGTGTGAATTCATGTGCCCTCATAGCCCGGGGCAATACATAATTGGAACTCGGAAATTCCTATTATTCTACTTGGAATCCGAGCAACAGTAAAGGAAGATCTGAAGAGCTCGCCAGCTGAAATGGTTTACGGACAAACCATCAAGCTACCCAGTGAGTTCAGTGGACACAATGGTCGACCAACTGTACAAACAATGCATAACCTCATTCCAACCTCACCTCTTTCGAACAAACAAGATAATATCTTTGTCTCCAATTCACTGAACAATTGCAATTTTGTTTTCATACGAACAGACAAGGTTCGCACGGGCTTATCACCTACTTACGAATGCCCATACAAAATCATACGACGTTTTCGAAAACAATTCATCGTTTCCATTAATGGTAAAAATCAATCCATTTCCATTGATCGAATCAAACCGGCATACGGCATACTCAACTCAGATGATCAAATAGCAGACATGCTTAAACACAAAGTCGTACACTTGCCGAATAGTTTCACATTCTCAAGGAGGGGATATTGCGGGGTGTCCTGTAGCGACTTAATATTATATTGATTTAATTGTTAATCACTACAATTAATAATTATACGCACCAACAGAATAAATTTATTTTCATTATTCACCACAATTCAAAGTAAATAACATTCAACTTCATTACTCAATTCAAAAATTCATTCAACGCATCGTATATACTCAGTTGCGTTTACCTCGATTACATGACAGACAGCCGCAACGCGACCTTGTTTGTTCATCGTCGTGTTCATTTTGGTTCATCCATACCAAAAATCGTTTTCGTTTTCGATTTAGCGGACATGTTTTACTAATTAGAATTCAGGCGTCATCGAGACAACATTTTGGTCAAGATACAATAGACTGTGGTGAATTCTATTAAATTCATATTAAGTGTGTAAAATTCTTTATAGTTTAATTAAAGACAAACAAATTAAAATCGTTTAATTGTAAAAAAAACTTTATAAATATAATATTGAACACAGAAAATATTCGGAAACAGGAAAAAAACGGGAAAAAGTTACATATGAAGAAGTGCCATGATTAGGTACGTCCGGACTTATTAACATGTAAATGAATAAAACAAACAACCCATAAAAATTAAAATTTTTCGTGTAAGTTCTCTAATCGGGAATACACAATGTGCAGTTGAATAAAACCGGGTAAATTTTTTAAAATTTTTGTTAGAGAGCCCCCCGACCACGGGACCATTTCACTTCCAAATTTTTACAAAAAGTGTTGTCCATCGGAGATACACATGCATATAATATTTGAAGAAAATCGGGTACTTTTTTCATAAAATTTGTATGGGTGTCCCCCAACCCAGCGGCCCGGCCTGATCTCTACCAAATTTTTACAGAAAGCGTATAAAATTTTAAGAAAATCTGGTAAATTTTTTAAAAAATTTGTATGGGAGCACCCCGACCCCGAGGCCCCAGGTGCCCAAATAGAAAGTATTGTCATGGGAAATACACATGAGTGCAAAGTTTGAATAAAATCGGGCTTTAGCAAGTGTGTTAAAAATTTATCACAAGATTCTGCCCACCAGCCAGGCAGCCAGCCACGGGCACGCGATGTTAATATAGAGAATTTAAAAAGAATCCTTTTTTTCGCGAAGAAATTAAATTAATATAGGATCGTTTCGATTTTTAATTACTGTATAATAGTAGTATTAATTACTAGCTTTGTGTAGTATAGTAGTACGGCCGGTGAAATACCATTATTATACTGCAATATTACAATTGCAGAATTTCAGCAGCACTGGTCACGAGCATGTGATTAGTTGGCAATAAGTTGTTTACTTACAGTTCTAACATTTAAAGGCTTTTCACCTAGTCGCGAGTAGGTAAGTTGCCTACTATATATGAAAAGAGCGAACCGGTTCGGAAAAAGCGACAATTTTGTAGTACATACAATAACACTAACCCAAAGAAAGAAAAACACATAAAACAACAATAAAATTTTATGCTATACACCTCACATTTCAACCCTTATTTGTGACCAAATCTTCCTACTGCCAATCTTTTTATATCTATAGATTATTGTGAGAGAGGACACAAATGTCTGACAAGCATTTATGACTATCATCATCATCACATTTGTCTCTACAACCAGTGTCCGGCCTGTCCTCCCGCAAAAAATCCCTCCAAGAGCGAACCGGTTCGGAAAAAGCGACAATTTTGTAGTACATACAATAACACTAACCCAAAGAAAGAAAAACACATAAAACAACAATAAAAATTTTATGCTATACACCTCACATTTCAACCCTTATTTGTGACCAAATCTGCCTACTGCCCAATCTTTTTATATCTATAGATTATTGTGAGAGAGGACACAAATGTCTGACAAGCATTTATGACTATCATCATCATCATATTTGTCTCTACAACCAGTGTCCGGCCTGTCCTCCCGCAAAAAATCCCTCCACTGGTCCCGATTGCAAGCCGATGTTATCCAGTTTGGCATCCCTAAACTCTGGGCGTCCTGATCTTCGAGTGTAGGCTTGGCCGACCTCGCTGTCGTGTTCTATAAATCCTAACGCAAAGGACTTTCCGAGCAGAATACTTTTCGCACATTCGAGCTAGGTGTCCTGCCCACCGGAGCCTACCGAGCTTAATTTTCTTCGCGATGTCGACATCGCGGTAACGCTCGTAGATCTCATCATTATAGAGTCTCCGGAATCGTCCCTCATATTTGGGGCCATCAATTCTCTATAAGACTTTTCTCTCGAATGCGGCTAAGAGGTCAGAATGCTTTCTGCTAAGCACCCAAGTCCCGGAACCATATGTAAGTACTAGTATGACCATTGTCTTATACACCAGCAGCTTAGATGTCAGGGTTTAATTCCTGGATTTGAAGTGTCTTAACAGACTAAAGTAGGCTTAGTTTGGTTTAAGCAACCGTGCGCGTGTTTCTGGTTCCATGCTGTTATCGTTACTATTTTACTATTTCACTATTTTAATTAAGGAACCTATGCTGGAACTTCTTCTGTCAATGTCGTCTGCGTAATCCAGTATCTGAATGGACACATACCGGATTGTTCCCCTCGCCTATGCGTCTGAGTCTCGGATCATTTTTTACACTGCCAGGTTGAAGAGCTGTGGATTTTTTATTTTTTTTTTATATAGAGACTTATTGCCAAGGGATGGCTCCCTGAATGACTAACGTCACGGCAATAAGTTGGGCTAAGCCCTTTATTAAATTCAAAATAAAATAAAAATCGAAAGAATGTGATTTACAATATATCACATTCCTCATGTTTGTAGCCGGTTTCAATTTATTTTCTCAGAATTCTCCCTGATTCATTGGAAAAGCAATACGAAAAACGAACACGAATTTAGAACGACGCGAGTCCAAATACTTTTATCAATGAATCATCGTCAGGGAAAACTACAAAAAACCTTGATCAAGAAAATATTAAATATTTTTTTTTTATATTAAGAAACAACTTATGAATACTTTAACCATCATCCTTCAAGAAGTTGTTAACGGCTAATTTGAACGCCTTCAGATTATAAGATTCTGGAAACACGTGTTCGACCAATTGATTCCATATCGAAGAGACTCTCGGAAAAAAGGAGGATTTAAAGTGTTGGGTTCTACATGAAAAAAGTTTTAAGGCAAATCTATGTTGATTGCACCTTAAACGAGTTTTTACGTTACTGAGAAAAGGCCCAGGAACTAGAGAACGGATTTCTAAAGAACATTTATCGTTGTAAAATTTATAGAAAACAGGTAAAGCTCCTACATTTCGTCTGTGCTCCAAAGTATCAAGAGACGAAGTAATGGTTACATCGTTTATCAAACGGATAACTCTATTCTGAACACCATCAAGATGAACCAAATGCGATCTTGGAGCACCACCCCACACATATGAATTAAATTCTAAAATTGCTCTAACATAAGATTTATATAATCTTAACACTTCAGAGGGAGTGAAGTAGAAGTTACAACGTCTTATGAAGCCTAAACATTGGCTAGCTCTTTTTGAAATTTCATAAATATGTTCTTTTCAAGAAAGATCACTTGATACTTTTAAACCTAACAACTTAAGTGAATCAGATCTCGCAATAGAGGTACCATTAATAACAGGAGGAACATAATGTTGAGTTGTCTTCTGAGAAAAAAGGCAAGACTGGAATTTATTTGGGTTAAATTCTACTCTGCTAGAAATGCCCCAATCAAGAATGATTTGAATATTAGACAGAATAGTCAAATTCAATAATTCACGCGAACCATTCAAGCGAGAATTGCATTCTTTTTGATTGTCAAACTCAATGGAGGTCGATAGTGTTGTATCATCAGCAAATGAATGGATATCACATGTTGTAGAAGACAACAGGTCGTTGATATATATCAAGAAGAGCGTGGGAGACAAGGATGATCCTTGAGGCACGCCAGCATTGATCCCATGTGAATCTGAAGATATACCATTTAATACAACTTTTATTTTACGGTTCCATAAATAATTCTCAATCCATGTAATGAGATAGGAGTGTAAATTCAGCGCACGAATCTTATTAATAAGACAATCATGCCATACTCTATCAAAAGCTTTAGCAATATCTAAGGAAACAACGCTTGATTCACCTAGGTTTTCAATGCTTCGCTCCAAACAATGAGTCATGCACGTCATTAGTTCGCCTGAAGAGCGATTTTTACGAAATCCATACTGCACATCGGATAAAAGAACATTCGAATCCAGATAGTTCATTAGTCTGAAATTAACGATAGATTCCATTACCTTCGATAGAACCGACAACAAAGCAATAGGTCGGTAGTTCGTAGGTGCCGATTTATCACCTTTTTTCGGGACGGGTTGAATATTAGCTATTTTCCAAATTGACGGAAAAACACCTGTCTTCATTGAGAGATGAAACAATTTGCTAAGCGGTTTTGCCAAAGTAAGATGACAACTTTTCAATACTAATGGCGGAATACCGTCGGTGCCAGTCGCTTTATTGGGGTCAAGTTCTTTCAGAATCTTTGAAACAACCCGTTTCCGAAAATAGATTTTAGACATACCTGGGCCTAGATTCGGGAGAATTGGGGGGCTTTGATTAGTTAAAGGAAGAGTAGACGCACCAGCGAAATGAGAAGCTAAGAGATTAGCTTTCTCAATATTAGTTCTATAATGAATATCATTATGAAATAAAGAAGGAATAGACGAAGTATTGTCTGCAAAGTTTCTTTTAATTAATGCAGCAAACGACCAAAAGCTTCGACTGTTTGAATCAGAATCCAAAATTTTTCGCATGCTATCTCGAATCTTTAGGTCATATATTATTTTGGACCTTTTCAATATAGCGTTTGATCTATTTCTAGCTATTCGAAACTTTACAAGGTTTTCTTCATAAGTGCTGTTTAAACTCCTCTAGACATGTAGTCAGCAAAACAGTTGACACAATTCAAATTACCAGATTGTGTGCAGTCAAACTACGATCAACGAGTTCTGTAATTAGAATCTCTATTTCACGGTCACAGGTGGATGCGCCGAGTAAGTGCAATGGCACATGCTGAGGTGCAATACATTTTTTTTGGAAGTGCTGCCTTGCGAATAGTCTGGTATGAGTTGTGTCTTCTTGTTACGCGAAATACATTTATTTTGCATTTTGTCACGTATCTTATATTTGTCATTTATTCTAATGTTTTGATAGTTCCTAAGTTGCATTTTTTATATTACAATTTTCTCACGTTATTTTAGTTTATAAGCACGTTAATTTGGTTAATAAAGTCAGTTGTAATGAGTATAGCAGACGAATCTCTTGTCTTTCATTTATTTCGACGATTGAACTCGGTTGAAGTACCGTTGTTCAAACAAAAACTCATTTCTACGATTGAACTCGGTTAAAGTGCCGTTGTTCAAACAACTCATAGTCTACGTTGAACTCGGTTGAAGTGCCGTTGTTCAAACACATACACAAATCTAACTCGGTTCAAGTGCCATAGTTAGAACTCAAATAAACTTCGAAGATCTTCTGGTTTATGTACCAGAAGATATATTTAACACTCTACAAAGATCTTCTGGTTGAGGTACTAGAAGATTTAAATAAGATTTCTTATATCTATTATCAAACGAGATAATTAACATTGGTGACCCCGACGTGATCAGGTGAAACACTTGATTATGACTGACTTAGACACCTTAGCCGAGTTGCAATCCGCTGCTGGCGGAGATGTGCAGCGGATAATAACAAATTATCGGAAGGATTCGGCGACTCGGAAAGATGCATCTTATTATGCTGAAAGGAGTCGTCGCCTTCAAAACGCTTGGGCTAAATTCGAGGAGTTAGACTCGAAGATACGAGGACTTCCTGGAGTGGATTTAGCGCATGCGTACTTCACGGAAGATTATTATCATAAGATAAAGACAGCATACGAACAGCATGTAACCTATTTTCTGGAAAAGGCACAAGAGATTGCAGTCAAAAGATGTGGTATTTGAAAGCCAACTTGACCGGTGAAGCAGAACGCCTTGTGAGGCACTTTTCATCATCACAAGAAAACTACAACGCCGCTTGGCAAACACTTCAAGAACGCTACAACAACAAAAGAGTTCTTGTTGCTACGTGGATCAACAGGCTTATGTCACAGCCAAGTCATGCCAACGGCAACTCATCCGCATCCAACCTCAAGACATTGCATGACATCACCAAGGAATGCCTATTAGGATTACAAAACCTAGGAGTTAGTACAGATGGATGGGACCCATTGTTAATCCACTTACTAATCAAAAAACTGGATCGTTCAACACATATTCTTTTTGAACAGTCCTTATCAAATCCAAGAGAGCATCCTGTCATCGATCAATTCTTAAGGTTCATTGAAAAACGTTTCCAGTCGTTAGAGGCGTTGGGAACAAACACTGCAGGCCCTAGATCAGCAACATCAGTTGTTTCAACAAGTAAGCAAGATACCTGCATCGCATGCAAACAACGTCATCAGCTTTACTATTGTAATACTTTCAAGAAGTGGGATCAACCTGAGCGTTTCAATTTCGTAAAAAGAAACAACCTCAGCATCAATTGCCTGCAATCTGGGCATGGGTCGGCTAAATGCCGTGCCCGGAACTGTTTTAAGTGTAACCAAAAGCATCACACTATGTTACACCTACAGTCGGACTATAAACAGAAGGAAGAAACTGTGACAGCTGTTAAACCACAAGGTACGTCAATGACATTAGCAGCCTGCGATGACCAAAAATACCATAGTTATACACTGTTGGGCACTGCAATAGTAAAGCTGGTAACCAACGAAGGCTACGAACTGGAATGCCGTGCGCTTTTAGACTCTGGGTCTCAAGTTAATATTATAACGGAGCGTACTATCAACCGTCTTAAGGCGGCCACAAGCTTCGACAAGATGGTTATTCAAGGAATTGGACAAGGGAAGCGAGAATCAACTCGAAGAATAAACGTCAAACTATTCTCCAAACTAAACGGATTCGGCACAAGAATGGAAGCCTTTATCCTACCTCAAATCGTTCCGCCACAACCGTCGCAGACTCTGGCTATTGATAAATGGCCTATTCCCAAAAACATCAAGCTTGCTGATCCACAGTTTAATGCATCAGGAAAAATTGACATATTACTGGGAGCTGAACTTTATTCGCAATTAATGTCAATTGGTCAGATTAAACTAGCTGATAATCTACCTACGCTACAAAACACAGTATTTGGATGGATAGTCATGGGAAGGGCTGGAATTGGTCAATTTAAATCAGCAACTTGTGGTATTAACTGTGTCACTGATGAAATGAAAACTAGTCAATTACTTGAAAAATTTTGGAAATTGGAAGAAGTAGGCCCACTGGAAGCCAGCGCAACCGTCGCCGAGAAGCAATGTGAACTTCAGTTTAACCAGTCAGTTAAGAAGGACAAAACGGGCCGTTTTATTGTAGCACTACCATTCAAGGATGATCCAAAATGTCTAGGTGAATCCAAGCAGATCGCTCTCAATCGGTTTGTTGCTATGGAAAAAAGGTTTTCCAAAGATCAGCAGCTAAGGTCTCAATATTCTAATTTTATGGAGGAGTACCTCGCACTGGGCCACATGAAGGAACTGAACTTACATAACCTTCCATCACCCCACTATTTTCTTCCACACCACTGTGTCCTAAAGCCCGACAGCAGCTCGACTAAACTACGAGTAGTCTTCGATGCATCAAGCACAACTTCCACCGGGTATTCACTCAACGACCTACTGTATACAGGGCCGACTGTGCAAAGTGACCTGTTCTCCATCTTATTACGCTTTCGTCTACCGAGATTTGTCTTCACCACTGACATTGAAAAGATGTAAAATTCAAGAAAATTCTTCAGCTCAACAATGGCATCATGTAGCATCTAAGGACAATCCTGCAGACATATTATCACGGGGATTAGCACCCGAAAGGATAGCAGCATGTAGCATATGGTTCTACGGGCCCCTTTTTCTTCATGGAAAGGAATCACTTTGGCCGCTGCCATAATCTAAGGCTCTAGACGACCCAGAAAGAAAACCTCCAAAGGCACATGTACTACAGGTCACTGCGACAACACAAGTTAGCGATGACTGGTTGTATAAAATTAATCATGGAAATAGCTTTAAGAAACTACTCCACATTGTCGGCTACATAAAAAGATTCACCAACTACACCAAGAGCCGCAGTGACGCTCGTGCCACCCAAATACTTCTCACACCAAGAGAATTGGATGACGCCTTGTTTACCGTTGTACGCACCATTCAACAGGTAGATTTCAAAGATGCGAGTGCACAGCTAAAAAGGCACGGAGAAGTCAGCAATAGCAGTACGATCAAAGGGTTATCACCGTTCCTAGATAACAACGGAATAATCCGGGTCGGTGGACGGATTCAATCATCTAATTTAACATATGATGCCAAACACCAAATGCTTCTGCCATACGCCGACCCTATCACTAAGTTGATAGCTCAATCAGTGCATGAAGGGAATATGCATTGCGGACCACAAACAACGCTAGCCCATTTGAGGCAGAGATTTTGGCCATTAAAAGGAAAACTAATAACACGATCAGTCGTTCAGCATTGTCTTAAGTGCGCAAGGGCCAAACCAAAGCTATTTTCTCAAATAATGGGCAACTTACCATCCACAAGAGTCCAACCAGCAAGACCATTCATTCACTCAGGAGTAGATTTTTGTGGACCCATCTGGATCCATTATAAAATAAGAGGTAAGAGGCCCCAAAAGGCATACATTGCCATATTCTGCTGTTTTGCGACAAAGGCTGTCCACATGGAACTTGCGAGTGACTTGACAACTGACACCTTCATCGGCGCCTTAAAACGTTTCATTGGCAGAAGAGGGTACTGTCAAAACCTATACAGCGACAATGCTACCAATTTTGTAGGAGCACGTAATCAGCTCGTGGAACTTGAGGAAGCTGTATATTCTGAACGTGCTCGAACTCAAATATCGAAAATTTGTAGTAACAAAAAAATAACATTCCATACAATTCCACCAAGAGCACCACACTTCGGAGGGCTGTGGGAAGCCGCAGTAAAGTCAGCCAAACATCTGCTTCTTAGAAGTGTCTCAACGGCATCTCTTACGTATGAGGAGTTAGAAACCTCCATCATAGAAATCGAGGCCATCCTGAACTCTCGACCAATCACGCCTATGTCAGAAGATCCAGCAGATTTAGCAGCCCTTACACCAGGACACTTCTTAATTGGTGAGCCACTGACAGCTCAAGTCGATCAAGGGAGCCAACCAGCAAACATCAGTCTATCAAAGCGATGGAAACAGATACAACAAATCAAACAGGACTTTTGGAACCGGTGGTCAAGGGAATATTTGAACGAACTTCAATGCAGGTACAAGTGGAAGGAACAGTGCCAAAACGTCAAACCAGACACGATGGTTGTTATAAAGGACGACAATCTACCTGTTATGAAATGGCCGCTTGGTCGAATCATTAACACCTATCCGGGTGATGATGGTTTGGTCCGCGTAGCAGATATTCAAACATCAAAGGGAGTTATACGACGAGCTATTCATCGTTTGGCACCTCTGCCGGTTGATACTAAATCATCAGCAACAACAGAAATCGGCAATAAACAGGACGACCCAAAACAAAAGGACGATGATGAACATATCCTAGCAAAAGGAAAAGAAAAGAAGAAAAACCCAAGCGTCAATGATGGCTCAAAACAGTCACACAAAAAATTAAAGTTTTCTCATGGAGCCCTAATTACAACAATGCTTATTGCTTTCTTGATGCTACCAGTAGCTCTCAGTAATCCCATCAGGGTAGAAACTCTGAGTCCACATCCTGGCATACACTTCGACAATATAGGAGCCGTAAATTTTATCACAACAGAATGGGACCTAATAATATATTACGATCTCAAACCCTATTGGACAGAGATGGAAACTTTCGTCAACGGTACACGTGCATTACGTCATCTATGCCAACAGATGCAGCAAAAGGAGATGTGCAGTGAAACCATCAATATCTTCGAGCACACTGAGGGTGAACTTCGACTAGACAACAGCCTGTTCTTAACCAGAACAAAAAGAGGCGCTGTTAACATCATCGGACACGTTGCAAATGCGCTTTTTGGAGTGCTGGATTCAGAATACGCAGAACAAATGTCTCTGACGATTAGCACAGTTCAGGAAAATGAAAATTATTTAAAAATACTTTACGCAAATCAAACCTCGATAATTGACTCAACATTAAACATCATGAAACGAGATCAACTGGCAACAGAGAAAAAATTCAAGTCTTTTGACAATCGAGTTAAGTCACTAATTAACAGAACCATAGATAACGAATTAGGAATTCATCAGATAAAAATCTTCCAGCTTTTCACATCGCTCGCTCTTCAAATGGCGATCATGTCATCCAATTTATACCGAATCCAATCATCAATGCTCGATGCCTTGGCAGATACACACCATGGAAAGCTTCATCCCTTGCTGCTTTCACCATCACAACTTAGTCAAGAGTTATTGAAAATAAAGCAACATCTTCCAGTATCAAGACAGCTACCTGTAGATCAGAAAGATCTGCTGCAGGTCTACAAACTGATGTCTGTAAAGGGAGGAATTAGCAGCAACCACGTTATCTTCAAAATTACCTTGCCTCTCATAAACCAAGATCAGTTTAATCTCTACAAGATAATCCCAATCCCAACTATGGCAAACAGAACACTTTTGGCGATCAATCCATGCACGACGTATATGGCAATCAACGCAGCCAGAGATCATTACTCTTCACTGTCAGAATCTGAGTTAGCAGCTTGCAAACTAGTGAAAAAGGCGTATCTATGTACAGCGTCACAGCCAATATATCATAAAGGCGCTGAATTTTGTTCCTGTGAAATTCATCTTTTCAACAATCTTACGCAACAAGACTGCGAAATTAGAGAAGTGGCAAACAGCCCCGTATGGATCCAATTGAATCACCCAAACAAATGGATCTACGCTATGAAATCAAAATCAAGAGCCAACATAATCTGTGGCAGCGAAATGTCTCAAATCGACCTAGACGGCTCTGGGTTACTGCAGTTGGAGCCACATTGTGTGGTAAAACAAGATGTCGTCACTATACAAGGGCATCATGTCTATCCAAGCAGCATCGCCACCTCCTACTCAAGTTTCGGCAAGCTATCGGAAATGTCACCATTAAGACCATCTCCACCAGTATTTGAAACGAGTGATCAATACAAACCACAACTACAGGAACTAATGGCTTTGCATGAGCTCGTTAAAGCTCATGAACTCATAGAATTGCCACATCAAGTCAAGACCAATACTATTCACCACTTTATCATCAGTTATATGGCCTTAGGACTCGTCATTACTATCGCATGCCTGTTCTTATGGCGAAAATGTCACCATTACATCAATCGGACAAAGGACCCAGTTCCGCAACCCAGACAGAGAAATAATCAGGACTTTACCATTCATGTTTAAAAGATAGTTATTTTGAATTACCATTCAACGCGGGGGAGAATGTTTAAACTCCTCTAGACATGTAGTCAGCAAAACAGTTGACACAATTCAAATTACCAGATTGTGTGCACCGCAGTCAAACTACGATCAACGAGTTCTGTAATTAGAATATCTATTTCACGGTTACAGGTGGATGCGCCGAGTAAGTGCAATGGCACATGCTGAGGTGCAATACATTTTTTTTTTTTTTTTTTTTTTCGTTATTTTAGTTTATAAGCACGTTAATTTGGTTAATAAAGTCAGTTGTAATGAGTATAGCAGACGAATCTCTTGTCTTTCATTTATTTCGACGATTGAACTCGGTTAAAGTGCCGTTGTTCAAACAACTCATAGTCTACGTTGAACTCGGTTGAAGTGCCGTTGTTCAAACACATACACAAATCTAACTCGGTTCAAGTGCCATAGTTAGAACTCAAATAAACTTCGAAGATCTTCTGGTTTATGTACCAGAAGATATATTTAACACTCTACAAAGATCTTCTGGTTGAGGTACTAGAAGATTTAAATAAGATTTCTTATATCTATTATCAAACGAGATAATTAACAAGTGCAATTAACGTAGTCGAAATGGGCTGCTTTTTTACACGCGACTGCTGACCTGCAATGTTCGTTAAACCATTTATTTTTATGAGTATTTTTCTTTATGAGTATTTTAAAGACTTCTCGCCTAGTCACGAGTAGGAGAGTTGTAAGTCGGAAAACAATAAAGCTAATAAAAATAAATTTTTAATTTAAAACATTAAAAACGTATTGTGCGTAGTAGTTTGCTTAGATCTGAAACAAAATTCATACTCGCGTTGAATTAATTTTTTTTTGATTTGTTGTATTTTCTTATCACTTGACTTAATTTTTTGCAACAAAATATTACTGTTGACCAATTCACAATAACATAATAAAATGAACGAAATCAGTACAAAACTGTAATGCACCATCATTAGTGCTAACTTGATATATCTGCCACAGTATTTTTGGCTCAAAACTATAAAAAGAAGAGAATCGTTTTTTTTTAAATATCTAAAACTTCTTACATTTCTATACATATGTATTTGCAAATACTATATTGGAATATGGTAACTCTACATATCTTAACGCATAGAGTGAATTAGCGGCTGTGTTTTAGTGATGTCGAAATACTCGGAGAGATAATTTAACTGTCAGAATTCAGATCTGCTATTTTTTTCAATCTCCGAGATATCTTTTTTCTTTGAAGGGTTTTTACGCTCCGATAAATCTCGGATATGATCTTTTTACTCTGAAAAATATACAGAACATTTCTTGACAGCAGTAGTTGTTTGTTTTTTTAAACATGAGACATGTCGACTACTATGGAACATTCATGTGAGAAATAAATCTTTTCTGATATTAAAAAAAAGCAGATAATTTTTTTGATTTGAAAGATCTGATCAGAGAAAAAAATTCTCGGTTTTATCGGATAACTTGGAACTCGGATTTTTCCGACATAAAAAGACATAAAAAACACGGCCAGCGATTGAAAGAAACAAATTTAAAAATTTTAGAAGTTCGATTTCATCATGAACATCAACATTGCTTTTTCGAAGAACAGCACAAAAGCAAATAAGAAAATTTCAGTGAATAATTTTTATAGTTTTGATTCCAACAAGTACATCATTTAAATAGAGAAACACGGATAAATATAAACCTGGTCCGAGTTAAAATTAGCTTGACACGACTGGACTACACTCGCTCAAAGAAGTCAATTTGTAATTTTGCTAAAAAAAACCAGGGTTTTCATGTATTGGTGGTTTGACTTTTGACAATCAAAAGCTCCTTCATGAGAGACTGTAGGTAAGCATATTTGTTTTGTTATTTACGCGTAGTACTTGTACTTGTACTTGTTTTTGTTTATTTATTTTTGCTGAGTATCTTGAAAATATTTTTCAACCACACAACTCCTTGGAAACTGAAACAATGCATGAAGATGGATTCCAAGAAAGTGAAGAAATCCCACTAACTACACCTACCGAATTCATGAATGAAATTAAAACCAATATATATCCGAAAATAGCCACAGGCTTTGATCTTATCACTGGAGAAATTCTAAAGAGACTACCGAGAAAAGCCTTAGTGAAACTCACTAACCTAATAAATGCTGCTTTTAGAATCAAATATTTCCCCAGCCTATGGAAAATAGCAGATGTTATCATGATTCCCAAACTAGGGAAGCCACCGCCACCGTTATTGATACAAAGGTTAAATCCGATCATTGAGAGGAAACATTTGATCCCAAATCATCAGTTTGGTTTTCGCACACACCATTCAACAATAGATCAAATACATAGAATAAACAATACTATTAAAAAAGCTTTAGAAGAAAAGAAAATCTGTGCAACCATATTTCTGGATGTCGCACAGGTTTGATAAAGTTCGGCATGAAGGATTGAACTATAAGCTGAGAGCTCTTCTACCTTTACAATATGCAGAAATTCTGAAATCATACCTAAACGACAGATTCTTCAGAATTAAACTAGATAATACATATTCTGAATTGAAACAAATTAAAGCGGGAGTACCTCAAGGCAGTGTGTTAGGACCGATCCTTTACCTATTATACACCAATGATCTTCCTGTATTCGAAAGCAATATTGTAGCGACATTCGCTGATGACACGGCGATACTTGCAGTTGGAAAAACCAATGAAGAATCAACGCAGAAGTTACAAACAGCTATTAATAAAATATATAGTTGGACTAAAAAATGGCGAATTAAACTTAATCAAACTAAGTCAGTTCACATAAATTTCACAAACAAACGGTTGGAATATATTCCGGATACAATTAATCAAGAGATTGTTCCGTATGCGAACACAACAAAATATCTCGGACTCTAGAAAACTTCGGTGGAAAGCACATGTCAAAAAGAAAAAGGAAGAACTTAGACTCAAATATAGAAATATTTATTGGCTGGTAGGAAGGAACTCTGCTCTATCAACACACAATAAGCTTCTACGTTATAAGCAAATATTAAAACCGGTTTGGACTTATGGTATTCAACTTTGGGGTTGTACCAAACAGAGCAACAATAATATCATCCAGAGATTTCAAAATAAGGTATTAAGGAACATCGTTGATGTACCGTGGTACGTCCGAAACAAAGATCTTCATAAAGACCTTAAAATTTGTTTTTGTAACCGAGGAAGCTCGGGTTATTGCAGAAAGACACAGAGTAAGACTCCACCAACATGTAAACATGGAGGCAACTAAGCTATTAGACAACAGCAATGTAATACGCAGGCTTAAAAGAACTAAACCGTTTGAATTAATCTAAATAGTAAGAAATAATTTCCACGACAAAGATGTGGCTGTATAGAATGCTTGATTTTACTCAATCATTCTTCAGATCCTAAGAAACGCCAATGGGAAGTATTCATAGATGAAATTAAGTTAGATTATTGTTTATTAGTTCAATTGACTAGATTACAATACCATAAATATGTATTTTTCTTACAGTTTGATCTCCAAATATTTTACCACGGATTCTATATAAAATCGACACTTATATCGGTCACCGCCCCCCGCAGTTATCGACAACATCCCCCTAGAGCTGTCTTACCATCCCATTCAACTAAGCGACCCCAAAAATCATAGAATCAACACTAATATCGGTAACCCCGCCCCCCTCATTTATCGACCCTATCCCCTTACAGCTGTCTTGCCATCACCATTCAACTCAGCGATCCCAAAAACCATAGCATCGACACTAATATCGGTCACTCCCCCTCATTTATCGACCCTATCACCCTAGAGCTGTCTTACCACCACCGTTCAACTCAGCTACCCCGAAAACCATAGAATCGAAAACTATAAAATCACACTAATATCGATCGCCCACCCCTCTGTGGGGATACATAACTCAGCCATAGGAGTGCACTACTAGCACTATTCTTCTCGGCAGTTCAGAAAGCGGTGGGTCCCACACTACTAATAGCTGCCACGCCTCCCCCAGCAAAAAACATGATACCACCACCACCTATATTTGATTCCAGATAGTAACTAATATGTATACCAAGTTTGGTTGAAATGGGTCAAGGCGTTCCAGAGATAGTTAGGCACAAATATACAAATGAATTCTCTATTTTATATACATATATAGATAATATATAATATCCAATAATAATGTATAATAATACATATACATTAATATTTATTCGAATGAGGAATTAATCGTTTCCTCATTCGAATAATTCTTCTTTAACGTGCCTCCATCCGCGACACAACTTGCTTTTAAATTAAATTAAAACATCTTGTGCTAGCAATCAAAATAATTTTTTAAAACTTGTAATTCTGTTTTTTCGTTGTGTGAATTCATGTGCCCTCATGGCCCGGGGCAATACATAATTGGAGCTCGGAAATTCTTATTATTCTACTTGGAATCCGAGCAACAGTAAAGGAAGATCTGAAGTGCTCGCCAGCTGAAATGGTTTACGGACAAACCATCAAGCTACCCAGTGAGTTCTTCGTCGAGAATCTATACCTTTACCAACCGAAGACACAGTGGTCGACCAACTGTACAAACAATGCATAACCTCATTCCAACCTCACCTCGTTCGAACAAACAAGATAATATCTTTGTCTCCAATTCACTGAACAATTGCAATTTTGTTTTCATACGAACAGACAAGGTTCGCACGGGCTTATCACCTACTTACGAATTCCCATACAAAACCATACGACGTTTTCGAAAACAATTCATCGTTTCCATTAATGGTAAAAATCAATCCATTTCCATTGATCGAATAAACCGGCATACGGCATACTCAACTCAGATGATCAAATAGCAGACATGCTTAAACACAAAGTCGTACACTTGCCGAATAGTTTCACATTCTCAAGGAGGGGATATTGCGGGGTGTCCTGTAGCGACTTAATATTATATTGATTTAATTGTTAATCACTACAATTAATAATTATACGCACCAACAGAATAAATTTATTTTCATTATTCACCACAATTCAAAGTAAATAACATTCAATTGTCCGCAACTTCATTACTCAATTCAAAAATTCATTCAACGCATCGTATATACTCAGTTGCGTTTACCTCGATTACATGACAGACAGCCGCAACGCGCCCTTGTTTGTTCATCGTCGTGTTCATTTTGGTTCATCCATACCAAAAATCGTTTTCGTTTTTGATTTAGCGGACATGTTTCACTAATTAGAATTCAGGCGTCATCGAGACAACATTTTGGTCAAGATACAATAGACTGTGGTGAATTCTATTAAATTCATATTAAGTGTGTAAAATTCTTTATAGTTTAATTAAAGACAAACAAATTAAAATCGTTTAATTGTAAAAAAAAACTTTATAAACTATAAAAATAATTGTGATAACCTAAATTGATATTAATTTATAACTTGTACGAAAGTGACGAATTTGTAGATGCACAGGAAGAAGTTCAAGAGGAACCGCTCCAAGACGAACTAAATGAGCTAATGCTAGCATTCCACCACGATACTTGGATGACTTCGTCAGATTTTAAAGAGATAAAAGTGTGGAGAACCAGATCTATAGTCCTCTCCTTTTATTATATCTATCTCTCTCTTTTATTTGCCTCACCAAACAAGTCTCGACCTCAGTCTTGATTTATATTTCATAGAGTTAAGTTCTAATAAAATATCATTCGAATTACACGTTACCTTGGAGTATATTGAAGTACACGATAAAAATATTTATAAAAAAAGTTCCAATAGAAAAACAAAAAAGGCTTTTATATTTTTTTAAATTGATTTTTGTAACAATTGCACAAAATATATTATTTAATGTTTATGTGCCTGTGTTTTTAATTATATCTATTCAAGTACGATTATGTTCTTATACTTTTATTATTTTATTACATATACACCAACTGAATACAAAAGCCTTAAATATACTGCAATAATCAACGGAAAAATCCGTCGGTTTCTTTGTGTATTATATAATTATCAGATTTAACTTTAGCTTTTAATTTGGAAGCAAGGAAATCTACTGAAAAGAAGTACTAAATGTTATTATTTACGTTTTGTTTTTTTCACATACCTACATAATTAAGATTAAGATAACTTTTGGGGAAATTTTGGGAAATATAAAAATTCTTTGCTAATAATTTTAGATAATGTGATATGATAATAATATTGAACACAGAAAATATTCGGAAACAGGAAAAAAACGGGAAAAAGTTACATATGAAGTAGTGCCATGATTAGGTACGTCCGGACTTATTAACATGTAAATGAATAAAACAAACAACCCATAAAAATTAAAATTTTTCGTGTAAGTTCTCTAATCGGGAATACACAATGTGCAGTTGAATAAAACCGGGTAAATTTTTTAAAATTTTTGTTAGAGAGCCCCCCGACCACTGGCCCATTTCACTTCCAAATTTTTACAAAAAGTGTTGTCCATCGGAGATACACATGCATATAAGATTTGAAGAAAATCGGGTACTTTTTTCATAAAATTTGTATGGGTGTCCCCCAACCCAGCGGCCCGGCCCGATCTCTACCAAATTTTTACAGAAAGCGTATAAAATTTTAAGATAATCTGGTAAATTTTTTAAAAAATTTGTATGGGAGCACCCCGACCCCGAGGCCCCAGGTGCCCAGGTGCCAAAATAGAAAGTATTGTCATGGGAAATACACATGAGTGCAAAGTTTGAATAAAATCGTGCTTTAGCAAGTGTGTTAAAAATTGATCACAAGATTCTGCCCACCAGCCAGGCAGCCAGCCACGGGCACGCGATGTTAATATAGAGAATTTAAAAAGAATCCTTTTTTTCGCGAAGAAATTAAATTAATATAGGATCGTTTCGATTTTTAATTACTGTATAATAGTAGTATTAATTACTAGCTTTGTGTAGTATAGTAGTACGGCCGGTGAAATACCAGTATTATACTGCAATATTACAATTGCAGAATTTCAGCAGCACTGGTCACGAGCATGTGATTAGTTGGCAATAAGTTGTTTACTTACAGTTCTAACATTTAAAGGCTTTTCACCTAGTCGCGAGTAGGTAAGTTGCCTACTACATATGAAAAGAGCGAACCGGTTCGGAAAAAGCGACAATTTTGTAGTACATACAATAACACTAACCCAAAGAAAGAAAAACACATAAAACAACAATAAAATTGTATGCTATACACCTCACATTTCAACCCTTATTTGTGACCAAATCTTCCTACTGCCCAATCTTTTTATATCTATAGATTATTGTGAGAGAGGACACAAATGTCTGACAAGCATTTATGACTATCATCATCATCATATTTGTCTCTACAACCAGTGTCCGGCCTGTCCTCTTGCAAAAAATCCCTCCAAGAGCGAACCGGTTCGGAAAAAGCGACAATTTTGTAGTACATACAATAACACTAACCCAAAGAAAGAAAAACACATAAAACAACAATAAAAATTTTATGCTATACACCTCACATTTCAACGTTTATTTGTGACCAAATCTGCCTACTGCCCAATCTTTTTATATCTATAGATTATTGTGAGAGAGGACACAAATGTCTGACAAGCATTTATGACTATCATCATCATCATATTTGTCTCTACAACCAGTGTCCGGCCTGTCCTCCCGCAAAAAATCCCTCCACTGGTCCCGATTGCAAGCCGATGTTATCCAGTTTGGCATCCCTAAACTCTGGGCGTCCTGATCTTCGAGTGTAAGCTTGGCCGACCTCGCTGTCGTGTTCTATAAATCCTAACGCAAAGGAGTTTCCGAGCAGAATACTTTTCGCACATTCGAGCTAGGTGTCCTGCCCACCGGAGCCTACCGAGCTTAATTTTCTTCGCGATGTCGACATCGCGGTAACGCTCGTAGATCTCATCATTATAGAGTCTCCGGAATCGTCCCTCATATTTGGGGCCATCAATTCTCCATAAGACTTTTCTCTCGAACGCGGCTAAGAGGTCAGAATGCTTTCTGCTAAGCACCCAAGTCCCGGAACCATATGTAAGTACTAGTATGACCATTGTCTTATACACCAGCAGCTTAGATGTCATGGTTTAATTCCTGGATTTGAAGTGTCTTAACAGACTAAAGTAGGCTTAGTTTGGTTTAAGCAACCGTGCGCGTGTTTCTGGTTCCATGCTGTTATCGTTACTATTTTACTATTTCACTATTTTAATTAAGGAACCTATGCTGGAACTTCTTCTGTCAATGTCGTCTGCGTAATCCAGTATCTGAATGGACACATACCGGATTGTTCCCCTCGCCTATGCGTCTGAGTCTCGGATCATTTTCTACACTGCCAGGTTGAAGAGCTGTGGATTTTTTTTTTTATATATAGAGACTTATTGCCAAGGGATGGCTCCCTGAATGACTTACGTCACGGCAATAAGTTGGGCTAAGCCCTTTATTAAATTCAAAATAAAATAAAAATCGAAAGAATGTGATTTACAATATATCACATTCCTCACGTTTGTAGCCGGTTTCAATTTATTTTCTCAGAATTCTCCCTGATTCATTGGAAAAGCAATACGAAAAACGAACACGAATTTAGAACGTCGCGAGTCCAAATACTTTTATCAATGAATCATGGTCAGGGAAAACTACAAAAAACCTTGACCAAGAAAATATTAAATATTTTTTTTTATATTAAGAAACAACTTATGAATACTTTAACCATCATCCTTCAAGAAGTTGTTAACGGCTAATTTGAACGCCTTCAGATTATAAGATTCTGGAAACACGTGTTCGACCAATTGATTCCACATCGAAGAGACTTTAGGAAAAAAGGAGGATTTAAAGTGTTGGGTTCTACATGAAAAAAGTTTTAAGGCAAATCTATGTTGATTGCACCTTAAACGAGTGTTTACGTTACTGAGAAAAGGCCCAGGAACTAGAGAACGGGTTTCTAAAGAACATTTATCGTTGTAAAATTTATAGAAAACAGATAAAGCTCCTACATTTCGTCTGTGCTCCAAAGTATCAAGAGACGAAGTAATGGTTACATCGTTTATCAAACGGATAAGTCTATTCTGAACACCATCAAGATGAACCAAATGCGATCTTGGAGCACCACCCCACACATATGAATTAAATTCTAAAATTGGTCTAACATAAGATTTATATAATCTTAACACTTCAGAGGGAGTGAAGTAGAAGTTACAACGTCTTATGAAGCCTAAACATTGGCTAGCTCTTTTTGAAATTTCATAAATATGTTCTTTCCAAGAAAGATCACTTGATACTTTTAAACCTAACAACTTAAGTGAATCAGATCTCGCAATAGAGGTACCATTAATAACAGGAGGAACATAATGTTGAGTTGTCTTCTGAGAAAAAAGGCAAGACTGGAATTTATTTGGGTTAAATTCTACTCTGTTAGAAATGCCCCAATCAAGAATGATTTGAATATTAGACAGAATAGTCAAATTCAATAATTCACGCGAACCATTCAAGCGAGAATTGCATTATTTTTGATTGTCAAACTCAATGGAGGCCGATAGTGTTGTATCATCAGCAAATGAATGGATATCACATGTTGTAGAAGACAACAGGTCGTTGATATATATCAAGAAGAGCGTGGGAGACAAGGATGATCCTTGAGGAACGCCAGCATTGATCCCATGTGAATCTGAAGATATACCATTTAATACAACTTTTATTTTACGGTTCCATAAATAATTCTCAATCCATGTAATGAGATAGGAGTGTAAATTCAGCGCACGAATCTTAATAATAAGACAATCATGCCATACTCTATCAAAAGCTTTAGCAATATCTAAGGAAAAAACGCTTGATTCACCTAGGTTTTCAATGCTTCGCTCCAAACAATGAGTCATGCACGTCATTAGTTCGCCTGAAGAGCGATTTTTACGAAATCCATACTGCACATCGGATAAAAGAACATTCGAGTCCAGATAGTTCATTAGTCTGAAATTAACGATAGATTCCATTACCTTCGATAGAACCGACAACAAAGCAATAGGTCGGTAGTTCGTAGGTGCCGATTTATCACCTTTTTTCGGGACGGGTTGAATATTAGCTATTTTCCAAATGACGGAAAAACACCTGTCTTCATTGAGAGATGAAACAATTTGCTAAGCGGTTTTGCCAAAGTAAGATGACAACTTTTCAATACTAATGGCGGAATACCGTCGGGGCCAGTCGCTTTATTGGGGTCAAGTTCTTTCAGAATCTTTGAAACAACCCGTTTCCGAAAATAGATTTTAGACATACCTGGGCCTAGATTCGGGAGAATTGGGGGGCTTTGATTAGTTAAAGGAAGAGTAGACGCACCAGCGAAATGAGAAGCTAAGAGATTAGCTTTCTCAATATTAGTTCTATAATGAATATCATTATGAAATAAAGAAGGAATAGACGAAGTATTGTCTGCAAAGTTTCTTTTAACTAATGCAGCAAACGACCAAAAGCTTCGACTGTTTGAATCAGAATCCAAAATTTTTCGCATGCTATCTCGAATCTTTAGGTCATATATTATTTTGGACCATTTCAATATAGCGTTTGATCTATTTCTAGCTATTCGAAATTTTACAAGGTTTTCTTCATAAGTGCAATTAACGTAGTCCAAATGGGCTGCTTTTTTACACGCGACTGCTGACCTGCAATGTTCGTTAAACCATTTATTTTTATGAGTATTTTTCTTTATGAGTATTTTAAAGACTTCTCGCCTAGTCACGAGTAGGAGAGTTGTGAGTCGGAAAACAATAAAGCTAATAAAAATAAATTTTTAATATAAAACATTAAAAACGTATTGTGCGTAGTAGTTTGCTTAGATCTGAAACAAAATTCATACTCGCGTTGAATTAATTTTTTTTTGATTTGTTGTATTTTCTTATCACTTGACTTAATTTTTTGCAACAATTTATTACTGTTGACCAATTCACAATAACATAATAATATGAACGAAATCAGAACAAAACTGTAATGCACCATCATTAGTGCTAACTTGATATATCTGCAACAGTATTTTTGGCTCAAAACTAAAAAAAGAAGAGAAACGTTTTTTTTTAAATATCTAAAACTTCTTACATTTCTATACATATGTATTTGCAAATACTATATTGGAATATGGTAACTCTACATATCTTAACGCATAGAGTGAATTAGCGGCTGTGTTTTAGTGATGTCGAAATACTCGGAGAGATAATTTAACTGTCAGAATTCAGATCTGCTATTTTTTTCAATCTCCGAGATATCTTTTTTCTTTGAAGGGTTTTTACGCTCCGATAAATCTCGGATATGATCTTTTTACTCTGAAAAATATACAGAACATTTCTTGGCAGCAGTAGTTGTTTGTTTTTTTTTAAACATGAGACATGTCGACTACTATGGAACATTCATGTGAGAAATAAATCTTTTCTGATATTAAAAAAAAGCAGATAATTTTTTTGATTTGAAAAAAATTATCGGTGTTATCGGATAACTTGGAACTCGGATTTCTCCGACATAAAAAGACATAAAAAACACGGCCAGCGATTGAAAGAAACAAATTTAAAAATTTTAGAAGTTCGATTTCATCATGAACATCAACATTGCTTTTTCGAAGAACAGCACAAAAGCAAATAAGAAAATTTCAGTGAATAATTTTGATAGTTTTGATTCCAACAAGTACTTCATTTAAATAGAGAAACACGAATAAATATAAACCTGGTCCGAGTTAAAATTAGCTTGAAACGACTGGACTACACTCGCTCAAAGAAGTCAATTTGTAATTTTGCTAAAAAAAACCAGGGTTTTCATGTATTGGTGGTTTGACTTTTGACAATCAAAAGCTCCTTCATGAGAGACTGTAGGTAAGCATATTTGTTTTGTTATTTACGCGTAGTACTTGTACTTGTACTTGTTTTTGTTTATTTATTTTTGCTGAGTATCTTGAAAATATTTTTCAACCACACAACTCCTTGGAAACTGAAACAATGCATGAAGATGGATTCCAAGAAAGTGAAGAAATCCCACTAACTACACCTACCGAATTCATGAATGAAATTAAAACCAATATATATCCGAAAATAGCCACAGGCTTTGATCTTATCACTGGAGAAATTCTAAAGAGACTACCGAGAAAAGCCTTAGTGAAACTCACTAACCTAATAAATGCTGCTTTTAGAATCAAATATTTCCCCAGCCTATGGAAAATAGCAGATGTTATCATGATTCCCAAACTAGGGAAGCCACCGCATGAAACTACATCATACAGACCTATATATCAATACTGCCTGTTATGTCTAAACTTTTATAAAAGTTATTGATACAAAGGATAAATCCGATCATTGAGAGGAAAAATTTGATCCCAAATCATCAGTTTGGTTTTCGCACACACCATTCAACAATAGATCAAATATGTACATAACTAGAATAAACAATACTATTAAAAAAGCTTTAGAAGAAAAGAAAATCTGTGCAACCATATTTCTGGATGTCGCACAGGTTTGATAAAGTTCGGTATGAAGGATTGAACTATAAGCTGAGAGCTCTTCTACCTTTACAATATGCAGAAATTCTGAAATCATACCTAAACGACAGATTCTTCAGAATTAAACTAGATAATACATATTCTGAATTGAAACAAATTAAAGCGGGAGTACCTCAAGGCAGTGTGTTAGGACCGATCCTTTACCTATTATACACCAATGATCTTCCTGTATTCGAAAGCAATATTGTAGCGACATTCGCTGATGACACGGCGATACTTGCACGTGGAAAAACCAATGAAGAATCAACGCTGAAGTTACAAACAGCTATTAATAAAATATATAGTTGGACTAAAAAATGGCGAATTAAACTTAATCAAACTAAGTCAGTTCAAATCAATTTCACAAACAAACGGTTGGAATATATTTCGGTTACAATTAATCAAGAAATTGTTCCGTATGCGAACACAGCAAAATATCTCGGCATGACTCTAGATGCAAAACTCCGGTGGAAAGCACAAGTCAAAAAGAAAAAGGAAGAACTTAGACTCAAATATAGAAATATGTATTGGCTGATAGGAAGGAACTCTGCTCTATCAAAACACAACAAGCTTCTACTTTATAAGCAAATATTAAAACCGGTTTGGACTTATGGTATTCAACTTTGGGGTTGTACCAAACAGAGCAACAAGAATATCATCCAGAGATTTCAAGATCTTCATAGAGACCTTAAAATTGTTTTTGTAACCGAGGAAGCTCGGGTTATTGCAGAAAGACACAGAGTAAGACTTCACCAACATGTGAACATGGAGGCAACTAAGCTATTAGACAACAGCAATGTAATACGCAGGCTTAAAAGAACTAAACCGTTTGAATTAATCTAAATAGTAAGAAATTATTTCCACGACAAAGATGTGGCTGTATAGAATGCTTGATTTAACTCAATCATTCTTCAGATCCTATGAAACGCCAATGGGAAGTATTCATATATGAAAACCGTAGCAAATTAAGTTAGATTAAAATTGTTTATGGGTCCAAGTGACTAGATTACAATACCATAAATATGTATTTTTCTTACAGTTTGATCTCCAATTATTTTACCACGGATTCACGACTCGCCAAAACTTTGCAACGGCACAAGAGTCGAGAATCCGTGGTAAAATAATTAGAGATCAAACTGTAAGACAATGTTGTAGCAATCCAGACGAATTAAGTGAGTTTAGGAACTCAGTTAGATAACTACCTTCCTCATCAGTCTCTACAAAGGTATCGATACACTTATATTCAGTGACTATGCCTATTAACATGGCAAATATTTGATTGTTTATTTCGTGGTATTCGGTTCAAAATGTGATCGTTTTGAGAAACAGCCGGATGTATGGAAATTATTAGTTCTGCGGCAGATTTCAAAAATCGATTTCAATTTAATGTAACCATAAAACACGGCTACTAAGCTATCTTTTCCAATTTGAAAACGGGGCGACAATGTCCTCACCCCCAAATTCGTCGCCAAATGGTCCACGAGTACCATTCTAAACACCACTATTCATCTAAGAGACCCCAAAAACTATGGGATTGACACTAATATCGGTCATCCTCCCCACACCGGGGAGACAACTCACCCATAAGGGTGTCCTACCAAAACTATTAATCTCAGTGGCCCCGACAACTATTGAATCAACACTAATATCGGTCAACCCCCGTCAGTTATCGACCCCATCCCTCTAGAGCTATCTTACCAACACCATTCAAATCAACGACCCCGAAAACCATAGAATCGACACTAATATCGGTCACGCCCTCCACCACAGTTATCGACCCTATCCCCCTGTCTTGCCACCCGCACCACCTATATTTCATTCCAGATAGTAACTAATATGTATACCAAGTTTGGTTGAAATGGGTCAAGGCGTTCCAGAGCTAGTAGGCACAAATATACAAATAAATTCTCTATTTTATGTACATATATAGATAGATAATATATAATATCCAATAATAATGTATAATAATACATATACATTAATATTTATTCGAATGAGGAATTAATCGTTTCCTCATTCGAATAATTCTTCTTTAATTGTTTATGGGTCCAAGTGACTAGATTACAATACCATAAATATGTATTTTTCTTACAGTTTGATCTCCAATTATTTTACCACGGATTCACGACTCGCCAAAACTTTGCAACGGCACAAGAGTCGAGAATCCGTGGTAAAATAATTAGAGATCAAACTGTAAGACAATGTTGTAGCAATCCAGACGAATTAAGTGAGTTTAGGAACTCAGTTAGATAACTACCTTCCTCATCAGTCTCTACAAAGGTATCGATACACTTATATTCAGTGACTATGCCTATTAACATGGCAAATATTTGATTGTTTATTTCGTGGTATTCGGTTCAAAATGTGATCGTTTTGAGAAACAGCCGGATGTATGGAAATTATTAGTTCTGCGGCAGATTTCAAAAATCGATTTCAATTTAATGTAACCATAAAACACGGCTACTAAGCTATCTTTTCCAATTTGAAAACGGGGCGACAATGTCCTCACCCCCAAATTCGTCGCCAAATGGTCCACGAGTACCATTCTAAACACCACTATTCATCTAAGAGACCCCAAAAACTATGGGATTGACACTAATATCGGTCATCCTCCCCACACCGGGGAGACAACTCACCCATAAGGGTGTCCTACCAAAACTATTAATCTCAGTGGCCCCGACAACTATTGAATCAACACTAATATCGGTCAACCCCCGTCAGTTATCGACCCCATCCCTCTAGAGCTATCTTACCAACACCATTCAAATCAACGACCCCGAAAACCATAGAATCGACACTAATATCGGTCACGCCCTCCACCACAGTTATCGACCCTATCCCCCTGTCTTGCCACCCGCACCACCTATATTTCATTCCAGATAGTAACTAATATGTATACCAAGTTTGGTTGAAATGGGTCAAAGCGTTCCAGAGCTAGTAGGCACAAATATACAAATAAATTCTCTATTTTATGTACATATATAGATAGATAATATATAATATCCAATAATAATGTATAATAATACATATACATTAATATTTATTCGAATGAGGAATTAATCGTTTCCTCATTCGAATAATTCTTCTTTAACGTGCCTCCATCCGCGATACAACTTGATTTTAAATTAAATTAAAACATCTTGTGCTAGCAATCAAAATAATTTTTTAAAACTTGTAATTCTGTTTTTTCGTTGTGTGAATTCATGTGCCCTCATGGCCCGGGGCAATACATAATTGGAGCTCGGAAATTCCTATTATTCTACTTGGAATCCGAGCAACAGTAAAGGAAGATCTGAAGTGCTCGCCAGCTGAAATGGTTTACGGACAAACCATCAAGCTACCCGGTGAGTTCTACGTCGAGAATCTTTACCTTTACCAACCGAAGACACAGTGGTCGACCAACTGTACAAACAATGCATAACCTCATTCCAACCTCACCTCGTTCGAACAAACAAGATAATATCTTTGTCTCCAATTCACTGAACAATTGCAATTTTGTTTTCATATGAACAGACAAGGTTCGCACGGGCTTATCACCTACTTACGAATGCCCATACAAAATCATACGACGTTTTCGAAAACAATTCATCGTTTCCATTAATGGTAAAAATCAATCCATTTCCATTGATTGAATCAAACCGGCATACGGCATACTCAATTCAGATGATCAAATAGCATACATGCTTAAACACAAAGTCGTACACTTGCCGAATAGTTTCACATTCTCAAGGAGGGGATATTGCGGGGGGTCCTGTAGCGACTCAATATTATATTGATTTAATTGTTAATCACTACAATTAATAATTCATAATTATACGCACCAACAGAATAAATTTATTTTCATTATTCACCACAATTCAAAGTAAATAACATTCAATTGTCCGCAACTTCATTACTCAATTCAAAAATTCATTCAACGCATCGTGTATACTCAGTTGCGTTTACCTCGATTACATGACAGACAGCCGCAACGCGCCCTTGTTTGTTCATCGTCGTGTTCATTTTGGTTCATCCATACCAAAAATCGTTTTCGTTTTTGATTTAGCGGACATGTTTTACTAATTAGAATTCAGGCGTCATCGAGACAACATTTTGGTCAAGATACTATAGACTGTGGTGAATTCTATTAAATTCATATTAAGTGTGTAAAATTCTTTATAGTTTAATTATAGACAAACAAATTAAAATCGTTTAGTTGTAAAAAAAAACTTTATAAACTATAAAAATAATTGTGATAACCTAAATTGATATTAATTAATAACTTGTACGAAAGTGACGAATTTGTAGATGCACAGGAAGAAGTTCAAGAGGAACCGCTCCAAGACGAACTGAATGAGCTAATGCTAGCATTCCACCACGATACTTGGATTACTTCGTCAGATTTTAAAGAGATAAAAGTGTGGAGAACCAGATCTATAATCCTCTCCTTTTATTATATCTATCTCTCTCTTTTATTTGCCTCACCAAACAAGTCTCGACCTCAGTCTTGATTTATATTTCATAGAGTTAAGTTCTAATAAAATATCATTCGAATTACACGTTACTTTGGAGTATATTGAAGTACACGATAAAAATATTTATAAAAAAAGTTCCAATAAAAAAACAAAAAAGGCTTTTATATTTTTTTAAATTTTGTAACAATTGCACAAAATATATTATTTAATGTTTATGTGCCTGTGTTTTTAATTATATCTATTCAAGTACGATTATGTTCTTATACTTTTATTATTTTATTACATATACACCAAGCCTTAAATATACTGCAATAATCAACGGAAAATCCGTCGGTTTCTTTGTGTATTATATAATTATCAGATTTAACTTTAGCTTTTAATTTGGAAGCAAGGAAATCTATTGAAAAGAAGTACTAAATGTTATTATTTAAGTTTTGTTTTTTTCACATACCTACATAATTAAGATTAAGATAACTTTTGGGAAAATTTTGGGAAATATAAAAATTCTTTGCTAATAATTTTAGATAATGTGATATGGTAATAATATTCAACACAGAAAATATTCGGAAACAAGAAAAAACCGGGAAAAAGTTACATATGAAGAAGTGCCATGATTAGGTACGTCCGGACTTATTAACATGTAAATGAATTTAACAAACAACCCATAAAAATTTAAATTTTTCGTGTAAGTTCTCTAATCAGGAATACACAATGTGCAGTTGAATAAAACCGGGTAAATTTTTTAAAATTTTTTGTTTTTTTCACATACCTACATAATTAAGATTAACTTTTGGGAAAATTTTGGGAAATATAAAAATTCTTTGCTAATAATTTTAGATAATATGATATGATAATAATATTGAACACAGAAAATATTCGGAAACAGGAAAAAAACGGGAAAAAGTAACTTATGAAGAAGTGCCATTATTAGGTACGTCCGGACTTATTAACATGTAAATGAATAAAACAAGCAACCCATTTTTTTTTTAAAATTTTTGTTAGAGAGCCCCCCGACCACGGGCCCATTTCACTTCCAAATTTTTACAAAAAGTGTTGTCCATCGGAGATACACATGCATATAAGATTTGAAGAAAATCGGGTACTTTTTTCATAAAATTTGTATGGGTGTCCCCCAACCCAGCGGCCCGGCCCGATCACTACCAAATTTTTACAGAAAGCGTATAAATTTTTTAAAAAATTTGTATTGGAGCACCCCGACCCCGAGGCCCCAGGTGCCCAAATAGAAAGTATTGTCATGGGAAATACACATGAGTGCAAAGTTTGAATAAAATCGGGCTTTAGCAAGTGTGTTAAAAATTTATCACAAGATTCTGCCCACCAGCCAGGCAGCCAGCCACGGGCACGCGATGTTAATATAGAGAATTTAAAAAGAATCCTTTTTTTCGCGAAGAAATTAAATTAATATAGGATCGTTTCGATTTTTAATTACTGTATAATAGTAGTATTAATTACTAGCTTTGTGTAGTATAGTAGTACGGCCGGTGAAATACCATTATTATACTGCAATATTACAATTGCAGAATTTCAGCAGCACTGGTCACGAGCATGTGATTAGTTGGCAATAAGTTGTTTACTTACAGTTCTAACATTTAAAGGCTTTTCACCTAGTCGCGAGTAGGTAAGTTGCCTACTATATATGAAAAGAGCGAACCGGTTCGGAAAAAGCGACAATTTTGTAGTACATACAATAACACTAACCCAAAGAAAGAAAAACACATAAAACAACAATAAAATTTTATGCTATACACCTCACATTTCAACCCTTATTTGTGACCAAATCTTCCTACTGCCCAATCTTTTTATGTCTATAGATTATTGTGAGAGGGGACACAAATGTCTGACAAGCATTTATGACTATCATCATCATCATATTTGTCTCTACAACCAATGTCCGGCCTGTCCTCCCGCAAAAAATCCCTCCACTGGTCCCGATTTCAAGCCGATGTTATCCAGTTTGGCATCCCTAAACTCTGGGCGTCCTGATCTTCGAGTGTAGGCTTGGCCGACCTCGCTGTCGTGTTCTATAAATCCTAACGCAAAGGACTTTCCGAGCAGAATACTTTTCGCAAACTCGAGCTAGGTGTCCTGCCCACCGGAGCCTACCGAGCTTAATTTTCTTCGCGATGTCGACATCGCGGTAACGCTCGTAGATCTCATCATTATAGAGTCTCCGGAATCGTCCCTCATATTTGGGGCCACCAATTCTCCATATGACTTTTCTCTCGAAGGCGGCTAAGAGGTCAGAATGCTTTCTGCTAAGCACCCAAGTCCCGGAACTATATGTAAGTACTAGTATGACCATTGTCTTTTACACCAGCAGCTTAGATGTCATGGTTTAATTCCTGGATTTGAAGAATCTTAACAGACTAAAGTAGGCATTGTTTGGTTTAAGCAACCGTGCGCGTGTTTCTGGTTCCATGCTGTTATCGTTACTATTTTACTATTTCACTATTTAAATTAAGGAACCAATGCTGGATCTTCTTCTGTCAATGTCGTCTGCGTAATCCAGTATCTGAATGGACACATACCGGATTGTTCCCCCGCCTATACGTCTGAGTCTCGGATCATTTTCTTCACTGCCAGGTTGAAGAGGACGTAGGCCAGTCAATCCCGATGTGTATAGTGTTCATAGTGTCTTCGGTCATTGGTGAAGCTCCAATTAGTTAGTTAGCTGGCCATTTAGCAACTCATGAAAGTGCTCATCCCATCGCTCTAAGATGCCTTTGATATCGGTGATCAGAATACCCTTCTTGTCTTTGCAGTATATATTTCGTGGTACTGACACTTTGGTAGAACTTCCGTGCCTGTTACGGTTCTCGCTCTCTGTACTGTTCTAGTTAACGGACGAGATTTTTGTCCCAGGATGCTGACGCATGCGCATAACTTGATTTTGTTCTTCTGTCAACAACAGTGCTGCTGTTAACATTTTTGAAACGGAGTATATTAGAGGTTCTTGGGAGTATATTGAAGTACACGATAAAAATATTGATAAAAATGGTTGCAATAGAAAACAAAAAAGGCTTTTATATTACAAACATTTTTTTTATTTTTTTTTTTTGCACTTTTTTGCTATTGCACAAAAAAAATAGGATAGTGTCGATTTTTAATTCCTTCATAAAAGTAGTATAAAGTACTAGCTTTTGGTAGTATATTACTACGGCCGATGAAATAGTACTATATTACTGATTGAAGTACGTACAGCAGCACTGGTCCCGGGTATTTGATTAGTTTACAAGATGCTGTTTGACATTTAAAGACTTCTCGCCTAGTCAAGAGTAGGAGAGTTGTGAGTCGGAAAACAATAAAGCTAATAAAAATAAATTTTTAATTTAAAACATTAAAAACGTATTTTGCGTAGTAGTTTGCTTAGATCTGAAACAAAATTCATACTCGCGTTGAATAAAATTTTTTTTTTGATTTGTTGTATTTTCTTATCACTTGACTTAATTTTTTGCAACAATTTATTACTGTTGACCAATTCACAATTACATAATAATATGAACGTAATCAAAACAAAACTGTAATGCATCATCATTAGTGCTAACTTGATATAACTGCAACAGTATTTTTGGCTCAAAACTATAAAAAGAAGAGAATCGTTTTTTTAAAATATCTAAAACTTCTTACATTTCTATACATATGTATTTGCAAATACTATATTGGAATATGGTAACTCTACATATCTAAACGCATAGAGTAAATTAGCGGCTGTGTTTTAGTGATGTTGGAATACTCGGAGAGATAATTTAACTGTCAGAATTCAGATCTGCTATTTTTTTCAATCTCCGAGATATCTTTTTTCTTTGAAGGGTTTTTACGCTCCGATAAATCTCGGATATGATCTTTTTACTCTGAAAAATATACAGAAAATTTCTTGACAGCAGTAGTTGTTTGTTTTTTTAAACATGAAACATGTCGACTACTATGGAACATTCATGTGAGAAATAAATCTTTTCAGATATTAAAAAAAAACCAGATAAATGATCAGAGAAAAAAATTATCGGTGTTATCGGATAACTTGGAACTCGGATTTCTCCGACATTAAAAGACATAAAAAACACGGCCAGCGATTGAAAGAAACAAATTTAAAAATTTTAGAAGTTCGATTTCGTCATGAACATCAACATTGCTTTTTCGAAGAACAGCACAAAAGCAAATAAGAAAATTTCAGTGAATAATTTTTATAGTTTTGATTCCAACAAGTACTTCATTTAAATAGAGAAACACGGATAAATATAAACCTGGTCCAAGTTAAAATTAGCTTGACACGACTGGACTACACTCGCTCAAAGAAGTCGATTTGTAATTTTGCTAAAAAAACCAGGGTTTTCATGTATTGGTGGTTTGATTTTTGACAATCAAAAGCTCCTTCATGAGAGACTGTAGGTAAGCATATTTGTTTTTTTATTTACGCGTAGTACTTGTACTTGTACTTGTTTTTGTTTATTTATTTTTGCTGAGTATCTTGAAAATATTTTTCAATCACACAACTCCTTGGAAACTGAAATAATGCATGAAGATGTATTCCAAGAAAGTGAAGAAGTCCCACTAACTACACCTACCGAATTCATGAATGAAATTAAAACGAATATATATCCGAAAATAGCCACAGGCTTTGATCTTATCACTGGAGAAATTCTAAAGAGACTACCGAGAAAAGCCTTAGTGAAACTCACTAACCTAATAAATGCTGCTTTTAGAATCAAATATTTCCCCAGCCTATGGAAAATAGCAGATGTTATCATGATTCCCAAACCAGGGAAGCCACCGCATGAAACTACATCATACAGACCTATATCAATACTGCCTGTTATGTCTAAACTTTTAGAAAAGTTATTGATAAAAAGGTTAAATCCGATCATTGAGAGGAAAAATTTGATCCCAAATCATCAGTTTGGTTTTCGCACACAGCATTCAACAATAGATCAAATACATAGAATAAACAATACTATTAAAAAAGCTTTAGAAGAAAAGAAAATCTGTGCAACCATATTTCTGGATTTCGCAAAGGTTTGATAAAGTTCGGCATGAAGGATTGAACTATTAGCTGAGAGCTCTTCTACCTTTACAATATGCAGAAATTCTGAAATCATACCTAAACGACAGATTCTTCAGAATTAAACCAGATAATACATATTCTGAATTGAAACAAATTAAAGCGGGAGTACCTCAAGGCAGTGTGTTAGGACCGATCATTTACCTATTATACACCAATGATTTTCCTGTATTCGAAAGCAATATTGTAGCGACATTCGCTGATGACACGGCGATACTTGCAGTTGGAAAAACTGGACTAAAAAATGGCGAATTAAACTTAATCAAACTAAGTCAGTTCACATAAATTTCACAAACAAACGGTTGGAATATATTCCGGTTACAATTAATCAAGAGATTGTTCCATATGCGAACACAACAAAATATCTCGGCATGACTCTAGAAAACTTCGGTGGAAAGCACATGTCAAAAAGAAAAAGGAAGAACTCAAATCTCAAATATAGCAATATTTATTGGCTGGTAGGAAGGAACTCTGCTCTATCAACACACAACAAGCTTCTACGTTATAAGCAAATATTAAAACCGGTTTGGACTTATGGTATTTAACTTTGGGGTTGTACCAAACAGAGCAACAAGAATATCATCCAGAGATTTCAAAATAAGGTATTAAGGAACATCGTTGATGCACCGTGGTACGTCCGAAACAAAGATCTTCATAGAGACCTTAAAATTTGTTTTTGTAACCGAGGAAGCTCGGGTTATTGCAGAAAGACACAGAGTAAGACTCCACCAACATGTGAACATGGAGGCAACTAAGCTATTAGACAACAGCAATGTAATACGCAGGCTTAAAAGAACTAAACCGTTTGAATTAATCTAAATAGTAAGAAATAATTTCCACGACAAAGATGTGGCTGTATAGAATGCTTGATTTTACTCAATCATTCTTCAGATCCTATGAAACGCCAATGGGAAGTATTCATAGATGAAAACCGTAGCAAATTAAGTTAGATTAAAATTGTTTATTAGTTCAAGTGACTAGATTACAATACCATAATTATGTATTTTTCTTACAGTTTGATCTCCAAATATTTTACCATGGATTCTATATAAAATCGACACTTATATCGGTCACCGCCCCCCGCAGTTATCGACAACATCCCCCTAGAGCTGTCTTACCATCCCATTCAACTAAGCGACCCCGAAAATCATAGAATCAACACTAATATCGGTAACCCCGCCCCCCCCCCTCATTTATCGACACCATCCCCCTAGAGCTGTCTTACCATCCCATTCAACTAAGCGACCCCGAAAATCATAGAATCAACACTAATATCGGTAACCCCGCCCCCACTCATTTATAGACCCCATCTCCCTAGAGCTGTCTTGCCATCACCATCAACTCAGCTACCCCAAAAAACATAGCATCGACACTAATATCGGTCACTCCCCCTCAGTTATCGACCCTATCCCCCTAGAGCTGTCTTACCATCACCGTTCAACTCAGCTACCTCGAAAACCATAGAATCGACACTAACATCGGTCACCCCCCCTCAACCGTTATCGACCCCACACTACTAGCATTATTCTTCTCGGCAATTCATAAAACGGTGGGTCCCACACTACTATCAGCTGCCATGCCTCACCCAGCAAAAAACGTGCTACCCCCACCACCTATATTTGATTCCAGATAGTAACTTATATGTATACCAAGTTTGGTTGAAATGGGTCAAGGCGTTTCTATTTTATATACATATATATATAATATATAATATACAATAATAATGTATAATAATACATATACATTAATATTTATTCGAATGAGGAATTAATCGTTTCCTCATTCGAATAATTCTTCTTTAACGTGCCTCCATCCGCGATACAACTTGCTTTTAAATTAAATTAAAACATCTTGTGCTAGCAATCAAAATATTTTTTTAAAACTTGTAATTCTGTTTTTTCGTTGTGTGAATTCATGTGCCCTCATGGCCCGGGGCAATACATAATTAGAGCTCGGAAATTCCTATTATTCTACTTGGAATCCGAGCAACAGTAAAGGAAGATCTGAAGTGCTCGCCAGCTGAAATGGTTTACGGACAAACCATCAAGCTACCCGGTGAGTTCTTCGTCGAGAATCTTTACCTTTACCAACCGAAGACACAGTGGTCGACCAACTGTACAAACAATGCATAACCTCATTCAAACCTCACCTCGTTCGAACAAACAAGATAATATCTTTGTCTCCACTTCACTGAACAATTGCAATTTTGTTTTCATACGAACAGACAAGGTTCGCACGGATTTATCACCTACTTACGAATGCCCATACAAAATCATACGACGTTTTCGAAAACAATTCATCGTTTCCATTAATGGTAAAAATCATACCATTTCCATTGATATCATACCATTTCCATTGATCGAATCAAACCGGCATACGGCATACTCAACTCAGATGATCAAATAGCAGACATGCTTAAGCACAAGGTCGTACACTTTGCCGAATAGTTTCACATTCTCAAGGAGGGGATATTGCGGGGGAGTCCTGTAGCGACTCAATATTATATTGATTTAATTGTTAATCACTACAATTAATAATTAATAATTATACGCACCAACAGAATAAATTTATTTTCATTATTCACCACAATTCAAAGTTAATAACATTCAATTGTCCGCAAATTCATTACTCAATTCAAAAATTCATTCAACGTATTGTATATACTCAGTTGCATACGGCATACTCAACTCAGATGATCAAATAGCAGACATGCTTAAGCACAAGGTCGTACACTTTGCCGAATAGTTTCACATTATCAAGGAGGGGATATTGCGGGGGAGTCCTGTAGCGACTCAATATTATATTGATTTAATTGTTAATCACTACAATTAATAATTCATAATTATACGCACCAACAGAATAAATTTATTTTCATTATTCACCACAATTCAAAGTAAATAACATTCAATTGTCCGCAACTTCAATACTCAATTCAAAAATTCATTCAACGTATCGTATATACTCAGTTGCGTTTACCTAGATTACATGACAGACAGCCGCAACGCGCCCTTGTTTGTTCATCGTCGTGTTCATTTTGGTCCATACCAAAAATCGTTTTCGTTTTTGATTTAGCGGACATGTTTTACTAATTAGAATTCAGGCTTCATCGAGACAACATTTTGGTCAAGATACAATAGACTGTGGTGAATTCTATTAAATTTATATTAAGTGTGTAAAATTCTTTATAATTTAATTATAGACAAACAAATAAAAATCGTTTAATTGTAAAAAAAAACTTTATAAACTATAAAAATAATTGTGATAACCTAAATTGATATTAATTAATAACTTGTACGAAAGTGACGAATTTGTAGATGCACAGGAAGAAGTTCAAGAGGAACCGCTCCAAGATGAACTTGTAGCGTACCATCGGATTCTAATTTCTTTTTCGTAAGGAAATGTCAATCTGGCAAATACAGAAAAACGAGTCATCGAACGCACCTCCGAATTCCAATTTCATTCGTTGTAAGGGAATGTCAATGCGGCGAATAAAAAACTACTCATTGGGTACTTACTTGTCAAGTCGTTTTCTTTTTACGATTTTTTCATATTCATTCTTTCTAACTTTTACTAGTGGCTACTACCTTCTCTTTGCGAGCAAAAACAAAAAAACATAAAAAAGTTTTATTTTGTGAAAGTAAAAACGTGTATATAAATAATTGTTTTTTTAATTAATAAAATTGTTTAATAAAAATTGATTTATCCTTTTTTTATTGACAAAGCAAATATATAACCATCATCACTTTGTGGTTAGAAAGTTCTGGTTCTGAAAAGTCGCTGAAAGCGTTGGCATCCAACGTAATATATATTTGGAAAAATCACTGCAAGCGTTTGCATCTATTGTAAACCATTATTTTTGGAGTTTGGCCCAGGTGATTGTTTCTTTGCATCAACAAATATTTATTGTCGGAACGTGTCTTTGGAGTCAGATGCGAGCAGGTTTGCTGCAAGTCACAAGAGGGATTTACACATGTGTGGTGCTCCAGCTTCGGGGTCACCCACCAACGCCATCCAGTGTACACCACACCACACATGTCAACAACCAAAAAGTGGTAACCCCGACGTTCCTACACAATAAATTCGGACGTAAATTAAATTCAGTGGGCATAGAACTTTTTGAGGTTAAACCCAGCACATGGCAATTTACATCAGTATAGTAAAATGTACCAGCATTAACAACGGCGGCTACGTAATCCAGCACGTGTCAATTTACATCCGTACACAATTACTCAGTTTCAACTACGATTGGGTTTCGAATTGGACGAGCAACAACAACTGCAACAGCAGCAACAAGTCTCACAAAATCAGCAACAACTAATCAATCACCAGAGGCTTCCGAGCAGCACTCAGGCAGCTGTTCCACATCAATCGAACATTTCAAATTCGGTACCATTCTATCAGCAACAACAACAACAGCATCAATTTGTTTCTTTTTTGGCGGACGGCCATTATTAGCATAAAAACCGTGAGTAGTTTTCTCTATTTTATACGTGCATTGACATTTTACACAGCCAACTTAAATTTGAGTAGCGATTTTGGAATTTTTATTTTTTCAAACTAATTTTACTATCACGTTCGTGTGTATTTCATTGTCTGCATCGATTCTTTTCGTTTTTACGCAATTACAATTTGTATAAATCAAACAAAATATATAACGGTAATTTCAATGTCCGGCAATAATACACCTCCACTTGCGGGGTCTGGTCTGGGCGTTTCAGCGGGTCCAAATCCTGCGGAGCTCATTGAGCAACTAAGCGCGATGCTCGAAACGGCACGTTTGTCACAAATGGACGTTAACAAATTGCCTGACGACAACGACACAAAGACTGGCGTAATTACAAAATCCAGACAGTCAACTGACACACACATTAATCGCATAGCGTTCAAAACACCACAGCCTCTCTTTCAACAAAATCCGTCAGTATGGTTCAATATTCTTGAGCAACTATTCCAAATTTCGGATATTTCGACTGAGGGTACAAAATATTCGCATGCTCTTAGTGCACTCGACCCGCGTCTCCACAATACGTTTGCAGATCTCATATTACGGGACAAGGGTGACAAACCATACACGTCTTTTCGCGACGAAGTAATTCGTGTCCTCGGTGATTCGAAAAAAGCAAAAATTAACAACATTTTACACGGTCTTTCGCTGGGTGACAAAAAACCGTCACAACTGTTAAGTGAATTCAAGCTTAATGCTGGTAGGGATTTCGCCGATAAGACAATCCAACAACTATGGATGTCGCGTCTACCGCAACAGGTCCAAATGGTACTCACACCGTTTGAAAACGACGTTGATCTGACTACATTGGCTGAACGTGCCGATGCCGTTTTCGAGACAATGTCGCAATCGCGAATTAACGCTATTAATGGGATTTCTCCACAAGTGTCGTCCACTAGCTCCGCAGCCAATCAGGCGCTCAATTCCGAAGGTTTGCTGGACCGTTTTCGAAACAGCATTATCGGCGAAGTCAAACAATTGATTGGGACTAGCGATAGTAAATCGGCTAATGCAAGGTCACGTTCACCGTCGAGTTCTAACCAGTACGGTACACGCAGTCGGTCTAGTTCTTTACGCCGGCTTAACAGCAAATATAAAACTTGCTATTATCATTATAAGTTTGGTGATAAGGCTCGGAAGTGCATCGAAGGATGTACTTTTCAGTCGGAAAACAATAATGGTAATAACCAAGACCCAGCTCGGTCTAAACAAAATTTTTAAAGTGTCATCAAACGTTGGCGACAGTCACTGATGGCACCACTTCCAGTCGCCTTATTATTTTCGATTCTACAAACAATTTAAAGTTTTTAATCGATACCGGCGCAGACTTGTCTATCAAACCAGCAAAAGCGACATCAACGCTTAATCTTTACGCGGCTAATGGCACACCTGTATCAGCGTATGGTACCAAATTATTAAAAATCGACATTGGTTTACGTCGCGAATTTCGCTGGGAATTTGTCATCGCAGACGTTGCGACGCCTATACTTGGCGCTGATTTTTTAAGACATACGGGTTTAATAGTCGACATTAGCAAACGGAAGATCATAGATCCGGTGACTTCACTGTCTGTTACTGGACTAATTACACGCATGGCAACGCAAGGTTTGTCTTATATTAACCAGACAACAGTTCCATCAAAAGTTCGCGACCTGCTTAAGCAATTCCCAGAGATAACAAATCGCTCATTAAGCAGCACCGTTATCAAACATAATGTCACGCATCGATTAGAAACAACTGGTCAGCCACTTTTCGCGAAAACACGTCGTTTAGCACCGGATAAACTCCTTATCGCAAAAGCTGAATTCGACAATATGTTGGCACAAGACATTTGCCGTCCTAGCAAAAGTCCCTGGGCAAGTCCTCTTCACCTTGTTTTGAAAAAGAATGGGGACTGGAGACCATGTGGTGATTACCGTGCGCTAAATCGAGTTACAGTTCCTGACAGATACCCCATTCCGAATCTATTGGACTTTTCTTATCAACTCGCGGGTTGTACAGTTTTCTCGACTATCGACCTGGTTCAAGCGTACCATCAAATCCCGATCGAACCATCACATGTCTCCAAGTCAGCAATCTCAACACCTTTTGGCCTTTTCGAATTTACCAAAATGACTTTTGGGCTAAGAAATGCTGCACAGTCTTTTCAAAGACTAATGCACTCTGTTTTATTTGGCCTCAAATTCTGTTTTGTCTATCTGGATGATATTCTAGTCGCTTCCAAGTCTTTTGAAGACCATCTCGAACACCTCAAAACCGTTTTTAAAAAACTGTCAGAACATGGTTTGATCATTAATTCCGACAAATGCGCCTTTGCATTACACGAAATTAAGTTCCTCGGTCATCTTATCAACGAGCAAGGCATACTCCCACTTCCAGACAAAGTTCATGTCATTAAAAACTTCGAACGGCCGGTAATGGTTAATCAACTCAAACGATTCTTGGGAATGATTAATTTTTACAGACGTTTTATTCCTAGCGCTGCTGAAGACCAAGCTGTACTTAATAACTTCTTGAAAGGTTACAAGAAGAACAGCAAAACTCCAGTCGATTGGACTTCAACATCTATAGACGCTTTTAACACTTGCAAGGAGAAACTATGTCAAGCGACACTACTTGCACACCCAATCCCCGACGCTCGTTTAGCAGTTATGGTTGACGCATCCGATCATGCAATCGGAGCAGTGGTGCAGCAGTTTGTCTCGAGTGCATGGCAGCCGCTAAGTTTTTTCTCTGTGCGTCTTAGCGAGACGCAACAACGTTACAGCGCTTACGATAGAGAGCTGCTTGCAGCATACTCTAGCATAAAACACTTTCGGCATCTTCTCGAAGGTCGTAGTTTCACTCTGTTCACCGACCACAAACCTCTGGTTTACGCATTTTATCAGAATACCGATAAAGCATCTCCGCGTCAATTTCGACATCTGGACTTTATCGGTCAATTCACGACTGATATCCAACACATCTCCGGCGTTAACAACGTCGTTGCAGATACCTTATCTCGTATAGATCAAATTTCTATTCCTGAAAGCATTGACTATACAACAATTGCTGAAGCACAAAACAATGACGCTGAATTCCGAGAACTCTTGCAAAGTGACAACACGACATTAAAATTCAAGCAAGTTCCAATAACGTTTAATTCCAATAAACATATTTATTGCGATATTTCGACTGGCATACCTCGTCCTTTTATTCCGTTGAACTTCCGGAAGCAAATTTTCGAATCCTTTCACAACCTGTCGCACCCTGGTATCCAAGCCACAACCAATATTTTAACTAAAAATGTTATCTGGCCCTCGTTACGAAAGGATTCGAAGGTTTTCATTCAACAATGTGTTCACTGTCAAAAGTCGAAGGTTTCAAGGCACACCAAGTCACCTCTCAGCAATTTCACATTAGCTTCGCAACGTTTTGCCGAGATACATCTAGACATTATTGGTCCTTTGCCAATTTCTGATAACCAACGTTATTGCGTCACGCTAATCGATCGTTTCACGCGTTGGCCTGAAGCGGTTCCTGTACCGGACATATCGGCTGCCACCGTAGCGTTCGCCGTTTATTCAACATGGATATCCCGTTTTGGCGTTCCGGTTTCCATTCTTACAGATCAGGGAACTCAGTTCGAATCCGAACTTTTCAACGAGTTATCTAAATTGCTAGGTTTCAAACGAATAAGAACCACGGCTTATAACCCTAAGTGTAACGGCATGGTTGAGAGATGGCACCGCTCTCTCAAGGCTGCAATTATGTGTCACGAGCGAGCCGACTGGACGAACATACTTCCCACAGTCATGTTAGGACTACGATCATCGTTCAGCGATGAATTACAAGCATCATGTGCTGAACTTGTTTACGGGACAACAATCCGATTACCAGGCCAATTCCTGTGTAACTCAAATACGGTTCCGCAAAGTGATTTTGTGAGACAGTTAAAGGGACACTTTTCCGAACTGAAACCAACACCTGCATCTCGGCATTGCTCTGAAAAAACATTCGTTAGTCATGAGTTGAAAACTTGTACTCGTAAATCATTACAACCACCGTACACTGGTCCGCATCGTGTAATCAAGCGCGGTGACAAAAATGTCATGATCGAGTTTAACAACAGGCAGGTCAACGTCAGCATCGACCGACTTAAGCCTTGTTTCACGACAACTTCGACATCAGACCAACAAGCTCCCACGCAAAACTCTGACACGTCCCTAGACCACAGACAGACGGATATCCAGTTACAAACTAAGTCGGCAAAAAAACACGTTACGTTTCTTGAGCCCGAAAAAATTGAACAGTTGCCTCTCCGCTCTGGCAGCGGGCGTCAGATAAAGACTCCGGCGCGCCTTTTGGACTCGTTATCTCGCTCAGGCTACGCTTTCGCTGGGGAGGGAGTATTGTAGCGTACCACCGGATTCTAATTTCTTTTTCGTAAGGAAATGTCAATCCGGCAAATACAGAAAAACGAGTCATCGAACGCACCTCCGAATTCCAATTTCATTCGTTGTAAGGGAATGTCAATGCGGCGAATAAAAAACTACTCATTGGGTACTTACTTGTCAAGTCGTTTTCTTTTTACGATTTTTTCATATTCATTCTTTCTAACTTTTACTAGTGGCTACTACCTTCTCTTTGCGAGCAAAAACAAAAAAACATAAAAAAGTTTTATTTTGTGAAAGTAAAAACGTGTATATAAATAATTGTTTTTTAATTAATAAAATTGTTTAATAAAAATTGATTTATCCTTTTTTTATTGACAAAGCAAATATATAACCATCATCACTTTGTGGTTAGAAAGTTCTGGTTCTGAAAAGTCGCTGAAAGCGTTGGCATCCAACGTAATATATATTTGGAAAAATCACTGCAAGCGTTTGCATCTATTGTAAACCATTATTTTTGGAGTTTGGCCCAGGTGATTGTTTCTTTGCATCAACAAATATTTATTGTCGGAACGTGTCTTTGGAGTCAGATGCGAGCAGGTTTGCTGCAAGTCACAAGTGGGATTTACACATGTGTGGTGCTCCAGCTTCGGGGTCACCCACAAACGCCATCCAGTGTACACCACACCACACATGACACCAACCAAAAACTGAACGAGCTAATGCTAGCATTCCACCACGATACTTGGATGACTTCGTCAGATTTTAAAGAGGGAAAAGTGTGAAGAACCAGATCTATAATCCTCTCCTTTTATTATATCTATCTATCTCTTTTATTTTCCTCTCACCAAACAAGTCTCGACCTCAGTCTTGATTTATATTTCATAGAGTTAAGTTCTAATAAAATATAATTCGAATTACTACCTAGTTACAACAAGTATATTACACGTTACCTTGGAGTATATTGAAGTACACGATAAAAATATTTATAAAAAAAGTTCCAATAGAAAAACAAAAAAGGCTTTTATATTTTTTTAAATTGATTTTTGTCTTTTTAACAATTGCACAAAATATATTATTTAATGTTTATGTGCCTGTGTTTTTAATTATATCTATTCAAGTACGATTATGTATAAGAATACTTTTATTATTTTATTACATATACACCAACTGAATACAAAAGCCTTAAATATACTGCAATAATCAACGGAAAAATCCGTCGGTTTCTTTGTGTATTATATAATTATCAGATTTAACTTTAGCTTTTAATTCTAAATCTATTGAAAATAAGTACTAAATGTTATTATTTACGTTTTGTTTTTTTTACGTACCTACATAATTAAGATTACGATAAGTTTTGGGAAAATTTTGGGAAATATAAAAATTCTTTGCTAATAATTTTAGATAATGTGATATGATAATAATATGGGAACGGATTTTGTTGACATTAAAAATATAAAAAAGGCAAATTTAGGTGGCAAAAAAGGCAAAATTAGACGGAAAAAAGGCATTTCATAAAAAAAATTTTTAATGATTATAATAGCACTGTACAACCATTAACATTTTGAAATTTTCTGGCAACAATCGCCTGCGATTGTCCCTCAGGAGAGCCTTGAACGTGCTGAAGGATCTCTCAACGTGGGCAGAAACGGGTGGAACCCAATTAAAAGACGGCACGTCGTTGACTTCAATATTTGATGGCAACTTGGAGTTTGCAGCACCATTGACTACATTGTTTATTTGTTTAATTATCTCGAGTCCTTCATTTGCAGAAAAAACTGTGTTGAACTTTTTCATCACATCTTCAGCAACTGGCCCTTTCGCTTTCTGCAATTTATTCTCCATTTTAATCAAAATATTCAAAATTTCTTCAGTCGGCCTTCCTAAATATTTCATTAAAAATTTTGCATTAACAATAAATATTTCAAATTAAAACGCACACTTAAAATCACCTGTTTTTGCAAACTATTAAATATATGTTCTTTCGGGTCAACTAAAAATCCGAAATTGGCTTGGATATACGCCAGCTGGGCTTGAACCGTTTCATTGGCAATCAATTCTTTTGCAAAAGCTTGCATCATCTTCCAGATTATCAACGATTCTTTTGATGCGAATAAAATGCTGTGCGTAGTACGATACTGCATTCAGCCACGTGCCCCAGCGAGTCAAAACCTGATTAAATTAAAAATATATACTTGAAATCAAATTCAAATTATATTTTTATAGTTTAAACTTACGGGCTGAGGTGGTAGTGTCAGCTTAGGTTCTTTCTCCTTAAAAAAAGCAATTCGGGAGGCGCTTTTTAAAAAAATCTTTTTTATATTTGAAACTAACGCACAACTTTCGGAAAGCGACTGCGGATGGTTTCACAAACCCTATGTACACCGTGAGCGACACAAGTAACATGTATCATTTTTGCATACAGAGTTCTTAGCGATTTTCCGCTTTTCTTCATGTATGGGGCAGCGTCCGTAACAAATAGCAATACTTTTTCACGCTTAAGTCCATCAGGCCATAGCAATCGCAATGAATCGTCAAAAAGCGTTGCTATTGTCGTCGCATTTACCTTTTGCAAAACCTCAGAGGTTAACAAATAACCACGTCCATTGTCACGCAAAGGCCTGACAGTAACATTCGTTACACAGCGGCCGGCCTTGTCCGTCGTTTCATCAATTGATACGAATATGTTGTCGTCGCCCACTTCAGCTCGGATTCGTTGAAGAACTTCAACATAGCAATCCTCAACATAATTTTTTCGAAGCGTAGACTCGTCTGGTACTTTCTTTTGCACATACTTTTCAAAAAATGTTTTGAACTGTGGACGATTTACCTTGTGTAAAGGTATGTTACACGCCAACAACATTCGCGTCAGGTCGGTGTAAAATTCATTTTTATCGCTTCTACGAAGGAAAGAAGTAATCGTTTGTGTCTTCGCTGCGTTCTTCAGGGCTAATGCTTGCTGGTGCTTGGATCGGCTTATATGCTGCTCAATAAAATACTTTTTTTCATGATTCACTTTTATACTACACAATTTACAAAGAAGTACTTTTCCATCCGTGGAAAAGTCATCCTTTCCGAACTTTTCCACGAAATTTTGCAATTTAACAAAAATCGGAAAATCATTGAGAAAATGTAATGTTTTAAATTGCAAGTGGCTTGTTGTTGCACGAAATTTTATTTAAACAACAGACTACTAAGATTGGTCTGTAAAAGAATTTGAAGTTAGATGAAAGCGTACACACCAACTAGAAAATACTTCACAGATGTCTAACGGGTTCGATTTTGTCAGACGAAAAGTAGAATTTAGGTATAGATTAGTTGCTGCACACTAGTGTGCGCACAACAGGTGCAAGTAAAGTTTTTTTTGCTGAAATTTTATAGACACCAAAAAAGGCAAAAAAATGCAATGTGGATAAAAAAAGGCAAAAAAGGCAAAAAAAAAAAAGCCTTGTCAACAAAATCCGTTCCCTGATTAATAATATTGAACACAGAAAATATTCGGAAACAGGAAAAAAACGGGAAAAAGTTACATATGAAAAAGTGCCACGTCCGGAGTTATTAACATGTAAATGAATAAAATAAACAACCCATAAAAATTAAAATTTTTCGTGTAAGTTCTCTAATCGGGAATACACAATGTGCAGTTGAATAAAACCGGGTAAATTTTTTAAAATTTTTGTTAGAGAGCCCCCCGACCACTGGCCCATTTCACTTCCAAATTTTTACAAAAAGTGTTGTCCATCGGAGATACACATGCATATAAGATTTGAAGAAAATCGGGTACTTTTTTCATAAAATTTGTATGGGTGTCCCCCAACCCAGCGGCCCGGCCCGAGCACTACCAAATTTTTACAGAAAGCGTATAAAATTTTAAGAAAATCTGGTAAATTTTTTAAAAAATTTGTATGGGAGCACCCCGACCCCGAGGCCCCAGGTGCCCAAATAGAAAGTATTGTCATGGGAAATACACATGAGTGCAAAGTTTGAATAAAATCGGGCTTTAGCAAGTGTGTTAAAAATTGATCACAAGATTCTGCCCACCAGCCAGCCAGCCAGCCACGGGCACGCGATGTTAATATAGAGAATTTAAAAAGAATCCTTTTTTTCGCGAAGAAATTAAATTAATATAGGATCGTTTCGATTTTTAATTACTGTATAATAGTAGTATTAATTACTAGCTTTGTGTAGTATAGTAGTACGGCCGGTGAAATACCAGTATTATACTGCAATATTACAATTGGAGAATTTCAGCAGCACTGGTCACGAGCATGTGATAAGTTGGCAATAAGTTGTTTACTTACAGTTCTAACATTTAAAGGCTTTTCACCTAGTCACGAGTAGGTAAGTTGTCTACTACATATGAAAAGAGCGAACCGGTTCGGAAAAAGCGACAATTTTGTAGTAAATACAATAACACTAACCCAAAGAAAGAAAAACACATAAAACAACAATAAAATTTTATGCTATACACCTCACATTTCAACCCTTATTTGCGACCAAATCTGCCTACTGCCAAATCTTTTTATATCTATAGATTATTGTGAGAGAGGACACAAATGTCTGACAAGCATTTATGACTATCATCATCATCATATTTGTCTCTACAACCAGTGTCCGGCCTGTCCTCCCGCAAAAAATCCCTCCACTGGTCCCGATTTCAATCCGATGTTATCCAGTTTGGCATCCCTAAACTCTGGGCGTCCTGATCTTCGAGTGTAGGCTTGGCTGACCTCGCTGTCGTGTTCTATAAATCCTAACGCAAAGGACATTCCGAGCAGAATATTTTTCACACATTCGAGCTAGGTGTCCTGCCCACCGGAGCCTACCGAGCTTAATTTTCTTCGCGATGTCGACATCGCGGTAACGCTCGTAGATCTCATCATTATAGAGTCTCCGGAATCGTCCCTCACATTTGGGGCCACCAATTCTCCATAAGATTTTTCTCTCGAACGCGGCTAAGAGGTCAGAATGCTTTCTGCTAAGCACCCAAGTCCCGGAACCATATGCAAGTACTAGTATGACCATTGTCTTATACACCAGCAGCTTAGATGTTATGGTTTAATTCCTGGATTTGAAGAGTCTTAACAGACTAAAGTAGGCTTTGTTTGGTTTAAGCAACCGTTCGCGTGTTTCTGGTTCCATGCTGTTATCGTTACTATTTTACTATTTCACTATTTTAATTAAGGAACCTATGCTGGATCTTCTTCTGTCAATGTCGTCTGCGTAATCCAGTATCTGAATGGACACATACCGGATTGTTCCCCTCGCCTAGTCTCGGATCATTTTCTACACTGCCAGGTTGAAGAGGACGTAGGCCAGTCAATCCCGATGTGTATAGTGTTCATAGTGTCTTCGGTCATTGGTGAAGCTCCAATTAGTCAGTTAGCATTTAGCAACTCATGAAAGTGCTTTCCCATCGCTCTAAGATGCCTTTGAGATCGGCGATCAGAATACCCTCCTTGTCTTTGCAGTATATATTTCGTTGTACTGACACTTTGGTAGAACTTCCGTGCCTGTTACGGTTCTCGCTCTCTGTACTGTTCTAGTTAACGGACGAGATTTTTGTCCCAGGCTGCTTTCTTTTGCCGGTGAACTCTTTTTCACATCTTCTGTGCTCCTTATATTTATTTTTGCGTGCCCGCGTTCTATGAGATTGTTACACTGCTCGGTATTCAACATTCTTAAGTTCAGTCGCTAGCTTACATTCGTCATCGAACCAGTCGTTCCGATCGCTACGAATATGGCCTACGAGTCAGCAGTACTAATGACAGTATTCTTAAGGAGTGTTCACTTCTCTTCTACGCCCGACATCTCAGCGAAAGGAATTACTTTCCCTGCATTTAGGGTGGTGGTGGCCCCTCCTGCAGAGCCGCAAGTTTGCAGTGTTAGAAGGTGTTGTGTGTGTGTGTGTGTTAGAATGATTTTCTGACGCATGCGCATAACTTGATTTTGTTCTTCTGTCAACAACAGTGCTGCTGTTAACATTTTTGAAACGGAGTATATTAGAGGTTCTTGGGAGTATATTGAAGTACACGATAAAAATATTTATAAAAATGGTTGCAATAGAAAAAAAAAAAAAGGCTTTTATATTACAAACATTTTTTTTTATTTGTTTTTTTGCCCTTTTTTGCTATTGCACAAAAAAAATAGGATAGTGTCGATTTTTAATTCCTTCATAAAAGTAGTATAAAGTACTAGCTTTTGGTAGTATAGTACTACGGCCGATGAAATAGTACTATATTACTGATTGAAGTACGTGCAGCAGCACTGGTCCCGGGTATTTGATTAGTTTACAAGATGCTGTTTGACATTTAAAGACTTCTCGCCTAGTCACGAGTAGGAGAGTTGTGAGTCGGAAAACAATAAAGCTAATAAAAATAAATTTTTAATTTAAAACATTAAAAACGTATTTTGCGTAGTAGTTTGCTTAGATCTGAAACAAAATTCATACTCTCGCTCACGTTGAATTATTTTTTTTTTTGATTTGTTGTATTTTCTTATCACTTGACTTAATTTTTTTAAACAATTTATTACTGTTGACCAATTCACAATAACATAATAATATGAACGTAATCAAAACAAAACTGTAATGCATCATCATTAGTGCTAACTTGATATATCTGCAGCAGTATTTTTGGCTCAAAACTATAAAAAGAAGAGAATCGTTTTTTTTTTAAATATCTTAAACTTCTTACATTTCAATAAATATGTATTTGCAAATACTATATTGGAATATGGTAACCTTACATATCTTAACGTATAGAGTGAATTAGCGGCTGTGTTTTAGTGATGTCGGAATACTCGGAGAGATAATTTACCTGTCAGAATTCAGAACTGTTTTTTTTTTCAATCTCCGAGATATCTTTTTTCTTTGAAGGGTTTTTACGCTCCGATAAATCTCGGATATGATCTTTTTACTCTGAAAAATATACAGAACATTTCTTGACAGCAGTAGTTGTTTGTTTCTTTAAACATGAGACATGTCGACTACTATGGAACATTCATGTGAGAAATAAATCTTTTCTGATATTAAAAAAAAGCAGATAATTTTTGATTTGACAGATCTGATTAGAGAAAAAATTATCGGTGTTATCGCATAACTTGGAACTCGGTTTTCTCCGACATAAAAAACACGGCCAGCGATTGAGTTTTGATTCCGACAAGTACTTCATTTAAATAGAGATACACGGATAAATATAAACCTGATCCGAGTTAAAATTAGCTTGACACGACTGGACTACACTTGTTCAAATAATTCGATTTGTAATTTTGCTAAAAAAAACCAGGGTTTTCATGCATTGGTGGTTTGACTTTTGACAATCAAAAGCTCCTGCATGAGAGTCTGTAGGTATGCATATTTGTTTTTCTATTTACGCGTAGTTGGTACTTGTTTTTGTTTATTTATTTTTTTTGTTGTTTTATTTATTTAGTATATAAATATAAATATAATATATAAATATATTTATATATAATAATATTAAATATACTATAATACATAATAATACATATACATTAATATATATTCGAATGAGGAATTAATCGTTTCCTCATTCGAATAATTCTTCTTTAATGTGCCGCCATCCACGATACAACTTGCTTTTAAATAAAATTAAAACATCTTGTGCTAGCAATCAAAATAATTTTTTAACACGGTTTTTTCGTTGTTTGAAATAAATAAAGTAACGCCATGCTATTTTTTTTTTATGTCAACCACATACGAACTCAGCCCAATTTCAAAATTTTAACCCATGTGCTTAAATACTCTGGATGAAATTTAAACTCGACTCTAATGTCGTTTTTTTTCGTATAACTCTGCCCCTCAGTTTTTTTTTGCTGTCAAGTTGTTCGTTTCCCCTTCAAAACGACTCTACCGTAATGCGAAAACAGATCTGTATATTTTGGGAGATTTACTCCTCTTTATACTAACCCAACAACAACACAATCAACAAAAAAAATGTAAACTAAAGATTTTCGCATTTCCCTTTAAGCTTCAATTATTTTTTTTATTTAATAATAACAAAATTTAAAATTTTACTTAATAAATTCATATTTATAATATTAATTTTTCTAATTTAACTTTTACTAATAAAATTTATTTGTATTATTCGTATAACCGCGACTGCTGGCAAGAATTATGTGTTATTATGAAGCGCTCGAGCTCGCTCTGTGGCAGAGTTTTTAGGAAAAAAAATTAACATAATTCAAATTCTCAACACTACATGTAAATGTGGAATTGGTTCTTTACACAAAAGCTGTATTTTATCTGGAATCCGAATAAGCAATTCGTATGTCAAAACCAGCCAAACAGCAGGTTTTCAAATTCCAAAGATGGAATTCGACAGTGCAATTCTCCAATTCGAATTCAAATAAAATACAGCTAAAAACGTGTTTTTTTTTTAAATGACATGTTTCTTTGTCGTCTCTTGGTTGTTTATTGTTCGTTCAGTGTTTAGACTTTAGAGTTAGAAGTTAGAAGGGTGACGTGTTTTCAAAACGTTCTTGAAATATTTTTGCTCTCAACTTGTTCGTTTCCCTTCAAAACGACTCTTCCGTAGAGCGAAAACAGATCTGTATATTTTGGGAGACTTACCCCTCTTTATACTAACACAACAACTATACAATCAACAAAAAATGTAAATAATATATTTTCGCCTATCGTATTCGATTTCTCTTTTGAAAAAAACATAATTTTTCTAATTTAACTTTTACTAATAAAATTTATTTGTATTTTTCGTATAACCGCGAATGCTGGCACGAATTATGTGTGTCTGTTATTATGAAGCGCTCGAGGTCACTCTGGGGCAGAGTTTTTTAAAAAAAAATCAACATAACTCAAACTCTCAACACTGCATGTAAATGTGGTATTGGTTCTTTTCACAAAAACGTGTTTTTTTTTAAATTAGCGTGTTATTTTTTTCGTCTCTTGGTTGTTCCTTGTTCGTTCAGTGTTTTGAGTTAGAAGGGGGACGTGTTTTCAAAACTTTCGGAAATTGATACATTGTGCATACATAGATATGGATATATAGATGCGGTAAATTAAAATTTAATGCCAACAGTATTCTTGATTCCTGTAAGTGTGGAATTAATCATAAGTAGATAACTTTCGCATCTTCGACGATGTTAAGCAAGCAGTGTGTTTTAAGATCCCAAAATAATTGTTAACAGTGTGTAGTGTGTTAAATTTGGATAAGGCTAAACAACGGAACGTCCGTCATTCGATTTGGCCTTCTTGACACCCCTCACATTAAAGCCCTAATTGAGCAGATTGCGAAAATCGCCATCTTGTTTGGTGGAGACGCCCACTTTAGCTCACACCTAAAGTTTTAAGTTTTTTTCAGAAAAATGCATTTTTCTAAGTATTTAGAAGGAGGTATGGGGGTTATGCATTTGATACCAATATTTAGCCCGACCCACTTTTAAACACGCCCCTTTTTACATTTTTATGCAAAAAATACCGTTGCCGGTCATACCGTTGAAACGCCTTGGATAATGCAGATAACTATTCAGAAAATTACAGTTCATGCAGACTAAATTTCATTGTTCATTTTAAATTATTTGTTAATATTCCGGTTAAAGTGCGGGCGTATCTTCAGTATACGGTTTTCCGGTATTTTTGCCACGCCTCCCGGCCACGCAATCGCACGCGCAAACTACCACCCTGAATGCGTTTGATTATCAAATAGTTAAATTAATCCATATCCAATCTATATATAAAATTGAGCACACTGTATTTTTCAATGTTTGCATAATTTACAAAACGCCTTTTAAAAGGAAAAACTCCTCTCTAAATATAAATTAATGGATTAACTTTGATACCTTCCGTTTAAATTGGACCACACCCATAAAAATAGCATGGCTGTGTAGACCTAATTTTCACCTTTCATTTGGTACCTATACTTAGGACACGCCCACTTTTACGAACGCCCCTGTTGTAATTTTATGGAATTTTGGCTCTACTACTGGCAAGGATGGTTCGATTGGTCCCATTTTTTTTTCACTGATACTTACCTATCAGTTCTTTTGTTACCCCTAAAGCTCCTTCAAAATAACAATGCATTTTTCTGAAAAAAAAACTGGAAACTTTGGATGCCCCTCCTAAAGGGGGCATTTTGGGAAAACAAGATGGCGATTTCCGAAATCTGCTCAGTTGAGGCTTTCATGAGAGGTGTGTCCGAAAGCCCAAATCTCGAAAACTGTATACTGGTGTTTAGCCAATATGTGTTTTATGGATTTTGACTTTTCCCCCCACCTCCCTCCGCCAATCAACCACCCCCCGGGAATGTTGCCGGAGTTTGTCGGAAACGCCCCCTTTCCGAAATAGGGGGTGTTAAAGTTTTGAGCACTATTTTGAAAAATGCATTTTTCTATGTGGATTGATGGATGTTAGGGGGTTACAATCCACTAAGAACAAGATTGCTGTTTTCGAGGCCAGCTCAATAAGGGCTTTCTTATGGGAGGGGGGGCGAAAGGCATAACTCTATGCTCCTTAAAACGCACTTAAGCCGAAAGCCCTTTTTGAGCAGACCCCGAAAACAGCAATCTTGTTAGGCGGAATTTCCCCCTTGTGGAGAGAGGGGCTTCCAAACTTTTGACCTTTTTTTTTAAAAGTGCATTTTTCTAGGTGGTTTGTTGGATGTTAGGGGGTTAACTGGTATCATATAAAAGGCAATAACGATACCAATTAATCCCCTAATATCCATCAAACCAATTAAAAAGAATAAGGGCTTTCAGTGTCTGAAAGTCCTAACCGCGTAAAACCTATAATGCACTTTGCTATATAACACATGTTTTTGTATGGGAAAAACTCAATCATATGATATTTCACTCAAATATATGAAAAACCACGTGAACCAGGTACAACTTGATCAAACTTCCGTTTGATCTGGACCACGCACATACCAAAAGTAAGGCTGTGTAAAAGTAATATACACCTTTCAGTTGATACCAGTATTTAGGCCCGCCCACTTTATAACACGCCTCCTGCTGAATTTTAATGTGAAAGTAATTTTTTGGCTATAATTCTGTCGAGGGGGGTTGAATTGGACCCAATTTTTTATAGGATGGAAGGTATTTTTATTACCATTCATATGATACCAACTAATTGTTACCTGTTGTTACCTGTTTTTGCATGGGAAAAACTCAATTATATGATATTTCACTCAATTATATAAGAAACCAAATGAAGCAGGTACAACTTGATCAAAATTCCCTTTAAGCTGGCCCACGGCCGTGTAGAAGTAATTTTGACCTTTTGAGTTGATACCAATATTTAGGCCCGCCCACTTTTTAATACGCCCCCTGTTGAACTTTAATGTGAAAGTCATTTTTTGGCTCTAACTCTGTCAAGGGGGGCTGGATTGAACCGAATTTTTTATAGGATGGAAGGTATTTTTTTTACCTTTTATATGATACCAATTAACCCACTAACATCCATCAAGTTATAGGTAACCAACTTTTAGCGCTATCGATTTGCTGGGTACAGTGAAGGTTTGGTGTCCCATTTCTACAGTGTTCTCTGGTTTTCGTCGAGAAAGTCTTTTTCGATTTGCTCAAACCATTTCCACGAACCACGAGTAAGCTGTCAATGTGACAGCGTTTTCGTTATAAATGCTTTCCACTGACCACAGGTAGCGGTGATTAACCGTCAATATAGCGCTCAGAATTGCAAGGTTGTCAAATTTGACACCGATAGCGCTCCGCATCCCCCCCAGCACCTTTAACCATTAGTGGTGACTTACCATCATCATTCACCTCAGCGACCCAAAAAACTAGAGAATAGACACTAATTCACCCCCTCACCACACATATCTCTTGAGGTTTCTTGCCGTCACTATTCACCTCGGCAGTGCTGCCGTCTTATATTTTTTCAACGGAGTATATTACATTACCAGGCTTCTGTGGATTATATTGGAGTATACGATAAAAATAATTATAAAGTTGTAGTGGGGTGATGAGTTTTATATAAAAACAAAAAGGATATATTATATATGTACATATTTTTATTTTCTTGCGCGTCCGGTTGTCGGTGGCTGACCAAACCTATTACTTCTATTAAAAGTTGTAAGTAATTGGGCTTCGGGGTCGCGGAGCTCCCATTCACTTTTTAAGAAAATTACCCGATTTTTTTTATACACGTGTAACTCCAATGAACAACACTTTCTGTAAAAATTTGCTAGCAATCGGGCACCGAGGTCGGAGCTCACATACAAATTTTTTAAAAAAATTTACCCGATTTTCTTCAAATTTTCTATAAATGTGTATCCGATGGACAACACTTTTTGTTAAAATTTGGAAGTGTATGTGTATCTTCGAATTTAAAGGAAAAATTTTAATTGTGTTCCACGACTATGTACTTGTACTTTTATTATTTTATTACAAGCATACTAACCGAATACAAGAGCCTTAAACTATGAATATAATATCAATTTAGCTTTAGTTGCTAACTTAGAAGCAAGAAAGATTTGAGATCGTTTCGATTTTGTATTGCTTCATAAAAGTAGTATAGTAAGGCCTTGGATAGTATAGTACGGCCGATGAAATAGCAGTACATACAATACTGCAATTGCAGTACTTTCAGCAGTAGGTACTGGTCACGAGCTTGTTGGAGTTGTGCTCCTACCATTTTGACATTTATAGCTTTTCCGATTTGTAGGGTATAGTTAAGATTTCTCTCTCGTGGTTTTGTTTAGACGTTCTATTTGCAAACTGTACCCGGGCTCTGGTTTGAATTTGTGTTATTTGCTGCAAAGTTGTGTACCCGACACTGTACTTTTCCTACCCGTCACATCTCACACTCATATCTTAACCGCAAGTTCGTAGTATTAGTAGATGTTGTGTGTGGTAGTATGATTTTTGCCGCATGCCCATTGTTGTAATCTCAGGAAATAAAGCTTGATGATTGTATATCAGCAGTCGTAACAGAACTGAACTGTCTCTTTATTAAATCTCATTTCTTGTCTTAATATATATGTAAGTAAGTAAAGGTATAAGTATGATTAATATAAGTGTTGCCAACACCTCCCCTTTTAACATTTATTTGTTAGTTTGATAATAGAGGTTTGGGCGGCGAGTACGAGCTTATCGCCGAAGTGCGACTTCTCCAGTTGAAGTTTGTCCTGGGTCAATTTGTTTCGCCTATTCTGATTCATTCGTCTCCGTGGTTTGCAGTTGACTTGCTTCTAACGAAGAGTTTGTGCTGAACTCGAAGACGTCGAATAAGGTTTTCGGATGGTGTATTGTCGTTTCATTGTCGTTTGTGTGCGACGGATGAAAACGTTGACGTAATTGATTTATGTGAGAACGGATGAGGAAATTGGTGTCAGTAAGTAACACATTGTATATGACCTTGCCGAATCGCTCAATAATTTTACCAGCGATCCACTTGAACATGCCCCGACGCCAAACAAACCAAACGTAGACTAAATCTGCCACGTTGAATTCTCTGTAAACGGCTCCATGACGCTGATTAAATTGTACTTCTTGGTTGAGCGCATTAAATGATTTTGTAGAAGTGTTCTTACTTGGCTTAAGTAAATCCATTGTAATGCGTATGTTTCGTCCGAACATTAACTCTGCTGGTGATTTGTTGTCTGGTGCATTTCGGTTCGACATAGAGCGATAGTATTGAAGAAAAGTATTCAAATTTTGCTTTGTCGTCCCTTCTCCGTGCACGTTTGAATGTGTCCAGAAAACGCTCAGCTTGGCCGTTGGACATTGGATAGTACGGGCTGGATCGAAGATGCTGAATGCCATGCACATTGCAAAAAAGTTGAAATTTTGCACTGGTAAATTGTGTTCCGTTATCTGAGATCACTGTCAATGGTGCTCCAAAGCGAGAAAAAATCTCCTCTAACAATTCACTGGATATGGATATTGATGATGTTTGAACTATCTCAGGCCATTTGGAGTAAGCATCGATAGAAAATATTTTCCGTTCAGTGGGCCTGCATAGTTGATATGTATTCGTTGCCATGCCCCCTCTGGATTTGGCCAGGATTGTAAATGCGTTTTTACTGGGAGTTTCGCTGCTCTAGCACAACCGTTGCAGTTTCTAACGAAATTCGTAATGTCCGAATCGATATTAGGCCAATATACGTATCGCCGAGAAATAGATTTCATGCGCTCGACCCCAGGGTGTCCTTTGTGGATTTGTTGGATTATCCGTTTGCGGAGTATTGGCGGAATGATTATCCGTTCGCCAAACATCAAACAATCGTTTGCAATAGAAATTGCGTCCCTACGATTGAAAAACATTTGCTCGTCTGTTGAGACTTTGGATGGCCAACCATTTTTGATGTAACTGTGTGTGATCGGCAATTTTCGAAAAGTTTCGTCAAGGATTTGTTTGATTTCATGGTCTACTTTAACTGCAGCGATGACAATGTCTTCTTCAGCGGTAACTGTTTTATTGATCAGACGGGACAACATATCAGCATATCCAAAACTGCTCGTCGAAATGTATTCGATTGTGAAATCATATGCCAATAGCGTTAGTGCCCATCGCTGTAGACGGTTTGCAGAATGTACTGGAATGCCTTTTTTCCTTCCAAAAATTGCCAATCCAATTGATCGTCCAAATATCATTTTGTGGAATTTTGTGACTGCAAACACCAATGCAAGTGCCTTTTTCTCGATTTGTCCATAATTTTGTTCGGCTGTAGTCAGAGAACGTGATGCATGAGATATGGCTTTTACACTGCCATCTGAATACCGATGAAGAATACATGCTCCCAAGCCGTAATTTGATGCGTCACCCGCTATAATAGTTTCCACCTTAGGATCAAAATGTGTGAAAAGTAATTTCGATAGAATCCGCTTTAACTGACAAAAACTAATTTGACATTATTTTGACCAGTTCCATTTAATGTCTTTTCGGAGGAGTTCATATAGAGGACCTCTGAGTTGTCGCATGCGACTGACAAACTTTCCATAAATTTGCAGCACCGAGAAATGATCTGAGTTCACTAATGTTTGTTGGCTCCGGCAATTTTTGATTACAGCGATTCTTGCTGGATCTGGCTTTAACCCTTGGATGTTAATGATATAACCCAAGTATCTTATTTCCGTTACAAAAAACCTGAATTTTTCTAGCTGAATGGTGAATCCGTATTCCTGGATGCGGTGCATCACATTTTGCTAATTTTGATCATGCTCTTCCTTCGTCTTTCCAGACACAAAAATATCATCGATGTATGCTGCTTCCCCATGAATTCCAGCAAGCATTTGGTCCATAATTTGTTGGAATATGCTGGGAAATGTTTTGACACCGAAAGCCATGCGGTTGTATCGATATAGTCCAAGGTGTGTGTTAATTGTAAGAAGCTGTTTTGATTCGCTGTCCATTTCAATTTGCAGAAATGCATCCGACAAATCGATTTGAACACTGTTGAATTGGAAATACGGGAAAATATGTCTTCTGGCAATGGCAATGGGTATTAATGATGTTCCAGAGCATTGTTAAGACACGTTGAAAAATCTGCGCACATACGTATAGAACCGTTCGACTTCCGAACAACGACGATTGGCGCTGCCCAATTGGAATGATTGACTGGGGAAATTACACCAATATTCTGCAAGCGATGCAGTTCTTTTTCAACTAGATTTTGCATAGCGTATGCCACTGGACGTTTTGCGCGAAACACTGGCTGTACGTTTGGCTTTAAAACTAAATGTGCTTTTAATTTGTTGCACAAGCCCAAACGTTCACTAAATATTTGTGGAAACGATTGTGTTAGTGATGATATATCAATTACCTTGTGCGTTGATGCGACTTTCTTGCAAATGAAATTTATCGGATGATTCCAAAGTCCGAATGCCTCAATCCAGATAATACCCAAAATGTTGAGGTTATGGATGTTCGATACGATACACGTACCTCGACTGATTGAGCCTTTAAAACTTATGACACATGTAAATTTACAAATAAGGTGTATGTTTTCTCCCGAAGCATTTTTCGCGGAACAATCAACACTCATAATATCAGAATTCGGCACATTTAGTTTTTTAAAAGTTTCTCTGATATTATTGTTATATCGGACGCTGAATCGAATTGTAATCGCGCGTCCATACCATTGATTTGAACTGTCAAATATTTGCGATGTGTTTCGCAGTTGACATTTCGTGAGATGAAAATAGTTTTGACATACTTATCGTGTTTGCTCTTCTTCTCGTTCATGTGGTTGCGATCGTTGGGTTGATTTCGTCTACTTCGCAATTTCCCTCTTTTTGCTTTATTTTTCGCTAATCCACCTGATACACAGTAACCTTCTTTGTGGCCAATGTTGTTGCAGTCTCTGCATTTATGATTTCCATAAGTGCAGTTACGCGCGAAATACATTTGACCACAGCACAAACACGGTGTTTTTGGCACTTGTTCTTTTGAATTTTGTTGTACAGCTCGTACAATTGTGGTAGATGATGACGATGTTATTTCAATAAGCGGCGTATCTGCCTTTAGATTCATCAAACGTTGGCATTCTTGAGATAATTCGTGAAGAGTTATTTTATTGGCGTCCGTGTCTATTTTGTTTAACAAACAAGTGCGAATCAGAAATCAGTAGATGATTTGAGCCCCATTACGAAAATTAAACACTTAAACTGATCGAGTGTTAGTTTCGAAAGTTCAAAATATTCACACTGTCTATTAACAAGACCGGTGTTTGTAACATAATCATCGCATTCACTCTTGCTTAACTGAAGGCAATTAAAACACATGTGGAATTTTGATATTTGCAAACCAAATATTTCTTTAAGTTTCTTTATGGTATTTTCGAAACTAATTTCGTTTTATTTTTTGGTAGAATATATTTACGTACTTGTTATGTGCGATGGTATTCAGTTTCCGGAGCAAAAGACGAACCTTAGCAGAATCGCCTAACTTTCCTGCGTCTTCTCGTCTGGATCGTATGCAAATTACGTTATGTTAGCGAACAGAGCTTCTATTATGAATTCTGGAGTGCTACTTTTTTCTTTTGTCTTATCGACGACTTTTTCCTTTTTTATTTCCTAGAGCATTGTTTGGAGAGCCTTTTTATATGGCTCCTGTTGATTTTGAAGAGTTTTGAGTAATGCCTCTGCGTCCATTTTCTTTTTTCCTCTTCGCCAAAAATGTTGTAATCTCAGGAAATAACGTTTGATGTTAGTATGTCAGCAGTCGTAACAGAACTGAACTGTCTCTTTATTAAATCTAATTTCTTGTCTTAATATATATGTAAGTAAGTAAAGGTATAAGTATGATTAAAATAAATGTTGTCAACACCCTTAACGTGATTTTTCTTTAATGTCAACAGCAGTGTTGCTTTGGTGAGACTTTCTCATTTCTCACCTTTTTTTGAGTACGCAAGTTTTCGTCTAGATGAGACAAAGCAAACCGATTCAGATTTTGTTCTAGAACATTAAAATCACACTAACCCAGAGAAAGAAAAAAACATCACACCACATTAAAATTGTATACTATACACCTCGTACGTATACGAACTGAAATCTCACGTTCAGGTGAGTTTTGCACATTTGCGACCAAAATTCGTACTCTGGTAACTTAGGCAACCTACCCGTGGGTATGGTTTAGGCTTATCGAAAGCGGCACTAGAGACTTTTCCTCAATTCACGGGGCGTGAGTTGTCTGCTACATAAGACAAGAGAGAACTGATTCGCTTCCAGCGACAATAACGCTTAGGGCATATTAGCACAGCACAGCTCAGCTTTTTATGTCGGAGAAATCCGAGAAATCTGAGTTCCCAGATACCCAAAAAAACCGATAAATTATTTCTCTGTCACATCAAAAAAAATTATCTGCTGTGTTTTTTTAGTATCAGAGAAAAGTTTAATTTTTAACCTTAATGCTCCAAAGTAGTCGACGTCTCATGTTTAAAGAAACAAGCAACTACATCTGTCAGGAAATGTGCGGTATATTTTTTCAGAGTAAAAATATCATATCCGAGAATTATCCGAGTGTAAAAAACTTCAGAAAAAAAAGATTTCTCGGAGAATGAAAAAAAACACGTGTCTGACTTCTGACAGTTAAATAAGCTCTCCGAGTACTCCGACATAAAAAAAAACAACCCATAAAAATTTTTCATATAAATTCTCTAATAACCAAAAGTAATGCTGAAATATAAAAACACATACAAAGCACTGCAACCCAACTAATAGAGAATTATAGAATATAGAGAATTAAAAAAAACACAGCCATTGTAGTACATGCTGTCGTTAAAATTTCACTAACTCAAGCAAGAAAAAAATATCACACAAAAATATAATTTCATGCTCGCACGTGTACTCACATTTTATATTGATGATAAATGGGGTGTTGTAGCACTGCGACCCATATGGATCTATTGCGCTCCCCCCTGACTAGTGCTATAGAGCCAGTGCATGCCCGCCCCTATAGCACCCCGTCCATACCAATGTTTCTTAAGAATCCAATAATATGGAGCGGGTTCAGTGAATGTCGCACAGACTCCGAGATTGCGTGGGTTCCTAAGTGGTCTCTTCTCTGACGGATCGTTGCTCCGCACTCGTTGAGTAGAAGACATGGGGTCTCCTCCGCTTCCCCACAGAGTCTGCAGCTTCCATCCTATTCTATTTTTAACTTCTTTAGGTGCCCCTTCAGTTTGCAATGTCCTGTTAGGAAACCCGTAATGATTCTTACATTACTTCTACTTAGTCCCAATATTAGGCGGGACCTGTTTGGGTTATAGTTCCCCAACATTTCCTTTGCTTGCCGTAGGCCTGGGAGATTCTCCCATCTTTGGAAAGCGGCTGCCTTACCCATACTGCATACCTCTTCCCGCATTATGCGGTACCCTATGCCACAGAAGGGTTCTGGCTACAAGCGGAGTTTCTGCTCCTTTATTCGCGAGCCTATCCGCAACTTCGTTGCCTTCTATGCCGGTGTGTCCCGGCACCCAGTATAAACATACTTTGTTGGTTTCACCAAGCCTGTTAAGCTTCGCCTTGCATTCCTCCACCAGTTTGGATGTGACATGGAATGCGTCTAGAGCTTTTTAAGCAGCTTGGCTGTCTGTCATGATTGCTATTTCCTGCCTCATGTAGTTCCTTTCCAGATTGAAGTGAGCACATCTTTCAATGGCAAGTACTTCTCCCTGGAATATACTCGGGTACATCCCCATCGATATGGAGCGTTTGGTTCGTGGCCCATATACTCCAGCACCCGTGCCGTTATTTTTGAACTCAAGCTTCCGCACCAGGTTATCGCACGGCATGCTAGAGGAATCAGCTTAGTAAGTGGTTCTAATATCCGTGATGCAGCCTACCTTGCTCAAACGTAACTTGGTTTCCATGTAGCGTAGTGGGAGAAGCCCAAGGATTGCCTCCATGCCCGTTGTTGGGCAGGTTCTCATGGCCCCTGTAATTAAAACGCAGGCCAGTCTCTGTACTTTTTCCAACTCCCTTTTCGTGGTGCTTAGCTTGGTCTTGTTCGCCCATGCAACTGCTCCGTAGGTAATCATTGGAATAATGATCATGGTGTACATCCAGTGCATTATTCTGGGGCTAACTCCCCACGATTTTCCTGCCACCCATCTGCACACCATGATTGCTCTTTTTGATTTTTGTTGCACTGCTTGTTGGTGTTTGTTCCAGAGCAGTCTACTACCAAATATCCACAGAAGAGGAGACAATCTCCTTGTGGACAATCTCCTCTTGTATTGTTGACCATAATGGTTTTGTCACCAACAATAGTCTCCGCTGTTCTGGTGCCCAGCATCTCGCACAACCATTTAGTGATTGTGCTGTCTACTTTCTTTCTCTCCAGAGCACTTCTTACCGCATCATGAGATGCGTTGTTGAATGCTCCTTCGTTGTCAAGGAAGGCGCAAAGCGTGATTTCCTTACTGGCAAGAGACCTCTCTATATTTTCCGTTAGCTCCCACAGTGCGGTCTCCGTTGATCTGCCCGCTCTGCATGCATGCTGACTGGAATAATGGTTCTTTTTCCAGTATTTTCGAACTAATATAGTTGTCGATAACCTTATCGATGGTCTTTAAGACGAACGAAGTTAGGCTAATTGGTTTGAAGGACTTCGGATGGGTGGGATCTTTTTTCCCCACCTTCGGTCCTCCCTGCTAGCTCTTAGTTGGTTGACGCCCATCCCGAGTTTGTACTTGTCACTGTGCTTCCAAGGAAGTGTGTTCTCAAGAGAAGGAGGGCTCTTTGCTCCTCGTTTTCTGTGAGCTTTAAACAGTATGGCAGACGCTGTAGTATTGGCTACTTCCTCGCAGAAGTTGCGGAAACTGCTGCGTTTGGCTCTTCTCACCTCTGTGTTGTAGGCTGTGCAAATGCCCCTCCTCTTGACGGATTTGAAGAGTTTTCTCACTTGCCTTCGAAGTGCTGATAGCTTTTCGCTCCACCATGGAGCTTCATAGCTCACTTTGGGAGAGCTTACCGGGCATCTCGACTCATATGCATCAGAGATTGCCCTATTCACTTCATCAGCTACACATTCCAGCTCGTGTGGACCTTTGGCCACTCTTAATATATTTTATATTACTAAGGGTTCCCTTATTTTGCGACCGAAATCGGCCTTCAGAATGATGATGAAAATGTGGCTGATGTGGCAATTCGTAAATTATTTGGTTTATCTCAATCTGGCAGTATGTGAGGTTTGTTTTTTTAATTTTTTAAATTCTCTATATTAACTTCGCGTGCACGTGGCTGGCTGGCTGGTCAGATTTTCTGATCAATTTTTAACCCACTTCCCAAAGCCCGATTTTTATTGAAATTTGGCACACATGTATATTTCCGGTTACAATACTTTCTACTAAAATTTGAGGTCCCTCGGACCTCGGGTTCGGGAGGCTCCCATACAAATATTTTACAAACTTTTCCCGATTTTTTTAAAATTTTATACAAATGTGTATCTCCGATGGGGGGGCTCCCATATAAATTTTTTTCCCATAGAGCGACATCATATAATTTCATACTATAATGACTGTGTTCTGTGTGCGCTGATGAGTGATACAATGTAGGCAGCGCTGCGAATTTACGATTGGGGTTGTTTTGTTGTTGCGTTGCATCAGAGAGAGAGTATAGAGAATTTGTGTTTTGTACAATATTACGAGTATATGAAGAACTGGTTTCGCACTCAACTCCTTTCAGCTTAACTCAACTCAAGAGAAATAATTTCAATGGTACTTCGTACGCCGCACCAACCGTGCGCTGTGGCTGTTTTGTTTTTATACCAATTGTTGAATTCACCTCGATCACTTCATATGCGTATAAAATTTGAAGAAAATCGGGTAAATTTTGTAAAATATTTGTATGGGAGCCCCCGACCTTGACGCCCGTGGAGTCCCAAATAGAATAGAAAGTATTGTCATGGGAGATACACACGTGTGCAAATTTGGAATAAAAACGGGCTTTAGGAAGTTTGTTAAAAATTAATCACAAGATTTGGTCCGCCAGCCAGCCACACACGGGCATGCGAAGTTTAAAAACGTGTTAAAAAAAAAAATTCGCTGCGCTGGGTGCTATTGTAGGAGGAATTTTGGCTGCGGCCAAAATCATCCTTACAAGCTTCTGCAGAAGTCATTCGAGAAGACTCCAAGTCTTGCTGCATGCTTGCCTATGAGAAAGTGTCCAGTGATTACACCTCAAATAGCACCGATGTGCGCACTTTTTTGAGAGATCAAACACTTGGAGCGTTTCGGATCTGCTTTGTCGCTATGCAAGTTGTACTGTTTGACCACCCTTGATTCGGGATTTTTGCAGATTTACCCATGTCCTATCTCCTGAGTCAGGAAAGCGAAAAAAAATCTCTATCTGTCTGTGTCCACTCCGCAGCCCATACGGCTGAACTTATGGGGATGCAATATTTGTGGGGCCAGTTGATTTTGACGGAAATCTGAAAACCGGAAGTGACAGTTTATTTGGAGAGTTGTTCGAGTTCTTACAAATAAGTCAAAAAGTATAGCACATAGAAGAAATCTGTTAAGTGTAAAAGAAAATTTAAAAAAAAAAAAAAAAAAAATTTGCGATTTGTTGCGATATGTCAAGTCTGTAGCTCAATGGGAAGTTAGTTTAAAATCAATTACACAATTTCACCCGCACAGACAGACATACACGAAAGCGAGCTTATAAAAACTTTTTAAAATATTTCCGAGCCTGAAACGCGAAGCTTATATTCAGAGGACATGAAAATTATTTCAGCGTGCGTGTGCCAGTTTGTTTGTCCACTCGCATATCTCGGCTTCTACCAGTCAGAATTAAATGGAACTTAGAATTGTTGTAAAATTCTAACGCGTTTCGCGCGTGTAAAAAAAATTAAAAAATTACTATCTTAGCCTATTTTACGCGTATTGACGATATAAATATGATCTGAGAATACCAATAAGACTAGGTTAGGTCAGGTTAAGGTAGCTTTCAGTGAAAAACCGACACACTTAGACAGGTAATGCAATACCACAAGAAATTTTTTTCACCTACTCGTTGAACCAATTAGAGCTTCGTATGAAGCGTAGGAGACTGCTAATATTAAAAAAAAATAAAATAAAAAAAAGCTAAATAGAAAAAAAAAAAAAAAAAAAAAAAAAAACTTTTTACGCTAACACCTCCAAAGTGAAGTGAACACTTATAGTTTAAAGTAGACACTACAAAGAAATAAAGTGAACCACCACGAAAAGCAGTAAAAGCTGCTCCAATAATTGTACATAATTAATAAAAGAAGACAACGTGCGTTTGATCAAAGAAGAATGGCGGAAGGACAGCCTCAAGTAGCACCTGTGGAACTGGTCGCAGAACTTGCAAGAAGAGAGCAACAATTGGAAGCGATGAGGCAAGCATACCTAGAACTAAGGAATAGGGCAGAAGTAAACAACAGAGACAGCATAATGAATACAGTAAACAGCCTGCCTACGTTCACCGGTACGGTTGACATAACAATAAATTCATTTTTTAAAAGCATAGAATACCTGTTATCTACAATCAATGACACCGAATTAAAGAAGGAAGCGGTACGAATAATTTTCTACAGGACGATACAAGGACCTGCGAAAAATGTAATTAACAACATCCCAGAACCAGATAACTGGCAATTAATCAAGGAGACGCTGAAGTTACGATATCGACCTGACGTGGAACTACACCAGCTTTACAGGAAAGTTGCAAACCTCAAAGTAAATAATGTAAGTGAACTTATGGTAGAGATACAGGACATTAAATATAAGTCGGACGAACTGACAGTGTATTACACAGGCGACCACTATATAGACCTAAGTAATTTGGACAGTACGTTAACAAACACTATAAAAGAAATGACCCAGGGAGTTCTGTTAGACAAAATTTATAACGAAGGAAATTTAAATAATATTTTAAAAATAATAACAAGTAGACGATTTGAAGATGGGTGCATACGTCCAGAATATAGGAAATTTAAAATAAAAGAAGATAGACCAACAAATGCATGGAACAGTAGGTATCAAGACAAAGGTCAACGATTTAATAATGCATCTGCGGATGGTAGAAATAGGAATCAAAATATAGGTAATAGATTTAATAACTCACCTCAAGAAAGGCAATGGAATCGAAATCCTTACTACCAAAATGAATTAAAATATAATAATTCCGGGCAGTACAGACAAAATAATAATTTTAATAACGGAAGGTTTAATAATTTCAATCAATTTGCAAATTCGGCTAATTTCCAAAGACCACAGACAGGAAACCCTAGACAAGGTTCAGGCCAATATCGCCAAAACCCATTTAGGCAAGGTCAGGTTGAACCTATGGAAATTGATAATATCCAATCAAATATGAGTAAACTTCAATTGGCCAAAATCGCTTAATCTCGGACAGGCAAAACCAAGAAGAAACTCAAGCAAACAATAGCAAAAGAGAAGAAGTGAATAATTGTATTTTTTTACGAAACAGCCTTGGAATGGCTACCCAAAATAAAATTAGTGATTAGTAATAAAAGCTATAGTGCGCTCATAGATACAGGAGCTAGTTTTAGTTTAATTAAAAGCGAAATAAAGGATTTTCCTAAAGTAAAATTAAAAGACCCAATATTATTTAGTACAATCACAAATGAAGATGCAATAAACTATTAAGTATGCACAATAGCACCAGTAGAATTTAATTTACCTAATAACGCCAGAGTGAGATGGAAGGCGGCACCATTAACAGGAAGAAAGTATGACTTTATAATCGGTATAGATATTCTAACGTTTTTCAATGCACTAATAAATGTCGAAGAAAGAAAAATAATTTTAAATCAAAGAGAAAGCAAATTCCTAAATAATCCTTATAATTTTAATCAAATTTATGCCCTTGAAACCACTGACTTCAATTTAGACAGATTAAAGTTAAATCACTTAAACTAAGAGGAGTATAAGGAAATTACAACGCTACTGAAGCGATTTAATAATTTGTTATTCAAATATGGCGATAAATTAACCAACACAACAGAAATTCAACATGAGATAAAAACCACAACCCCACAACAGATTAATTCAAAATTATACCGATATCCGCCTCAAAATGAATTGAAGGTGAGGAAGCAAATAAAAGAAATTGAGGAACAAGGTATTATTCAAAAAAGTTTTTCCAGATATTCCAGCCCACAAATAGTGGTACCGAAAAAGATGGACAATTCGGTCGAAAAAAAATTTCGGTTAGTAATAGACTATAGAAAATTAAATGATGTAACGGTGGACGACAAATGTCTTCTTCCGAACATTGATTCAATGCTAGACAAGCTAGGCAGGGCCCAATATTTCACAACGTTAGACTTGGCAAAAGGCTACCACCAAATTCTAGTAAAAAAGGAAGATAGGGAAAAAACGGCATTTGTCACACCTCATGGTTTGTACGAATTCATAAGGATGCCGTTTGGACTAAAAAATGCTCCCGCAACCATTCAGCGTCTCATGAACGCAATTTTTCGAAACTTTATAAACCGAACATGCGTAGTTTATCTGGATGACATATTGATTTTTAGTACAACATTACAAGAACATGTGAAAGCAATTAAAGACATATTCAAAGTCTTGAAAATAAAAATTTGAAAATTCAGATAGATAAGTGCAATTTTTTGAGGAAGGACACGGAATTTCTGGGCCACATCCTAACGAAAGACGGCATGAAACCGAACCCTAATAAGGTTAAAGTGATTGAAAATCTAGATTTACCAAAAACCGAAAAGCAAATAAAAAGGTTTTTGGGCTTGACGGGATATTATCGTAAATTTGTGAAGGACTATGCGAAAATAGCACAGCCAATTACGAAATATTTGAAAAAAGGGGCAAAAATTAACCAGAAGGACCCAACCTACATTGAAGCGTTCGAAAAATTAAAGACACTAACAAGTACACATCCAGTTTTACGCTACCCAGATTTCGAAAAGCAATTCACGTTGACTACAGATGCGTCCAACTACGCTATTGGCGCAGTATTATCGCAAGAAGGACACCCAGTTTGCTACGTGTCAAGAACCTTGAATAACCACGAGAGAAACTACTCTGCAACTGACAATGAATTTCTAGCGATCATGTGGAGTGTCAACTATTTTAGACCATATGTGTACGGCAAAAGATTTAAAATTTTAACCGATCACCAGCCAATCAAATTTTTACATTCAAAATATAAAGGCAAGGACGTGTCACCACGACATCAGAGATGGCTACTAAAACTAGGAGAATACCAATTCGACATTGAATATTTAAAAGACAAGGAAAATAATGTGGCGGATTTCTTAAGCAGGATAGAAAACGGTGAGGGTACTGCTTCGGAAAGAGTAGAGAACAACAATATCAATACTTTTAAATTTGTAGTCAATAATATAGAGGACGATGAGACAATGGTAACAGTACACTCAGCGGAGGAAGACTTAGGTGACCATTTCCCAATCAAAAAAGAAATAGTGAATAAATATAAAACGCAAATCATCCTAACAAATAATAAAACGGAAGCCTTTAAAATATTACATGGGAAAAGAATAATATTTGTTGCAGAAAGTGATTTTGAAGAAATGGGAAACATATTCAGAAGCTTTATTACAAAAGGGAAGATTGGGATTTATGCGGAAATTTCAGATCGCAGTTACAATAAAGTGCAGGAAAAACTTATTGAAGTGTATTCCAATGATAATCAGATAGAATTTATTAAGTGTACAAGGAGAGCACAAGACATCGACACAGAAGTCGAAGCCATTAAGCAAATTTCCTTGTACCACGTAAGAGAAAGTATGCTTCAGGTATTCTGGAAACATACAATCAAATAAGAAATAAAATATATTACCCAAAATTAATGGAATTGATTCAGATCGTTATCAATCAGTGTGAAATTTGTCCGGAAGTGAAGTACGATAGAAAACCTATCAAACCAAAATTGAATATTACAGAAACACCGACAAGAAAAAATGAAATTATACACATAGATACGTATGTTATGAAAAGAAGCCACTTTTTAACAATTATAGATAAATTTTCGAAGTTCGGAGCAGCTTATCCGCTGACTGATAGAAATCATATTACCATTATTGAACAACTAGAAGACCATTTTACTAAATTAGGGAAACCAAGGAAAATAATTGCTGACAATGAATTTAAAACTACAAGAATAAAGGAATTTTTGGACAATGAAAATATGGAACTTCACCTAACAAAACCTAATAGCCATACGGGCAATGCTGATATTGAAAGATTTCATAGTACGATAGCAGAAAAATTTAGGATTTTGTATAAATTAGAAAAATGGTTGTCAGTTAAACAATTAATACAGAAAGCCATTCGAAACTGTAATGATAGATTCCATTCAGCGACAAAATATACACCAAAAGAAGTGCATGATAATACAGTATATCTTAAAATAGTGAAAAACAATTTAAAAGCAACAAAACATTAAATCATAAATAAATTAAATAGAAATAGAGAGGATTATGAGGAAAAGAGATCACAAGGGTTTGTAAAAAATTATAAACCGGTTAGGCATTAAGAGCAACCAAGGTATAGGAAAGGAAAATTGAAAAATATTCACCCTTACAACATTAAAAAACCATTTTAATTTTCAGATACTAATCATGATACTGGTAATATCAATATGGATACGACCGAGTGAAGGCACAATGATTCTAACGGAACTAGTGGACCAAATAGGATTTATTGACCTACAAATAAGAGACCAGGAAATAGTTAAGGACAGTGATATAGTATTACATATAATTGATGTTAAACAAATAGAAAATATTATTAATGAAATTACTGACAATATTACACTAGCGAAAACAAGTAACAAGGACATATTACAAGCCGAACTACTTGAAGCAAGAAATAAATTAATGACGTTAGTACCACAAAAAAGACAAAAAAGAGGACTTATAAATGCGATAGGTACCGTAGCTAAATGGACATTTGGCACAATGGACGACGACGATAGACAGACCATACAAAAACATTAATTACAGACAGATGAGACATTAAACGAGCAAATACATATAAACGACCATTTTAATTTAGCGATAGAACAAATAAAAAATATTGTAAAAAACGATAGGAAAGAAATTGAAAAAGATCTTAATACCATAAATAAAATTGTAGACGAAGAATACCAACAACATATGTATATACAACAAATGACTAATATTCAATTGATAAAAAGTAAAATAGAACAAATCCAAGATAATGTAGTCTCAGCCAAATACGGCCTAGTTCACCCAAATATTTTAATAAGTCATGAAATTAACAAATATAACACTGATTTTAATAAATTAAAATATTTGCAATTAGGAATAGCAACTTTCAATAATACTTATTTAATACTAAGCATTAAAATACCAAAATTGTTCATACAAGTAAAAAACAGAAAAATTGTACCATTACCAAATAAAAATCAAAAAGAAATAGAAGCCAAAATAGAGGAAGTTTTTACGTACAAAGATAAAATCATTCATTTTGAGGAGAATAAACATTTCAGACTGTTAAAACCCAGCACTCAGTGTATATTAACAAAAAATTGTAAATTAATAACAAACAGAGAATTAGAAATTATAGCGTTAGATGAAAAAACAATCATGGTTAAAAACGCAGTCAATTTATTCGTAAACAATACACGTAATAAAAACTATACTATTTTAAATGGAAATAATTTAATTCAATTTAACAATTGTTCAATAGAAATTAATGATTACTACTATTCTAATTTAGTGGAAAAAGTTGAAGGAAATATTATGAGCTTGCTATATGATGATATAAAGAATTTTACAGAAAAACTTACTTTCGAGCAAATAGACGAAGAAAATAAAATTAATTTCAAAAATATTTCTAATTTAAAAACCCATAATAAAGTCATATACGGGTGTAATATTTTTCTCATACTTACAATAATATTAATAATAACCATTTGGTGAACAACGTTAAAATATATTAAAATCAACTTGAATAAACGAATTCAGGAGAATTCTGATATGAAGGGGGGAGAAGTTACATATAAATACAAGTAACTATATTGATATAAAAGCTAATGAACCCGATAAATTCGAGGAATTTTTTAATCAAATTAATAAAGCCAGACAGTAACCTAATTTTAAAATTCCGGTGCATTTCGCAAGACATAATATTCCCAAAGTGATTGACCGGCATTTTAGCATACTTTTAGCAATAATTAAATTAATAAAACTTCACACACTTGTATAAATGAAAGGTAAATTGTAATACATACATTTTAAGTTCTTGAATAGAATTAAATAAAATAACAGACATACTGATCTGACCACTGAGATTGATCACAACGTGCCTTTTTTAAAAATGCTCGAACGTCGGCAAGTTATAAAATTTGTGCGACGGATTGCTAATTTTTAGGACCTGGAGTATTTCATCCGCAGAGGAGGTTTCAGTAGGGATCCAGGTGGAAGTTCTCGGTCGGCTTGGGATATTCTCCCTCGCAACGACCTCGAGCTTAACACCCGGCCAAAGCTCTCCTAGACTGTATGGCCTGTTTATAGAGATCGCGGGATCTCAAGTCATCACACGCGATTAGCTTAATACGACCTTGATGCCAGCCGCCATTGCGAATGATAGGAATTGGTACTCGATGCTCCTTCATAAAAGTCAAGAAGCAGCCGGAGAGCTTTAGCTTGATTAATTGCCACCGTTCAGGAGAGATAGTTTCGTCAGTGTCGCTGCGATTTATCACTGCGACTACGATTTTGTCCTTAGGGACATCGCTGAAGGACCTGTGAGATGTAACGGTGGAGTGACTGAGTGTGCTGGTGTTATAACACTTTGAAACCGAAGCGCATTCCTCCACCGACCTCTGGCCGTTAGACGTAAAGTCATCGCCGTTTCTCGTGTTTATCTATAAGGACTTGGGCCCATTTTATCTTGGCGACCTGCTTCAGTGTTCTGTTGGTCTGTGCAATTGCTACGAGGGCCTTCAGTGTCCGAACCGCATTTCGCCGATATTTGTACGACGATTTAAATGAAGTGCTTTGTCACGAACATCCACCAGATGCGCCTACAAGGTTTCTAAAATGTAAGAAGTGGATCTAGGTGATCCAATCTCAAACCTGTTGTTGTGTTGACGATCTTTGGCCCAATGTCTTGATAGGTATTGGGGTCCTTTCGGTGCGTAGAACCAATCTTCGTGGAAACACAACAACACAATGAACTGTTGTCAAAGCAGTTCATGTTAGCCTGCCACAACCCCGGACACCCAGCTCACGACATCACTGTTAGTGAGATGCCTTTACGCTGCATACGTCAAGGCATCAGAGACTGTATAAACCCAGTCATACCGGCCACCTCAAATAGTATACACTATAATACAGTCTCTGCAGCAGTCTCCTCAAGCAAGGTTAACAGGGTCCTTGGTACACATACATCCCCCCCTATAAGTAGCAGCGAAAAGTCGCTGCCCAGGGAAACCCGGACAACCGTGGCACAACTTCGGTCTGGTTGGTGCCATATACTTCAGACCTATCAAGCTCGCATTATCCCTGGCACCAATGATCTCTGCCCCGACTGTAACCAAGGCACCCATACTACCAACCACCTTTTCCTATGCCCCCTAAACCCTACGGATTGGGACGTTGCGGACCTGTGGTCCCACCCTGTTGGCGTGGCCACTTTTCTTGGCCTACCAACGTAACTTGATAACTAACACCTCCTTTAGTTAATCTAATTAGTTTTAGAACTTTTATTTTCTATCCGCTTTGCTTGTCATTATCCTTTAGTTAATTTAAGTACATAGCGAGAATGAAGGGGTTTTGTTTGTATGGTGAATGAGAGTTCAATGTTTGGAGGGTTTCCTCTTGGTCTCGTTTCAGGCCTGGAGTTGCTACAACAACAACAACAAGGTTACTAGCAGCGGGCCATGAGGTCCACAATCCTACCACTGCTAGTAGAATCTGTGACCTTACTTAGACCTTACAACTCGAAAAGTTCGACGCTTCGATGTATTTTTTGCCTACCGTTTGATGATTCGTTGAAACGAGGACAATCACATATTGAAATGCCGCAAATTGTTTTATCAATTCGCCGTTGATATTAGCTTAATAATGTCAAAATCGAAACGGAATGTCGTAATATACGTTTAAATCAGCAAAAATTGCGTACCAAAGAATGCATTTATTTGAGTGATGCCATAAATGTAGATCAAAATGCAAACAATGTCGGGCGAGTTATCATTTTCCCAGCGACATAGGTTGGAAGCCCGAGAAACGAGTACGAATACGCGCAAATATGGTCGACCAGACTTATTTATCACTTTCACTTGCAACCCAAAATGGATCAAAGTAACGCAGCTGTTACTACCCGGTCAATCATCCAGCAATCGCCTTGGTATTACAGCAGATAAAGCTGTGTTTTTCACGGCAGCAACCCACTCCAGAGCAGTGACAAGGCTGGCAACACTTCGCGACATGCGCAAGTGATCCGTTTGCAAGAACATTGCTTTACGCGGACTGATCTACGCCGAGATATTTCACATGGAACGCAATCAAAATAATTCCAACGTCGGAAATACGAAAAGCCCGTTCCTGGATACGTGAATGTATATTAAACATCGAAATATTACAGAATTGTAAAATAATCATTTGGGATGAGTGTACGATAGCGCACAATAGAGCATTGAAGGCATTCGATCGAGGACCACTTTGTAGGTATGATGTTTCCGCTGGCCGGCAAATTGAATTCCTGAATTCATTGAGGAATGCCGCCGCATAATTTGAAGCTCAAGGTCGGTTCGGTGATAATCATGTTACGCAATCTGAACCAACCGAAACTATGCAATGGAACAAGACTCGCTGTTAAGTAGCTGATGAGCAACGTAATTTAAGCAACGATTATCAGAGGAAAGTTCAAAGGGGATGTTGTGATTCCAACCGACTTGCCGTTTCAATTTAAAGGATTCCAGATACATGTTCGCCTTGCATTCGCAATGACGATTAATACATCTCAAGGCCAATCGTTCCGTTTTTCATATGGGCAGTTGTACATATATCCTCGAATAACGGTTAATCAGCGCTATTTGTTTTCTCTCCGGACGGAAAGACAAAAATATTGTTTATCAACATGCGTTGCGATGAAAGCATTAAAAACACCAACGAATTATTGTCAAAACAATGAATTCCGATTTATTTCATTTCAATTAAATCATGATCGTACTGAAATTGTTTTGTTTCAATTCACACAAATTCAAGGAAAGATTCGGTTGGATGAATCCCTTCTCGACAAACTGACTGACTGACTAACAGACAACGCACAGCCTAAACCACTGGAGATAGAGACATATAAAATAAGAATAATTAATAGGTTTTTTCAGGCGCACTTCTCATTTTCTTCATTTGTTAATTGCAACCGAGTGAAGCTAGGGCGGGTCGCTAGTTTTATATAAAATTATATACGTATGGGAATTTTTTTTAAAACTAGCTTTCCGGGGGCGCACTTCGTATTCTCATTAAAGACTTTAGATTTAGAAGATTCATAACAATATGAACCAAATTGTAGGTGGCATCCCGTTCTAAAATATGACTGGTTCGTTTTCATTTGCAAAATTTAACAAGTAAATGTAAAAAAAACTTTTTTCGGGTACAAACTTTTATGTATACATCGAAACACGCCACACCATCCTTTACTGTTTGGTAATTATTGTTTTTGGAGGTCGGGGCTATTTCGAAGTATTTTCTTTCTTCCACGCGCCAGACGCGACTCGCGACACGCATCAAACGCGGGATATCAAAATTGGTCCATGAAATTGAGCCGCTCACAAAATTTCAGCCTCTAGGTCGTGCGATAGGTGGTTAAAAAAGACCTCAAATAACGAGAGGTCATACGTGGAATGTAAAAAATCTAACACTAACTCTCTGGGTCGTGCGATAGGTGGTTAAAAAAGACCTCAAATAACGAGAGGTTTTACGTGGAATGTAAAAAATCTAACACATACAAAATTTCAGCTCTCTAGGTCGTGTTGGAGGAGGGTTAAAAAGTACCTCAAAGTAGTCGAAAATACAGACAAAAAGGGATCAAGTCTAGTTAAATAAAAGTTTTTAAAAAGGGTATATAAAAATTTTGGACAATTTATGAAAATAAGATTTTAAAAAAAATTAAAAATATAAAAAAAAAACAGGGAGCTCCCTGACTAATGTGGTCGTACACATTTCAAAATAAGGCAATTCTTGTGGTTTTTAAATACCAAACAGCAGGTGTGCAAAATTGCATAACGCTACTTAAAACAATTCTAAACAATTAATAAAAACATGAGACTTGTAAAAATTAGTATGGTGACCTTTTAAAATATGCATATTAGCTTTAACTGCTCATTATGGTATAAAAAGCCTTCACAAAATTTGATTGGGATCTATTGAAGGGCTTGGTAGTCCATAACATACATGCATAAATACAAACATACAGAGTTTGTACTATTATTTTCTGTCTAGTTCTTTATGCAGAAAAGATTTTGTAAACAATAGTCATTAGTTATTTTCTAACCCCCGTATTAATAAACAGCGAATAGCAATTTTTTAGCACTAGCACATCTGGTAACTTGTAATTTTAAATGCTTTTATATTAACTTGCCTGTGACTGTGTGTCGGTTTATATGTCATTCTGTCACAAATCTGAGAGATGTCTCGTACGCGTTTTTTGGGTAGGACTTTTCGGGGGTCTTAAGGGGGGTGATGAGAGTCATGATGGGGCCTTCAGGTGGGGCTGGAGGGAGTCTTGAGAGGGTATTGAGCGGGATGTTAATGGGGTTTTGAGGAAGTTTAGAGGGCGTCTTGAGATGATGTTAAGGGGGTACTTGAGGGGATCGTGAGGTTGGTCTTGAGGGTGGTTTTGAGGGCGCTTTGAGGGGACCCTTTAAATGATCTTTAGGGGTTTGAGCAGAGTTTGAGTGGGTCTAGAGTGGGGTCCTGAAGGGGGTCTTAACGTATTATTGAGGGAGTCTTGCGAAGGTTTTGAAAGGGGTCTTGAGGAAGTTCTGACTGGGTCTTCAGAGAGTATTAAGGAAGTTTTAAGGAGGTATTGAGGAGGTCTTGAGGTGGGATAATAAAAGACCCCAAAAGACCAACCAAAGCCTCATTCAAAAACTACGCAAAATACCCGCAAAATACCTCTAAAAAACCTTTAAAAGATTTCCTAAAGACCCCAAAAAGACCCTCAAAAGACCCCCAAAAGATCCTAAAAGATCGTTTATAACTCAGCTTAGTTCCCGAAATTCCTGTCCCTAATGACCGTATCCCAGAATTTAGTCCTACATACCGAATTTCATGGAAATCACTTGAGAAATGGCTAGATCCCGAAATGCCAGTCCATTACGACCGTATCCCAAGTCTTATAGTCGCATCTTAGTCCTACATACCGAATTTCATAGAAATCCCTTGAGAAATGGCTGAGACCCCGAAATTCCAGTCCCTAATGACCGCACCCCAGAATTTCCATAGGAACAAGTCTTATAGTCTTTCCATAGGAAAGAGGCTTATAGTCACATCTTAGTGCTACATACCGAATTTCATAGAAATCGTTTGAGAGATTCCTAAATGCCAGTCCCTAATGACCGTATCCCAGAATTCCATATGAACAAGTCTGAGGCTCCCATATCATTTTTTAAAAACTAGCCCGATTTTCTTCAAATTTTTTACACAAGTGTATCTTCGATGAACAATACTTTTTGTAAAAACTTAGAAGTGGTCGGGCCCCGGGCTCACTAACAAATTTTTTAAAAAATGTAACAGATTTTCTTCAAATTTTATACACATTTTATCTCGGGTGTCGGGGGCTCCCACATTAATTTTTCTAAAAACTAACCCGATTTTTTAAAATTTTGTATACATTTGTATCTCCGATGACAAGACTGTCAAAATTTTTAGGGCCTTGTGCTCCCATATAATTTTTTTTGTGTATCCCCGATTATAGAATTTACATGAAAAAGTTTGATTCTTTTTTTTTTGTTTTGTTTTTTTGTTATAATTTGCGCACGCGAAACCGGGTTTGCACCCTTATTATGTTCGGTTATATGCTTGGCACAGCGTGGGCGTTAAGGAAAAGGAGAAGAAAAGAGGAGATGTCTATGAGCTTGTGTCTTGATGTAGAAAGACAGCGCTTGGCAGAGCGTTCCACATACGTGTTATACGGCTGAAGAACGAATCCCTAAACTTAACTGTACGTTCGAAGATGGGCTTAAGGGTAAACTGATGAGCATTTAGAGCGCCAAGAGTATTGCGGTTGTATTCAAGGAGAGGTGGCACGCAACTGGCTATTTCTCTTGAGCACCGCTGGTGGAAGAAGCGATAAAAGAGTGACAAGCAGGAGACGTTCCTGCGGTGTTCAAGCGAGTCTATTGATTTCGCAATGTTTTCGTCACCGATAAGTTTTATCACACGGTTTTGTATTCTATCTAGTTGATGCAAGGTAGTTTTAAGGGCACCACACCAAATATGACAATTGTACTCAAGTTTAGGACGAATAAAAAAGCCTTGTAGATAGTAGCCAGATCAGAGGGAGTGAAATATTTCTTGCACCGGGTTAGAAAACCTAAAGATTTCGCAGCATTTTTGGCGACGGTAAATATGTGGTCATTCCAACGTTAACGTTAACGCATATACCGAGAATTGCGAGGTTTTCTGTTTCCTCGATGCAAGAGCCATTCATGGATAATGGCATGGGATTTGGGATTCACTTACACGACAGGGGACAGCATTGGGTTTTGGAAGCGTTAAATTCTACTCGATTGTTTTCTCCCCATTTTATTATGCTGTCTAGGTCAGAATTTAACGTGCTTAACATACGAAGTGGTTTGAGTTCCACATGAGAAGTGGAGGGACGTTCCTCAAATTTATATGAGAAGCTGAGAGTGCTGTCGTCAGCGGAAGAGTGAATTGGATTAGAAGTCATAGATAAGAGATCATTAATAAATATGAGAAAGAGTGTCGGGGACAGAACAGAGCCCTGTGGAACACCAGCATTTATGTGGTGTATTTTAGACTTGAAACCGTCTAAAACAACTTGAATTGAGCCGTCCAAAAGAAAGCTTCTAATCCAATGGAGCAGTTTATCATCGACACCATAAGCACGCATTTTGGACAAAAGAGCTTGATGAAAAACTCTGTCAAAGGCTTTGGAAATATCGAGTTCAACAGCTTTGCTTTCACCAAATTGATGCAAAGACCGGTTCCACTGTTCGTTGAGATATACCATCAAATCACCAGTGGAACGTTGCCCACGAAATACGTACTGCCGGTCACTAAGGATTTCATTGGTTTCAAGATATTTCATGAGCTTAAAATTTATCAGCGTTTCCTTGACCTTGGAAAGAATGGATGTTAGTGCTGTGGGTCGGTACGAAGAAGGAGACGACGGCTCGCCTTTTTTGGGTATAGGCTGGAGAAAGGCTGTTTTCCAACTTCTCGGGAAGAGTCCAGAAGAATAGGATAGATGGAAAAGCTTACGCAATGGTAATGCCAGCTTGAAAGAACACCTCTTCAGAACTAATGGGGAAATACCATCTGGCCCAGGGGATTTGTGAATGTTGAGATCGTTTAAAACTCTAGTAACTGCACGAGTACGAATGAAGATCTGTTCCATAGAGTGTCCAATACTCGAGGGTGCAGGCGGCATCAATGCACAAGCTGGAAGCGTGGAACTAGCTGCATAATGTGCAGCAAACAAATTGGCTTTGTCTATTGGCTTTGTCTTTAGAGTTGACAACTGGAGTGTCATTATAAATAAGCGTTGGAATGGACGACGAGGCTGTATTTGTTGATTCTTTTCGCGATTGACCAACATTTTTTACTACCTTAGGGACATTGTTGTTGTTGTTGTAGTAGCAGCTCCAGGGCTGTGAAACCTATTGCTGAGTTGAGTTGATGATCCTTGGTCCAATGTGAGAAACACTGGAGTCCTCCCGGTGTGTAGAACCGATCATCGTAGAAAGGCCTAGCTTATCGCGACCATTGTGATGTGAATGTAAATTTTTACACAAATCGAAAGGGGCCTACAGTTTAATGCCGTATACGAAAGGCGAATTGAGAAGCTTACTGTGAAAGTTTATTACTCTCGGACGTTTGTCAGACATTTGCGAGAGTTGGGACACCGAGAAGAATACTTTTGGTGTTACCAGGATTCGTGCCACAAACCTCCTGCTCAGCAGCCATGCACCTATCCACTGAGCCACGGTGCCCACATTTACTTTACTGAGGATAGGACAAGTCCGTTGCCTCACACCCTCCTCCTTTACCCAGGCTTGGGACCGGCATGCTACTTTCGTAACTAGGCGGAGTTTATGGGATATTGTAGTAGCCAATTGTAACGAGGTTTTTACCAGTCTGTCTGCGTAGGAATAATCTGACTAGTTAGAAAGGATTCTACGCTCACTGCACTGTCAGTCGAGCCGTTATGTCCAAGTGTTTTGACCGGCGAAAAGAGCATTCTACGCTCAGTTCGCTGCCAAGAGTCTCTGCGTCCAAGTATTTTGATCAGTGAAAGGAGGATTCTACGCTCAGTTCACTATCAGGAGTCTGTCCGAAGAAGAAGAAGAAGAAGACATTGTAGTATTTTTTGCCTCAATTTTTGGTCGTAGGCGAATTTGACTCGCCGAAGATGAGCATTGCAATCATTGCTGGCTCGTTTAAAATTTGTTCGGGTTTCCTCTGTAGGGTTTGCTTTGTAAAAGAATGATTCTTGTGATTGCATCAGCGGCGTCATCCACGTTGCTATCGCGAAACAATAGCGACCAGTTAACTCCTCCAAAGAAGTTGGTATGGCCGTCCCAATTACCATACTGTTTTTTGCGAGTTTTTTCTCTAATTTAATTACGAGAAATTAGCTGATACAACACGATGGTCAGACGAGCCTAGAGGCGACAATACATTGACGGAGTAGTTATCAGGACGAGAGGTAAGGAACAAATCAAGGGTGTTTGCGGAATGATTTGCAATGTCAGGAATTCTTGTATGCTCATTTACAATCGGAGTAAGGTGATTAAACTCAGCGAACAACTCGAAATCCCTTCCTACGGGTGGTGTCTACCCAGAATGGCGAAGCCACCCAGAATTATGTACATTGAAATCGCCGGCAATAACGATTTCAGTATTATCATCAATTGTGATAATTCTTGCAATTGAATCAGACAGTGCATCAAACTCGTGAAGATTTGAAACTCTGTCTGTCTGTCTGTCAACACAGAATTCTGGTCATGGGAAGGACTGCACGGTCACACAATATGAAAGACCCAAGCAAGCAAAATCATAACGAGCCACGTAATGATATCAGCTTGCCTACGAATTTCATATCATGTGTTTTATGTGCACATTTTACAGGTAAATTAGTAACATGAATAAATCACTAATATATAAATGTGTGCATACATAAATTTACAAGGCTGTGTGCTTGGTGTGCACATTATAAAGATACTGAATGTTTACGATAGAATATGGTGAATTGACAAATGAAAATACTCAATAATCCAGATGGTATTTTATCCAATCTGAATTTAACGCACTAGACATAAGTTGTTGTTCAAGTTGTTTTCAAATGAAAAGCTAAGTGTGCTTTCGTCAGCAAAATATTGAATTGGATTAGATGTAGCGTATAGGAGATCATTAATGACAATGAAAAAGAGTATCGGAGACAAAACAGAGCCTTAGGGAACGCCGGTGTTTAGGCGGTGAATATTAGATTTAAAACCGTCCAATACGACTTGGATTAAACGGTGAGAAAGGTACTAGTAGTCCAGTCAAGCAGGGCCTTATCAATTCCATAGGCTTTCATTTTCGACAAAAGAGCTTGATGCCAGACTTGATCTATTCTTTGTCGGGTCGTTGCTTCACATTCGTTGAGAAGATGCCGCGGAGTCTCCTCCGTATTCCCATAAAGTCTGCAGCTCTCCTAATTTTAATTTCTTTAGATGCTCTTTTACTTTGCAATGTCCTGTTAGAAAACCCGTGATTCCTACATTACTTCTACTCAGTCACAATATCAGACGAGACCTTTTTGGGTTATAGTTCCCCAGCATTTCCTCTGCTTGCCGTAGACCCAGGCAATTATCCCATCTTACGGAACCCTATGCCACAGAACGGTTCTGGCCCTACAAGCGGAGTTTCTGCTCCTTTATTAGTCGTTCGTTCGTTGCCTTCTATACCAGTGTGTCCCGGCACCCAGTACAAACTTACTTTGCTGACTTCGCCAAGTCTGCTTAGTTTCGTCCTGAATTCCTCCACAAGTTTGGATGTGATGTTGAATCCATCCAGGGCTCTTAGCGCAACTTGGCTGTCTATCATGATAGCTATTTCCTGCGCATGTAGTTCCTTTCCAGATTAAAATAAGTACAACCTTCGATGGCATGTACCACTGCCTGCATGGTACTGCCCCATTACTAAAGCGTACTAGGTTAGTGGCCCATAGACTCAGCACCCTTTATGGCACCCGGATGTATCTGTTTTTCAGCTTCAGATCGGAATTCATTCTTGGTGCTTATTATTACTTCAGCTGGGCCAGTGATTCCACTATCCCACTTGCCGTCCGTGAAGCATCCTACCGTAACATGGTTTCCCTGAATTTGCTCTTTACCACTAAGTGTAGTGGGACTAAACCTAGGATCGCCTCCATGCCCGCTGTTTGGGCAGGTTCTCAAGTAATTAAAAGACAGGCCAGCCTCGGCACTTTTTCCAATTTCCTTTTCGTGGTGCTTAATTTGGTTCTATTCGACCATGCCACTGCTTCGTAAGTAATTATTGGAATAACTATCATGGTGTACATCCAGCACTTTATTCTGGAACTGCTTTTTGGTGTTTGTTCCATAACAGTCTACTATCAAATACCACTCCAAGGTATTTAACCTCTTTGCTGATAGTTATCTCTTCTCTATTGAGGTTAATCGGGTGCATTCGTCCCAGTTTCCTTTTATTGATGATGGGAACCATTGTGGTCTTGTTTGGGTTAAGCCTTAGTCGCACCACTTAGCACCATCTACTCGGGAAAGTTAATACGTTTTGTATTATCTCACAGAGCACTTCCCCGAAGTCCCCTCTTACTACGATGACTATATCGTCTGCGTAGCTTTAGGCATAAGTACAAAGTTATAATTATAAAATTGTCGATAACCTTTTCGATAGTCTTTAGAACGAACGAAATTATGCTAATTGGTCTGTAGGACTTTGGTGGGACCTTTCTTCCCCACTTTAGGCATACCCTTGCCCTTTTCCAGCTTGTGGGTATGTACCCGAGAGCTAGGTTACTTCTAAATATTCGTAAAAGGTGTGGAATGAGGTTATCTGTCCGCACCTGCCATTGTACAGGGCTGGAAGCTTTTAACTGCCTATCTGGGAAGTGGAGGGCTCACTGCTCCTCGTTTTCTGTGAACTTCCCGTTCCGGTCAATCAATGACCAGAACGGCTTTTCTTACTTGAGTATTGTATGCTGTGAGAGATTCTTCGTATTGCTGTCTATGCCTATCCTCTTGGCGGTTTTGAAGAGTTTCCTCATCTGCAGGGTTGTCAGCTTTTTCGCTCCACCATAGAGATTCGTTGCTCACTTTGGAGAGCTCACCGGGCAACTCAACTCATATGCATCAGAGATTGCCCTAGTCATTTCTCTTGCCGTACATTTCAGCTCGTGTGGACATTTACCCACTCTTTGAACTGAAATGTGTTCTAAGTTATATCTCAAATTGGGTTTGAAAACTTCCCAATGTATCCTAGGATTTCGTAAGTTTTTCCTCCTCTTCAAGCCCTCAAATAGGATGATCCTATTATCTGATAGAGATGGCTCGGAGGAGACCCTTCAAGTCGTATTTCATCAAACTCCTCTAGTGAGATGATCGGTTGGGAAGGGCAGCGAGGTCTTCCACCGTGGGAACCACCTTTGCCCCCTCTTCTTCCGTAAATACCATGTCTAAGTGAGTGACCCGCAGCCTCTATCGTGTTTCGGCTGCGGGAGTCGGTGGAGATGGTAGTGAGTGCACCGTCGCTTTCCTCCCGACAACCGATCAGTTTCCACAACAATGTGTGGAGCCCTTCATTTTGCGCTCCGATCAGGAAAATTGATCTTTCCATTCCTTGCCGACTGCTTTGTGTGAAGAACATCGATATAATTATCGGTTTAAGAATATCGTCCCCGTCCCTCGCCACGAGCTTCGTTCCCTCTCATGCGGAAAGGGTCGGAGCATGTTCCTTTCTTCGCAACAGTCTATCAAGATCATTCCCGGTCTAAAGTGGACGCCGTCAAATCCAATTTTGACTTTCTAGCCCAGCGCCACTTCTTCCAGGAGTGCTTCCTCCTGTGTCGACAGTTGCTCCTGTGTCTGCGTCCCTTCTCATTTGGGGATGGCCCCGCCTTTCCTACTGAGGGTTTACCCTTTGGCAGAGACAGCACATGCTGCCTGCTGGTTGAGGGCCTCATTTCGATTTGGTGGGACTGCTGTCCCGACTTCGCTCCAGTTGAGTGTGTCCCTCACCACCCTTCGTTGGCCTTGGGGTCAAGCCCCCCAACCAAGTCCAGGCCTTCTACGCGGGTCAGAGTAAAGCTTTTGCTACCCGCGAACCGCTGCTTTTCTAGTGCTGAGCCTCGGCGGTTGTCGGGTCGATTGCCCCAGTTTTCCCGCGCCGGAATCTTCAATAAATGTATATTAAATATTACTTTCTTTTACATAGAAAAAGGAAGTATAGTAATCATGAAAATTTTCAAACTCCGCATTTTTGTAGAATTCCCAATTTTCGTATCTCCTGAGTCAGAAAAACCTTAAAAAAAATTTCTTTTTGTTTGTCTGTGTCCACTTTGAATACTTAATTCTGGTATATAAATAATTAAAATAGAATTTTTTTCAATTTTCAGGGGAAAACGGAAATGCTTCATTCCATTGTTGAGTTGCTAATATAACGTTGAACTGAATTTAACTTGTTAAAAAACCATGGTTAATCATAAAAAAAAAGTAAAAGGTGATAAGGCAAAAGTGAAGCTAAAACTAGTTAAAGGTTTAAATGAGACAAAAACCGATTTCAAAGTTCATAAGATCAAATTAAAGGAGCAATTATCAGCAACTCAGGATAAGGTTGGGCGCCAAAAACTTGATGTCAAGGTTTGTTGAAAAATATTGTATCGACTCATCGAATAATTATTTATTTTTAACACAGGATGTTCTAAATCGGCTAAGACATCCTTCCTTTCGATTAGATACTTTGAGAGGTCTATATGAGTTGAATATAAACTCTGAAAGTACAGGTCTTCATTTATATGAACTCCTTTTAGGTGTTTCAGCTATTTGCCTGGACATAAGAACGGAAGCTCGTCACGAATCTTTCAAAGTGTTAAGCAAGATACTGTCCGCTCTTTCTACTGATAAAATTGGACCATTCTTTCATGTGATATTGTCGTATCTATGTTGTGCCATGACACACATTCAATCATCGATTCAGGAAGATTCCTTATTAATGCTCGATGTACTGCTTAAGTCTGTTCCAAAATATGTAGCTGCCAACAGCAAGAACATACTAAAAAATTGTATTGATATGATATCTAAAATTCGCACTGATGACAAACATAAACGTACACTAGTTATCAATATGAGCAACAAGACAACTTCAGTAAAGTGGCGTATAAAAGTCCTGGATCATTTGCGAGGATTGTTGAAAAGTCTTGTCGATCACAATAAATGGAAATTAGCTTATATCAATGGTCCGAACCAACACAAAGTAACCAAGACATTTAATGCATCACAACCGCAGTATTTTTCTGTTATTTGTTCTAGTTTGAACATATCATCTGATATTTATCAGATTTTCAATACGCCAGTCGCTCACAATTCAGATTACTTTACCTGTTCAGAAAGTACTAGTTTCCAGGGATACATTGAAATTTTAATGCCACTGCTGTTCGATTCGTGGCTAGAAGTTCGCCCAAATATTTTTAACAAAGATACTACAGAAATTAACTTGGACGTAATTCTTTCAAACGACGCTTTATTTACATTAAAAATTGTTGTTGAGATCCTCCAGAACCTTTGGCTGCTCATAGAAGTCCAGGAAATAGAAATCGGTAATAATGACCTAAGTTGTTGGTTTCGTAATAAATACGCCAATAATTTTGTCATGAATTTCATTGGAGGGTTTCCTTATCAGCACGAAAAAGAGCTAGAACGAATAAAGTTAAAAACAAAGAAAAAAGCAATTAAATTGGATAAAACCACTACCAGTGAACAATACTGCATCCAACAAAATATAATTTTATCATATTTGATATTGGTTTTTTATAATCACGAAATACATAGCGAACTTTATGAAATTAAAGAGATATTGAAGTTTTTAATAAGTAAGTTGTAATTGCGCTTAATGCTTTTTCTTAACATAAATTTTTTGGCAGATATCGTATCCGAGATGGGAAATATAGATATAGAAAATTGGGTTTCTTTAGAAAGAGCTCTACGTGCTGCTCTTATTGACAATGGACCGAGATTACTAAGTATTGATGAGTCTAACACCCGTCTATTGTTGCGATCAGTAATTTCCTCATTACTCAATTGTTATTTTGATCAAGATGGAGCGGCTAAAATTATTGTTCTACTTTGTGACATAATTAAAGAACCCGGTCTTTACAAATTATACAGGTATAGAATTACACTCTTCTGATGCATTATAAACTTGTACATAAATTTATTATTTAAAATACAGTAGTATGGGTGATTATTTATACGTATTAGAAGAAAATGGTAGGCTTGTCGTCTACAAGCGTGACTGTTCATTACTTTCTTTTACATAGTAAAGGGAAGCATAGTAATCATGAAAGTTTTCGAACTCAGGATTTTTGCAGATTTACTCATTTCCGTATCTCCTGAGACAGAAAGCAAAAACAGTTGTTTCTATCTGTCTGCCAAGACAGCTGAATCGACTGGGATGGAAATTCATATATATTTTATTTTATTTATTTGATACACCAAAATATAATTAAGACCAGAGTTTTATTTACAATGTAAAAGTTTTTTGAGTACAGCGCGAGCGACTCCCTAACCGGCAATTGCAGGGAGTTCCACAACCGTATGGCTCGCACCGTGAAGGACAAATCCATACATCTGGGAAGGAACAAGGAGTTGCTTAGTACATAAATAGTGTGAGAACCTGAAGGGGGTAAGGAGATAGAAAGGTTGACGACGGGACAATAATTTAAATAGGAAGACCACAGTTTTCAACTTCAAGAAATTCCGACCTTATAAATGCATTAAAGCATAAGTTCAGTCTCCCACAATTTGCCAAAGATGTACCAGAAATGTACCAGAAAATATTTCCGCACCATAGGTAAACATAGGCAGAGCAAGGGCATTAATCAGTTTCGAGCGAATGTGACGCGGGAGCAAATCACTAATGACATAGAGCTTGCGTAAAAGAGCCCAAACTCGGGAAACAATATGTGAAATATGGCTCTTAAAAGATAGAGTCTTATCCAACACAAGCACCAGGCTCGTGAGGGACTGCAAGTATGTAAGAGGTAACCCGTTGCTGTCGAAGGCTTTACTAAAATCTAAAAGGAGGAAGTCGGAAACTCTAGAATGTCCCATGTTGCCATGTTGTGGCAGTGGTGCTATGTAGCTTTCTAAATCCACTCTGGAAAGTGTTCAGGAATGAGTAGGCGCCTAAGTTGGTGTTTAACCAGCCGTTCCCAGACGTTAGAGAGAACACAGGAAGAATACTAATTGGCCTAAGATTATTCAACTCAGCAGCATTACCTTTTTTAAATTCTCTATATTAACTTCACTTGCCCGTGTGTTTGTGGGTTTGTGGGCTTGTGGGTTTGTGGGCTTGTGGGTTTGTGGGCTTGTGGGTTTGTGGATTTGTCATGGATTCTTGCGATCAATTTTTAACCCACTTCCTACAGCCCGATTTTATTGAAATTTGGCACACATGTGTATTTCCGGAGACAACACTTTCTATTAAATTTTGAGGCCCCTCGGGCTGCTGGGTCGGGGGGCTCCCATACAAAAATTTTAAAAAATTTGCCCGATTTTCTTTAAATTTTACACACATGTGTATACCTAATAAACCATACTTTTTCGAAAATTTGGTAGTGATCGGGTCCCGGGTTCGGCCGCAAGGCCCTTATACATTTTTTAAATATCTATACTGGCATCAGATATTCGTCGCCCTTTATGGACTGTGTGCGGTGTGTGCTGCGCAGTCGGCTGCGCTGCATGGTTTTGGTGGTAGAGAGAGAGAGAGAAATCTTAGCTCACGCACAAATGAACCCAGCAAATGAAACGAGACATAAATGTTTTATGCTTAATTCAACTTACATTTTTATTTACTGAATTTTATTTTTATTGATGTCGTTTTTTGTTGTCGATATCAACTTACAGATAGAACAACAAGTTTTCTCAATATTCTGTCATTTCGCGTTTTCATAAATTAGTTCAGAGCAGTCAAAGAGTTCTCAAGATAAATGTTCGTGTTTCCTATTTGCTCAGAGTATGAGCGTGCTCTAAGTGCTCAGAATAAAATGATCTGAGCTTTTTCAATTTTAGCATCTGATGTCAAATGTCTGTTTCGATGATTTTCTCCTACAATAAAAAAAATGGCCCAGGATCGAGGGGCTCCCATATCAATTTCTGCGATTAGAGAATTTAGATGAAAAATTTTAATTTTTATGGGTTGTTTTTTTTATAATTTGCGCACGCGAAAAGGGGTTCGCACCCTTATTATGTTCGGCTATATGCTTGGCACAGCGTGGGCGTTAAGGAAAAGGAGAAGAAAAGAGGAGATGTCTATGAACTTGTGTTTTGAATGCCTGTGGATCATAGTGATGTGGAAGACAGAGCTTGGCAGAGCATTACACATACGTGTTGTACGGCTGAAGAACAAAACTGTACGTCCTTGGAAGTGATCGGGCCCTGGCTGGGCACCCATACAAATTTTATAAAAAAAAATACCCGATTTTCTTCAAATTTTATACGCATGTCTATCTCCTATGGACAAGACTTTTTGTAAAAGTTTGAAAGTGAATGGGTATGGGAATTTTTTAAAAAAATTTACCCAATTTTCTTGAAATTTTATACACACGTGTTTAATCCGATGGACAACACTTTGGAAGTGGGCCGAGGGGCTCCCACATATTATTTTCAATACTAACCCCATTTTATTTAAATTTTAAACACATGTGTATATCAGATGAATAACACATTTTGTGAAAATTTGAAAGTAATCGGTCCCCAGGGACAAGGGGCTTCCATATACATTTTTTTAAAACTAACCCAATTTAATTCAAATTTCCGATTCCCGATTAGAGAATTTACACGAAAAATATTAATTTTTGTGGATGGTTTTTTTTTTTATTTGTTTTTTTTTTGTTATTTGTTTTGTTTCTTGAACCATATATCGAACAACATCATATATGCAAACGTAGAGTGTCAACTCAACAGCCCAGACGGCTAGATTGATGGAAATGAAAATTCATATTTAAGCATTTTTAAATAAATTGGGAGGTCCCAGTTGCTTTTGGAAATCGGCCACCGGACCTGACAGTTTACTTAGACAGCTTTTTGAGTTTTTGCTCACATTTCAAAAAGTATAGCACTTATGAGAAATCTGATAAAAGCAAAAGAAATTTTAAAGAAAAACAAATTAAAATAAAAATAAAAACGAATTTAAAAAAAAAATCAATATACATTTATTGAAGATTCTGCCCCCGTCCGTAAAAGAAAGTCTAATTGTGGCCACACCTCCATTTTTTAAAAATATTTTTATTGAATTTTATCCAAGTTTTAAGTACGAGTACATTTAAATTTGCTATGCATCTGCATATTATATAAATGATTGTGCGTATATATGTATAAGCTCAGCGCCTAAACCACTGAACGTATCGAGCCATATTAACATCATACGTTCCTTTCGTACTCCGATAAGTTTATATCTTTTGTGAACACGTTAGGTGGAACTGGAGTCGAGATTTCACCACGCCTAAAAGAGGTCATTACACCTAAACCACTGGACGTATCTAAGCCTTATTAACACCATATGTTCGTTTGGTGCTCCGATAAGTCTATGTTTTTTGTACCCGGTAGATGGCGCTGGAGTGAAGATATTGGTGTATATGTGTGTAAGAGCATCACGTCTAACCACTAGACATATTGAAACCAAATTCACACCATATGTTTGATTGGTGCTCGTAAAGGTTTATCTCTTTTTTGATCTTGGTCGGTGGCGCGGGAGTTAAGATGTTTTTGAAAATATGTATTGGCTATGTATAAAATCGTTGGTTCATATGCAAATAACGTCATTTCGAGAAAAGAACTAAATGTATCAAAGCCATTTTTACACCATATGTTCGTTTCGTAGTCCGATAAGTTTATGTTTTTTTTTGACCCAGTAGGTGACCCAGGAATCGAGACGTAATCACGCCTAAACCACCGGAGGAAACATATTCACACCATATGTTCGTTTGTTGCTCTGATAAATTCGTCTTTTTTGTTTGTTTGACCCGGTAGGTGGGGCTGGAGTAGAGCTATTTATGGCGTTCCCAAGCAAGCAAAATAAACAAACTTAAACTGTCGAAACATCGTCAGCTGCACACACAATAAACAGCGATTAGGGACGAACGAAATATTTTACTTACTCGGTGATTGACAAAACTTTTCTTTCTTATCTATTGTTCAAAAATGTAGTCAAAAAACAGCCCGGTTTTTGTAAAAGAACATGATTGAACATGTAATTTATTTTTAAACGATGACTCTGCATATAAGTATCGTTAGTTATAAATAAGGGAATAAGGCTACAATTTCTGGTATTTTCTCGATATTTCTGTCTATAATATTGGAAGTTTCTGGAAGCTTTTCAATGAGTATAAAAGGTGGCGTTCACTGCAGAGAATTAATTAGTTATTTGGAATTTAACCAGTGCAGTTGAAAATCTGTAGCTTGCAGAATTCAAGTACAAGTATTATAAGTGTTTTTGTGTGCATTTAAAAGTTGTCCAGTATAAAATTGTGGACTTGTATTAATATTAATGATTGTTTATTAAAGTTGTTATTTGTAAATTAATAAACTTGTGTTGTGTTTTATTTGCAAAATCCTCGGAACTGGAAAGCCTGAATTTGGTAACAAATGTCAGGATTTATAAAAATAAAATTTTGCAAATCGTTGGACAATAAATAAATTAATTGGTGATTTTTAAACCTTGAGACAGTAAATAAATAAAGTGAAATTTTACAAACCGATAAACAGTCAATAATAAAATGGAAAGTGCAGTGAACATTAAATCCTCTATTTCCCAGGAGCTTAAAGAAGAGCTTGAAAGGCGAGGTCTAAGCACCGCTGGAAATAAGCAAGAGTTATTTCTCCGATTGCAACAAGTCGTTAAAGGGGAAAAGCAGCAGGCTGGTGAAGTGTTTTCCATCGAGACGGAGTTAGTGGAGCGAAAATCGTCCACTTCGGAAGAAAAGGGTAGTGTGTGCCAAATATGGAGGCGATGTTGCAAGTTCTAATGCAACAAATAAAAAGCAAGTTTGACCAGCAGAGAGAACAAATGCAGCGGCAAAGTGAACAACCACAACAACAGAATCAAGAGATTAAAAAAGAGTTAATTCAACAAAAGCAACAATCGCAGAAACATAGTCAGGAGAATAAACAAATCAATTTAGAATTGAGTTCCAAATTAAACGAGAATTTGGAACAGCAAAGTCAAGGTCTGAAGAAAGAATTGGATCAGTAAAATCAGCAGATAAATTCCAAATTGACCGTTAAGTTTGAACAGCAAATTCAACAATCGCAGAAATAAAGCCAGGAACTGTAGCAGTTTAGTCAGCAACCACAAGACCTAAAGAAAGAAATTTATCAGCAAAGTCAAGAGCTTAACTCCAAATTTGATAAACAAAATCAGAAGTTGGAGAACCTAAGAGGGGAAATGAGTGATATTCATGAAACGCTCAAGGGAGAAATGAATGGGGTTCAAAAAAAGCTAGAAGGTGAAATAAGTGGAATTCAAATATCGCTTAAAAGTGAGATAAACGGAATTCGTGAAGAAGTGAGTGGACTGGAAGGAAAAATTAAAGAGTTTGAGACCCGGTTGGATAGTCGTAGTCAGTTCATCAGGGAAAACACTCAACAAAGCAGTTCCAGAGCCATTCCAGAATCTTCTAGTAACCATAAAGGAATTTTGAATCCACCTGCGCTCGATGGCAATACCGCTTTTGAAAACTTCAAAGTCCAGTTTGGAGCTGCTGTACAACACAATGGATGGTGCGGAAGAACAGCTAAATTCTTTGATCATAGCGTTGAGGGGCAAGGCGGCCTATGTTTTGCAAATGATTCCAAATGCTGAAATGAGTTCCGGAAGAATCTTGAAAGAGTTTGACTTGCGTTATAGACAATCTCACATTCAGGAGCTAAGCAAAATACAGCTCCAGATAAAGAAACAACAGCGAGGAGAACGACTTCAAGAATTAGAACGGGAAATAACTAAGCTAGCACGTCAAGTCTATTGTGGAGTTCCAGCTGGTATATTCGATAGACTAGCAGTGGATGCGTTCATCAATGCTATCCGAGATGAGCAATTAAAACATTATTTGAGGACAACAGCCAGAGGAAAGTCGATGAATGAAGTATTGGCATCCGCTTTGGAATATGAAGCAGCGAAATTTGGAAACTGAGGACATCACAAAAATAGAAGCCCTTATTGATGAGAAGATCAGAAAATCGAAGACTGGACGCTTCCAGAACGACAGGAACTCCACATCTAATTCTCGTATAAAATGTTTTAGATGCCAGAAACCTGGACATTTTATGTGCGACTGCAAGGAACCAAGACCGGTACAAACTACAATGCAACCAGTGAATCGTGTCAAGAGACCTGAAAATTTACGGCAGATAGGCGCATCACAGATGAATGAGGTGCAGCAGCCAGCTTACCTCGTTACTGCAGACCAGGAAAACTAAGTTACACCAGCTTTACGGGGCGTAAGCTAGTGAAGAGGGGAGACAGCCCCAAGGTTCATGACAGAGCACAAGATGTCCCTTGATCTAAAGAACCACGTGTTAAAATGTTGTAACGTGGAAGTACCCTTGCAATTTAACGACAACCAGATTGGCGGGTTAAGAATCATCACTGAAGAAAAAGAAGAGATACCACCGATGTGCGAGAAAATCATTTATGGCAAGGTGAACGGTGATCTTGGGTAGTAGAGTAGGAATAGTGGGCCCAACCAATTTCAACAAGAATGGATTATTATGCGGAAGAACTCTAGTAAATTTCCAGCCCAAGATACCAGTGAGAATAACGAACGTTAGCCCATCACCGAAGGTAATAAGAGAAGAAATAGTCATTGGCAAGACTCAGGGAGTAAGCTGTATCGCAAACTGTCAGCCTATAAAAGTAAAGAATACGCCACTTGATCTGGAAAGGAAGCAAATAATTCGTTCGCTGTATAAACATCTTCCTGCGGCACAGCAACAAGCAGCAGAAAAGGCGCTGGAGCAATTGTTTGCTGACGTGTCGTACATTTAATGAGCACGTGAATAATCTTCGGCAAGTTCTGGAAACCATAAAAGCAGCAGGATTAAAGTTGAGTCCGTAGCCCGTAGTTGAGAAATGTAGCCTTTCAAAAATGAAGTGAGTTATTTGGGCCACATTGTTGTATCCAGTCAAGGAGTACGCACGGATCCCAAGAAGTTGGAAGCTGTTAACGAATGGCCGGTACCAAAGAATGTACATGGGCTGTGAAGTTTTCTGGGGCTATGCTCCTACTATCGACGGTGTGTGCCTAACTTCGCAGATGTTGCACGAAGCCTTCATCGCCTTAATGAGAAGAACCAAAAGTTCCAATGGTCGATGGAGCACCAAAAATCATTTGCAGTTCTCCAATTTTGGCATATCCACAGGCAGGAGAACTCTTCATCCTGGACACTGATGCGAGCAATGCGTGAATAGGAGCGGTTCTATAGCAAAATTAAGAAGGAAAGAAGCGTGTAATAGCGTACTACAGCCGTTCGCTTTCTAAGCCAGAGAAGAACTACTGCGTGACGCGAAGGGAATTGCTAGATGTTGTCGATAGCGTCAAACACTTCCACAAGTACCTATATGGTCAGGAGTTTCTTCTTCGAACTGACCATGCAGCCCTCAAGTGGTTAATGCAGTTCAGGGAACCGGAAGGGCAAGTGGCCAGATGTATCGAAAGACTCCAGGCATATTCAATCAGAACAGAGAATCGAAAAGGAATGCCAACGGGTTATCCAGAAGACCTTGTGCACCCTAATGCAAACACTGTACAAGGCAAGAAAACAAGAAGTGCTCTGAAGTAATTGCACAAATAAGACTACAGGTAGAAGATCGCTGGACAAAAGAGCAGCCAGGGGAGGAACAAGTGCGCGATGACTCGATTGCTCCAATATTTAATTGAATGGAGCAAGGTGAAATATCGTAGTGGCTCGAGATTTCAACAGCAAGTCCTACAGTAAAAAATTAATGGGCTCAATGGCAGTCATTGAAATTGGAAGATAAACTACTGGTAAGGCAATGGGAATCGGCTGATGGTCAAAGTAAGGAATCGCTTCTATTGGGTCAATTACCGCAGAGATGTGGAAGACTGGTGCCGAACGTGTGATACATGTGCCGCAAGCAAAGGACCACAACCAAAAACCAGAGGAAAAATGCAACAGTACAACGTTGGAGCACCATTTGAGCGGGTGGCAATGGACATAGCTGGTCCATTCTCAGAAACAAGAGATGATAATCGCTATATACTCGTGTGCATTGATTACTTCAGTAAATGGGCAGAAGCATATCCCATCGCAAACCCGGAACCCGGACCAAGGTCGGAATTTCGAATCGCTAGTCTTTCAAGAGCTGTGCCAAGTACTCACCATCAAGAAAACGAGGACTACTTCGTTACATCCACAGTCAGATGGAATGGTCTTAAGGTTTAACAGAACGCTGGAAGAGCATCTGTGAAAAGAAGTTGATGCCAACCAAGATGAATGTGATCGTTGTTTACCGTTGTTTATGATGGTTTATCCTAGCGCTGTCCACAACACGTCTAACAACTCACCAGCAATGGTTGTATTTGGCAAAGAACTTCGTCTACCATGCGACATAAAATTTGGATCACCACCAGTAGAGCCGATAACAAAGGGGAACTACGTTTGTGATCTAAAACAGAGGATGATCGCTGTTCATTCTGTAGTAAGGAGCAACATAGTGGATGCCAGCAACAGGATGAAAACGCGATATGACAGATATGTACAAACAGTGGTAGATTTCAGGAAGGAGATTTGGTTTGGCTGTACAATCCCAAAAGAAGAAAAGGTAAAATCCAAAGCTACAGCAAAGTTGGGAAGGCCCTTACAAGATCATTAAGAGGATTAATGATGAAGTATATCGGATCCAACAAAGCCCCAGATGTAAAATGAAAGTTGTTCACATCGAGAGATTGACAAGGTACAATATCAGAAGGAGTGCTGAATCTGTGAAGGTGGTGGTAATATTACGAAAAGTAGTTAGTAGCGCATATAATAGAATTCGAATCCTAAGATAAATCGCAATGTAAATACGGCATACTAAACTTATGTAGCATACTTTTAGGCGGTAATACTTTAGATTATTTGAAATCTGAAATGTAACCGCCTGCAAGTTTGAATTATTATGTACCGTTCAAAAATGTAGCCAAACCGGATTGTGCGGAAGCTGTTCCTTGCAGAATTATTGTAAAGTACAAGTATTATAAGTGTCTTTGTGTGAATTTAAAAGTTGTCCAGTATAAAATTGTAGACTTGTATTAATTTTAATGATTGTTTATTAAAGTTGTTATTTGTAAATTAATAAACTTGTGTTGTGTTTACTTGCAAAATCCTTTACGAACTCGAAAGCCTGAATTTCGTAACAATATATATATATAGTTGTAGTGGGTTCGTGTGATAATCTGAGAAAAACCATACCAGAGCACTCAGAACTTCGGTCCATTGTACTCGTTCCTAGTGAGTTCACTATTCAAATCTCTTCGTTACTTTAAGATAGCGAAGGACTTGATCAAGTTTTAACGGCCGAAGTTCTTCGATCGTTATTATTTCCCTTCCAAAAACTTTCATCCGTAGCCTGGAAAAGGCAGGACAGCTACAAAGGAAATGTGTATTTTTTTCTACTTCCTCCATGGGTTTATTTCGGGTTATGTCCTGTAAGTAAACCGACCATGCTCCGACAGTTCCTTCTGGATATTCCCAAAATCAACTTAGCGGTGTTTTGTTTGGCCTATCCACAAAGTGCCTGGTAGTTCTACATGTATTTATGGAGTGCCAACGTTGTTCCTGTTCGTCTTCCATAAATCTTCGAATAGCAATATTTAAGCTTGCCTGACTAAAGCCTAACATTGGCTCCGGACATTCTTCGAATTGACACAAGGTGATTCTAGTGCTAGTAGAGCAGCTTGGCTGTCACTACATATTGCAAAGTTTCGTCCTTTTTTTTTTTTTTTTTTTTTTTGTATATTTAAACTTATTTCCAAGGGAATACTCCCTGAATGACACGGCAATAAGGTGGGCTAAGCCCTTTATTAAAATTAAGAATTACATCGGGGAAATGTGATTTACAATATATCACATTTCTTACGTTTGTAGCCGGTTTCAATTTTATTTTCTCGGAATTCTCCCTGATTCATTGAAAAAAGCAATACGGAAAAAACGTTCACGAAACTAAAACGACGCGAGTCGAAATGCTTTAATGAATGGATCATGGTCAAGGAAGGAAACTACAAAAAACCTTTACCAAGAAAATATTACAAAAAAAAAAGTCATACGTGAGCCTTAAAAATTCTTGGAGCCTCTATTGAAAAATTCGGTCTTTCAGGAACTAGCTGACTTCTCTCTTGAATGCCCACAACTCGACAGTTAATTGTACCGGATTCGTTTGGAGTACCAGGCCTAACAAAAGAAAAAGGCACGCACAACTATCGAGCCGATAAGCTCCAACGCCAAATATTACATCAAGGATGAGCGAAAAATCTTGACTCAAATTGAGCTCTTGATGATTCTCTGCGGTTCCTCGTATCTTCCTCCAATTCAGGCCCTCCATGATGATTTGAAATTTGCTTTTAAATTTTTATGATTTAAAAGTTGTCCAGTATAAAATTGTAGACTTGTATTAATTTTAATGATTGTTTATTAAAGTTGTTATTTGTAAATTAATAAACTTGTGTTGTGTTTACTTGCAAAATCCTTTACGAACTCGAAAGCCTGAATTTCGTAACAATATATATATATAGTTGTAGTGGGTTCGTGTGATAATCTGAGAAAAACCATACCAGAGCACTCAGAACTTCGGTCCATTGTACTCGTTCCTAGTGAGTTCACTATTCAAATCTCTTCGTTACTTTAAGATAGCGAAGGACTTGATCAAGTTTTAACGGCCGAAGTTCTTCGATCGTTATTATTTCCCTTCCAAAAACTTTCATCCGTAGCCTGGAAAAGGCAGGACAGCTACAAAGGAAATGTGTATTTTTTTCTACTTCCTCCATGGGTTTATTTCGGGTTATGTCCTGTAAGTAAACCGACCATGCTCCGACAGTTCCTTCTGGATATTCCCAAAATCAACTTAGCGGTGTTTTGTTTGGCCTATCCACAAAGTGCCTGGTAGTTCTACATGTATTTATGGAGTGCCAACGTTGTTCCTGTTCGTCTTCCATAAATCTTCGAATAGCAATATTTAAGCTTGCCTGACTAAAGCCTAACATTGGCTCCGGACATTCTTCGAATTGACACAAGGTGATTCTAGTGCTAGTAGAGCAGCTTGGCTGTCACTACATATTGCAAAGTTTCGTCCTTTTTTTTTTTTTTTTTTTTTTTTTTTGTATATTTAAACTTATTTCCAAGGGAATACTCCCTGAATGACACGGCAATAAGGTGGGCTAAGCCCTTTATTAAAATTAAGAATTACATCGGGGAAATGTGATTTACAATATATCACATTTCTTACGTTTGTAGCCGGTTTCAATTTTATTTTCTCGGAATTCTCCCTGATTCATTGAAAAAAGCAATACGGAAAAAACGTTCACGAAACTAAAACGACGCGAGTCGAAATGCTTTAATGAATGGATCATGGTCAAGGAAGGAAACTACAAAAAACCTTTACCAAGAAAATATTACAAAAAAAAAAGTCATACGTGAGCCTTAAAAATTCTTGGAGCCTCTATTGAAAAATTCGGTCTTTCAGGAACTAGCTGACTTCTCTCTTGAATGCCCACAACTCGACAGTTAATTGTACCGGATTCGTTTGGAGTACCAGGCCTAACAAAAGAAAAAGGCACGCACAACTATCGAGCCGATAAGCTCCAACGCCAAATATTACATCAAGGATGAGCGAAAAATCTTGACTCAAATTGAGCTCTTGATGATTCTCTGCGGTTCCTCGTATCTTCCTCCAATTCAGGCCCTCCATGATGATTTGAAATTTGCTTTTAAATTTTTATGATTTAAAAGTTGTCCAGTATAAAATTGTAGACTTGTATTAATTTTAATGATTGTTTATTAAAGTTGTTATTTGTAAATTAATAAACTTGTGTTGTGTTTACTTGCAAAATCCTTTACGAACTCGAAAGCCTGAATTTCGTAACAATATATATATATAGTTGTAGTGGGTTCGTGTGATAATCTGAGAAAAACCATACCAGAGCACTCAGAACTTCGGTCCATTGTACTCGTTCCTAGTGAGTTCACTATTCAAATCTCTTCGTTACTTTAAGATAGCGAAGGACTTGATCAAGTTTTAACGGCCGAAGTTCTTCGATCGTTATTATTTCCCTTCCAAAAACTTTCATCCGTAGCCTGGAAAAGGCAGGACAGCTACAAAGGCAATGTGTATTTTTTTCTACTTCCTCCATGGGTTTATTTCGGGTTATGTCCTGTAAGTAAACCGACCATGCTCCGACAGTTCCTTCTGGATATTCCCAAAATCAACTTAGCGGTGTTTTGTTTGGCCTATCCACAAAGTGCCTGGTAGTTCTACATGTATTTATGGAGTGCCAACGTTGTTCCTGTTCGTCTTCCATAAATCTTCGAATAGCAATATTTAAGCTTGCCTGACTAAAGCCTAACATTGGCTCCGGACATTCTTCGAATTGACACAAGGTGATTCTAGTGCTAGTAGAGCAGCTTGGCTGTCACTACATATTGCAAAGTTTCGTCCTTTTTTTTTTTTTTTTTTTTTTTTTTTGTATATTTAAACTTATTTCCAAGGGAATACTCCCTGAATGACACGGCAATAAGGTGGGCTAAGCCCTTTATTAAAATTAAGAATTACATCGGGGAAATGTGATTTACAATATATCACATTTCTTACGTTTGTAGCCGGTTTCAATTTTATTTTCTCGGAATTCTCCCTGATTCATTGAAAAAAGCAATACGGAAAAAAACGTTCACGAAACTAAAACGACGCGAGTCGAAATGCTTTAATGAATGGATCATGGTCAAGGAAGGAAACTACAAAAAACCTTTACCAAGAAAATATTACAAAAAAAAAAGTCATACGTGAGCCTTAAAAATTCTTGGAGCCTCTATTGAAAAATTCGGTCTTTCAGGAACTAGCTGACTTCTCTCTTGAATGCCCACAACTCGACAGTTAATTGTACCGGATTCGTTTGGAGTACCAGGCTTAACAAAAGAAAAAGGCACGCACAACTATCGAGCCGATAAGCTCCAACGCAAAATATTACATCAAGGATGAGCGAAAAATCTTGACTCAAATTGAGCTCTTGATGATTCTCTGCGGTTCCTCGTAACTTCCTCCAGTTCAGGCCCTCCATGATGATTTGAAATTTGCTTTTAAATTTTTATGATTTATAAAGAAATAATTAAAAAATTAAAAATTTAATTCCGAAAAACGACCGACTACTACGACAATTATTACTATATCTATCTTGTATCTTTTCAGAGACAGCCAGTTGGCAACTTATAAAATAGCAAATATTTCTGTTTGAAAAAAAGTTGGCCATTTTCCAAGTGCGAATGCCTTCTTAGAATTCTCATCTAAGAACCATCCTGCACCAGTTCCTTCGTCGGTAAGAGAAACGACAGTGTAAAATATTGGTTCGAAATCCCAACTTTTCCTTTTTTCTGCTGGGTATTGAATCTATTGAACATAAGAGATGGTACAGTACTGTCCACAGGCATCAGAAGCGTAGAAATCTGTTCCGAAATCTTTTGGAATATGTTTTCATGTCCACTCTTATGCTCATAATGCCAGACCTTATTCTTGTGAAGTCGAAATACCGCTTCCATCTGAATAACTATATCCAGAGGTGGCAGATTTAGCAGTGTATTGAGAGCATCTTCCGATGTAGAGCGCATTGCGCCCGTTATTCCCAGGCAGACGTTACTTTGCAATTTTTTTAGCCATTTTCAGGTCTGATTATCGTTAAGTACAACCAGTGTACTTTTTTCGGACTCAGCCCCCGTGATTTACCCAATGCTCTTGCATTGAAAAAAGGTAAACTGAGGTTTCGATATTTTTTTTATATGCATAAAACTCATTGCCAAAGGAGAACACCCTGATGACTTGCGTCACGGCAATAAGGTGGGCTATGCCGTTTATTAAAAATAAAAAATCGAAGGAATGTGATTTACAATATATCACATTCCTCACGTTTCAATCCGGTTTCAATTTATTTTCTCAGAATTCTCTCTGATTTATTGAAAAAGCAATATGAAAAATCAAACACGAAACAAAAACGACGCGAGTCCAAAGCAATGGATCATAATCAGGGGAAACTACAAAAAACCTTGACCAAGAAAATATTACAAATTAAATAACAAATATTATAAATAATAAAAAAAATACAATCAATACTAATTTTTTTTATATATAAAATAATCTTATCCTCTAATGAACATTACGGTCGTCCTTCAGGAAGTTGTCTACGTCTATTTTGAAGTCCTGTAGATTATAAGACCAATTGATTCCACATCGAAGTAACTATCGGATAAAAGGAGGATTTAAAATTTTGGGTTCTACATGAAAACGGTTTTAAGGCAAATCTATGTTGATTAGACCTAAAACGAGTATTTACGTTGCTGGTAAAAGGACTGGAACTAGAGAACGGGTTTCTAAAGAACATCTACCGTAGTAAAATTTATAGAAAACAGTTAAAGCTCCTACATTTCGTCTATGCTCCAAAGAATTAAGAGATGAAGTAATTGTTGCATCGTTTATCAACCGGATAACTATATTCTGAATTCCTTCAAGACAATGCAAATGCGTTTTTGGAGCCTCACCCCACACATATGAACTAAATTCTAAAATTGGTCTAACATATGTCTTATATAATCTTAATACCTCAGAGGGGGTGAAGTAGAAGTTACAACGTCTTATGAAACCCAAACATTGGCTCGCTCTTTTTGAAATATGTTCCTTCCAGGAAAGTTCACTTGAAACTTTCAAACGTAACATCTTAAGTGAACCTGAACTCGCAAGAATGGCACCATTTGTTACTGGTGGCACGTAATGCTGAACGCTCTGTTGAGAAAAAAGTCAAGCCTGTAGTTTATTTGGGTTAAATTCCACCCTATTAGATCCAATCAAGGATGACTTGAATGTTCAACAGAATAGCCGAATTCATTAATTCACATATGGAGCCGTTCTCCTTCAAAGACACTACGACCAAAAATTCCATCCGGTATTCTTTCTCTGCTTCTCAGCGAATCAATTAAGCGAGAATTGCATTCTTTTTGACTAACAAACGCAATGGAGGCCGATTGCGTTGTATCATCAGCATATGAATAGATATCACAGGTTTTAGAAGACAACAGGTCATTGATATATATCAAGAAGAGCGTAGGCGACAAGGCTGACCTTTGTGGCGCTCCAGCATTGATACCATGTGAAGCTGGAGATATACCGTTTAATACAACTTTTATTTACGGTTCCATAAATAATCCTCAAATCCATGCAATGAGAGAGGTGTCTATGTTGAGCGAACGAATCTTATTCATAAATCATGCCATACTCTATCAAAAGCCTTTGAAATATCCATGGATACGACGATTGATTCAGCTAGATTTTCAATGCTTCGCTCCCAACAATAAGTCATGCACGTCATGAGTTCACCTGAAGAGCGATCATCATTGATGATGACATCATCATTTAACGGTGAACACGAGCATCGGAAACATCTTCGCGGAGACCTCGAACGACTTAAAGAATTCGGCCTTACTATCGACGTCCCAAAGTTCTGCTTTGGAAAAGCTGAAGTCCGATACTTAGGATACAAGGTCAACAAAAATTATATCAAGCCACCAGAGGACCGGATGGAAGTAATCTCGAACTACGGCAAACCAGACACATTGGCCAAGCTACGGGGTTTTTTTGTTTCACCAAACTTTTAAAAGTCAAGAGAATCATTGATGATGACATCATCATTTAAAGGTGAACACGAGCATCGGAAACATCTTCGCAGAGACCTCGAACGACTTAAAGAATTCGGCCTTACTATCGACGTCCCAAAGTTCTGCTTTGGAAAAGCTGAAGACCGATACTTAGGATACACGGTGAACAAAAACTATATCAAGTCACCAGAGGACCGGATGAAAGCAATCTCGAACTACGGCAAACCAGACACGATGGCCAAGCTACGGGTTTTTTTTGGCTCGTGGAACTTCTACAGAAGCTGTATACCAGGAGCTGCAACAACTCAAGGTCCACTCATCGAACTCACCCTGGGAGCCAAGAAAAAGAACAAGCGACCTATACAGTGAACACCCAAAGCGGACAGGGCATTGGAAGAATACAAAGTCAAGCTGATGAATGCCGTCCAACTTGCTCATCCCCGAGTAGACGTTCCAATTGTCCTTCGTTGCGAAGCTTTGCAGCCATAAAAGCGGCACTGCGGACCAACCCTGTGAAGTCATATTGCAGCCACTTGGTATCTTTTGGAAGAAATTGAGCGAAACAGAAATCAGCCAGCCATCTTCAGAGCAGTTCGATTCTTCAAACATCTTATTGAAGGAAGGCAGCTCATCATTCTGACCTATCATAAACCACTGACGCATGCCTTCAACAAGAAGACGAATCTGATCGAGTCACTCCTCAACTTGAGGAGATTTGTCAACACTCCACGAAGATAATTCATATTTCCGGAGAAGACGACGTTGTAGCAGATGCCCTGTCACGTGTCCAAACGATTGACCTGCCGCTAATCTTCAGCACACAAGAACTGGCTGATATGCAGAAAAATGACGACGAACTACGACAGCTCATCGAAGCTCTTATCTATTGTAATTTTTCAGTGTGTGTTTTTAATTAATCAATAGCTATAAATATATCGACTTCAGCTCCACCTAACGGGTCAAAAAATCTTAAACTTATCAGAGAACCCAACGATCATATGGTGTGAGTATGAACCAAATCCAACCATAAACAGAAATTTTCTTAAATGTATCGACTTCAGCGCCACCTAACGGGTCCAAAAAAACTTAAACTTATCGGAGCACCAAACGATCATATGGTGTGAATATAAACCAAATCCAACCATAAACAGAACGGTTCATAAATATCTGGACTCCAGCTCCACCTAACGGTTCCAAAAAAATCTTAAACTTATCGGAGCACCAAACGATCATATGGTTTAAATATGGCTTCGATACATATACTGGTTTAGGCGGCATGGGGTGACATAAAAGCGTTATATCCATACAGAAAAACAAACAAACAGACAAAGGCAATTATATTATTAGGCGATGGTAAGAAAGGTTGGAGTTTTACCAGTGTTGCATTTGTAAAGGCTATCAAGTGTCATAAAAAGTGTACCTTAGTGCTTCGCTACCCGTACACATTAACCCCTGGGATGGGGGTTTGCACAGCATTTAACCTTCCACCACCATTTGCAGGGTTGCACAGATTGAAAATTTCATTTAAATCACACCTGCCAATAATTTACACTAAAAATTTCATTTAAATCGGTTTGTAAATGTGGGTTATATTGATTAATGTAATGTAAATGTGAGTTTCCGTAAATAACATTAATTTTTTGAATTTTCTATATTACAGCCAAAACGAATTTGAAAATTTGCTAATGTATCTACCTCAGCTGCTATTGAAACCTGCTATACCAGAATATATTCTCTTGACTTTTAAAAGTTTGGTGAAACAGAAAAATCAGACTTTTCTCAAGTCACTTCGATCATTAATTGGAGCAGTTATTGGTGAGTTGTCCTTATATCACCGTTTGAAGTTTCCTATTTGTACATGATTCAGTGTAACTTAAGACATGAGAAAATTACGAATGAAGTAAAAAAAATATTTTAACTTCATTTTTTAAATATTAAAAAAAATTTATCTTACGTGTGTTGGAAGCTCGAGATTAAATAATTCTCTTTACAAAATTCACCCACAAATAAAAAAAGCGAAGGAACATAATAATATAACTACTAATGACATTAATATTTAACAATCGATTTTATATTTAAAAGTTGACACATATTTGTATATTATTATTAAATAAGCCTTCCTAGGCTCTTATTGCTGATATCTAATTGAGATTCAGAACACATCGTGATCAGCAGTATTTTATAGATAACTAGTTGAGTTCCCAGCGTTGCACGGGTGTAAAATCTTACATATCGCCTGTCCCAACTTCCATAGACCCCTTCCATAAGAGAAGTCTTACCATCACTATTCATCTCAGCCACCCCGAAAACTGAAGAAACGACACTAATATTGGTATTTTTCATGTGTTAAGTAATATGTATGTCAAGTTTGGTTGAAATTGGTTAAGGCGTTCCAGATTTAGTTAGGAACAAACAAATAAATTCTCAGTTTTATTTATACAGGCTGTTTCTGGTAATGTGACAAATACTTAAAGCGGTGATTCATTGGTTAATATCGTGAAAAAATCGTATTGAAGGGGGAGGTCTATTTGCACCCCTGCGGTGTTCGTTGCGTTTCAATGCGAAGAGACGTACTTTTGACCTTACATCACTTCACACGCTTCTAGCTACAAGGTCACTGTTGGACTTTTTTGATAGAAAATTAAATTTTTAAGGTCAAACGATTTAAATTTTCCTAAATTCTGAAAACCATTACCAATATGAACGTCGTCAAAGTCAAAAAAATTTTGTTTTTTTTTTAATTTTAATTTCAAACGCGATTATTTCGAAAAATGCTCTCGGTTAATTTTTTTGACAAATGCAGTATTAAAGCTTATACAATTTTCTACAAATCCACCTCATAATATTTATGCATGCGATCAACAGGGGCAGTGTGTAAAATGAACGAAAACGTACTTTAGACATTACATGACTTCACACCCTATAACTCTTGAACGCTTCCGCTGTAAGGTTACTATTTGTCTTTTTTGAAGAAAAAAAATTAATTTTTAAAATCAAACAATTTTTTAATTCTCTATATTAACTTTGCGTGCCCGTGGCTGGCTGGCTGTCTGGCGGACTGACACAGCAAATTTTGTGATCAATTTTTAACCCACTTCCTAATGCCCGTTTTTTGAAAATTTGCACACATGTGTATCTCCCATGACCACCCCTTTTGTAAAAATTCGGGCCCCATACAAATTTTATAAAAAAAAATTACCCGATTTTCTTCGAATTTTATACACATGTGTATCTCCGACGGACAACACTTTTTGTAGAAATTTGGAAGCGATCAGGAGCCGGGGTCGGGTGGCTACCATAAAAATTTTAATAAAAAGTACCCGATTTTCTTCAAATTTTATACGCATATGTATCTCCGCTCCGATGGACAACACTTTTTGTAAAAATTTCGTAGTGATCGGGCCCTGGAGTTAGGGGCATCCATACAAGTTTTGTAAAAAATTAGCCGATTGTCTTAAAATTTTATACGCGAGTGTATCTCCGACTGACAAAACTTTTTGTAGAAGTTTGGAAGTGATCAGGCCCCGGGAGTCGGGAGGTACCCATAAAAAAATTTAAAAACAGTACCCCATTTTCTTCAAATTTTTTTCGCATGTGTATTTCCGATGGACAACACTTTTTGTAAAAATTGTGGCGTGAACGGCCCCGGTGTCAGAAGGCCCCGGTGTCGGAAGGCCCCATTAAAATTTTAAAATGTTTACCCGATTTTCTTCAAATTTTATACACACATGTTTAATCATACGAACAACGCTTTTTGTAAAAATTTGGAAATGGTCCAAGGGCCGATGGCTTCCATGTAAATTTTTAAAAATAGTCCGATTTTCTTTAAATTTTATACACATGTGTATCTCCGATGAAAACACTTTGTAACACGTTGTAAACATTTTGGGGTGATCAGGCTCCCAATTTTGTTTTTTAATGTTACCCGATTTTATTCAAACTTTGCACATTGTATATCAATAAGAGAATTTTTATTTTTATTGGTTTTTTTTTTAAATTATTAAAGCCATACCGATATGAAGGTTGTCAAAATCCAAAAAGTTTTTTTAGAATTATATTTACAAACACGATTATTTCGAAAAATACTCTCGGATAAATTTTTTTGATAAATGTAGTATAAAATCCTATTGAATTTCCTACAAATCCATGGCCTAGCATTTGTTCATTCAATCAACAAAAGCGAGATAGTGCGGGTTGTGTTACTACTACTACGTACGAGGGATGCAGTAAAAGTTGTTAGTAAAAGTAATAAACAATTAAAATTTTTCATCAAAAATTGCTTTATTGCTTTTCAAGATATGTCTTTAAGATCTATACACTTTTGCATACGCTCAAACCATTTATCGAAAGACTTTTTCCAGTCCGAAGATGATACCTCCAAAACATGGTTTTTGAACACTTCAGGCGATAAAAATCGTTGTCCACGCATCTTATCTTTGATTGTTGGGAACAGGAAGAATTCATTGGGTGCCAAGTCGGGGCTGTAAGGCGGATTACCCATCTATTCGATCGTTTGAGTGCGCAAATACTCGCTTGTTTGATGTGATGTGTGTGAGCTCGAATTCTCGTGATGCAAAATGATTCGCCGTTTTGGGTTGTTTTCTCTGAAGTTGTTGAAAACCTCAAGCAAACAAATGGCCGTATACTAAGCTGATTTGACTGTCTTTTGATTTTCAAGAGCCACAGTAGCCACATGACCGGTTTTCGTTATGAAACACGCCCATTTGCTTCCCAACGTTCCGAGCTCACAGAACTTTTGTTGGATTTTCTTTGAATTGGAAAACCCAAACAGTTTATTGACCTTTTCATTCCGGCTCATACGCAAATATACATGACTCCTCACCTGTCACGATCTTTTATACGTTTCTGGAAGCACATTCAACGAATTTTTCAAGCATTTTGCGGCACCAAACCTTCTTGGCAAGTCCTTTTTAAGCAGATTATGCACTGAAGATAAGTGCTATGCACGTTCCACGTGTAATTTTGTTGCACTGTTGCTGCAGGAACAGTGAGACGGCATGCAACTATTTCGCTCTTGTTGACCGAATGGACAAATATTTTGCCGTGGATTTGTAGAAAATTGAAAAGGCTTCAATACCGTATTTGTAAAAAAAATGTATCCAAGAGCAATTCTAGAAATAATTGTGTCTGTAAATATAATTTTAAAAAATTTTGTTTTTAAATTCTCTATATTAACTTCACTTGCCCGTGGGTCGTCGGTCGGTCGTCGGTCGGTCGTCTGTCGTGGATTCTTGCGATCAATTTTTAACCCACTTCCCATGGCCCGATTTTATTGAAATTTTGCACACATGTGTATTTCCGGAGACAACACTTTCTATTAAATTTTGAGGCCCCTCGGGCTGCGGGGTCGGGGGGCTCCCAAACAAAAATTTTAAAAAATTTACCCGATTTTCTTCAAATTTTACACACATGTGTATACCCAATAAACAATACTTTTTCGAAAATTTGGTAGTGATCGGGTCCCGGGTTCGGCCGCAAGGCCCTTATACATTTTTTAAATATCTGTACTGGCATCAGATATTCGTCGCCCTTTATGGACTGTGTGCGGTGTGTGCTGCGCAGTCGGCTGCGCTGCACGGTTTTGGTGGTGGTGGAGAGAGAGAGAGAAATCTTAGCGCACGCACAAATGAACCCAGCAAATGAAACGAGACATACATGTTTTATGCTTACTTCAACTTACATTTTTATTTACTGAATTGTATTTTTATTGATGTCGTTTTTTTTGTTGTCGATATCAACTTACAGATAGAACAACAAGTTTTCACAATATTCTGTCATTTGGCGTTTTCATAAATTAGTTCAGAGCAGTCAAAGAGTTCTCAAGATAAATGTTCGTGTTTCTTATTTGCTCAGAGTATGAGCGTGCTCTAAGTGCTCAGAATAAAATGATCTGAGCTTTTTCAATTTTAACATCTGATGTCAAATGTTTGTTTCGATGATTTTCTCCTACAATAAAAAAAAATGGCCCAGGATCGAGGGGCTCCCATATCAATTTCTGCGATTAGAGAATTTAGATGAAAAATTTTAATTTTTATGGGTTGTTTTTTTTTATTTTGACGACCTTCACATCGGTATGGCTTAAATAATTTAAAAAAGTGTGCATCGGAGGATCTTTCTTTCAAAAAAGACCAACAGTGATCTTGTAGCTGGAAGAGTTCAAGAGTTATAGGGTGTAAAGTTATGTAAGGTCAAAAGTACGTTTTCGTTCATTTTACAAACTTTCAATTTTCACCCTGTTCCTGTTGACCGAAAGCATAAATATTGTGAGGTCGATTTGTAGAAAATTGAATCGGCTTTAATACTGCATTCGTCGAAAAAAAATTATCCAAGAGAAATTTTCAAAAAAAAATCGCGTTTGAAAATAAAATAAAAAAAAATGTTTTTTAACTTTGATGGTGTTCATATCGGTAATGTTTTTAAGAATTTAAAAAAATGTACATGTGTTCAAGAGTTACAGGGTGTGAATTGATGTAAGTACGTCTCCTCGTACTTCATTCGCACTAAAACGTTACGTACACCGCAGAGGGTGAAAATAGACCACCCCCCCCCATTCGTTTTTTTTTCACAAAATTAACCAAGGTATCACCCCTTTAAGTACTTGCCACCTTAACGGATACACCCTATATAGAAGAACTCGATCATTTATGTTATTTGATTAATTGGTATGGGTTTTAATATTTTATTTAATATTAAATAAGTTATTATTTATTAAATAGTGGGCGCCATGGCTCACTGGAAATGCGCGTGAGCAGGAGGTTTGTGGTTCGAATCCCAGTAACACCAAAAGTATTGGTCATGTAGAACCCAACACTTTAAATCCTCCTTTTTTCCGAGAGTCTCTTCGATGTGGAATCAATTGGTCGAGCCCGTGTTTCCCGAATCTTATAATCTGCAGGCCTTTATATAAAATATATATTTAAAAAAAAAATTGTTTATCAGTATTTTTTACATTATTTTTATAATTTGTATTATTTTCTTGGTCAAGGTTTTTTGTAGTTTTCCCTGACCATGATCCATTGATGAAAGCATTTGGACTCGCGTCGTTTTAGTTTCGTGTTCGTTTTTTTCGCATTGCTTTTTCAATGAATCAGAGATAATTCTGAGAAAATAAATTGCAACCGGCTACAAACGTGAGGAATGTGATATATTGTAAATCACATTCCTTCGATTTTTATTTTATTTTGAATTTTAATAAAGAAGAAGAAGCTAGGCTTTGGACCGCAATTGTCTGTCGCGCCGAATATTATTTTATTATTTAACATTAGGTGTATTATTCTTGTTGATAACTATTGTGTTGTAAAACATTGTAATTGGTAATATTAAAAAATTATTATAATCATCAAACCTTTAAGACTTCATAACGCCTAAACCACCGAACGTATCAAAATTATATTAACACCATATGTTCATTACATACGGTTCATGGCGCTGCGGTAGAGATATTTACTGTTCTATTGGTGCAAAACTTTGTAATAGCATTACGCCTAAACCACTGAACATATTAAAGCCATATTCACACCGTATGCTCGACGGATGCTTCTAAATGTTTAATTATTTTCTTAGCCCGCTCAACACGTCTAAACCAGTAAACTTATCGAATTCACACCAAAAGTTCTGTGTTGTGTTCCAATAAATTTGTGTTTACTTTTGACATGGTAGGTGGCGCTGAAATCGGGACGTCTTCAAACATATAATACGTCATTACGCCTAAACCACTGGACATATCAAAGCCGTATTTACGTCATATGTCATATTTAGTGATCTTCTAAGTTGGGCTCTTTTTTTCTCGGTAGGTGCCGCTGGAGTTGAGATATTATTAAAGTAGCGTTAAGGAGCAATCTATTGAAGCTAAATTTACACCACATGTTCGCTTGGTGATCCTAAATATATTTCTATATTTTGAGTCTGGTAGGTGGCGCTGCAGTCGAGATATTTTTCCCAATTAAATTTTACATCTGTCCTTAATAGGACATTAAGTAATTAATTGTACATACATTTCACGGGACATAACAATACAAGGATAAGATCATTATCTCTTACTTCTTTTTTGGTTTTAGTTACATATACATACATATATAATTTATGATTTTTTTTCTTAGGCATTTCATCTTTGCTGTCTACAGGTCTGCGTCTCTTAAGTCGTCTTCTTGTGATGGTTTCCTGATAGGGTAAAGCATTGTTTGTGTGCGTGGACAACATGTGTAGTGTGCCCATATTTTTTTATTACTTCATTGATTGAAGGTATGCCAAGATCACGATGTATACTGTCATTAGATATATACCAAGGAGCATCTATAATTGTCCGAAGAATTTTGTTTTGCAGTCTTTGAATAACGGCTACATTTGATGTACTGGCGGTGCCACATATCTGTATTCCATATGTCTAGATAGGTTTGATTATGGTTTTGTATATTAATAGTTTATTTTCTGTCGATAGTTTTGAAATGAATAGTTGCCAATATAGTTGTCTAAATTTGATTTTAATTTGTTTTCGTTTTTGTGTTATGTGATGTTTCCATGTAAGTTTGTTGTCTATGTGAATTATTGTTTAAATAAATGGCTTGAGGGCTAAAACTTCTTTTGGTGGTATAAATTACTTGTACAGTTTTATCTTCATTGACGTGAATTCCCCATCTGCTGAACCAGTCAATTGTTCTGTCCAGTATGTCCTGTATTATGTTGGAAGCCGTTTGAAGGCAATTATGAGAAGAAAGAATCACCGTGTCATCTGCAAATGTTGCTACCATAGTGTTTAGATTCCTTGGGTTTGGTATGTCAGCTGTATATAAAAGGTAAAATATCAGTCCCAAAACACTTCCTTGAGGAACACCTGCGTCTACTTTGCATATATCTGAATTTCCGTCATTGTACTGTACATAAAATAATCTCTCGTTTAAATAAGGGGATACTAGTCTGAAAGCATTCGCTTTAGTTTTTGTAGAAGTCCTTTATGCCAAACACTGTCGAATGCTTTAGCAACGTCTAGGTAAACGGCAACACAATATCTTTTCTCGTCCAGGTCGTTGAGGATCTTATTTGTTACTCTATGAACTTGTTGAATTGTTAAAAATTGTCTACGGAATCCGAATTGATGGTCGGGTATAAGGCTTTTTTGCTGTATGGCTATTTCCATTTGCAATTTTTCAAATATCTTGGAGATAATTGGAAGTAAACTTATTGGTCTATACGATGTTGATCTTGTAGCGTCCTTGCCTGGCTTTGGTATGGCGGTTATTTTATTTCTATATCTGGTATTTCTTTTAACATTCTGAGGAAATGTTTTATTTCATTTGCGCTAAATGCTTTTATTGTCCTGTACGTCGTAGTGTTGACTTGAGGCAACGAGGTGTTAGTTTGGTTGATAGAATTGGTAAATGTTGTTTTAAAGTAATCTGCAAGTGTTTAAGCTTTGTCTGTATTAGTCTTAGACCAAGTGTTGTTCAGTTTTAATAGAGGTGGTTGGTAGATGCTACCTTTCTTAAGTTTTTTATTAAGTTTCCACAGTTTCCACATAGTTTAACTAGTCGCTGATAAATTTGATAAAAATTTATTGGTGTTGAGATTATTATGTGTCTGGAAGAGTTTTTTTTAGTTCTTTCGTCGACTTGTTCAGTTTTTCGTTGTCGTGTGGGGATCTGTTAGCTTGCCATACCTTTCGCAGTCTCCGTTTTTCCTTGATTTTTTGTTGAATTGATTGCGGTGTCAAGTCGTTGAATTGTTTGATTTTAATCTCTGGAGTTGATTTTATTGCAGCGAATTGGATTGTGTCATCTAGATGGATAATGGCACTTTCGAGTTCGTTTGTTGTTTTAAGAGACATCTGAAGTTTTATGTTCTCGTCAATTATTTCGCGGAATGTGGTCCAGTCTGTCTTATGGTTGCATTGTTGCACTCCTGGAGTTTGAAGTCTTGGATTTGTTTGAAATTCAATTATAATGGGTGAATGGTCAGAAGATAATTCAAGGGAAGATTTTATTGTCAAATATTTCTGGTTAATATTCCTAACTATGCAGAAGTCTATGAGGTCCGGTATTTTTCTAGTGTCTGTGTGCCAGTGTGTGGGTTCTCCAGTGCTTATGTGCTTACAATTGGTTTTTATTATAGCGTCTAGTAAGTTTTTCCCTTTTTGGTTTGTGAGCCTGGATCCCCAGTCGCTATGCTTAGCATTAAAGTCTCTCCCTGCGATGAATCGTAAACCCAGTTTTTTGATGTAGTCCGTATATTGTGTTGTACTGATTATGTGCTTTGCTGGACAATATAGTGATGATATTATTAGAGATCCTTGTAAATCTTCTATTTGAATTGTCGCAGATTGTATTTGTTCTGTTTTGTACTCTTGCAGTTCTATGTATTTAATATCTTGTCTAACCAGGATTGCCGCACCACCGCGGGCTCGTCCACTAGAGTGATTTGTGTGGTGTATGTTATATTTTGGAATTTTAAGATAACTTTTGTTCGTGAAGTGTGTTTCAGAAATTAAGGCAATATCAACGGAATTGTCTTTGACGAACTGCTTCAATTCCAACGCATGTGGTATTAGGCCATCTGCGTTCCAAACAACTATTTTTAATAATAGTAGAATTTGTCGTTGTTGTTGTGGTGGGAGTTGAGATTATTCTGGTAGTAGGTGATGTGTTGTTGTGCGTAGCCCAGTTGACTTGCAGGGGGCGACCTCGCCACGCTCATATTCAAATGATTTTTAGTTTTTCAATTTGTTGTTTTATTTTGTTTCGTAATATTTTTTACAATTGACTAGAATTTTTTTTTTAACTACTGGTAACTCTATAATTGTAGAGATAAAGCTTTTGTGGAATTACGATCTTTATTGTGTTGTATAGTTTTAGGCGCTTACTATTTCGGATCAGTGGAAGGTTTGTTTGCTTTTTAAATTCTCTATATTAACTTCACTTGCCCGTGGGTCGGTCGTCTGTCGTGGATTCTTGCGATCAATTTTTATCCCACTTCCCATGGCCCGATTTTATTGAAATTTTGCACACATGAGGCCCCTCGGGCTGCGGGGTCGGGGGGCTCCCATACAAAAATTTTAAAAAATTTACCCGATTTTCTTCAAATTTTACACACATGTGTATACCCAATTTTAAGTACTTTAAGTACTTGCCACCTTAACGGATACACCCTATATAGAAGAACTCGATCATTTATGTTATTTGATTAATTGGTATGGGTTTTAATATTTTATTTAATATTAAATAAGTTATTATTTATTAAATAGTGGGCGCCATGGCTCACTGGAAATGCGCGTGAGCAGGAGGTTTGTGGTTCGAATCCCAGTAACACCAAAAGTATTGGTTATGTAGAACCCAACACTTTAAATCCTCCTTTTTTCCGAGAGTCTCTTCGATGTGGAATCAATTGGTCGAGCCCGTGTTTCCCGAATCTTATAATCTGCAGGCCTTTATATAAAATATATATTTAAAAAAAAAATTGTTTATCAGTATTTTTTACATTATTTTTATAATTTGTATTATTTTCTTGGTCAAGGTTTTTTGTAGTTTTCCCTGACCATGATCCATTGATGAAAGCATTTGGACTCGCGTCGTTTTAGTTTCGTGTTCGTTTTTTTCGCATTGCTTTTTCAATGAATCAGAGATAATTCTGAGAAAATAAATTGCAACCGGCTACAAACGTGAGGAATGTGATATATTGTAAATCACATTCCTTCGATTTTTATTTTATTTTGAATTTTAATAAAGAAGAAGAAGCTAGGCTTTGGACCGCAATTGTCTGTCGCGCCGAATATTATTTTATTATTTAACATTAGGTGTATTATTCTTGTTGATAACTATTGTGTTGTAAAACATTGTAATTGGTAATATTAAAAAATTATTATAACAAGTTTTATGGGTTGTGTTGGGGTGGCTGCCGATATTAGTGTTGAACCCATAGTTTTCGGAATCGCTGTGGAAAATAGTGTTGTTAGTGGGTGATACGATATACGCCGGGAACTCAACTATTGTAATATCTTATATATAAAAATGATTGTTCGTATGTCCCTCATCGCGTTGCGACTAAACCACTGGACGTATCGAAGCCATATTTACACAATACGTTTGGTGCTCCGATCGGTTATAGGCCTTTTTTATCCCGATAGGTGACGCTGGAATTGAGATGTCATCAAACCTTTAAGACTTCATAACGCCTAAACCACCGAACGTATCAAAATTATATTAACACCATATGTTCATTACATACGGTTCATGGCGCTGCGGTAGAGATATTTACTGTTCTATTGGTGCAAAACTTTGTAATAGCATTACGCCTAAACCACTGAACATATTAAAGCCATATTCACACCGTATGCTCGACGGATGCTTCTAAATGTTTAATTATTTTCTTAGCCCGCTCAACACGTCTAAACCAGTAAACTTATCGAATTCACACCAAAAGTTCTGTGTTGTGTTCCAATAAATTTGTGTTTACTTTTGACATGGTAGGTGGCGCTGAAATCGGGACGTCTTCAAACATATAATACGTCATTACGCCTAAACCACTGGACATATCAAAGCCGTATTTACGTCATATGTCATATTTAGTGATCTTCTAAGTTGGGCTCTTTTTTTCTCGGTAGGTGCCGCTGGAGTTGAGATATTATTAAAGTAGCGTTAAGGAGCAATCTATTGAAGCTAAATTTACACCACATGTTCGCTTGGTGATCCTAAATATATTTCTATATTTTGAGTCTGGTAGGTGGCGCTGCAGTCGAGATATTTTTCCCAATTAAATTTTACATCTGTCCTTAATAGGACATTAAGTAATTAATTGTACATACATTTCACGGGACATAACAATACAAGGATAAGATCATTATCTCTTACTTCTTTTTTGGTTTTAGTTACATATACATACATATATAATTTATGATTTTTTTTCTTAGGCATTTCATCTTTGCTGTCTACAGGTCTGCGTCTCTTAAGTCGTCTTCTTGTGATGGTTTCCTGATAGGGTAAAGCATTGTTTGTGTGCGTGGACAACATGTGTAGTGTGCCCATATTTTTTTATTACTTCATTGATTGAAGGTATGCCAAGATCACGATGTATACTGTCATTAGATATATACCAAGGAGCATCTATAATTGTCCGAAGAATTTTGTTTTGCAGTCTTTGAATAACGGCTACATTTGATGTACTGGCGGTGCCACATATCTGTATTCCATATGTCTAGATAGGTTTGATTATGGTTTTGTATATTAATAGTTTATTTTCTGTCGATAGTTTTGAAATGAATAGTTGCCAATATAGTTGTCTAAATTTGATTTTAATTTGTTTTCGTTTTTGTGTTATGTGATGTTTCCATGTAAGTTTGTTGTCTATGTGAATTATTGTTTAAATAAATGGCTTGAGGGCTAAAACTTCTTTTGGTGGTATAAATTACTTGTACAGTTTTATCTTCATTGACGTGAATTCCCCATCTGCTGAACCAGTCAATTGTTCTGTCCAGTATGTCCTGTATTTTGTTGGAAGCCGTTTGAAGGCAATTATGAGAAGAAAGAATCACCGTGTCATCTGCAAATGTTGCTACCATAGTGTTTAGATTCCTTGGGTTTGGTATGTCAGCTGTATATAAAAGGTAAAATATCAGTCCCAAAACACTTCCTTGAGGAACACCTGCGTCTACTTTGCATATATCTGAATTTCCGTCATTGTACTGTACATAAAATAATCTCTCGTTTAAATAAGGGGATACTAGTCTGAAAGCATTCGCTTTAGTTTTTGTAGAAGTCCTTTATGCCAAACACTGTCGAATGCTTTAGCAACGTCTAGGTAAACGGCAACACAATATCTTTTCTCGTCCAGGTCGTTGAGGATCTTATTTGTTACTCTATGAACTTGTTGAATTGTTAAAAATTGTCTACGGAATCCGAATTGATGGTCGGGTATAAGGCTTTTTTGCTGTATGGCTATTTCCATTTGCAATTTTTCAAATATCTTGGAGATAATTGGAAGTAAACTTATTGGTCTATACGATGTTGATCTTGTAGCGTCCTTGCCTGGCTTTGGTATGGCGGTTATTTTATTTCTATATCTGGTATTTCTTTTAACATTCTGAGGAAATGTTTTATTTCATTTGCGCTAAATGCTTTTATTGTCCTGTACGTCGTAGTGTTGACTTGAGGCAACGAGGTGTTAGTTTGGTTGATAGAATTGGTAAATGTTGTTTTAAAGTAATCTGCAAGTGTTTAAGCTTTGTCTGTATTAGTCTTAGACCAAGTGTTGTTCAGTTTTAATAGAGGTGGTTGGTAGATGCTACCTTTCTTAAGTTTTTTTATTAAGTTTCCACAGTTTCCACATAGTTTAACTAGTCGCTGATAAATTTGATAAAAATTTATTGGTGTTGAGATTATTATGTGTCTGGAAGAGTTTTTTTTAGTTCTTTCGTCGACTTGTTCAGTTTTTCGTTGTCGTGTGGGGATCTGTTAGCTTGCCATACCTTTCGCAGTCTCCGTTTTTCCTTGATTTTTTGTTGAATTGATTGCGGTGTCAAGTCGTTGAATTGTTTGATTTTAATCTCTGGAGTTGATTTTATTGCAGCGAATTGGATTGTGTCATCTAGATGGATAATGGCACTTTCGAGTTCGTTTGTTGTTTTAAGAGACATCTGAAGTTTTATGTTCTCGTCAATTATTTCGCGGAATGTGGTCCAGTCTGTCTTATGGTTGCATTGTTGCACTCCTGGAGTTTGAAGTCTTGGATTTGTTTGAAATTCAATTATAATGGGTGAATGGTCAGAAGATAATTCAAGGGAAGATTTTATTGTCAAATATTTCTGGTTAATATTCCTAACTATGCAGAAGTCTATGAGGTCCGGTATTTTTCTAGTGTCTGTGTGCCAGTGTGTGGGTTCTCCAGTGCTTATGTGCTTACAATTGGTTTTTATTATAGCGTCTAGTAAGTTTTTCCCTTTTTGGTTTGTGAGCCTGGATCCCCAGTCGCTATGCTTAGCATTAAAGTCTCTCCCTGCGATGAATCGTAAACCCAGTTTTTTGATGTAGTCCGTATATTGTGTTGTACTGATTATGTGCTTTGCTGGACAATATAGTGATGATATTATTAGAGATCCTTGTAAATCTTCTATTTGAATTGTCGCAGATTGTATGTGTTCTGTTTTGTACTCTTGCAGTTCTATGTATTTAATATCTTGTCTAACCAGGATTGCCGCACCACCGCGGGCTCGTCCACTAGAGTGATTTGTGTGGTGTATGTTATATTTTGGAATTTTAAGATAACTTTTGTTCGTGAAGTGTGTTTCAGAAATTAAGGCAATATCAACGGAATTGTCTTTGACGAACTGCTTCAATTCCAACGCATGTGGTATTAGGCCATCTGCGTTCCAAACAACTATTTTTAATAATAGTAGAATTTGTCGTTGTTGTTGTGGTGGGAGTTGAGATTATTCTGGTAGTAGGTGATGTGTTGTTGTGCGTAGCCCAGTTGACTTGCAGGGGGCGACCTCGCCACGCTCATATTCAAATGATTTTTAGTTTTTCAATTTGTTGTTTTATTTTGTTTCGTAATATTTTTTACAATTGACTAGAATTTTTTTTTTAACTACTGGTAACTCTATAATTGTAGAGATAAAGCTTTTGTGGAATTACGATCTTTATTGTGTTGTATAGTTTTAGGCGCTTACTATTTCGGATCAGTGGAAGGTTTGTTTGCTTTTTAAATTCTCTATATTAACTTCACTTGCCCGTGGGTCGGTCGTCTGTCGTGGATTCTTGCGATCAATTTTTAACCCACTTCCCATGGCCCGATTTTATTGAAATTTTGCACACATGAGGCCCCTCGGGCTGCGGGGTCGGGGGGCTCCCATACAAAAATTTTAAAAAATTTACCCGATTTTCTTCAAATTTTACACACATGTGTATACCCAATTTTTGAAAATATAAGTTTATTATTTTAATGATTATTTACAAAAATGTGATTTCAAAAGATGTTTGTGGAATATGAAAAAGCAACAGAAGAACAAAAAAGGTTTGTTCATTGTCTTGTATAAAACATGTGTGACATTGATTTGTGTTAAAGTACATGGAGCGAACATACCTTAAATAAAAAGATTGACGGTTCGATATTTACATTATTCAACACTCCCACTAAATGAGAAATGTAATTTCGTCAATAAGAAAATGTAATTTTAATTGAATAAATTGTGAATCTTTTAAATTTTAATCGTTGAAATAGAATCTCGTAGAGTTTTGAATCTATCCGAGTGTAATGGTTTAGTGAAGATATCGGCCAATTGATCTTTAGTACATTTGTATTGTACATAAATTTCTCCTTGTTTTAGTTTTTCTCTGATGAAGTGATATCGAATATCGATGTGTTTGGTTCGCTTGTGGAACTCTGGATTATGAATCAATCGAATTGCACTTTGATTGTCTATGAATAATATGGATGGACCTTTCACTTCTTCACCGATGTCTTTCAACAATTGACGCAACCAAGTCACTTCTTAAACGGCTGCACATCCAGCCATATATTCAGCCTCGGTCGTTGATAGTGCGACTGAATGTTGTCGTTGACTGCTCCATGTTATTGGTCCACCATGAAAACATATCCGGATGTTGATCTTCGTGTATCGATGTCATTTGCATAGTCCGAGTCTGAATATCCAACAAGTTGTTCAGGATTGATTGAAGGTTTGTATTCAATTCCTCGATTATTTGTGCCAATTAAATATTTAATTATTCTTTTTACTGCGTTCCAATGTGCATCCGAATGATTTGAGAGGAATCTGCTGACAACTCCGACTGCAAAGGAGATGTCGGGTCGACTGACTATTGCAGCAAATATTAGACAACCGACGGCTTCTCGATACGGTTACGATTTTTCTTTATATTCTTGACTGTTATCTATTGAATTTAGATGTACATGTGGATCAGCCGGAATGCTTATTGGATTTGCTGTTTCAAGGTTAAATCGTTTTATAATTTGATTTATATAGTTTGTTTGATGAATAAAGATGGAACGTTTTTCACGATTTCGTTTTATTTGTAGTCCAACAAAATTATCCGGTTCGTTTATTTTAACCTCGAAGGTCGCTTGAAGATGATGAAGTATTATTTTCAGTGCCTCTTTGGTTTCAGCCATGACTAATCCATCATCAACATAGAGTATTAATAATACTTTCACATTGTTGAATTGTCCTCGATAGACACAATTATCAGCATTACTTTGAACGAACCCGTACTTGCTCAAAAAAATATGAAATGTTGTATTCCAACAGTGCGAAGCTTGTTTTAAACCGTATCGTGATTTTTTTAATTTACATACCATGTTTTAGCTGATGTTCGTCCCTTCTGGTGGAGTCAAATAAATGTCTTCTTGCAACTTGCCGTACAGGAATGCTGTTTTTATGTCGAACTGCATAATCTCAAAATTGTTTCGTGCTGCAACGGAGAGAAGAATCCTAATTGAGTCAAAACGTGTTGTCGGTGCAAACGTTTCATTGTAGTCGATGCCCTGTTTTTGTGCATACCCTTTTCACAAAGTCTTGATTTGTAACGGACAACATCTCCATTCGGATTTCTTTTAATTTTGAAAACCCATTTTGATCCAATAGTACTTCCACCGGGTGGTAACTTAACAATCTCCCATGTGTTGTTCTTTTCGAGTGCATCTAATTCTTCCTGTATTGATTTCGTCCAATTTTTCGCTTCTGTACATGAAATCGCTTCCTCATACGTCTCAGGTATGTCAGCTTCAGCAAAATTCGCTTCGTAGTCATCGTGCAGGCATTCTGATTTTGTCGCGATTCCGTAAGTTGTAGTCAGCATTGACTTGACTATTTATTGACTGCTGTGTTGTTGCTTCTTGTCTCTCTATATAGTTTTCTATATCTTGAATTTTTTCTTTATTATAATTTTCAGGTTCATGAATTTCTGTTTGGTTTTCGTGTTGATTTGATTGAGTACAACCATCATTAATGTTATCTTCTATGATTTGTATCTCAACCGTATTTCTACTTGGAAAACGAACAGCTGCATTTTCGTTGAAAACAACATTGCGGGAAACTTTTATTTTTCCAGATTCTTCATCTTATAAGCGATAATTCGTAGAATTTCCTTCGTAGCCAACGAACATTAGTTTCTTGCACTTTGGATCCAGTTTTGTACGAAGCTCTTGTGGAATATGCATGTACGCCTCACATCCAAAAATTTTTGTATGATCCAATATAGGCTTTTTGCCTGTCCATAATTGATATGGTGTTGAATCGGGTGCTTGAGTGGTTGGAGTGCGATTTAGAATATACACTGCTGTGTTGACAGCTTCACTCCACAAATTAATTGGAACATCCTTTGCATATATCATCGATCGTGCACTCTCCACGATTGTTCTCATGTCTCGTTCCGCTCTCCCATTTTGTTCGGGTGTATAGGGAGCTGTTGTTTCCAATGATATTCCATTTTTCGAGAGATACTCCTTAAAAATGTTGTTACAGTATTCGGTTCCGTTATAAACGTGTAAGACTTTTGGTGGCGACCCGAACTTGTTACGTGAGTGATTGACAAAATTTTTGAAAGAGTCGAAAGCATCTGATTTATGTTTAATGAATGAAACGATACGATAACCGGAACTGTCATCTTTGAAGAGAATGAAATATCTCATTCCACTGACTGATGGTTGAGACATAGGACCACATATGTCACTGTGTATAAACTCGCCTGGTTGAGTTTTTCTGTTTACTACTGTTTTAAATGGTAACTTGTGACCTTTTCCATATATACATGCTTCACAGAAGAATTTGTTGATATTATCGATACTGACATTCTTAATGTCTCCCTTGGTTACCATTTCTTTATTTGCTTGCTTGTTAATATGCCCAAGTCTCTCGTGCCAAATTTTTATGTCCACACTGGTAGTTGCATTCGCTTCTGATACAGTGATTGTTCGAAATAACAATCGGTATGTATTGTTTGATTCTCGAATCGCACAGGCTACTATTTTGTTGTTTTCGTAAACTTCAGCATGGTTGTCTTCTTTGATAATCTTCATGCCTTTCGCCGTTATTACACCTTCGGAAAATAAATTTTTCTTGAGATCCGGTACGTATAACACATTTGTTATTGTTGATTGGTGCCAATTTTCTCCAATAAGTTTTTGAATTTTTACAGTACCTTTTCCTTTGACAACTAGACCTTGATTATTTCCAAGTTTTACTGAAGCATGATCGTCCATTGTTTTGAAAATAGAAAAATATTCACGTTTATGTGTCATATGCGCGGATGCGCCGCTATCCATTATCCAATAATCGTCGTCAATTGTGGATGTTAATAACAAGCTGTTTTCAACTATCGAAAAAGCTGTGTCATTTGATTGTGAATGTTTATTTTCTCTTGAATCAGCATGTTTCTTTTCTCCTCGATTTTTCTTTGGTGCCCGGCATTGACTGGCAAAATGCCCTTTCTTTTGTCAATTATAGCATGTTACTCGAGGTCGATTACTTTTTCTTTCGATTGAATTTCTTTGAATTGATGAACTGCTGCATCCTGCCTTGGTTACTAGCAATGCCGAGTCTGATTCTTCATATGATATTAGACTGGCTTCTTCGTCCAAAAGACGTGCTCTAAGATTAGCTTTGCTTTGCTTCATCCATCGATATCCAGGCTTGTCTTAGATTTCTGTATTTTTGAGGCAAGCTTCCGAGTATTTTTGTGATAATCGCTACATCAATGACTTCTTCTCCTGTTTCTTTAATATGTTGTGCCAAATTTTCTACCTTTGCGATGTACTGGGAGGTGGTGTCACTTGAGATCATTTTATATTGATGGAAGCGCTCATGCACTATCATTTTGTTCATTTCCGACTTTTGTTCATAAATGGAATCTAACTTGATGATTATCTCACTTGACGACTTGCAATTTTCCACCAACGTAATTTGATCAAAAGCCATTGCGGAGGTTAGGGTGAACATGGCGTTCGCGTCATCCTTAATCCATTTTTTGTGTTCCTGAAGTTTTGTTTTATCTGGCTTCGTCACAGTTTACAATGTCTTGTAGACCTTTTGCTCGCAATGCACACATAATTTGGAACTTCCATTGACGATAATTTTTACCGTCGAACATCTATTTTATCCGTCATTTTTATTGCTAGGTACAACGCTAATCGTAATGCGTTTGTTCAATATATAAAATGACTGCACTTTTCTTTCCTCGTAGAAAGTAAACTTTGATGCCTATTTTAATATTTTTATAAATACAGATATTCACTTACAATGCGATATCTGGGCCCATAACCTTTTGAAAATATAAGTTTATTATTTTAATGATTATTTACAAAAATGTGATTTCACAAGATGTTTGTGGAATATGAAAAAGCAACAGAAGAACAAAAAAGGTTTGTTCATTGTCTTGTATAAAACATGTGTGACATTGATTTGTGTTAAAGTACATGGAGCGAACATACCTTAAATAAAAAGATTGACGGTTCGATACTTTTCGAAAATTTGGTAGTGATCGGGTCCCGGGTTCGGCCGCAAGGGCCTTATACATTTTTTAAATATCTATACTGGCATCAGATATTCGTCGCCCTTTATGGACTGTGTGCGGTGTGTGCTGCGCAGTCGGCTGCGCTGCATGGTTTTGGTGGTAGAGAGAGAGAGAGAAATCTTAGCTCACGCACAAATGAACCCAGCAAATGAAACGAGACATAAATGTTTTATGCTTAATTCAACTTACATTTTTATTTACTGAATTTTATTTTTATTGATGTCGTTTTTTCTTGTCGATATCAACTTACAGATAGAACAACAAGTTTTCTCAATATTCTGTCATTTCGCGTTTTCATAAATTAGTTCAGAGCAGTCAAAGAGTTCTCAAGATAAATGTTCGTGTTTCTTATTTGCTCAGAGTATGAGCGTACTCTAAGTGCTCAGAATAAAATGATCTGAGCTTTTTCAATTTTAACATCTGATGTCAAATGTCTGTTTCGATGATTTTCTCCTACAATAAAAAAAATGGCCCAGGATCGAGGGGCTCCCATATCAATTTCTGCGATTAGAGAATTTAGATGAAAAATTTTAATTTTTATGGGTTGTTTTTTTTTGCATTTTGTTTGAGCAACTGTCTTTTTTGGTTACGTGCAATTTGGCTTTTTAAATTAGTGTTAACTATGTTTTTAAAATTGCAGAGGTTTTGATAATTTACTCTTTGCGACCTTCCAAAGAATATATCGGCTGGTTTGTATTTTGTTATAGGGTGAATAGTGTTATTGTACTTCTTTATTTATAACTTCTTTAAGTGAAAGCTCTGGGTATTCTGAAGACTTCTAAGAGTTTCAATAATTGTAGAATGGACTCTTTCTATAGTACCATTTTAATTTTTATGGGTTGTTTTTTTTTAAATATCTATACTGGCATCAGATATTCGTCGCCCTTTATGGACTGTGTGCGGTGTGTGCTGCGCAGTCGGCTGCGCTGCATGGTGTTGGTAGTAGAGAGAGAGAAAAATCTTAGCTCACGCACAAATGAACCCAGCAAATGAAACGAGACATAAATGTTTTATGCTTAATTCAACTTACATTTTTATTTACTGAATTTTATTTTTATTGATGTCGTTTTTTGTTGTCGATATCAACTTACAGATAGAACAACAAGTTTTCGCAATATTCTGTCATTTCGCGTTTTCATAAATTAGTTCAGAGCAGTCAAAGAGTTCTCAAGATAAATGTTCGTGTTTCTTATTTGCTCAGAGATGATTTGCTCAGATGAGCGTGCTCTAAGTGCTCAGAATAAAATGATCTGAGCATTTTCAATTTTAACATCTGATGTCAAATGTCTGTTTCTATGATTTTCTCCTACAATAAAAAAAATGGCCCAGGATCGAGGGGCTCCCATATCAATTTCTGCGATTAGAGAATTTAGATGAAAAATTTTAATTTTTATGGGTTTTTTTTTTTTTTTTGATATGATAGTTGACAAATCTTTACGACGCGTCGCGTGTCGTGCGTATATTTTTTTTTAAATTACTTGTTTTAAAACTTGGCTTGCGATGACGTGACGCGTGTCTCGCGTCGCGTGTGGCGCGTGTATTTTTTTTCAAATACTTGTTTTAAAACTTGGCTTTTGGTGAAAAAAAATGTTTTTTTTTAAAGTAAAATCCTTTTAAGATAATTCAGTCTAGGCTGAATAACAATTATCCATATGGCGAGCTGAGAAGCTCGCTTTACTATCTTATATGTATTATTAGGAATGTGTTACTTTTAATAAACAATTATTTTGCAATTCACCTTTAAATCCTAGTACTGCTGGGATGTGCACTCCAATTTGCAAGTGAGCAGCAAAAAATGCTCTTTCCAGCGATGTACAATATCTGTATTATTTAGATGAAATGCTTTCAGAGTTTTGTTTTTATTTTCACACAATTAATATAGACTACTTTCCACTTTGAACTGAGTTGCCACTGGACGCTTCAGTCAAGTCAATTAACATCATATCTATGATATTAAAGATCCTTCAGGTTGGCTAATTTTTTGTTTCTCGGTAGATGGCGGTGGAGTTGAGATATTGTTGAATATGTGTTTTAGAGCACAAAACCTGCATCACTGGACATCTTGAAGCAAAATTGTGCACCATATGTTCGTTTGGTAATCCCAAATATATGTCTGAAATTTGAGTCTGAAGTCGAGATATTTTTTGAAAATTTTTTGTGTATTTCGTATCGAAGCCATATTCACACTATAAATTCCTTTTAGTGCTCTGATAAGTTTATGTTTATTTTGGACCCGGTAGTAGGCGCTGAAATGGAGACATCATCACGCCTTAACCAGTGAAATCTTCAAAGCCATGTTCACATTATATGTTCTTTTAATGCGTTGATAAGTTTATGTTTTTTTTTTCAACCAGGTAGTGCTTAAGTCGAGATATTTATATTTTTATTGCGAAAATATATTTTGTTATATATATTAAAATAAAATTATTTTAGAATATAGATTAAACAACACTCAAGTATGGCTAAAGTTCTTCTAAAATGTTATATAATTATAAATATATTTTTATAAACTTTATTATCTTCTGTCAAATTAAAACAATAGATTTGTGATGTCTTTTTGTTTCCCAAACATTTTTGATTGATTTTTAAGTAGCTCTGGCGGAAAAACAATGTACTACAGAAAGTTGACCGACTATCAGAAAAACTTGCGACATTAATGCAGATGCTTAAATGGTATCACACATAGGAATATTCAAAACAGAATGGTTTTAATCAATTGTTTTGTGGTGTACGTAGAGATTTAAAACAGAAATACGTACTTTTGACCTTACATCACTTTACACCCTGTAATCCTTGAACGCTTCTAGCTACAATATCACTGTTGGTCTATTTTTATAGAAAATTAAATCTTTAAGGTCAAAAAAGCGTATTTTTTTTTTAAATTCTTAAAACCATTACCGAAAGACAAAAAAAAATTGTAAACAAACCCAAATCGGTTTTCGTGTTCTATTTCCCGTTTGGCTGTCAAGTTGCTTCATTTCCAAAAAAAAGGTCGGGGATCGCGTTGCTTATCTATATATTTGGGCAGATGTATACCTTTGTTTTTACGGAAAATTCGGAAATTCAATTCATGTTTCCAAATGACATCTTTTGGTGCTACGAAAATCGTCAAAAATAATGATGAAGGTGATTTTCGAACAACATTTAAAATACTCTCTTGTTGATCTTTAATTGATTTTTTGGCTAAGCATCATGTATTTGGTGAAACACGGTGTTGGATGTATTCAGTTGAATGGCAAAAACGTGGATTACCTCATGCACATATTTTAATTTGGTTGATAGAAAAAATTAGACCAGAAGAAATTGATTAAATTATTTCAGCTGAAATCGTTACAACAAATATGATCCATGGACCCTGCGGTAGATTTAATCCTACTTCACCATGTGTGGATAATGGTAGATGTACCAAAATATTTATCGACAGACACTGTAACTGGAATTGATGGTTATCCGCTATATGGTCGACGTTCAACAGAAAATGGTGGTCATTCATTTACGTTGAATACGAGAAACAACATGGGAAATGAATTTGTGGTTGACAATAAATAGGTTGTGCCATATTCTCCTTTATTATCAAAAACATACCATGGACATAGTAATGTTGAATTTTGCAGTTCAGTTAAATCAATAAAATATATATATGTACATATGGCTGTTTTTGCAGTCCAAGGTGTCAACAAAAATGATGAAATAGCGCGATTCAAATGGGCCGATATATAAACGGCAATGAAGCAGTTTGGCGTATTTTATCATTTCAAATACATGAACGTGATCCGACAGTAATTCATCTGGCTATTCATCTTGAAAATGAACAACGTGTTTACGTTAATGAACGAAATGCATTGGAAAAAGCATTGACAGCACCAAAAACATTAACAGAGCTCTTCGAATTATGCAAACAACAAAATATTTACGGTCAAGTTGCAAGAACATTACATTATTCCGAAGTTTCAACATATTTCAAATGACAGCAATCTAAAAAATGGGAACATCGTAAAAAAGGTACACCAGTTGCTGCCTATCCAGGTATATTTTCAACAAATGCATTGGGCCGATTATACACTGTTCATCCTAAACAACGCAAATGTTTTTACATACGATTATTATTAGCTAATATTGCATTGCTTCATCTGGGATTGCAGAAAATATTGGATGGTGTCAGAACAGCCCATTCGTTTCTCATTTTGCCATTAAACATTCAAGCAAATGAAAACGCCATATGCAACATTAAACAACACTCAAGTATGGCTAAAGTTCTTCTAAAATGTTATATAATTATATGGGATGAATGTTCAATGGCTCACAAACATGTATTGCAAGCATTAAATCGTACACTTGAAGATCTGAGATATGATGGTAGACTTTTTGGTGGTGCATTAATTTTATTGGCTGGAGACTTTAGGCAAACATTACCAGTAATACCACGTGCTACTTATGCCGATGCAATCAATGCATGTCAAAAATCATCATCGTTATGGCGAAGCGTTCACACACTCAAATTAAGAATAAACATGCGTGTACGACTTCAAAATGATTTATCTGCTGATGTATTTTCGAAACAACTGTTGGACATTGGAAATGGAAAAATTACTATTAACCAAGAAAATTAAACTACCTGTCAATTTTTGTAATCTTATGACTACAAAAGAAGCATTGATTGCCAGCGTTTATCCAAATGTTCAAGAAAATTATAAAAACCGCTAAGTCAACGCGCCATATTGGCGCGAAATATTGATGTGGATGCAATGAATTTTATCGTACAAAACATGTTATCTGGTGAACTAATTTCATTCAAGTCAATTGATACTGTGGTCAACGAAAACGAAGCTGTAAATTTTTATACAGAATTTTTGAATTCCCTAGATCTACCAGGTCTACCACCGCAAAACTTACAGTTCAAAATTGGTTAACCAATAATTGGATTTAGAAACATAAATCCTCCACGAATTTGCAACGGGACGCGATTGGTTGTAAAACATAATCATGGGAAATGTCATTGAATCAACAATAATAAATGGCAAATTTAAAGGAGAACACGTTTTGATACCGCGTATACCAATGATTCCATCAGATTCGGCAATTTAATTCAAAAGGTTGCGATTCCCTACTCGTCTAGCATTTGTCATGACCATCAATAAAGCACAAGGACAATCAATCAATCAATCAAATATGTGGATTGAATCTTCAAAATTCATGTTTCTCTTATGAATAATTATATGTCGCCTGTTCACGTGTTGGCAAACGTCAAGATTTATTCATTTATGCAGAAAATTGTGAAACCAAAAATTTAGTTCACGAATTAGCAATATGAAATTATTATATTATTACAAATTTTTATTATATTATTACAAATTTTATTATATTTTATTAAAAATTTATTTTTATTTTTTTTTTATTTCAAAACATTGTAAGAAATTTAAATTTTACTAAGCACATAAAATGCGTTGCATTTAATTTTAAATAAATCAAATAAATATTTTATACACATACATTAATTACACATAATAATAACAATACTCCTTTTATTCAAAATTTATTAAATTTTTAAAAATTTATATTTCTTTCAAAAAACTTTTATAATGAAAGATATTTAAATTTCATCTAACCACATAAATTGCATGAATAAGAGCATGGTTTCTGAGCAGAAGGTTCATTGTTCGAATCCCAGTAACATCAAAAGTATTTTTCACCTCTCGCGCAAGCCTGACAAAAATCCGAGAGTTATAACTTGTCACGGAAACCTTACCGATTTGCCGTTCAGATCCGGCATTAAATTGTAGGTCCCCTCCATTTGTGTGTAAAAATATACATGCTCAACACAAATGGTTGCGAAAAGCTAGGCCTTGGATCTCAATAGTCTGTCGCGCCGAATATTATTATTATTAGTAAAATAATATAAATATATAAATATATTAAAAATCTATAAATATATTAATGTATGTAAATATAAATATGTTGGACAAAATTATTCGCATTCATATTTTTTGTTTATTTCTGATTATTTTCATTTATCTATCATTCAAATCGAAACGGAACTTCCTTGGATTCGAATAAATTATATTCTAACTATCTCAACTTTTATTTGTTTATTCACCATATTCTATGTTAAACATTCTGATTATTGTTGTGGTCATATTACTACTTTTTTACCTCTACAATATTCACATCAAGCACAAAGTTCTATGCATCACATGAGATCACAACTGCTTTTTGCTTGTTTGGGTGTTTAATATTTTGTGACCGTGCAGTCCTTCCATCGACCTTCAGCACATTCCAGAATTCTGTGTTGACTAAATTTAATTTTGTAAAAAAAAGTTGTTTTCAGTCATCAACCTTGCCGGTTTCCAAGGAGCTCCCATATATTTTTTTTTTAATTTACCAGATTTCATTCAAACTTTGTATACGTGTTTCTCCGATTAAAGAATTTACATGAAAAATTTAATTTTAATGGGTTGTTTTTATTCCTCACACATTTTATTTCTCACTAGTTCCCCCTCACATGGTAAGGACGCGTGCAGAAAATAAAAATTTATACAGTCAAACTGTTGTTTCATCATTCATCAATCATCAGGAGAGAAAAAACAAACATAAAAATTAGAATTTCTCATGTAAATTCTCTAATAACCAAAAGTATTCTGTATTCCACTATAAATGCTGAAAAATAAAAACACATGCGAAGCACTGCAACACAACCACTAAACAAACCCTATCGTAAAGCAACACTGCACACAGCGAACCAGCGCCACAGAACACGTCATTATAGTATATATGATCTGATACCGCTATATGGCAAGATCACTAGAATAAAATTTTGTATGGGAACCCCCGACCCCGCGATCAATACCAAATTTTAATATAAAAAGTTGTAATCGGAAATACACATGTGTGCAAAGTTTCAATAAATTCGGGCTTTGGGAATTGGGTTATAAATTGATCGATAAATTCCACGACAAGCAGACAAACGCACGGGCACGCGAAGTTAATATAGAGAATTTAAAAACAACTCTGGTCAACACCCGAACAGTGGAAAATCTTCCAAGGATAATGATTTTTGTTGTTTTAGTGTGGTTGTAATCACACATAGAGGTAACAAACGTTTATACAATAGTAAAAACGATTTCATAAAATTAACAAGAATAAATTAATAAAGAAATATTATGAACGACCACTTTTTACATATGGAAAAAACGATAAACAAAAGCAATATATTTTTAATGTTTGGAATATCACAACATAGTTATTTCTACAACACGAGTGTTTTTCCATTCACTATACTAATGTTTTACTATATTTCAACAACAAGAGTTTTACAACATCACAACTGTAAGGACGATTTTGGACACAAACAAAATCCCCCCTACAGTGTAACCAGCTCAGCGGTCCTGGGTTCGTTAAAAATCGTTGTAAATATTACTTGAATTATAAATAAATCAAATTTGCTAAACATGTAACATAAATTAAATGAAATATAATATAAAATGTATTTAAGACTTTGGAATACTTTCTTGCACATAAAATATTTCACTCACTTTAGAACAAGCACCCTGTAGGCTAAGAACAATTGTAACGGGCTTTGCTTTAATAGCAGTGCTCCGACAATTACATAGCAACACTCATGGCAATACACAGTGTGAATTACATATTTACACAAGTGTGTTGCCACCGAGTTACAAAGCAAAAAAATACATAATTATAATTACTAAATAGAACTATGTACTACAACAACAACACGGTCATTGGGTTCAGCATGCGGACAACGAAAACATGCATTATACACACACGGTATACGCATGGCACACGCACAAGCAGGGACAATTTACACACACGGAAAATTACTATACGTATGCTGGACCAAATGAACCGTTAGTTTAAGTATAAAAGGAGGCTGCTGATCGATCAACAGCGAGTCACCTGACATTATTCTTTTACAGGAAACAAACCTTACAGGGAGAAACCCGTTCAGTCCAGACGGATACAATATCCACAGGGTCGACAAAAGCAGTGGACGCTCTGGGACGGCGGTCATTATCAAGGACACTATGGCGAGAAGGTGCAAATCATTGGGTTGCGTAGCATGGAAGCAACAGCTGTCAGCATCAAAGTCAACGAGGTTGAGACCTTGCTGGTGATATCGGTGTATAATCACTGCAACGCAACGAGGGAAGACATCCATAGCCATAGAGCTTCGAGTGAGGTTGAATCAGCGAATTTTGAAAGTCACACCAACATCTGAACTACACATCAACTTCAGGAAAGTAAACTGGAACCGGTTTAGATCTGAAGTTGAAGCTGATTTAACAACGCCAGCGGACTGCAGAAATTTGGAGAATTACGAAATTGATGATGCTATAAGAAATTTCGAGAATGCGGTAAACACAGCCATTGATCGGCAGAAAACAATACGCACCAGCAGGGATCGCTTCCAACACCTGCCTTGGCGTATACAGGCAATATATGCTCACAAGCAACGGCTGAGGAAGCGCCTTCAGAGGATTTTTAACAGGACTCTTAATACAGTCAACGACGAATACCAGTCTGTACTTTCGCAACTGCGTTGTACAGTGAACATGCTTCGTCAAGCACTGCGGAAGTACCAGGAAGATGACCTGACCAAACGACTCCAGAACATCAAACCAGGTCCTGATGCTTTTAAGAAGCTGAACTCTCTGGTCGGAAAGCGTATTTCCATTCCAGAGAGTATCACGTTTGGAGATTAAGTAGCATCCAGTCCTGTTGAAAAAGCCGAAGCCTTTGCCTGCCATTTTGAAAGGAGTTTTACGGACCGACCACCAACGCATCTTCCAGATTTTTTGGAAGAGTTGGAAAGTCTTGTGGAAGACGCCACTTCTGCAAGTAATCCTGTAGCGCGGTTTAGTGAAGAAAACCCCGCTAGAGCGCCCGTAGACGTTGAAATGTTTACCAAAACAGCTATTGTCAGTGATTTAATAATGAGTGGAAACTCAAAAAAATCATCGGGCATTGACGGGATTTCTAACTTTTTGCTTAAAAAGTTACCGGGTATGGCAATCTTGATGTTAACCATCATTTTCAACAATTGCCTTAACAATGGTTACTTTCCAGACACCTGGAAGGTGGCCAAAGTAGTACCAGTACCCAAGAAAACTGACCGCTCAAGCGTAACTGGTTACCGTCCAATAGCTTTACTGTGTTGTATCAGTAAAGTATTCGAGTCTTTGATCCGTAAAAAGATCAATACGTTTTGTTCGGAAAGAGGCCTTATTCCTTCCTTTCAATTCGGTTTCCGAGAGAAGCACTCTACGATGCACCCTCTGCTGAAACTGCACAGCAACGTCACTCGAGGACTGAACGTTAAAAGCAGTACAGTAGCCTGTTTGCAACGAGAAGGCCAGCAATCAACACTACAGAGGCTGACGATCGCCCTGTTTATACCCCCTTTAATATTTCTTTTCATTTTTATTTTATTTTAAAATTTATCGTTTAAAATTTAATTACCTGTAATATAAACATGTAGTAGATTAAGTAGTAAATAATATTGTTTAATAATAAGCAATTCGAAAAAAAGACAATGTAAATACGTCGGGCCCCTATTGTTGAGCCGACACTTATTAATAATAGTTATAAGTTTAGTTTTAAGCCAAAATGTATATTACTTAAATAAATAAAATATCTTAATCTAAAAAAAAAATCAACAGCGAGTCGTTCGTGAACCGTCGCAGGGTGCACATCTGTTAAGTCCTATTATTCTTAGTTTATTTTTATATATAGCTCACAGCTTCCCCCCCACCCGCGGTAAGGGGTTGTGAGTCTATTATCATAGTCTATATATAGCATATAGCTTCCTCCCACCCGTCGTAAGGGGTTATATGCTATTATCATTATTTACTAGCAAAGGTTCTATACAGTTTACGACTTCCCCCACCCGTGGTAAGGGGTCGTAAGCTATTGTCATTTCGCTTATAGGGAGCAGAGATTTTATCTCTCCATTTCTGATTTGGTCAGCTACTTTTTCTAGCTTGTATACGAGTTGCAATTCCACATTTAGATATTTCGCTCATAGGGGGCAGAGATTTTGTCTCTTCAGTTCTGATTTGGATATATATATTTTACTTACGATAACATTAGTCAAGATATAACTTACAGCTTCCCCCCACCCGTGGTAAAGGGTTGTAAGATATTTTCCGTACTCTATATATAGCTCACAGCTTCCCCCCACCCGTGGTAAGGGGTTGTAAGTCTATTATCATAGTCTATATATAGCATATAGCTTCCCCCCACCCGTGGTAAGGGGTTAAATGCTATTATCATTATTTACTAGCAAAGGTTTTATACAGTTTGCAACTTCCACCCGCCCGTGGTAAGGGGTCGTAAGCTATTGTCATTTCGCTTATAGGGAGCAGAGATTTTATCTCTCCATTTCTGATTTGGTCAGCTACGTTTACTAGCTTGCATACGAGTTGAAACTTCCCCACAGCCATTTATTTTTCTCGTAGAGGGCAGAGATTTTATCTCTCCACGTCTGACTTGGTTAGTTATGCTTAGTGGTACGACTCACACACCAACGAATGCACCTTACGATGTCGGGACGTCGACTCCACGGGTAATGTAAACGCAAGTATTGTAAAACCACGAGTAAAATAGTAAACTAAAACATTGTAAAACCTTAAGTAGGAAAAAAAAGCAAAACATAGTTAACACAAACATTGTAAAACCACGAGTAAAATAGTAGACTAAAACAAGTAAATAAAAAAACAACCCATAAAAATTAAAATTTTTCTTGTAAATTCTCTAATCGGAGATACACACACACACAAACACACACACTGCGTGCTCGCCTTGTGGCAAAATATTCCACCAAATTACGCAGCGGCAGTGAACAGCGCTGCTCACAACGCACATAGCTCAGACTTTGCCGTGATCTGATGCGATGTAACGATATTTAAAAATTGTATATTGGGGTCCCCAAGGGGCCGATCGCTCCAAATTTTTACAAAAAGTGTTTTCCATCGAATACACACATGTGTACAAAATTTGAAGAAGGGTAAATTTTGTAAAATTTTTGTTTGGGAGCCCCCCGAATTCGAGGTCCGAGGGGCCTCAAATTTTAATAGAAAGTTTTGTCACCGGAAATATATATGTGTGCAAAATTTCAATAAAATCGGGCCATGGGAAGTGGGCTAAAAATTGATCAGAAAATCTGACCAGCCAGCCAGCCAACCAGCCAGCCACGTGCACGCGAAGTTAATATAGAGAATTTAAAAAGCCTTAAGTTAATAAAAAGCCAGATAAAACCAACAAACGTAAGATTAAATTTTCTGTAACGAACCCCTGGGAATCGCTGAGCATACCCCAGCTATAAAACTTCGTTACACAACATTACTTCCCCCTTAAAAATTATCAATACATGTCGAAATCGTCAGAGCGTTGTGGAGGTTGTGGGGCTCTTTCGGAATTAGCGCGAGTCCTGTGAAATTTTTGTAGTTCCTCTACTACTTATCTTGTATATCTTCTGCGGGAGCTAGATCTTCTCTGGCCTCTTCAATTTTGACAAACACATCCTCACCAGCCTCGAACTCATGCACTAAAGGATCGATCTTTTTTTCTGACGCTGTTTACTGCATTTTAAAAATTGATGTGCACTCTTGACCATGGACCTTTTGGCGTTAGCCACGACTGCATCGTGCACTTAATTGATGTTATTGCATTAAAAGCGCAATTTCATGAGAACTTTACCAGTTTTCGGCGTGAACATCAACCCATGGCCAGTACACCTAACTTCGTGCCAACGGCTTCATACGGGCGACTCCCGGATGACCTAGGTGTAGCTAAAAAAAAGTGGTTACGGTAGTAATTGTTACGACAATGCGGTCGCCATCAAACACACGAAGGTTTTTCAGTGGTTTGACACGTTTCTTGTACCATGTAACTGCTTCTAGAAGTGCTTGCAATTTTATGTCTTTCGATTGAAATTTGCATGCATTTCAATTTTTCGAGCAACAATTTTCGAACAGTTTTCGAGCTTATGCCGAAAACCGTACTCTTTTAAGCGCTTCAATGCCTTAAAAAATTGTCGCGATGATTTTTTTCGTCACTTCCTCCAACAATAAAATCGTCATTAAAAGGAGAAATACCTTTAGATCATTGTGTCGATTAATTGTTGGAAAATGTCGGGCGATGTCTTTAGGGCCGGTTGCAGGCGGTTTACTTGGAATAGTCCTCAATGAGTGTCACGTAGGGTGGCGGTCCACGCTACAAAATAAGCGCTACAGTTTTCCATTTTGATACCACAGACGAGATACTTTTCAATGGATATTGGGTTGGTTTTATATCCAACCTGTAGTGTTCAAGTATAAGATCAGTTCGATGATGGAAGACAACTTCTGAAAATCCTCACTAGCCAAGAAATCGATAGCTCCAGTAACAACATGTAACATAATGGGTTGTGTGCCATTTAGCCCGGGAGATTTTTTTGCCTTCACTTCACACCGGAGAACTAGGTGTTCTTGCTGAATACTTCCACGATTGTGCGTTGGTCTCTGCACGTAGGGAAATATATATTGATAATAAGAATCAGAAATCGAATAAGGACTTACCCCGTTCGTTGCCGTGCGAGCTGCCACAGAGGGTGTGCCTCGCATTGGCGTCGAACCCTATGGGCATGCTGTTTCTATTTGATTGATATAAGATGTCCTACTTCATCTGGCTGAGCCTGGTTATCGTGCGGGAAGTATGCCGAGGACACTTACAGTCTCCTCTATATTGACGATAGTAAACGCCGCATAGCTAAAGTTAGAACAAAGGATAGCGTTAATATGTTTTTCATGTAATGAGTGTTGATCTTCATGAGTCTTAAAACTTTTCTCTTAACGGCAACAAGTGGTGCGGCTTAATCTAAGTAATCAATCGCACTGGTTATCCTCTCTTCAGCTTGGGTTCATTTTCGATTGCTTCAGTAATATGCATCAGGTGTTTATTGCGAAAAATTGGTTTCGTACTCCCCTTCAATGTTAAAGATCCCTTAATTTTGTTGCACAAACCCAGTAAATCAGTGAAAGGCGACACAAATGTCTGCTTGATTTCCTTGTCCTATGTTCTAGGTTCTTCGAAGCTCTAATTCCTTGCTCTTCGCAGGTCCTAACAGCTTCCAGTTTCTCGCGAAGAGAATCATTTAGTCAGATCGAGAATCGAGTTTTAGCTTGAATTTCATGTTGTCGTATGTTGGCTCAAAAAACTTCCGGGTCGAGACAGTTGAAGCGTCCACAGCTTGGAAGTAGATCGAAAACAAAACAAACCAAAACCATCGACTTCTCGGCTTTTAGGTTTCTAAATCGCGTCGCAATATTAACGACGTCTCGTAATTACAGTTTGGGGGCCATTTCAGCATCCACTCGAGCTGCCTTGTGTTGCATCTCTTGGCCTTGTTAGTTAGCTTCTCCAGCATCTGAGCGTCCTGCGTTTTGTTGAGTCCCTGCACAAACATCAATACTTTTTAGTCGTCAGATGTTCAATTAGCTATATCAAACATTTTAAATATACACATGCCGCATACTCAGAAAAGTCTTCACCAGCTTCCTTTTCCATCACCAAGCACTTGTAGAAAAAAATAAAAATTGTGTTTCTATCTGGCCGGAAATGCGCTTGAGTTCTTTCATAGCATCATCGAATGAAATTGAGTTTTTTAAGGGACAATCTTGTGTTAGCAAACTTTTAGTAGTCAACTGTAGAATACAGCATACATTTGTACGGGTGGTCTAGTCAGTCGCATAGCATAGCAGAATACATTAGTTCGGGTGTGTATAGCAGTGGAAAGTTTTTGGTAGGAACGATTTTCAGTACTACTCGCAAGTTAAAGTACAAGTTTTGGTTAAATTGTTCAAAAGTTAAATCTGCCAACTCCTTTTTACTATCTGCTTTTGAATACGCTTCATGCTATATCAGTTACAGTCCGTGTACAAATTAAAGTAAAGCGAACAAAAATTACGAATAAAGGAACAACATCGAAAAAAGGCACGTCCAGTTATACCCACAACTGCCCGGCAAAAAATCTTCCTTTTCATCACCCTTCTCCCTTTCACTTATTGAGAACATACCTAGAGCAGGGTAGGCTGTGTCGGAGACACGGCCGTGAGTTATGAGAGTGACAACGTCTGCCTGGGGCCAAAAAAAACAGTGATCTTCTTGTCTGTGGAACGGATATACGAACGGACATCTTAAAATCCATATCCCAGAATTTCCATAAGAACAAGTTTTAAAGTCGCTCTTAGCCCTACATATCAAATTTCATACAAATCGGTTGAGAAATTGCTTTGTTTCCGTAATTCCAGACCATAATAACCATATTCCACAATTTCCATGGTAACAAGTCCTATATTCGCATCTTAGTCCTACATACTGAATTTCATGCGAATTGCTAGAGAAATTGCTTTGTTCCCAAAATTCCACAGTATAAAGATCATATTCCAGAATTACCGTAGGAACAAGTCTTATAGTAGCATCGCTTGAGAAATTGCTTTGTTTCCGAAATTCCAGACCATAATGACCATATTTGAGAATTTCCATAGGAACAAATCTTATAGTCGCATCATAGTCCTACAAAGAGACCTGCATCGGATAGTAACATCCGCGGATATCCGCAATTATCCGCTATCCGCGGATTAAAGCGGATATAACCTCAATAGCGGATATAACAGCGGATATTCCCTTTTATCCGCATGCATTTTAATTGCAAATTGTGCTTTCTTTAAGGTTTCAATAACATAACATATATTGCACTAACGAAACAATATGAGAGAAATTTATAGTTAATTCAGGACAAACAAGATTGTTTTTTTTTTACTTTCAATTACAAATTTGTTAATTAATAGCTGCGTTTTCCTAAAAAAAAACATCGTGTCGAGTTCGCGATAGCTTTTTTGAAATTTATCCAATTTAAAATTTATAATTTTTTTAAATCAAGTTAGTCTTCTTGGTATAACAAAAAAAATCCGTCATAAAAGCTCCTTAGATATCTTGTAATATCGTTGTTCTTATAACATTTCACAGATTTGTTCAGAACTATATAGAACAACGATACTAAAAGAAAACTACGGAACTTTTATGAAGTGTTTTTTTTGTTATACTTAGAAGACTATATGATCTTATTTATTTGATTTAAAAAAAAAAATAATTTTAAAAAAGCGAAGTTAATTCAACAAAATTTGTAAAAAAATCAATTTTGCGGATGCGGATGAGTACGGATGCGGATTTCAAGATTTTTCGCGAGTGCGGATGCGGATTTTTTTTTTTTTTTTTGCGGATGCGGATCGGATGCGGATACGAAAAAACGTATCCGCGCAGGGCTCTAGTCCTACATACCGAATTTCATGCGAATCGCTAGAGAAATTGCTTTGTTCTCGAAATTCCAGACCATATTCCAGAATTTCCATAGGAACATTCTTTTAGTTGCATCATAGTCCTACATACCGAATTTCATGCGAATCGCTTGAGAAATTACTTTGTTTGCGAAATCCCAATTCCAGATCATAATGACCATATTTCAGAATTGCCATAGGAACAAGTCTTATAGTCGCATCTTAGTCTTAGTTTCATTAACAGTATCTCACTTAACAGTAGGACATTAACAGTGTCTCACTTAACATTTTACTTTTTGAACATGTACCCCCTTAAACGTCAGAAAGTCACTTTAAAAAAATGATATCGCGTAGATCCCGTCTTATGGCTAATTCGATTCATATTTTTCCTCCTTGGCGAAATTGCCTGCGAATCAAACAATAAAAAAAACTGTCCGGTATGTATGGCTTTGTTGAAATGGGATAGTTAGTGTTAGATTCATTCCATACAATAAAGTCGGTTCTTACTAAAAAATAGAAAATTGTTTTTTTTATCAATCGGAACTTCGATAACTATAATTCACGCTGTAATTTTTTATGCGAATCGAAGAGTTTGACAGCAGAATATGCAAACATTTTTGTCTTGTTCGATACACTTACAGTACATTTTTTGTTCGAGATTAATAGTTATAGCAAACCCCTTCCTCCCTTTATAGATAAGAATTTAATTCAATAATTTCCAAACGGTAGACAACCTTGATAATTGTTTACTCCGAATGTCGCAAACAAATATTAAGAATTCTGTCTGAACAACACTCGTCCACATAAAACGCAGTACGAGTATCAAGGTTAAAAAACAATACGAATATCAAAATCACCCTTCCACATAAAACGCAATACGAATATCAAGATAACTAATTCGCATTGCATTTATTACAATATTCTTCGCAGCACAGCGAGTAAATAAAGATACATGTGGGTACTGTAACCCATATAGAATAAGTTAACACATATGCATTTTTGGTAGAATTAAGAAGATCATATTTTGTAAAGTCAGTTGATTGACGACTCAATAAGAAGACAGATCATACAGATCATACTCTATTATTAATAAAGTTTGGATTGACCATATATTTTAATTAATAAAGTTTGTCTTTTTTTAAAAATCAAATTGGATTTACCAAGTTGTTAACTGGCGACGAGGATGGGATATCTGGATGTATATTTAATATAGGAATATTAAAAGATTAAAGTGTGTTTTAACGCTTAACCGGATATCGTCAACAATAAAATATAGAAACTATTTCTATAAGTGACAATTAGAAACCATTTCTAAATAAGTGAAAAATAAAATATAGAAACTATTTCAAGAGTACAAGAGGATTACCCGCGTTCGGACGTGTTTTTATACGCTCCCATTTTTTTCATTTAAATTTATTCAATTTGTTATTCGGGATTAAATGTCTTTAATCTGCATAAATTGTGCTAAATCGGCCTGCGCAGAAAACGCGGTTTGTTATGGTTTCTGTGCTAGGTGGACTCATATTTATTGTGGAAACATTTCCGAAATGGAATTTGGTTGCTTAAGTTCAAAACCTAATTTTTTATGGAAATGCGATTCGTGTTTAAAATTTTCAATGCCTGGCTTGCTTCATGAAATCGAAACTAGCATCATGAACTTAATGAAAATTAAAGACAATGTTTTAAAATTTTGTAATAACAAGTCGTCTGTGCAAAGTTTAATTAAAAAAAATGTGCAAGATAACGTCATAGTGGATGCAAAAAAAAAGAGTCTGGCACAGTCGCTCGGGTTACTCGCGCGCAGTTAAAACTTAAGGTCAATGACTCTGTCCGTAGGTCTTCTTCTCTATCAAGGAGTAATGAAAGTGTTCGGTCACCTACTGTTGGAGTTTTGTCGCCGGCTGCCGCTCGGAGGAATGTATTAGTGCAAAAGAAGACTACGGTACAAACCAATAGTGATGGAATCAATTCGAATTCTGCCAATACATCTAACTCAACAACTAATTCTGCTGTTGATGTTTGTTCTGTTGCTGCTATTTCTGCTGCGTCTATAAGTAGTAATTCTTCTCTTCCTGTCACTCCTACCATCATCGCTTTTGGGTCCGTTAATGATGGATTTTTGCCGAGTGTTGATAACAACTCGGATGATAAGAGCAAAAATATTCAAAGGCAAAAGTCTCAAAAAAAAAGAGCGGCTCGAGTTATCGTAGGAAGCTGTACAGAATGTTTGCCAGAAAATGTAATTTTATTAAAAAGACACAAGTAGTTCCAGCTATCTGGATTCCTCCCTTCTACTTCATGTGAAGCAATTGTTTCATACATTTCTGCTAAATGCAATATTCCTGATTCGACTCTTATTTGCAAAAAACTTATCAAATCAGGAGTTGCAGAAAGTTCTCTCAAATGGATTAATTTTAAGCTTGGTATACCTGCTGATCGTGCAGATATTGCATATGATTCTGAATCTTGGCCTGCTGGTGTCCGTGTGCGTCAATTTAAATTTAATGTCTCAAAAAACGATGCCGAACTCAAACCTCTCCCAACCGCCAAAATACAATAATTAAGTCTTCATTGTTCTCTGCAACAGCCTCTCTTAAGCTATATTTTCAAAACGTAGGAAGTATTAGATCAAAATTAAGAGAAATATATTTGGCTACTGCAGACTGCGAATATGATGTAATTGTGTTAGTAGAGACATGGTAATATGCTGATATTGCTGACTCCGAATTTATTAATGATAATTATTTGGTATATCGGAAAGACCGTTGCCCTATTGGAACTGGATTACAAAGAGGCGGCGGTATCGTAATTGGCATAAAGAAATCCCTTCTATCTTCTTTGATCGCCGTGTCAGTAAATTCATTCATGCATGATATGCTTTGTGTGGCTGTCGCTGCTGAAAGAAATTACGATGCCCTTACGACAAGTTTGCAGAATTCAGCCTTCACCAATTCTCTCATCATCTGCGCCTGCGCACACTAGAGACTTTCTGTCGGCCGATAGTTTGAATCAGTATGAACATGTATGCAAGTGCGCAGACTACAACGATTTGGTATCGGCCGATAAATAAGTTGAATGTGCGACACGATTGCCATTCAACTTTGTGTTTGTCTGTGCACTCACCACTAACCCGACTGTTTAATCGGCACAGTGTGCGCACTAGCAGCCCAAAACGACCAAACTATCGGCCGATAAAAGTCTGTAGTGTGCGGGGACTCTTACAGTGGATTACGAAGAATGTGTTTGAAGTATTGACAGTCTCTCTTCCGGATTATCCGAATATCAACATTTATCTGTATTGGTTGCTTTTAATTTACCTAGAATCTCTTGGCGCTGGATTGACGAAGACAAGCTTTTGTTACCATTCAACATCACTTCTGTCGACGAAATAATTTTTGTTGATGGGCTAATGGGTCTATCGCTGAAACAAATCAATCATATTTCGCTATTGATTGGTCATTTCTTGAGTCTCTATCACTAGAAAAAGCTTATAAAAGCTTTATTGAAATACTGTACGATTCTTTTTTGTTATTTGTTCCTATGGTGCATTGTAAAACTGGTTCCAGTCTGCCATGGCAAAATAGGTCGATTTCAAAGTTAAAAAACTGCAGAAATAAAATTCATAAGAAATTAAAATTAAACCCTTCCGAGTTAAACACAAAAATTTTCTTACGATTGAGTCGGGAATATAACTTTTTAAGCAAATTTCTCTATGGTCAATATGTTTTACGTGTTGAGTCAAACCTTAAATCAAACCCAAAGGCTTTTTGGAAATTCTCGAATTGTAAGAAAATAACCATGTCTATACCATCGCTCATGACTTATGCAGGGTCTTCTTCGGATTCAATGGAAACTATTTGTGATTTCTTTGCCCCTTTCTTTCAAAAGAATTTCAATCATGATATCGTCTATGATGGTGATGTAAGATATAATTTTATACAACCATTTTGTGATATAAATATTGTCGACATCTCTCAGAAAGATGTTGCTGATTGTATAAAAAAATTGGAGCCAAGCTTTAAAACTGATGGTCAATTTATTTGCAACTCTTTTCTGAAGTACTGCTGCCAAAATTTAGTTCATGCTTTATCTTATATGTTTAATGAGTCACTGAGGACGGGTCTGTTTCTTTCCTGTGTGAAAACAAGCTCTATTTCACCCATTCATAAGAATGGATCCAAAACGGTTGTGGAAAACTACAGACCTATTTGTAAATTGCTTAGTATTCCTAAATTGTTTGAGGCATTTATTAAAGATAAATTATTTTCCATCGTAAAATCGCACATAATTCAGAAACAACATGGATTTTTCCCGAAACGGTCAGTTGTATCGATTGCGAGTGCGATTGTCAAGTGGATTGCGTCTATATTGATCTTGAAAAAGCTTTTGATTCCGTGAATCATAACCTTTTAATTTTAAAACTAAAAGCTATTGGATTTCGATCCCCAATTTTGGATTGGATAAAATCTTATCTAAGTAATAGATGGAACTTGGTTTGTGTAAACGAGTTTTGTTCGAAATCTTTCCAGGTTTTGTCAGGTGTACCCCAAGGCAGTCATCTCGGTCCTCTTTTGTTTCTTTTATTTATGAATGACATAAATACAAATCTAAGGTCATCAAAAAATCTCTTATTCGCAGATGATGTTAAATACTTTTTCAAAATTTCTAGCTTGGAGGACTCTCACATATTACAAGAAGATCTTGATACATTTAGTGATTGGTGTAATACAAATCTCTTGCGTATTAACCATTTAAAATGCAAATCAATATCTTTTTATAGAGACCTGCTCAAGCATTTAAATACATATAGTCTTGGAACGATTTCCATTCCTAAAGTGAGTATAATTTGTGACTTAGGCATAATGATGGACTGTGGTTTAACTTTCAGTAAGCACATTGAATACATATCTGCAAAAGCATGGGCATCTTTGGCTTTTCTTAAGAGACATGCTGTTGAGTTTAAAGATCCTTATACTTTAAAAAGTATATATGTTGCAACTGTGCGCTCCATTCTAGAATATGGTTGCGTTATTTAGAACTCTAATATTAATTTATATTGTATTAGAATTGAGAGAATTCAAAAATCTTTTACAAGATATGCACTAAGGCATATAAACTGGGGTGATTTTTATCCTTCATAAAAGGCTAGATGTTTATTGATCGACCTTCAACCACTTTCAGCGAGAAGAGAGATTTGCTTATTAAATTTTGTTAGGGACGTATTTACAGACTCCATTGATTGCCCGGATATCTTATCCTTGTTTTATTTGTATGCTCCTGAAAGGCCTTTGCGCACTAGGGACCTTTTTTACATTACCCATTGCAACAGGAACTTTTTGTTGAATGATCCGATTGTTAAATGTTCTGTTGCTTTCAACTCCATTTGCAATCTAATTGATTTTTCCATGTCAAAATCAGCGTTTAAGAAACTTATAAATGATCTATTTAGATAATACATTTCTTACATAATATAAATTCATGTAAATTTTAGTTTTTAAGTTTTTTTTTAAGTCTGTTTATATCTTAGACTAAATAAATAAAAAAATAAAAATAAATTTCTAAAAGTGACAATTAGAAACCATTTCTAAATAAGTGAAAAACGAAATATAGAAACTATTTCTATAAAATCAGTAAACATTGATCAGTGAAAATAATAATAAATTCGAATTGTTTAATTCAGATTCTGCTCGTACAGATTGATCGGTTAAGCAAAAGCAACGAAAATTTATTTCGTTACTCAAAACCAAATAACAAAAAACATTGACATTAAAACTAGGAAGTGTGAACTAAAAATAAATTTTTTTTATCAAGCAACAAAAAAGGATTCATCACCAAACCAGCCAACAAGAAAGTAACAGATTATTGTTCAACAAATTTAAAGACATCTTAATAAAATAAAAATCCACATCTCTAAACAACAAAACATCTTTGACACAACATTGCAGCATACCACAATTTCCAATAGACATAATTCATCATTCACATTTAGTATATAAAATTTTTTATTGTGAGTTATTTATTTCTATCCTTATATAAATTTCTTTTTAATTGCTTCTATGGTGACACAGATGAACTACAAAATTTCTGTAATCTCGTAGATAGAATACAACCTCTGCTTCTAACATATACTTTAGACACTCAACCCATCTTTATAGATATAATAAAAAGTAAATTTAAAAAAACAAGCGAAAGTCGCTATTGATATTAATTGTGATGCACAGAATTGGCCATCAATTACAGAAGTTCTAAATAACAATTTTGGAGACAAATTGACTTGCGATTAATTGTTTGACGAAATGAGAAACACAGTATTCAAAACGAACTGCCTCGATTTTTATAACGACATTATATTGAAATTAAGAAGACTGAACAACAAGACTGCTATCTTAGAAGGACAACTCTAGGTCAGCACTTAATTTCTTTATGAATAGAATCCCAGAACCAATGAGATCAATTCTTATATGCAGAGACCCAGAAACTCTAGAAGAGGCAATTGGCATACTTTTTAAGGCCGGTTATGCATATAAAGGAGGTAATGAAAATTATCTTAATACACACAAAAAATATAACAACCGACAAAATAACGACGATTTTAGAAAACAACAACAAAACCGACATCAATCTAACGACTACCGACAACAAAATAACCAATATGACAGACAATTTAATAATCAACATAATAATTATTATGGAGGGCAACTAAATCGGAATTACGGACAACAAAATATTCAAACAAATAATTCAAACAGGAAAATAATTTATCTAAGAAACGTAGATAGTGACTCAATCATTACAATAGTGAAAAACCATTTTAAACCAACAGGTACAACAGCCGTATATTTCGAAGACGAAAGCATTTTCAAAACATTTGAAAATGTGATAAAAGATAATTTTAACAATAACAACAGTAACTTCAAAATTATAAGATGCCCAAAGGTTTTATGAGATATAATAGATGAAAGTGAACTTACTGACTTCATAGAAGAAGAACATTTAAAGAATAATCGTAGAGGTATTAACGAGAACTTTCTAGAATTAAAAGACGTTATATATAACCCAAAATTAAAACAAATAATCATCCAATTCATCAACAACTGCGAAATTTGTAATGTTGAGAAATACGAAAGGCATCCTGTAAAACAGAAATAACAAAATAACAGAAACACCCGAAAAACCAAGGGATACGATCCATATAGACGTTTTCTATAGTTTGAACAAAAACATTTTCTTAACAACAATTGATAAATTTTCGAAGTATGCCCAAGCTATTAAAATATCCAGTCGATCATGGACTGAGTTTAAACGAGCTGTTATGCAATACATAAGTAATGCAGGACATTTTAACAATCTAATTGTAGACAACGAACTAGGGTTTAAGGCGTTACCTTTGCAAGAATTCTTTAGAGAACAGAATATAAATATCCATTTACATCAAATAATAATCACACATCAAACTCTGATGTTGAACGTTTACACAATACCCTCAACGAACACTTAAGACTTTTGAGACATGACCCTAATAAAAATGTTGACACGGTAGAAGAAAAGATTTACAAAGTAATTAATTTATATAACAATAGTATTCATTCCACAACTGGCCGTAAGCCAATCGACTTTAGCAATGGAATGGAAATGGAAAATTAAAACAAATAATCATCCAATTCATCAACAACTGCGAAATTTGTAAGGCATCCTGTAAAACAGAAATAACAAAATAACAAAATAACAGAAACACCCGAAAAACCAAGGGATACGATCCATATAGACGTTTTCTATAGTTTGAACAAAAACATTTTCTTAACAACAATTGATAAATTTTCGAAGTATGCCCAAGCTATTAAAATATCCAGTCGATCATGGACTGAGTTTAAACGAGCTGTTATGCAATACATAAGTAATGCAGGACATTTTAACAATCTAATTGTAGACAACGAACTAGGGTTTAAGGCGTTACCTTTGCAAGAATTCTTTAGAGAACAGAATATAAATATCCATTTTACATCAAATAATAATCACACATCAAACTCTGATGTTGAACGTTTACACAATACCCTCAACGAACACTTAAGACTTTTGAGACATGACCCTAATAAAAATGTTGACACGGTAGAAGAAAAGATTTACAAAGTAATTAATTTATATAACAATAGTATTCATTCCACAACTGGCCGTAAGCCAATCGACTTTAGCAATGGAATTATAAGCCAAGATGAAAATCCCTTAATTAAAGAAAGAATCATTAAGGTAAAAGAACGTACAATAAACACACAAAATAAAAATAGGGAAGATGTTGAACCACAAACAGGACCAGTATTTTTAAAGGAAATAAGAGGTGGCAAAAATCATGCCAAATTTAGAAAAATAATCGCAAAACCATTAGATGACGATCACATTGTCACAGCAAAAGGACACAAATACTATAAATCCCATTTAAAAAAAACCAAAGAAATATCAAGACAATAATAACTCAACAATAAAAATCATTTAAATATATTAAGACTTAATAAATTTCACTTAATGGAAATGACATCTATGATAATTTTAATTATGTTGACGATATTTATACCGACGATATTTTCAAAGACGCTAGAGGTTCGAAATCTGAACGAAAATAACGGATTTGTCGACATAAAGATGGAAAATATCAATCTTATCTCGAACTACGAAAAAGTACTCCACATAATTAACATGACAGAATACGAAGAGGCGAAGGAACATAACGGGTGTTTTTTTGGGAGGTTTGTTTTTCCGATAGATGTCGTTTTATTTTATGACAGTTGTTTTGACAGCTCAAAGTGGCATTTCTACTCAGTATTGTTTGGCAAATCAAATTAAAAAAAAAAAAAAAAAAAAAAAAAAAAAAAATGACATTTGTGAAAAATAGTCGTGGTAGCCATATGCCAGAAATTGTGTTTAAATGTTAAATGCCAAAAAATTATCTACCAAATAAAAAAAAATTTTGGTCATTTCATAATTTTATGTGTTTTATTCAAAAAAAAAATCGGCAACCTCTTAAAAAAAACACCCGTTAGATATAACGTGTTTTTTTAAGAGGTTGCCGATTTTTTTTTTGAATAAAACACATATAAAATTATGAAATGACCAAAATTTTTTTTTATTTGGTAGATAATTTTTTGGCATTTAACATTTAAACACAATTTCTGGCATATGGCTACCACGACTATTTTTCACAAATGTCATTTTTTTTTTTTTTTTTTTTTTTTTTTTTTAATTTGATTTGCCAAACAATACTGAGTAGAAATGCCACTTTGAGCTGTCAAAACAACTGTCATAAAATAAAACGACATCTATCGGAAAAACAAACCTCCCAAAAAAACACCCTTTATTTGGAACAACATTAAATTAATGATAAACAAACCAAACTTAAAAGGACCAATGCTAAATTCAGTTTTACACAACTACAGAAACTTAGAAGTAAAATTACACAATTTACTCCCGCAGACAAGAAACAAACGAGGACTCTTTAACATAATCGGCAAAGGCCTTAAATATATTACAGGAACTATGGACGCGGATGACGAAAAACAAATAATTGAACAACTTGAAACTTTAAGAGAAAATAATAAAAACCTCATTACGGAAAATAATAAACAAGTACGCATTAATACAGACATAATAAGACAAATTCAAAATATCACAGGCCACATTAAACGACAACAAACGACAATAAAAGAGGTTGTAAAAACATGGTCAGATGAGGTTGGCAATAGAATAATATCAATAGAAGATGAAGTAAAATACATGCAATATCTTTATCAAATTAATTACGACATCACTTTACTTATAAATCACATAGACGATATAGAACAGATTCTTCTCAATAGTAGACTTGGTGTTTTAGGTAGAAATATTCTGACAAATGAAGAATTTAAAAACATAACGGACATTGACACATTAGCAAATATAAAGATTTCAGTCGCTTCATTTAACAGAAAAATTATAATAATACTTTTGATTCCACGATTCGTAGGAAATAATTACTCAAAAATTCTTATAGAACCCATACCCAACAAAGATAAGAAGTCTTTGTATTTGAAACAAAATGAAATTATTACAGACAACCACGGCAATATATATCATGCGGAGGTATTGCAAAATTTAAAAAGAAATTTAAGAAAATTGGAAAATGAATGCATATATAACATATTTAAAATAAAAGAAGCTAAATGCAATTTTAAGGAGGATACAATCACTCAAATAAAAGAAATAAGAAAAGGATTAATTATTACGAAAAATATACAAAAAACTGTAATTTTACATAATTGTAACAATTTTAAAACTATTATAGAGGGGAACGTATATAATTAAATTTAAAAATTGTTATATTGAAATTAATAGTATCATCATCATCATATTTGGCTCTACAACCGGGGTCCGGTCCTGGCCTCCCGTAAAGTCTCTCCACCGGTCCCGATTTCGAGCCGATGTCATCCAGTTTGGCATCCCTAAACTCTGGGCGTCCTGGTCTACGCCATCCTTCCAGCGTAGGCTTGGCCGGCCTCGCTGTCGTGTTCCATAAATCCTACCACAAAGGACTTTCCGAGCAGGATCCTCTTCGCTCATGCGAGCTAGGTGTCCTGCATTCTGCATCATGGCATTATAAATGGCTATGCTATCATAGGCGGCTTTAAAGTCTATAAAAAGATGGTGTAGTGAGTTTTGAAACTCTAGACATTTTTCCATCAGCTGCCTTAGGGTGTAAATCTGATCAGTTGTTGATTTGCCTGGGATGAAGCCACACTGGTATTGACCAATGATGACTTTAGCGTATGGGGCTATCCTGTCTTGAAGGATAGAGGAGAAAATCTTATACGCGGTACTCAACAACGTTATACCGCGATAATTGCTGCATTTTGTGATATCTCCCTTCTTATGTATGGGGCACAGGATGTATCTTCGCCAATCTTCTGGCATAACTTCTTCTTCCCATACTTGCACTATTATTTCATGAATTGCTTGGTGTAATGTGGGGCCTCCTATTTTTATCAGTTCCGCTGGGATCCCATCAGATCCCGGGGCCTTATTATTTTTGAGCCGATTTATCGCTCTGCTAACTTCGACTATGCTTGGTGGCGGCAACATAGTATGATCATCGGTCATTGGTGGAGCCTCCAATTCCTCAGTTAGCTGGCCATTTAGCAACTCATGAAAGTGCTCTTCCCATTGCTCTAAGATGCCTTTAAGATCGGCGATCAGATTACCCTCTTTGTCCTTGCAGTATGTGCGACGCGGTGTATATTGTCCTTGCTCTCTGTACTGTTCCAGTTCACGGACGAGGTTCTTCTCCCAGGCTGCTTTCTTTCGCCGGTGAACTGTTTTTTCATATCTTCTGAGCTCTTTATATTCATCTTCGCGTGTCCGCGTTCTATGAGATTGTTGCATTGCTCGGTACGCAACATTCTTACGTTCAGTCGCTCGCTTACATTCGTCATCGAACCAGTCGTTCCGATTTCTACGACAACTGCCTAAGATGGAGTCAGCAGTACTTATGACAGTATTTTTAAGGCGTGTCCATTTCTCTACTACGCCCGACATCTCAGCCCCAGGACTTATCTCCCTGCATTTAGGGCGAGTCCTATCGCTTGACCGTAGTTGTTTCTGGTCTCTTAATTGCGAGGGGCAGCCGTGTGGACTCGAATCTGATTCGCGGATGCAGTCTTCCGTGATGATGCAATCCGCGCTCGGAGCACCATACCAACAAGATAGTGGTCCGAGTCGACGTTGGCACCTCGGTACGTTCGTACCGTCATCAGGTTCGGGTTGTGGCGGCGTCTATCAACACGTGGTCTATCTGGTTGCGAGTGGCTCCATTGGGAGATACCCAGGTGGCTTTGTGGATATTTTTACGCGCAAACCTTGTACTCGCAACGACCAAATTATTGCTTGCTGCCATCTCTATGACTCGACCATTGTCATTAGTGTTCTCGTGTAAGCTATGGGTGCCAATGTACTGCCTGAATACTAGCTCCCTACCTATTTTAGCATTACTGACCATCATACTGAGGGCAGGCATGGAATTCCCGTTCGACTGATTTAAAGAATTCTTCTGTTTCATCATATGGGGAATACTCTGTAGGTGCGTGAACGTTTATGAGGCTTATGTTTTTAAATTTGCCTTTGACTATCCTTTAACTATATCGGATCAACTGTAGCAGCCCATAACAGCATGGAAACAGAAACACGCGCACGGTTGCTTAAAGCCAACAAACAACACTTTAGTCTGTCAAGACTCTTCAAATCCAGGAATCTAAACATCTACTGCTGTATAAGACAATGGTCTACTGCTGTATAAGACAATGGTCATACCAAAACTCAGATCTGGATCTGAGTCTTGGGTGCTTAACAAAAAGCATTAGCCGCGTTCAAAGAAAAGTCTTAAGGATAATTATTGGCCCCGTATGTGAGGAAGGATGATTCCGGAGACTATAATGATGAGATCTACAAGCGTTATTGTGATGTCGACACCGTGAAGGGAAATAAGCTCGGTAGGCTTTGTTGGGCATGACACCTAGTTCGCATGAGTGAAAAGGATCCTGCTCCGAAAGTCCTTTGCGGTAGGATTTATGGGACACGGAAGCGAGGATGGCCAAGCCTACGCTGGAAGGATGGCGAATTGAGAACTTGTCCATTTGATAACTTTTCTTATTAATAAACATATTTTTTGTCTATGTCAGCTATCCGCTCATAATCAATTAAAGCATGGCAACACTTCACCGAATTGTACACAAATTCGAGTAAATCTCTCATATTTCAGCAGCTGACACTGAAATCAGCTCAATATTTTTGTTATATTTCAATATTCAGACCGATTTTTGTCATGACACCTAACTTCATATGAAATGTATGTATGTTAAAAACTTATCCGCTCCTTATACACAAAATTCTGTGAGTTAAGTTATCCGCTTGTTGTTAAAGCTAACACCGATTTGTTAATGAAAACTAGCAGTTAACAGATGTATTAGTGCTAACACACTGCTATTCAGTGTTTATTAATCGGGGGATAATATATAAATATTGTTACGAAACTCAGGCTGTTGAGTTCGCAAAGGATTTTGCAAATAAAACACAACACAAGTTTATTAATTTACAAATAACAACTTTAATTAATAGACAGTAAAAAAAATAACACAAGTTCACTATTTAAACTGGTACTTTACAATAAATCTCTTAGGTAGAAACTAAATCGCTTTGCAAGAACTTTTACAACTTCATTGGTTAAATTCCAATTAACTAATAATTTCTCTGCAGTGAACGCCACCTTTTATAGTCATTGAAAAGCTGCCAGAAACTTCCAATATTGTAGACAGAAATATCGAGAAAAAACCAGAAAATTGTAGCCTATTCCCTTATTTACAACTAACGATACTTATATGTAATGAGTCATCTTCTAAAAATAGACTACATGTTCAATCATGTTCTTTTACAAAAACCGCACAAACCGGTTTGACTAGATTTTTTACCAGTACATATTGATTCAAACCGACAGGCGGCTGCATTTCAAATTTCAAATAATGTAATAAGTCGTATGCTATTTTTTAGTTCTAATTTTAGTAATTATTTTTGGTACATTGCGATTCATCTAGGATTCGAACCTACTGCGCTACTAACTACTTTTCGTAGCATTACCCCCACATTAATTCTGTTCGTCCCGAGCGGATTCAGCACTCCTCCTGATGTTGTACCTTGTCAATCTGTCGATGTGAACAGCTTTCATTTTACATCTGGGGCTTTGTTGGATCCGATTTACTACATCATTAATCCTCTTAATGATCTTATAATGTCCTTCCCAACTTTGCTGTAGTTTTGAAGATTTACCCTTTTCTTCTCTTAGGATTGTAAAGCCAGACCAGACCAGACTGAAATCCACCACAGTTTGCACACAGGTCATATCGTGTTTTCATCCAGTTGCTGGCCACTCCTATTCCCACATTGCTGGCCACGCCTATTCCCGCATTGCTAGCGTCGGTGTCCAGGATGAAGAGTTCTCCTGCCTATGGATACGCCAAAATTGGAGAACTGCACAGCTTTCCCTTCAGCAAGTCAAATGATTTTTGGTGCTCACTCAACCATTGGAGCCTTTGGTTCTTCTCCCAAAGGCGATGAAGGCTTCGTGCAACATCTACGAAGTTAGGCACAAACCGTCGATAGTAGGAGCACAGCCCCAGAAAACTTCGCAGCTCATGTAAATTCTTTGGTACCGGCCATTCGTTAACACCTTCCAACTTCTAGGGATCCATGCGTACTCCTCGACTGGTTACAATGTGGCCCAAATAATTCACTTCATTTTTGAAAAGGCTACATTTCGGCGGACTCGAAATTTAATCCTGCTGCTTTTATGGTTTCCAGAACTTGCCGAAGATTATTCACGTGCTCATTAAATGTATGAAAAAGAACAATGAGGTCATCCAAATAGACTAAACATGTCTTCCAGCTAAGGTCTCTCAAAACATGGTCCATCAACCGCTCGAACGTGCAGCAGCGTTGCATAAAGCAAACGGCATTACAGAAAATTGATACAAGCCGTTTCCCGCAGTAAATGCTGTCATCTCCTTGTCGTTGTCATGAATTGCTACCTGCCAGTATCAGATCAGTATCGTTCAGATCCAATGTACTGAAGATTCTGGCTCCCGATAAGGTGTCCAACGTTTCGTCTAAACGTGGTAATGGATAACTATCCTTCTTGGTGACATCGTTCAGTTTCCGATAGTCCACACAAAATCTCGTTGAACCATCATTCTTTTGAACAAATACCACAGGTGAGCTCCATGGGCTTTTCGACTTTTGGTTTTACCCATGTCGTTGTCGCTGACAGCAAAAACGTCGGCAAATTTCACTAGCACCAGTTCTGCTGCTTGTCTCTGTGCTGCTGGAAGATGTTTACATAGCGAACGAATTATCTGCTTCCTTTCCAGATCTAGTGGCGTATTCTTCACTTTTACAAGCTCACAGTTTGCGATACAGCTTACTCCCTTAGACTTGTCAATGACTGTTCCTTCTTTTATCACGTTCGGTGATGGGCTAACATTCATTATTCTCACAGGTATCTTGGGCTGGAGTTTCACTCGAGTTCTTTTGCATAGCAATCCGTTCTTGTTGAAATTGTTTGGTTCCACTATTCCTACTCTACTTCCCCAAGGTCACCGTTAACCTTGCCTTAGATGATTTTCTCGCACATCGGTGTTATCTCCACTTTTTCTTCAGTAATGACTCTTAGCCCACCACTCTGGTTGTCGTTAATTTGCAGGGGTACTTCCACATTACGCCATTTTAACACGTGGTTCTTTAGATCAAGGGACATCTTGTGCTCTGTCATGAAATCCAAGCCCAATATGCATTCATCTGTAATGCTGGCAACAATAAACCGAGGAGAAAACCGTATTCCTCCAAACATGACACTACAGGAGCACTCTCCTTTAATTGCTGCAACTTCACCAGTCGCTGTCCTCAAATTATAACGAAATACTTTTGTATTTTGTATGCTTTTTCCACTTGACCTTGTGGAATTCCTGTCGTTCTGGAAGCGTCCAGTCTTTGATTTTCTAATGTTCTCATCAATAAGGGCTTCTATTTGTGTGATGTCCTCAGTTTCCAACTTGCGCAATCTAACTAAATCAGTGGACAAACTGGCTCTAGCTGCCGCGTATTCCAAGGCCGATGCCCATACTTCATTCATTGACTTTCCTCTGGCTGTTGTCCCCAAATGAAGTTCTAATTGCTCATCTCGGATAGCATTGATGAACGCATCCACTGCCAGTCCGTTTAAGATACCTGCCAGAACTCCACAATTGGCTTGTCGTGCGAGCTTAGTTATTTCCCGCTCTAATTCTTGAAGTCGTTCTCCTCTTTGTTGTTTCTTCATCTGGAGCAGTATTTTGCTTAAGTCCTGTGTGTGAGACTGTCCACAACGCAAGTCCAACTCTTTCAAGATTCTTCCGGAACTCATCTCGGCGTTTTGAATCATTTGCAATACATCAGCCGCCTTGCCCCTCAAAGGTTGAATTAGAGAATTAAGTTGCTCTTCAGCGCCCCATCCATTATGCTGTACCACAGCTGCCAACTGGACTTTGAAATTTTTTAAAGCTGTATCGCCATCGAAAGCAGGAGGTTTCAATATTCCTTTCTGGAATTACTCTGGTACTGCTTTGTTGAGTATTCCTCTGACGAATTGAGTACTATTGTCCAATCGGGTCTCAAACTCTTTAATTTTTCCTTTCAGACCACTCACTTCTTCATGAATTCCACTTATTTCTCCTTTGAGAGTTTCTTGAAATTAGCCCATTTCACCTCTTAGCTTTTCTTGAGTAGCATCCAGCTTTTGATTTTGCTGATCAAATTTGGAGTTCAGTTCTTGGGTTTGCCGAGTAAATTCCTGCTTTTGTTGATCAAATTTGGAATTTAATTCCTGCTTCAGTTCCTGGCTCTGATGTTGATTTTGTCTATTAAGCTTTTGGCTTTGCTGTTCCAATAAATCACTTATTTGAAAATTCAAATCTTTCTTCTGCTGGTCCAACTTCTCGTTTAGTTTGGAACTCAATTATAGATTCTGTTGCTGCGATTGTTCACTTTGCTGCTTCATTTCTTCTCTTTGCTGGTCAAACTTGCTGTTCGTTTGTTCACTTTGCTGCTTAATTTCTTTCACTTGCTGAACTATAACTTGCAACATCGCTTCTATGCTTGACGCACCAGACTTTTCTTCCGAAATAGTCGTTTTTCGCTCCACTAACTCCGTCTCAATTGCAAACACTTCACCGGCTTGCTGCTTTTCCCCTTTAACGACTTGTTGCAAATGGAGAAATAACTCCTTCTTATTTACAGCGGTGCTTAGACCTCGCCTTCCAAGCTCTTCTTTAAGATCCTGGGGACTATAGGATTTAATGTTCACTGCACTTTCCATTTTATTATTTACTGTCCTCCGATTTGCAAAATCCCACTTCAGACACCAATTGTTACGAAATTCAGGCTTTTGAGTTCGTAAAGGATTTTGCAAATAAAACACAACACAAGTTTATTAATTAACAAATAACAACTTTAATTAATAGACAGTAAAAACAACAACACAAGTTCGCTATTTAAACTGGTGATAACTTTAAATGTACACAAAAACACTTATTACTTGTACTTTACAATAAATCTCTTAGGTAGAAACATAATCGCTTTCCAAGAACTTTTACAACTTCACTAGTTAAATTCTCTGCTTGTACTTTACAATAAATCTCTTAGGTAGAAACATAATCGCTTTCCAAGAACTTTTACAACTTCACTGGTTAAATTCTCTGCAGTGAACATCACCTTTTATACTCATTGAAAAGCTTCCAGAAACTTCCAATATTGTAGACAGAAATATCGAGAAAAGACCAGAAAATTTTAGCCTTATTCCCTTATTTACAACTAACGATACTTATATGTAATGAGTCATCTTCTAAAAATAGACTACATGTTCAATCATGTTCTTTTACAAAAACCGCACAAACCGGTTTGACTACATGTTTCTCCAGTACATAATGATTCAAACCGACAGGCGGCTAGATTTCAAATTTCAAATAATGTAATAAGTCGTATGCTATTTTTTAGTTCTAATTTTAGTAATTATTTTTGTTACATTACGATTCATCTAGGATTCGAACCTATTGCGCTACTAACTACTTTTCGTAGCAATATTTATAGATATAATATATAAATATTTATATATATATATATATATATTATACAGGGTGTATCCGTTAAGGTAGCAAATACTTAAAGGGATGATTCCTTGGTTAATTTTATGAAAAAATCGTATGTGTTATCATTATCTATTTTCATCACATCACTTCAAACCCTGTATCTTTTGAACGGTTCTACCTACAAGGTTTTTGATAGAAAATTACATTTTTAAGGTCAAACCATGTACATTTTTTCATTTTTCATTAATAAATGTGAGTTAGCTTTATCAACGAGCGGATAACTTAACTCACCGAATTTTGTGTATAAGGAGCGGATAAGTTTTTAACATACATACATTTCATATGAAGTTAGTTGTCATGACAAAAATCGGTCTGAATATTAAAATATAACAAAAATATTGAGCTAATTTCAGTGTCAGCTGCTGAAATATGAGAGCGTTACTGGAATATTTGTACAATTCGGTGAAGTGTTGCCGTGCTTAAATTACTAATAAGCGGATAGCTAACAAGTTTCCTATTCGTGTGATAGCTAACACATGTGTTAACGAGCGGATAGTCATTTTTTATTAATACGGCTGTAAAAGTATTACCGATATGAATGAACGTCGTCAAAATAAAAAAAAAATGTATCAAACGCGATTATTTAAAAAGATGCTCTCGGATAAATTTTTTTTAACAAATGCAGTATTTAATCATATTCAAATTTTTTACATATCCATGGCACAATATTGGTGCATTTGGTCAACAATAGCGAGATAGTGCGAATTGTGTTACTACTACTACCTACAAGAAGAGTTGCATGACATCTCAGTGTTCCTACAGAACAGTTAAAAAAAACAGTTTAAACATTTTTATTTTATTTTGACGACGTTCATTCGGTAATGGTTTTAAGAATTCAAAAAAATTTACATTGTTTGACCTTAAAAATTCAATTTTCTATCAAAAAGACCAAGTGACCCTGTAACTAGAAGCGTTCAAGAGGTACAGGGTGTGAAGTGATGTAAGGTCAAAAGTACGTCTTTTCGCATTAAAACGCTACATACACCACAGGGGGTGAAAATATACCCCATACGATTGTTTTCTCGAAATTATCCAAGTATTGAGTGTTTGCCACCTCAACGGATACACCCTGTATACACAAAACACACCGACTTAATAAAACAGAACCGTGAAGTGCAATTCCAACGTAAGTATCCAGACCAAAACCATCGTCGGAATACTAATAATTATGCAGCTATACTTTGTTTTAAAATAGTATCACAAGTTCAAAAAATACCTTAATATTAAGAAGTGTGCGAAGTATTTTTTTTTACATATGTATTTAAATAGGCAAACGGCACCAACAAGATTACATCAATAAATAAATAAGAATTACAATTTTAATATTAATAAAATTTATTTATATTTTTTTCCTATATTATAGAAAACGTACAAAGTATTCGTGTGGTTGGCTCTGAAAACGTTTTCGAAGGTAAAAAACATATTATGAATTTATTTTTTTGGATCGATGGCTATACACAGGAAAAAAGAGATGTTCTGGTAAAGAAAATTGAACTGAACATAATGGATAAGCGTATAATCGATTACTTCAAATTTATTTTAAATTCCTTATAAACAAGTTGCAAGTAAAAATTGATAAATAAACTAAGATTATTTATCGTTTGTTTAGATATTTTTTTAGTAATTTTATTTGAATTGTAAATCAATAAAAGTTGTGTAACATTTTTTTCTTGGATAATAAAATATACGGGCCCTTTCCTAAACGCATACCAAGCGCAATTTAGTTCTGCGAAGCAATCCAAACGCAGTCGTCAAATCAATGCTGCTCACTTTACTTGCGTGTGTTTTGGCTTTTTTTAGCTTGTTTGCAGTAATTTATTATAGTTTTATTTAGAAACTATTTCTTTAGTTTTTTCTAATATTCTTTTTTATTCATTGAACTTATGATGACTTAGCGCTACAACAATTTTAAGTTACGTTGTCTTGAAAAAGCAAAAAATGTTCTGAATTGTTTTTTTTTTTGAACTATGAAATTTTGGATCTCGTCAATACATTCAAAAATAATTACATTGCATTAATTTTACTCATTCTAACTTTTAAAAACATCTGGAAATATTTTTATTATATCGAAAGTTTTTTTGCTGTGTTGCCAACTACAATTATAAATCAGAAGGGTTTTCATTATTTTTGTAGCTGAATTTAGTTTTTTTTAGTTTGGCAAACAAACAAATCATCTATAAATTTAAAAATTCCTCCGACAGGTGCCATGAATAAAGTTGTCAGCTTGTACATTTCATAAGTGTGCGGTTGACAGTACAACTGATTTTCTGCAACTCCACCTAAATTTTGCGTTGCATATATTGTGCAACACATGCGTATATGAATGTCCTGGCATAGAGGCATAGGTCTGCATGTTTTGTGCATTTTTTATATAAGAAATATAAAGGGTTCTAAAATAGCACGAAGTAAATATCGTTAAATATTTTAAAATATTAAAGCAATTATTTATTAAACACCCTCCACACAATAAATGTAGTTATAAGTAAAATTCAACTGTTCCTTTTATTTATTTTGTCCATAAGTGTCAGTTTTCATAAGAGAGCTTTTTTTTGTTTTTAAACATTCCAGAAACGTTCTACTTTTGGAATATCTAAACTTTAAAAAGCTGATCAATTTTCAGCTCAAGAAATATCTTGAACCCAACGAAATCCTTAGTGACCGGCAGTATGGATTTCGTGGGCAACGTTCTACTGGTGATTTGATGATATATCTCACCGAACAGTGGCACCGAACAGTGGCACCGTTCTTTGCATCAATTTGGAGAAAGCAAAGCTGTTGCACTCGATATTTTTAAGGCATTTGACAGAGTTTGGCATCAAGCTCTTTTGTCTAAAATGCGTGCTTATGGAGTCGATACAAAACTGCTTCATTGGATTAGAAGCTATTTTTTGGACCGCTCAATTCAAGTTGTTTTGGATGGTTTCAACTCTAAAGTTCATTGCGTAAATCTTGCGTTCCCCATGCTCTGTTTTGTCCCCGACTCTCTTCCTCATTTTTAAATTCTCTATATTAACTACACTTGCCCGTGGTACGTATGTTAGTCGGCAGTATGTCGTGGAATCTTGCGATAAATTTTTAACCCACTTCCCAAAGTCCGATTTTATTGAAATGTGTATTTCCGGAAACAACACCTTCTATTAAAATTTTGAGGCCCCTCAGGCGACGGGGTCGGGGGCGGCTTTTAAATTTTATATACGTGTGTATCTCCGATGGACAACACTAATGGGGCCCCACGACCCCGGCCACCAAACTTTTTCAAAAAAATTAACCCGATTTTCTTTAAATTTTATATGCATGTGTATCTCCGATGGACAAAATTTTTTGTAAAGTTTTTGGAGTGTAAGTTTGTTGGAGTGATCGAACCCTGAGACCCGTGTGGTGTCCATGTAAATTTTTTAAAAATTAGCCCAGTTTTCTTCAAATTTTAACACATACCCATCTCCTATTAGAGAATTTACATGAAAATTTTTAATTTTAATGGGTTGTTTTTTTTTTATTATTAATGTTCTCTTATCTGTGACTTCTAATCCAATTCACTATTTCGCCGACGAGAGCACTCTCAGCTTCTCATTAAAGTTTGAGAAACGTCCCTCCACTTCTCATGTGGAACTCAAACAACTACGTGTGTTAACCACGTTAAATTCTGACCTAGCAACAACTAATACAATGAAGAGAAATCAATCGAGTAGAATTTAACACTTCCAAAACCCAATGCTGTCTCCTGTCGTCTAAGCGAATCCTAAATCCCATGCCATTATCCATGAATGGCACTTGCATCGAGAAAACTGAAAACTGAGGAAAATCTCGCAATTCTCGGTATGTGCGTTAACGACAAGCTTCATTGGAATGACCACATATTTACCGTCGTCAAAAATGTTGCGAAATGTTTAGGTTTTCTAGCCCGATGCAAGAAATATTTCACTCCCTCTTATCTGGCTGCTATATACAAGGCTTTTATTCGCCCTAAACTTGAGTACTATTGGCAAATCTGGTCTGGTGCGCCTAAAACCACTTTGCACCAGCTAGATGGAACAGAAAACCGCGCGATAAAACTTTAGGTGACGCAAATATAGCGAAATCAATAGATTCGCTTAAAAACCACAGGAACGTTTCCTGGTTGTCACTTTTTTTTATCGCTTCTTCTACCAGCGGTGCTCAAGAGAAATAGCCAGCTGCATGCCACCTGTCCTTGAATTCAACCCAAATACTCGTGGCGCTCTAAATGCTCATCAGTTTAACTTCAAGCCTATCTTCGGACGTATAGTTAAGTTCAGGGATTCGTTCTTCAGCCGTTCAACACGTATGTGGAATGCTCTGTCAAGCCTGTCTTCCCACACCACTATGATCCACAGACACTCAAAACACAAGCTCATAGACATCTCCTCCACGCCCACGCTGTGCCAAGCATATAGCCGAGCATTAAAAGGGTGCAAACCCCTTTAAGCGTGCGCGAATTATAAATAATCATAAAAAATATATAGAAATTCGATTGCAAGGTTTTTGCCTTCTAATGCTTAATTTTGTTCCAAATATCCTTAGCCTGTCTACTGTACCATAAGTATTCCTTTACTTACTACATTAGCAGTATGTCTTAAAAATAAAAGGTTGGTTGTAGAAAGTGTTTTTTATTCGTAAACTATTGCTAAATTTTGTTTACTCCTTTTTCATTTAGACAGTTTTACCGCACTTTATATTAAAGTATTCATTAAAATATATGTATTTATAAGTAAACGTAAATAAATTAACAAAATATTAAATCAATTGTAATTGCGATAAAATAACAAAAGATATTCAACCAAATACATGGCGCGTGAAAGAGAACAGAATGTTGTCACTCGTTACGATGAATCGTTTTCGATTACATGTGCATTTTTTAAAATATTTATTCGGATACTTCGTCGTCTAGACCAAAATATTTATTTGAAGGCTGAAGGACCTGTAAGCAAAAAATAAAACAAATAAGTTTCTATTTTCATTGTGAGTACATTGTTGTGAGATACTTACAGCATCAGATGGAATTAGTTGATAGTTTGACATGATTTTTTCTGACTTTTGATCGCGTTTTAATTTGTTGTCATCTTGTTGTCCTATAATGCGGTTTGATTGTGGTTTATCCATGCAGTCCTTTCTGTAAATTTATGTAGTTGTAATAAATATATTTGGCGCTACGTCTTACAAATGATGTAAAGACATATATAATAAAAAATATAATATGTATATAGTCACGAAATAATTTCCAAACCAAATCATAGAATAAACAACACCCAGTACAAGAAATTATATTATAATGCATGTCGGCTGACCGACCTCACTGAGCCACAACAAACTGACCACCCACACCCACCCACCTACACCAATCTACCCCCTCCCGAAAGTGGTTTCTTACCATCACTATTTACCTCAGCTTTAACGCCAACCCCCAGACTCTCCACACCAAGACGCATCCAAGGACACCAATGACCAATGAAGACTCCTTCTTCAAAACACCTCCTAAGGCCACTCTTTATAAACCCCAAGAACCTTTCTAAGACCTTAGACCTCCGGAGACCTGGACGCAAAGATTCCTCCAAAACACCACACAGGCCGCTCCTCACAGACGCCCAAAACCCTCTCCAAAACCACCAAAGACTTCCTGCAAGACCCCGCTGCTTTTCATCTTCTATATCAATTCAGCTTTTGTTACAATCCAAAATTTAATTTAATATGGCTGAAAGTGGTACACAAGCGAAACATACACTACTGATTTATTTATAGAAGCCCCAACTTAGACAGTAATTCAATTCATATCGAGTTTGAAGCACTTTCTGATTAATTTCAAGAATTTTCGCAAAATATAATAACACTGGAATCGTTATTGCGGGCGATTTCGATGTACACAATTCTGGGTGGTTACGCCATTCCAGCCAGAGACAACACCCGAAGGAAGGTCTATTGAGAAATTCACTGAGTTTAATAACCTTACTCAGTATGTTGCGTTAACGACAAGCTATGTTATAATGACCACATATTCACCGTCGCCAAAAACGTTGCGAAATGTTTAGGTTTCTAACCGGGTCTAAAAAATAATTCAATTCCTCTGATCTAGCAACTACCTACAAGGCTTTTATTCGCTCTAAACATTAGTATAATTGTCATAGCTGGTCAGGTGCACCTATAAATGCCTTGCATCAGCTAGATAGAATACAAAACCGTGCGATAATATTTATCGGTGACGTAAACATAGCGAAAGCAAACGATTCGCTTGAACATCGCAGGGACGTTTCCTGTTTGTCACTCTTTTATAATTTCTTCCACCAACGGTGATCAAGAGAAATAGCCAGTTGCATGCCACATCTCCTCGAATTCGACCGCAATACTCGTGGCGCTCTGGCGGTAAGCCATCAGCAGAACAGGGGGAATAACACAGACTGCTCTAGAATTGCAGGTGGCCGTAACTATCTCTGACTGGTGGAAGTGCGATCAAACCTCCACGTGGTGGCCGCCGGTTATTTTCCTCCTCCAATGCAATAAAAGCAGAATGATCGGGCTAGTCCCTTTAAAGTAAGGTTGGCGCGAGGTCAGTAACCTCGCCCGTAAAAAATTATTACGAAACCCAAAATCAGCCTCGGATACACTGATGAACGACGACGACCACGGCAACGAAAACGGCTAAACGATTTAAGAATTTTCTCATGGAACGTATGCTCACTGTATAGAGGTCGAGCTGCACAGCAGCTGGCCGATACCCTGTCTAAATATAAGGCTGACATAACAGCAATCCAGGAGGTGCGGTGGACGGAGAATGGTGTCTTAAAAAAATCCGAATATGACATATATTACAGCTGTCATGCAAAACATCATGTGCTCGGGGTGGGGTTTCTAGTCAGCAAAAGAATGAAACCCACCGTTATCGACTTTAAAGCAATAAATAAACGGCTATGCACCCTTCGCGTGCGGGGCAAATTAAAAAACGTAAGCCTCATAACTGTTCACGCACCTACAGAAGATTCCCCAGATGATGAAAAATAATTCCTTGAATCAGTCGAACAGGAACTCCATGCCTGCCCTCAGTATGATGTAAAAATCATTCTGGGGAATATGAATGCTAAGATAGGTAGGGAGCCAGTATTCAGTACATTGGCACCCATAGCTTACACGAGAACACGAGTCATAGAGATGGCAGCAAGCAATAATTTGGTCGTTAAGAGTACAAGGTTTGCGCGTAAAAATATCCACAAAGCCACCTGAGTAACCAGATTGACCACGTGTTGATAGACCGCCGCCACACAACCCGAACCTGATGACGGACGGTACGAACGTGCCGAGGTGCCAACGTCGACTCGGACCACTATCTTGTTGGTATGGTGCTCCGAGCGCGGATTGCATTATCACGAAAGACTGCATCCCCAAATCAGATTCGAGTCAACACGGCTGCCCTTCGCAACGAAGAGACCAGAAACAACTACGGTCAAGCGATAGGACTCGCCCTAAATGTTGGGAGAGTAAGTTCTGGGGCTGATATGTCAGGCGTAGAAGAGAAATAAACACGCCTTAAAAGTACTGTCATTAGTTCTGCTGACTCCATCTTAGGCAGCATTCGTAAAGATCGGAACGACTGATTCGATGACAAATGTAAGCGAGCGACTGAACGTAAGAATATTGCGTACCGAGTAATGCAACAATGTCATAGAACGCGGGCACACGAAGATGAATATGAAGAGCTCAGAAGATATGAAAAAACAGTTCACCGGCGAAAGAAAGCAGCCTGGGAGAAGAATCTCGTCCGTGAACTAGAACAGTACAGAGAGCAAGGAATGTACCAGGCGCGGAAGTTCTACCGTAGAGTCCGCGATATGACGCAATATACACCGCGTTGCACATACTGCAAGGACAAAGCGGGTAATCTGATCACCGATCATAAAGACATCTTAAAACGATGAGAAGAGCACTTTCATGAGTTGCTAAATGGCCAGCTAACTGAGAAATTGGAGGCTCCATCAATGACCGAAGATCATACTATGCTGCCGCCACAAAGCATAGACGACTTAGCAGAGCGATAAATCGGCTCAAAAATAATAAGGCCCCGGGATCTGATGGGATTCCAGCGGAACTAATCAAAATAGGAGGCCCCACATTACACCAAGCAATTCATGAAATAATGGTGCAAGTATGGGAAGAAGAAGTTATGCCAGAAGACTGGCGAAGAGGCATCCTGTGCCCCATACATAAGAAGGGAGATATCACAAAATGCAGCAATTATGGTGGTATAACGTTGTTGAGTACCGCGTGTAAGATTTTCTCCTCTATCCTTCAAGACAGGATAGCCCCATACGCTAAAGTCATCATTGGTCCATACCAGTGTGGCTTCATCCCAGGCAAATCAACAACTGATCAGATTTACACCCTTAGGCAGGTGATGGAAAAATGTCTAGAGGTTCCAAACTCACTACACCATCTTTTTATAGACTTTGAAACCGACTATGATAGAACTTTATAAAGCCATGTGTTGCATATTACGATATGCGAATTAAGCAATTATTCATTACTTTGCATAATACCGCAAATCGCATTATCGGCTGTGGCAACAGCAACAAACTCATCGTAAATAATGACCCAATTCTGCATTTCTCTATGCATTTATGATTACACATATTTTATTGTCAATTAAACGCTTTAGCAATATTGGCAATACTGATCTACAAATGCACTTTATTACAATATGTCAATTACACACTTTTTACTATAACCTACATACGATTCTTTGTCAATTTAGCACATTAGTTTAAACCTAGTTATTTATTAATTAAACCTCTTTGCATGTACTTTGATTTAATTATAAAAGAAAGTGATTTTTGTTAAATAAAATGAGTTACATTCAGGTAGCATTCAGCGTTGTTTTAATTCCACAAGCGGGCAACAAAACAGTTGTTCGTTACACAAAACATTTGGTGACCCCGACGTGATCGGTGCATATTACAGAGTTTCCCCTACCAGTGGTAAGAGCTCTAGTACTCGATCTTAAAGGCTTTAGACTGGGCCGACACAGTCTCTCTATTAACAAATAGTCTTTAACGGCATAGAACTCGGTCGACAGAGTTCAGGCGTAAGGTTGGGCCGACACAACCATCAACACTTATAACACAGCGAAGTTCTTTGAGAAGGCAAGGAACATGAACACATATTCTGCTGCAGCAACCTCACAGCAAAGGCGGATTCGAACTGAATCCGCTGAATCCGCTGCAGTAGCAGATCTTAAACGACTCATTCAAAGGATCAATGTCAAGCTAGAGCAAACACAGTCAGTTGCCTACATCGACCAACGATCGAATGCAGTTAAAGCTCATTGGGACAACATTTCTAAAATTCATCGAGAGATAGTATAAGAAGATGAGTTTGCCTGCTACTCTCAAGATGAGTTCTTTGAAATAGAGGATTTTTACAATGACACTCTCACCCAACTAATGGAAAGAAGGACGTCAGGAAGTCCAAACATAAAACAACCAGGTATCGAGACTACTGCTCGACTACCAAGGATTAATCTGCCCGTATTTAATGTAGATTATTTACAGTGAGGCAGTTTGCAGCACTCTTCCAAGGACCGCTATGAAAATAAGCATCTAATCGTCTCAGCGTTCATGCAAAAATTCGTGGCTCTACCAGTCCTTAACGCAGTGTCCGCAGGTGGACTAAAAAAATGCATGATGGATTGAAGGAAGCATTGCTTGGTATTGGGAAGCTTGGCATAGAAACATCCAGTTGGGACGCATTAGTATTACACCTGATGCTACAGAAGTTGGATCCAGAAAGCCACCGGTTGTTTGAGCAGTCCTTGTCCAATCCCCGTTAAGTACCGCAAGTTTCAATATTTCTAGTGTTTTTGGAGAAACGCTTCCAGATGTTAGAAGCCTTTGGTGATAGAAGGGAAAGACCTTTCCAAAGATTAAACAACAAGCCAAATAGTTTAATCACAACAGAAAATAAAAGGACGTGCCACTTATGTAAACACGTCTCTCACATGTAAGCGAAATGTAAGAGGTTCCTACAAATGTCGCCTCAAGAACGAAATTCTAAGGTACGAGATCTAAAGCTCTGCCTAAATTGCTTAAAGTCCGGTCAAGCATACCCTACTGCAAATCAGAAACATGTTTAAGGTGCCAACAGAAACACAATACTCTGATGCACTTTGGTGCTCAGAAAGAAAATTATAAGCCCAATCCCTCCAAAGATCTTCAGCGTGCATCAACCAATGCTGCGGAAGAGACATCCTGCGTTTTTCTAGCAATAGCAAGGGTCAACATTTTGGATAGATAGAGAAACACAGTAGAGGCAACAGCAATACTTTATTCTGGCTCTTAGCTTTCTTTTATCTCTGAGAATCTATACAGAAAATTGGGTCTTAAATGGATGAAACAGCGACTCCAAATAGATGGAATAATAATAATAAAATTTGGCGCGACAGACCATTGCGGTCCAAGGCCTAGCTTCTCGCGACGATTTGTGTTGCGCATGTATATTTTTGGACACAAATGGAAGTGACCTACAATTTAAGGCCGGATTCGAACGGCGAATTGAGAAGCATTCCGTGACAAGTTATTACTCTCGGAACGTTTGTCACCCATTCGCGATAGGTGGGACACAGTGAAAAATACTTTTGGTGTTACTGGGATTCGAACAACGAACCTCCTGCTCAGTAGCCACGCGCACTTCCACTGAGCCACGGCTGATGTGATCCTTGCTGTCTGTAGTCTGTTGATTTTTGTGAGTATAGCAACTACGACTGCTGTGATTGTAATGAAGTATATGAGTTCGTAAGTAGTAACTCTGGGTATTATCTCTAATTATTTCGCGCCCACAAAATAGGATAGGAATAGGATCATCAAAATCAAAATCACATACAAAAACGACACTCGAAATTCAGTCCAAAAATACAAGTTTCAGTGCAACCGTTGAGGTTTTCATACTGCCTAAAACTTATAATTAGCTGACCCTTACTTCAACAAATCTAAAAAAATTCACATTTTGCTTGGCGCGGAATTATACTCTGAACTTATGTGCGTTGGACAAGTGAAAATGGGTAAAAATCTACCTACGCTTCAAAATACCACATTGGGATGGGTAGTTTTAGGTAAACTAACGAAAAATGTCACCGCTAAACACGTATTCTGTGGCATATCTACAAATGAACTACACGAACAATTAGAGAGATTTTGGAAAATTGAAGAAGATGAGGCGACGCCGAAGAAAAAACTCAGCGCTGTAGAACAGATATGTGAAGAACACTATCATAAAAAACAACCCATAAAAATTAAAAATTTTCATCTAAATTCTCTAATCGCAGAAATTGATATGGGAGCCCCTCGATCCTGGGCCATTTTTTTTTATTGTAGGAGAAAATCATCGAAACAGACATTTGACATCAGATGTTAAAATTGAAAAAGCTCAGATCATTTTATTCTGAGCACTTAGAGCACGCTCATACTCTGAGCAAATAGGAAACACGAACATTTATCTTGAGAACTCTTTGACTGCTCTTAACTAATTTATGAAAACGCGAAATGACAGAATATTGTGAAAACTTGTTGTTCTATCTGTAAGTTGATATCGACAACAAAAAACGACATCAATAAAAATAAAATTCAGTAAATAAAAATGTAAGTTGAATTAAGCATAAAACATTTATGTCTCGTTTCATTTGCTGGGTTCATTTGTGCGTGAGCTAAGATTTTTCTCTCTCTCTACTACCAACACCATGCAGCGCAGCCGACTGCGCAGCACACACCGCACACAGTCCATAAAGGGCGACGAATATCTGATGCCAGTATAGATATTTAAAAAAAAACAACCCATAAAAATTAAAATGGTACTATAGAAAGAGTCCATTCTACAATTATTGAAACTCTTAGAAGTCTTCAGAATACCCAGAGCTTTCACTTAAAGAAGTTATAAATAAAGAAGTACAATAACACTATTCACCCTATAACAAAATACAAACCAGCCGATATATTCTTTGGAAGGTCGCAAAGAGTAAATTATCAAAACCTCTGCAATTTTAAAAACATAGTTAACACTAATTTAAAAAGCCAAATTGCACGTAACCATGCAGCGCAGCCGACTGCGCAGCACACACCGCACACAGTCCATAAAGGGCGACAAATATCTGATGCCAGTATAGATATTTAAAAAAAAACAACCCATAAAAATTAAAATGGTACTATAGAAAGAATCCATTCTACAATTATTGAAACTCTTAGAAGTCTTCAGAATACCCAGAGCTTTCACTTAAAGAAGTTATAAATAAAGAAGTACAATAACACTATTCACTCTATAACAAAATACAAACCAGCCGATATATTCTTTGGAAGGTCGCAAAGAGTAAATTATCAAAACTAAATACAAGTCCTACAACTTGCACCGTAGCTCATCACATACATCATCATCACATCACATTATATATAAATTATTTATAAGCGAAGTTTAATGTTCATAACCAAACAGAGTAACCAGCTTTTGGTTTCAACTCATAAAAAAATTTGAGTTGTTTTAAATTAAAAACCCATAAAAATTAAAATTTTTCATCTAAATTCTCTAATCGCAGAAATTGATATGGGACCCCCTCGCTCCTGGGCCATTTTTTTTATTGTAGGAGGAAATCATCGAAACAGACATTTGACATCAGATGTTAAAATTGAAAAAGCTCAGATCATTTTATTCTGAGCACTTAGAGCACGCTCATACTCTGAGCAAATAGAAACACGAACATTTATCTTGAGAACTCTTTGACTGCTCTGAACTAATTTATGAAAACGCGAAATGACAGAATATTGTGAAAACTTGTTGTTCTATCTGTAAGTTGATATCGACAACAAAAAAAACGACATCAATAAAAATACAATTCAGTAAATAAAAATGTAAGTTGAAGTAAGCATACAACATGTATGTCTCGTTTCATTTGCTGGGTTCATTTGTGCGTGAGCTAAGATTTCTCTCTCTCCCCACCACCAAAACCATGCAGCGCAGCCGACTGCGCAGCACACACCGCACACAGTCCATAAAGGGCGACGAATATCTGATGCCAGTATAGATATTTAAAAAATGTATAAGGGCCTTGCGGCCGAACCCGAGACCCGATCACTACCAAATTTTCGAAAAAGTATTGTTTATTGGGTATACACATGTGTGTAAAATTTGAAGAAAATCGGGTAAATTTTTTAAAAATTTTGTTTGGGAGCCCCCCGACCCCGCAGCCCGAGTGGCCTCAATAATAGAAAGTGTTGTCTCCGGAAATACACATGTGTGCAAAATTTCAATAAAATCGGGCCATGGGAAGTGGGTTAAAAATTGATCGCAAGAATCCACGACAGACGACCGACGGCAAGTGAAGTTAATATAGAGAATTTAAAAAATGTATAAGGGCCTTGCGAAAAAGAAAAAACATCACACAACTTTAAAATTGTATGCTATACACCTCGTACGTATACGAACTGACATCTCACATTCAGGTGAGTTTTTCACATTTGCGGCCAAAATCCGTATTCAGATGTTAAAATTGAAAATGCTCAGATCATTTTATTCTGAGCACTTCGAGCACGCTCATATTCTGAGCAAATAAGAAACACGAGCATTTTTCTCTGAACTGATTTATGAAAACGCGAAATGACAGAATATTTTGAAAACTTGTTGTTCTATCTGTAAGTTGATATCGACAACAAAAAACGACATCAATAAGAATACAATTCAGTAAATAAGTAAGTAAGTTGAATTAAGCATAAAACATTTATGTTTTAGGGGAATCAAAGGAAACAGCGATGCGTCGTTTTTTTGCCATCGAAAGGAAATTAGAAAAAAATCCTCACCTAAAGACCCCTCAAATCACTACTTCCTACTACTACTACTACACCATTGTGTACAAAAACCAGGAAGTACCACAACTAAGCTTGATTTGTATTTGACATGAAGGCGCTTGCTCTACATATTGTTCACAATTGCTTAAGATGCGCGAGAACTAAACCACACTCAATTCAACAATTAATGGGGCATCTTCCCCCGGAAAGAGTACAGCCAAGCCGGCCATTCGTAAACTCTGGAAAAGACTTTTGCGGACCAGTAGAAGTTCATTACAAGCTGCGAGGAAAAAGACCCACCAAGGCGTATATCGCTATATTTATTTGTTTTGCAACCAAAGCAATTCATATGGCGGTCGTATCCGATCTAACAACAGCTGCGTTCTTAGGTGCCCTGAAGCGTTTCATTGCGAGAAGGGGACGACTTTCGAAAATATTTTCCGACAATGCAACCAACTTTGTAGGGGCCCGGAACGAACTTCAAGAGCTTCACAAGTTCTTCTATAACGGCGAAGCACAAGAAGATATAAAAAAGGTGCTCAGAAGAACAAATTCAATGGTGCTTCATTCCACTAAGATCACCTCATTTTGGAGGATTATGGGAAGCTGCAGTGAAATCGGCAAAGTATCATCTGAAAAGAGTAACACTAGGGTCTTCACTCACCCATGAAGAACTTCATACCCTAGTAACAGAGATAGAAGGAATTTTAGATTCCAGACCACTTACCAGCTTGTCGACTAATCCCAATGATCCGCAAGCACTGACACCAGGACATTGGCGAGCCTCTCACCTCAGTTGTCAATCCGTACGCAAAGGAAATACCAACCACTCTTACCAAAACATGGGAATTAGTTAAATTACTACAAAATCAATTTTGGAAGCGCTGGACAAAGGAATATTTACATGAGCTACAAACCTGAACAAGATGACATGAGGAGAATAAAACTATACATCCAGGCACTATAGTGTTATTAATGAAAGACAACATACCTCCCTTGAAGTGCCCATTAGGAAAAATAGTAAAGGAACACAAGGTGGCTGATGGTCTGACCAGAGTTATGGAAGTGAGGACGGCAAAGGGCACTTTCAGACGAGCTGTTCACAAGGGGTGTTCCTTACCCATAGAAGATAAATCGCCCCAAATCAGCTCACCTTATTATCCTTAGTGAAGAGATAATAAATGTACCAACTTGGCAGCCTCCGAAGAAAGCGCTTACAAAGTTACCGCAGAAGGCAACAGCACTAAGCATATCTCGTCTGGAAATCCGACATCCAGCACCTCAACGGCCATCAAGGAAAAGGAAAATCTTGCCCATAAATTCCAACTGGCTACAGAATCCCGAGGCTATGAGGCGTAGAACAAAGATCAGAAAACCGTAATAACACCCATCCCAAGGTGGTATGGTATGTCAGACCTTTGCTCTATCACCAGTGGAGATCATCCCTTTTAACAAACCACCCGGGATATACTTTGAAAACATTGGTCAAGCTGAACTAGCCACTGCCTCTTGGAGCATAGGCATTTACTACAATCTAACAACCTATCGACAGGAAGCTTGCATGCTAGTGGAACATTTGAAACGACTCAAAGGTATATGCAATATGATGACCGATTGCAGCAAGTATTGTACCACCATTGCCAATCAATTTCAACAACAAATGAACACAATAAAATACGTTAATGATCTGTTAATAAAGACTCATGGATACCCTGACAGAGCTCTCCATTCGACTTTATTGGGACAATAGCCAACAAGGCATTTGGCATACCTGACCAGGAATCTGCTGATGTAATGGAAAGAACGATCAAAGAATCCTGAACAAACGAACATATTTGCTTCAATCCTCGATGTACTAACAAATTGTCGTAATGGGAAGATTAACCCTCTTTTAGTAACAACAGATCAATTAAAGACGGAACTGCTAAAAATGTAAGTTGAATTAAGCATAAAACATTTATGTCTCGTTTCATTTGCTGGGTTCATTTGTGCGTGAGCTAAGATTTTTCTCTCTCTCTACTACCAACACCATGCAGCGCAGCCGACTGCGCAGCACACACCGCACACAGTCCATAAAGGGCGACGAATATCTGATGCCAGTATAGATATTTAAAAAAAAACAACCCATAAAAATTAAAATGGTACTATAGAAAGAGTCCATTCTACAATTATTGAAACTCTTAGAAGTCTTCAGAATACCCAGAGCTTTCACTTAAAGAAGTTATAAATAAAGAAGTACAATAACACTATTCACCCTATAACAAAATACAAACCAGCCGATATATTCTTTGGAAGGTCGCAAAGAGTAAATTATCAAAACCTCTGCAATTTTAAAAACATAGTTAACACTAATTTAAAAAGCCAAATTGCACGTAACCATGCAGCGCAGCCGACTGCGCAGCACACACCGCACACAGTCCATAAAGGGCGACAAATATCTGATGCCAGTATAGATATTTAAAAAAAAACAACCCATAAAAATTAAAATGGTACTATAGAAAGAATCCATTCTACAATTATTGAAACTCTTAGAAGTCTTCAGAATACCCAGAGCTTTCACTTAAAGAAGTTATAAATAAAGAAGTACAATAACACTATTCACTCTATAACAAAATACAAACCAGCCGATATATTCTTTGGAAGGTCGCAAAGAGTAAATTATCAAAACTAAATACAAGTCCTACAACTTGCACCGTAGCTCATCACATACATCATCATCATATCACATTATATATAAATTATTTATAAGCGAAGTTTAATGTTCATAACCAAACAGAGTAACCAGCTTTTGGTTTCAACTCATAAAAAAATTTGAGTTGTTTTAAATTAAAAACCCATAAAAATTAAAATTTTTCATCTAAATTCTCTAATCGCAGAAATTGATATGGGACCCCCTCGCTCCTGGGCCATTTTTTTTATTGTAGGAGGAAATCATCGAAACAGACATTTGACATCAGATGTTAAAATTGAAAAAGCTCAGATCATTTTATTCTGAGCACTTAGAGCACGCTCATACTCTGAGCAAATAGAAACACGAACATTTATCTTGAGAACTCTTTGACTGCTCTGAACTAATTTATGAAAACGCGAAATGACAGAATATTGTGAAAACTTGTTGTTCTATCTGTAAGTTGATATCGACAACAAAAAAAACGACATCAATAAAAATACAATTCAGTAAATAAAAATGTAAGTTGAAGTAAGCATACAACATGTATGTCTCGTTTCATTTGCTGGGTTCATTTGTGCGTGAGCTAAGATTTCTCTCTCTCTCCACCACCCAAAACCAAGCAGTGCAGCCGACTGCGCAGCACACACCGCACACAGTCATTAAAGTACGACGGTATCTGATGCCACTATATGATATTTAAAAAAATGTATAAGGGCCTTGCGGCCGAACCCGGGGCCCGATCACTACCAAATTTTCGAAAAAGTATTGTTTATTGGGTATACACATGTGTGTAAAATTTGAAGAAAATCGGGTAAATTTTTTAAAAATTTTGTTTGGGAGCCCCCCGACCCCGCAGCCCGAGTGGCCTCAATAATAGAAAGTGTTGTCTCCGGAAATACACATGTGTGCAAAATTTCAATAAAATCGGGCCATGGGAAGTGGGTTAAAAATTGATCGCAAGAATCCACGACAGACGACCGACGGCAAGTGAAGTTAATATAGAGAATTTAAAAAATGTATAAGGGCCTTGCGAAAAAGAAAAAACATCACACAACTTTAAAATTGTATGCTATACACCTCGTACGTATACGAACTGACATCTCACATTCAGGTGAGTTTTTCACATTTGCGGCCAAAATCCGTATTCAGATGTTAAAATTGAAAATGCTCAGATCATTTTATTCTGAGCACTTCGAGCACGCTCATATTCTGAGCAAATAAGAAACACGAGCATTTTTCTCTGAACTGATTTATGAAAACGCGAAATGACAGAATATTTTGAAAACTTGTTGTTCTATCTGTAAGTTGATATCGACAACAAAAAACGACATCAATAAGAATACAATTCAGTAAATAAGTAAGTAAGTTGAATTAAGCATAAAACATTTATGTCTCGTTTCATTTGCTGGGTTCATTTGTGCGTGAGCTAAGATTTCTCTCTCTCTCCACCACCCAAAACCAAGCAGTGCAGCCGACTGCGCAGCACACACCGCACACAGTCATTAAAGTACGACGGTATCTGATGCCACTATATGATATTTAAAAAAATGTATAAGGGCCTTGCGGCCGAACCCGGGGCCCGATCACTACCAAATTTTAGAAAAAGTATTGTTTATTGGGTATACACATGTGTGTAAAATTTGAAAAAAATCGGGTAATTTTATTTTAAATTTGTATGGGAGCCCCCCGACCCCGCGGCCCGAGGAGCCTCAAATTTTAATAGAATGTGTTGTCTCCGGAATGTGTGCAAAATTTCAATAAAATCAGGCCTTGGGAAGTGGTCCACGACGACCGAAAGACGTCCGTGGCACGTGCAAGTGAAGTTAATATAGAGAATTTAAAAATACGGTTAAAGGAAAAGACGGCCTATTTATTGTCGAACTGCCATTTTCGCAATCCCCAAACGATTTAGGGGAATCAAAGGAAACAGCGATGCGTCGTTTTTTTGCCATCGAAAGGAAATTAGAAAAAAATCCTCACCTAAAGACCCCTCAAATCACTACTTCCTACTACTACTACTACACCATTGTGTACAAAAACCAGGAAGTACCACAACTAAGCTTGATTTGTATTTGACATGAAGGCGCTTGCTCTACATATTGTTCACAATTGCTTAAGATGCGCGAGAACTAAACCACACTCAATTCAACAATTAATGGGGCATCTTCCCCCGGAAAGAGTACAGCCAAGCCGGCCATTCGTAAACTCTGGAAAAGACTTTTGCGGACCAGTAGAAGTTCATTACAAGCTGCGAGGAAAAAGACCCACCAAGGCGTATATCGCTATATTTATTTGTTTTGCAACCAAAGCAATTCATATGGCGGTCGTATCCGATCTAACAACAGCTGCGTTCTTAGGTGCCCTGAAGCGTTTCATTGCGAGAAGGGGACGACTTTCGAAAATATTTTCCGACAATGCAACCAACTTTGTAGGGGCCCGGAACGAACTTCAAGAGCTTCACAAGTTCTTCTATAACGGCGAAGCACAAGAAGATATAAAAAAGGTGCTCAGAAGAACAAATTCAATGGTGCTTCATTCCACTAAGATCACCTCATTTTGGAGGATTATGGGAAGCTGCAGTGAAATCGGCAAAGTATCATCTGAAAAGAGTAACACTAGGGTCTTCACTCACCCATGAAGAACTTCATACCCTAGTAACAGAGATAGAAGGAATTTTAGATTCCAGACCACTTACCAGCTTGTCGACTAATCCCAATGATCCGCAAGCACTGACACCAGGACATTGGCGAGCCTCTCACCTCAGTTGTCAATCCGTACGCAAAGGAAATACCAACCACTCTTACCAAAACATGGGAATTAGTTAAATTACTACAAAATCAATTTTGGAAGCGCTGGACAAAGGAATATTTACATGAGCTACAAACCTGAACAAGATGACATGAGGAGAATAAAACTATACATCCAGGCACTATAGTGTTATTAATGAAAGACAACATACCTCCCTTGAAGTGCCCATTAGGAAAAATAGTAAAGGAACACAAGGTGGCTGATGGTCTGACCAGAGTTATGGAAGTGAGGACGGCAAAGGGCACTTTCAGACGAGCTGTTCACAAGGGGTGTTCCTTACCCATAGAAGATAAATCGCCACAAATCAGCTCACCTTATTATCCTTAGTGAAGAGATAATAAATGTACCAACTTGGCAGCCTCCGAAGAAAGCGCTTACAAAGTTACCGCAGAAGGCAACAGCACTAAGCATATCTCGTCTGGAAATCCGACATCCAGCACCTCAACGGCCATCAAGGAAAAGGAAAATCTTGCCCATAAATTCCAACTGGCTACAGAATCCCGAGGCTATGAGGCGTACCAAGCTCGGCAAAGAACAAACATCAGAAAACCGTAATAACACCCATCCCAAGGTGGTATGGTATGTCAGACCTTTGCTCTATCACCAGTGGAGATCATCCCTTTTAACAAACCACCCGGGATATACTTTGAAAACATTGGTCAAGCTGAACTAGCCACTGCCTCTTGGAGCATAGGCATTTACTACAATCTAACAACCTATCGACAGGAAGCTTGCATGCTAGTGGAACATTTGAAACGACTCAAAGGTATATGCAATATGATGACCGATTGCAGCAAGTATTGTACCACCATTGCCAATCAATTTCAACAACAAATGAACACAATAAAATACGTTAATGATCTGTTAATAAAGACTCATGGATACCCTGACAGAGCTCTCCATTCGACTTTATTGGGACAATAGCCAACAAGGCATTTGGCATACCTGACCAGGAATCTGCTGATGTAATGGAAAGAACGATCAAAGAATCCTGAACAAACGAACATATTTGCTTCAATCCTCGATGTACTAACAAATTGTCGTAATGGGAAGATTAACCCTCTTTTAGTAACAACAGATCAATTAAAGACGGAACTGAATAACATTCGGGACAACCTCCCGATAACACTAGGAATACCAGGAGACTCTAATCACTTAAATCTACTACAACTCTACAGCTTAATGACAGCACAGATCCGAGTAACAGAGAGCAGCGTAGTTTTTCTGTTAAAACTACCATTACTAAGCAAGGAACCATTTGATGTCTTCAAAGTTGTGCCGGTACCAATCAAGCATAACATAGGATTTGTGAGTATAGCATCCCACACTGAGTTTCTTGCCGTAAACTTGCATAGGCATCAATGTTACGATATCTCTGCAAATGACTTAGCTGCATGCACCCCTGCCTTCCAGGGGAAACACAGGCAAAGACATGCCATTTATCACAAAGACGCTGGCCCCAAGCAATGCGAAATTCAACTATTCAACCGAGTTGACTCGATTGAGAAAAGCTGCGTACTTTATTTAAGAAAGGAATCGAACCAGCAAAAAGGTTCAAGTTTCAACTCGGTGGTCAACTAGCAGACAATTAGTGTTGAATGCTCAACGGGGGGAGTATGTTGCATATTACGATATGCGAATTCAACTATATGCCGATGATTGTCTGATAATGTACCCCGCAGAATCACTAGAAGAATTGCTTATACAAATTCAAAATGATTTACAAAAATTGAAACATTGGCTTAATGTAAACCATTTAACGCTGAATCATACTAAATCTAAGTATATGATATTTACAAATCAAAAATTGTACGAGGATGTTCTTAACAACCACCCAATTACTTATAGTTCATTCGTAATTGAAAGAGTTAGCAAGAATAACTATCTTGGGTTGGTGATTAATAGCGAGCTGGACTGGTCTAGTCAAGTAATATTACTATATGTTTTCGCTAACAATCGATTAAAATATATCCTTCCAAGCAAAGCACTTTTGCTAATGTATTTCGCATTCATTCAGTCGAAATTAAATTACATTAATCCGACTGCGAATTATAAAGTCAAAGAGCTAGAGATTTTGCAAAAACGAGTTCTCAAAAACATTATTAATGTTCCAGTAAGGTACCCAACTAAGAAACTTTTTGATGAGTTAAATCACTAAGGTTTTTAATTGAAAGAGAGCTACTAATTTTGATTAATAAAATACATAATAACCAAATCATACACAATTTTGATTTGATCAAAGCTCAAGATCAGCATGACTATCATACAAGAAGAAAATCAAATTTTGTTGTTAATTATTTTAGAGCAAAGGCATCCAATAATAATATATTGTATCGAGGACTCTTGAAATATAATACTCTGCCTTCGGAGCTTAAGAACATTACAAACTCAACAAACCAGTCAGCATCGAGCGCTCAACACGAGCACATCTTATACACCCGCACCTGCTACCGGCTACGGAAAAAAACCCTCACACCAAAATGCGAGCATTTCGCTACCTGTGACATTTTAACTTATTTTATTAATTACTTTTTAATTTCAGGCACATATTTATAATTAATAGTTACTTATTTTCAGATTAAGTGTTTTTTTTTTATCTTTCAGCCCTATAAAATGGGGAAAAAAGAAAAACGAAAGGAAAAGGTTAATGAGGTATTAACCTTAATCAGACAAGAAGTCTCCACCCATGGTGGTGACTTCCTTGCTTCATTGTATGAAAGGCTGGATGAAGTCAACCAGCTGTGCGAGAACTCAGCTTCCTCTGAAAAGGAGAACATGAGCCTTGGCGTATTAGCGGACAATGATGCGTCCGAATCCAGCAGCAGCGATGAAGACAGTCGCAAGCAGCGGTCTTCTTACATGCCAATAAAGACCAAAAGAAGGAGGTTGTCTGGAAATTCCAGACCGTCATCGCCACCAACATCATCTTCTCCTGCAGTGAATGCTGTGGAAGTGAGACAACCGCCGAAAGTCATTGCTGTAGAGAAAACAGCCAAGGCAAAAGAGGCACAAAATGTTATTAAGAAGGCACCTTCACCAAACAAAAAAGACCCAATTACGGGACCAACATCGAAACCATTTGCTATGCCGCCAATAGTCTGTTTTAGACTCAACTTGCTGAACTATTCGCGAAGAGTGCCAACATTAGTTGCAGAATTCGCAACATCAACAGCAGTAAGTCGGTCGTTACGGCCATAAACAAAGATGGGCACCAGAAAATTCGGTCTTTCCTACAATCGGGAAAGACTGAATTCAACACATACACTGCTAAGGAGGACCGAAAAGAAATGTTGGTCCTAAAAGGCATTCACCGCTCCTTCGATACTGATGATGTCAAGGAAGCTTTAACGGCAGAGGGTATCCCTGTACTGGAGGTCAAACCCTTCAAATCTCATAGGACCGACAGGAAATTTAACAATTTCATTGTCGAACTTGAGAAAAAATGCGATAAGGCAGCAGTTTGTTCAAAAACCCTCCTGATGAACCAGTTGGTACATTGGGAAAAACTTAAACCGACAGGCATTACGCAGTGCAGAAACTGCCAAAAGTTTGGACATGTAGCAAGCAATTGCGGCATGAAATACAGATGCGTTAAGTGCAAGAACGAACACTTACCTGGCCAATGCCCGAGAAATGTAGACAACAAGAAAGACGACAACGTCTTCTGCACAAATTGCCAAAAATCTGGACATCCTGCAAACAATCGAGGATGTCCTAAATATAAAGAAAAAATGGCGGAAAAAATAAAAAACCGCCCAAAAGAAGATGGAGCAGCATAAATTCGCCCAGAAATCTGCTGCAAAAGCTATAGTGAAAGGAGTAAGCTTTGCTAGTATAGCTGCTATGGGGACTGCTAGCAAGCCAGCAACAATTAACAAACCACCACCAAGCATCCAAGCAAGCAAAAAACCAGTAAGTAAGCAATCTCCAAAACCGGCACCATCTACTGGAAAGTCTAACATCTTCGACGATACGGAAAGCCTATTTGGAGCAGACCTTTTCACAATTTTGCAGAAAGCAAGAGAAGTCGTGCCTGCTAATTATAGCAGTCTTGATGACAGGTCCAAAACAACCGTTTTGGGTCGACTTATTTGTGAATTATGTTCACAATAAGCATGATAAGTATATTCTCATATAATGTAAACTCTATTTATTCGTTAGCTAGGCGTATCACACTAAAATTATTTATTAAAACTTATAAACCTGACATTCTTCTTTTACAGAAAACTTATCTCACAGGGAGAAACCCATTCAGTCCAGACGGATACAACATCCACAGGGTCGACAAAAGCAGCGATTGCTCTGGGACGGCGGTCCTTATCAGGAACACTATGGCAGGCGAAAAAGTGCAAATCAATGGTTTGCGTAGCATGAAAGCAACAGCTGTCAGCATCAAAGTCAACATACTGTGTGGTTGGAGGCGATTTTAACGCTAGGCACACCCGATGGCAAGATGAAGTATGCAACAACCAAGGAAAGGCCATTGCAGATTGGCTGGATTCAAATCCTCAGAAGCATACCATGGCTGTTGTTTCCCAGCCCTGGAAAACATATCCTCGGACACCATCCACGCTGGATTTCTTCTTGGCAACGACAAATTTCGTCAACATTCTGCCGGAATTAAGGAAGTATTCCTGTTTTGCACATGATAGTGATTCGGATCATTTGGCCATAGAGCTTCGAGTGAGGTTGAATCAGCGAATTGTACAAGTTACCCCAACACCTGAACTACACATCAACTTTGCGAAAATAAACTGGAACCGGTTTAGATCAGAAGTCGAAGCTGGACTTCAAATTCCAGCGGCTTGTAGAAATCTGGAGAATAACGTAATTGATGATGCTATCAAAAATTTCGAGACTTCAGTGAACACAGCCATAGATCGGCAGAAAACTGTTCGCTCTAGCAGGGATCGCTTTCAACATCTACCTGAGAATATTCAGGCAATATATGCTCACAAGCAAAGGCTAAGGAAACGCCTTCAGAGGATCTTCAACAGGACTCTAAACACAGTTAATGACGAATATCAGTCTGTATTTTTGCAACTGCGTTGTAGAGTAATCATGCTTTGTCAAGCTGTGCGAAGTAACCAGGAAGATGACCTGACCAAACGACTTCAGAGCATCAAACCAGGCCCGGATGCTTTTAAAAAGCTGAATTCTGTGATCGGAAAACGTATTTCTATTCCAGAAAGTATCACGTTTGGAGAGCAAGTAGCATGCAGTCCTGTTGAAAAAGCCGAAGCCTTTGCCTGTCATTTCGAAAGGAGCTTTACAGACCGACCACCAACACATCTTCCAGAATTCGTAGAGCAGGTCGAACGTCTTGTGGAAGATACCACTTCCCCAAGAAATTTTGAAGTGCAGTTCAGCGAAGACAATCCCGCAAACGCACCCGTAGACGTGGATATGTTTACCGGGACAGCTGTTGTCAGTGATTTAATTAGGAGTGGAAACTCTAAAAAATCATTGGGCACTGACGGGATTTCAAATTTCCTGCTTAAAAAGCTGCCGGGTATGGCAATTTTGAAGTTAACCATCATATTCAACAATTGCGTTAACAATGGATACTTTCCAGACAACTGGAAGGTAGCCAAAGTAGTACCAGTACCGAAGAAAACCGACCGCTCCAGTGTAACTGGTTACCGCCCCATAGCTTTACTGTGTTGTATCAGTAAAGTATTGGAGTCTTTGATCCGTAAAAAGATCAATGCGTATTGCTCGGAAAGAAATCTAATTCCCTCCTTTCAGTTCGGCTTTCGAGAAAAGCACTCTACGCTGCACTCTCTGATAAAGCTTCACAGTGATGTCACTCGAGGACTGAATGTCAAAAGTAGTACAGTAGCCTGTTTGTTAGACATCGAAAAAGCTTTCGATAGCGTCTGGACAAACGGGCTTTTGTACAAACTTATTAGATTTGGTTTCCCCAATTATATTGTGAAAATAATTAAAAATTTTCTTTTTAACAGGGTCTTTTTGGCAGCAGGCAGGTGTATGGCAGCCTATCGACAAGAAAAAGGATTAAAGCCGGAGTTCCCCAAGGCTCCAGACTTGGACCAGTCCTATTTAGCATCTTCACGGCGGATCAACCCACCAATACAGCCGGAACAAGGACCATGCTTTTCGCGGATGACTCCATCACGTATGCCGTTTCCCGCTCTCCTGAGATAGCTGCCCGAAGAGTGGAGGAACACTTCCGAAATCTTTGGGAGTACTACCTGAAGTGGGGACTGAAGATCAACGCGAACAAAACGGAACTCATCTGCTTCCGAGTACCAGCAACCGAAACAAGGATAAGAATTATCGCAACCCGGTGCAGAGCCTTAAAAATTACCCTTCCGGATAACACGACAATAAACACCAAGTCAGAGACTAAGTACCTGGGAATCAACTTTACTGAGAGGCTCAAGTTTAACTCTCACATCGATAAAACAATGAAAAAAGTGAACTACGCTCTTCATTTGGTGCACCCGCTACTAAAAAGACGAAACGGACTATCCAACAACACCAGGCTGCTCATCTACAAGCAGCTCATCAGGCCAGTGATAACCTATGGCTATCCCATATGGTTCACCATCTCACCAACAACTATGAAGAAGATCTCCCTATTTGAAAGGAAGGTACTTAGGATCTGTACAGGACTCTGGAGGGTGCCAAACAGCTATAAGTTTGTGTCGACTGCAAGACTTTACGAAGCAGAAGGTCTGCTGCCAATAACCGACCACTTGTTCCAAATGGCGAGGAAATTCGTCGACGGATTGGAAACTCATCCAAGTCCTAAGAAGCGAAGAAATCAAGCCAAGTCACCGGTACATACACATCAGAGGGTTCACAGATGCTAGATTCGACGACATCTTTAATAATCAAGACGTCTCCTTCTACGAGAAGGCCAGCAATCAACATTACAGAGGCTGAAGATCGCCCTGTTTATACATCCTCTTATATTTTTTTTTTTTCATTTTTTTTTATTTTAAAATTTATTGTTTAATGTAAATATAAACATGTAGTAGATTAAGAAGTCAAAATTATTGTTTAGAAATAAGCAATACAAAAAAAAAGACAATGTAAATACGTCGGGCCCCTATTGTTGAGCCAACACTTATTAATAATAGTTATAAGTTTAGTTTTAAGTCAAAATTTTATATTACTTAAATGTTTAATAAAATATCTTAATCTCTAACAAACTCAACAAATTTAAAAAAAAAATAACTGAATATCTTAAAAAGTACGAAAATTGTGAATTGCTAAAATGAGGAAAATTGGGTATTAAAAATTTACTTTGCGAAAATAACAAGAAATTGAATAGTGTAACTTATTAAATAACATTGTCTTTTGTGTAAATACATATATTTTTAAAATTAAATTTATCATTGTTAAAATGAAGTTTAAGTATATAGCTAAGTTAGCATATAATACTAAAAAGTTGCGTTAAAAGCTTATTAGGTTCGAGCAACTGACTGAAATTGTTAAATTTATTATATTTAATCTAGTAAAATTGTTGTCTAAATAAAAAAAAATTAAGCAATTATGCATTACTTTGCATTATACCGCAAATAGCATTATCGGATGTGGCAACAGCAACAAACTCATCGAATATAATGATCCAATTCTGCATTTCTCTATGCATTTATGTATTACACATATTTTATTGTCAATTAAACACTTTAGCATTATTGGGAATACTGATCTACAAATGCAATTTATTACAAAACTTCAATTACAGACTTTTTACTATAACCTACATACGCTTCTTTGTCAATTTAGCACTTTAGTTTAAACCTAGTTATTTACCAATTAAACCCCTTTGCATGTACTTTGATTTAAGTATAAATGAAAGTGATTTTTGTTAAATAAAATGAGTTACATTCAGATAGCATTCAGCGTGGTTTTAATTCCACAAGCGGTTCGCTATACAAAACACCATGAGAGAATTCGGCATCCCAAATAAACTGACACGACTATGTAGGTTGACCATGACCAATGGTATAAGCCAAGTAAAAATATCCGGATCACTATCAAGCCCATTCAACATCTATAAAGGGCTCCGACGGGAATGGACTGGCCTGCGTCCTCTTCAACCTGGCGTTGGAAAAAGTGATCCGAGACTCTGACGTAACGGCGAGAGGAACATTTCTCTATAAGTCCATTCAGATACTGGAATACGCAGACGATATTGACATCGTTGGTATAAACCGAAGAGCTGTACAGGAAGCTTTTATTCAGATAGAGCAGGCGGCACGAAATATGGGGCTGCACATAAATGAGAGCAAAACAAAGTACATGTTGGCCACGTCTGCGAGTAGAAGATCCAACATTCCCTTCCTTTCCTTTAACTATCACGTGTCAACTGTAGCCGCCGATAACAGCATGGAACCAGAAATACGCACACGGTTGCTTAACGCCAACAAAGCCTACTATAGTCTATCAAGATTATTCAAAGCCAGGAACTTAACCCTAACATCAAAGCTGGGTATATAATAAGACAATGGTCATACCAGTAATTACATATGGATCCGAGACTTGGGTGCTTAGCAAAAAGCATTCTGACCTCTTAGCCGCGTTCGAGAGAAAAGTCTTACGGAGAATTGTTGGCCCCGTATGTGATGAAGGACGATTCCGGAGACTCTATAAGGATGAGATCTACGAGCGTTACCGCGATGTCGACATCATGAAGAAAATTAAGCTCGGTAGGCTCCGGTGGGCAGGACACCTAGCTCGCATGAGCGAAGAGGATCCTGCTCGGAAAGTCCTTTGCGGTAGAATTTATGGAACACGACAGCGAGGCCGGCCGAGACTACGATGGAAGGATGGCGTAGACAACGCCGCGCAGAGTTTAGGGATGCCAAACTTGATTATATTACAAAAAATAAAAATAGACCACCCTAATTTTTACCAAGGAAAAAGTCAATACGATAAAAGCATGGTGCTGGGCCTCGAGGTGCCCCTTAAGTCAATTTGCACATGAACAACTGTTTTAAAGGAAAATAAACAATTTATTTACATACTTCTCTCTTCATTGCACATGCATATATGTTTTCACTTGTGCTTACAAATATCTGTCACTTCAATTTTATTTGGAGTGCTATGCTGACATTCTAATGAAAAGTTGCATCCATTTTAAATCAATGTGTCAGTGACCTATTTTGAACCCAATTTTTCCGATTTTATTCAAACTTTGAACACATGTGTATTTCCGATGACAACACTTTTTATTCAAAATTTGGAGCCTTCTGCGCCGAGGGCTTGAGCTTGATTTTATTCAAAATTTTGTATACATGTGTATCTTTGATAACAACACTTTTAATAAAAATTTCGGTTTGATCGGGCCCCAAGGCCAAGTGGCGCCCATATCAATTTTTCGAAAATTAACCCGATTTTCTTCAAACATTGCCGATTCTCCGATTACAGAATTCACGTTCACCAGGGATTTTGAGTCCGCATACTAGCGACTAAGCTCCCTCTTAGCTATGCATCATCCATCGGCGTACGCTGTTCCCTTAGTCCTATCTTGCACCAAATTCGAGATATAATAAAAACAACCCATAAAAATTAAAAAATTTCATGTAAATTCTCTAATAACCAAAAGTATACTGAACTCCACTGTTAATGCTGAAATATAAAAATACATACGAAGCACTGCAACCCAACAACAAAACAATCCCAATCGTAAAGCAAGCAGCACTGCCCACAGCACACAACGCACACAGAATACAGTTGTTATAGTATGAAATGATCTGATGCCGGAAAAAAAAATTGTATGGGAGCCCCCAGACCCCGCGGCCTGATCACTCTCAAGTTTTAATTGTTAAAAGCCAAAAAAAATTAAAATTTTAGTCAATGAAAAGTTACTAAGGGGACTAGTGCTTTTGTTTGAAATGAATTGGTGTAAAAGACGTTAATAATGGACTTAGTGACAATGAGCAATAATACTTGTTTTGTTGACATTTTTTTTTTGCGCGTAACTACCGAATAACTGTTAATAAATTCTCTATATAAACTTTTTGTAAAAATTTTGGAAATGGCCCCAGGGCACAGTGGGCCAATATAATTTTTTAAAATAAAACCGATTTTATTCAAATTTTAAACACATGTGTACCTCCCATGGACAATAGTTTTTGTAAAACCATGGTGGTGACCGGGACCCGGGGTTGGGGGCTCCCATACAAATTTTTTAAAAAATTTACACGATTTTTTTCAAATTTTATGCACATGTCTATCTCCAATGAACAACATTTTTTGTAAAAATTTGGATTCCGGGGTCGGTGGACTCAAACAAATTTTTTAAAAAATTTCAAATATTATACACACGCGGGCCGAGGGACTCCCATATAATCTTTTAAAAACTATCCCGATTTTCTTTAAATTTTGTACACATGTGTATCTCCGATGAAGTTGCGCCGTAGCTCAGTATATAAGTGCATGGACTTCTGAGCAGGAGGTTCGTGGTTTGAATCCCAGTAACACCCAAAGTATTTTTCACGGTCCCACTTTTAGCGATTGTCTGACAAACTCCCGAGAGTAATAACTGTGCAAAAATATACATGCACAACACAAATGGTCGCGAGAAGCTAGGCCTAGGCCCGCAACGGTCTGTCGCGCCGAATATTATTATTATCTCCGATGAACAACACTTTTTGCAAAAGTTTGGAAGTTTTGTAAAAGGGCCCGGGGTCGGGTCTCCCAAACAATTTTTTTAAAAAATTTACCCGATTTTCTGCAAATTTTTTACACATATTTATCTCCGACGAACAACACTATTTATAAAAATTTAGAATTGATCGGGGTCCCCCCGTTCCAAACAATTTTGTTAAAAAATTTAATTAGATTTTATTAAAACTGTGCACATTGTGTATCCCCGATTAGAGAATTTACACAAAAAAATTTAAAATCGTTTGGAAGTGTTAAATAAGAAAGTTTGATCCAGTGAATTTTTGATTTTCAGATGGAGAGTAGGGGTAAACAAATGGTTAGTTTAGTTTTACAAAAAGTAAAAAATCATAATAAGGAAAAACACCAGCAGGTTTGTTTTTTATTCATAACAGAAGCAAAATATTTAAAAACAATTTTTCAATAGAATGTAATTATAGAAACTATTTTGGGGACTGATAGTGCCAAGTCGACCGATTCAGATGCCGTAAGTTATAAACAAAACAACAAAAACTACAATCCACCGAATGGGAAATGAATGAATTTTTTGAGCCAGAGCCGACCACATCATCACAATATAAACGGAGTAGATGGAATAACGCCAATCCTAACAACTGGAAGTATAAAATCCAGACACGAAAAGAGATTGTGGGTTAGCATATTTTTCTAAAGAAAATATTTGTGAAATTATGTCAGAGTATGTCAGAACTTTTCTTAAGCACTTTGGCCTTAAGAAATGTTGGCAAAGTCCGACTATAGTTTGACTACATACAGATGAGTTTTCGGTCGAGTATATAATATACAATTTTTCAAGCCAAGAAATATAAACGTGAAATTTGCATTCGATATTCTTCCAGAAATAGTATTACATAAGCAACCTTACAAAGATAAAATCAAGCGAATCCTTAATGCTGTTATCCATGAATCTCACTTGCATCGAGGAAACTGAAAATCTCGCCATTTTCAGTATGTGCGTTAACGTTAAGCTTCGTTGGAATGACTACAATCGCCAAATTTGCTGCAAAATTTTTAGGTTTTCTAACCCGGTGCAAATAATATTTCACTCCCTCTGATCTGGCTACTATCTATCTACTATCTGCAAAGAAAATATTTGTGAAATTATGTCAGAGTATGTCAGAACTTTTCTTAAGCACTTTGGCCTTAAGAAATGTTGGCAAAGTCCGACTGTAGTTTGACTACATACAGACGAGTTTTCGGTCGAGTATATAATATACAATTTTTCAAGCCAAAAAATATAAACGTGAAATTTGTATTCGATATTCTTCCATAAATAGTATTAGATAAGCAACCTTACAAAGATAAAATCAAGCGAATCCTTAATTTCATGCTAACTGTCCATACCTTGCCAGTAGAACTGAATTTCTCCAGCCCCAGTTTACTTATCAGCTTTTGTGATATATCGGCGCTTACCTCGTTTCCAATTACCACCGACTCAGTTCTACTAACTGTCGGCATACCTTGCCTGTAGAACTGGATCTCGCCAGTACAAGTATACTTTTCAGCTTTTGAGATATATCGGCGTTAACCGACTTCTCAATCACCACCGGTACACTTTACAATAGAATATCTGGAAAATATGGCTTGGTTTACAGTATGCAGGACTAGCCAAATATTTTCCGTTTAGCTCGACAAAACGACGAAAGGAAAAAAATAGTCAATACTGTTTCCCTGAATTAAAATATGACGGCTTTTAAGATCTTTCAAAACTCTCGAAAGTATTTTTAAGAAAAATCTGAATTGATAGCGATGGAAATAACATAAACTGGCTGAAAATGCAAAGTTTCAGGTTTCAGACATCAGGCATCAGACATCCAAACATAATTCAGTACCGCTACGATTACAGCAGCAACAATTTAACAAGTGTAAAAAAAAACTTCCTTTTTCGGCTAGAAACTTTTAGGTATACATCGACACACGCTAGACAATCCCTTTTTTTTTAAATTCTCTATATTAACTTCACTTGCCCGTGTGTTTGTGGGCTTGTGGGTTTGTTGATTTGTGGATTTGTGGATTTGTGTGTCATGGAATCTTGCGATCAATTTTTAACCCAGTTCCTTCAGCCCGATTTTATTGAAATTTGGCACACATGTATTCTCCAATGACAACATTTTCTATTAAAATTTGAGGCCCCTCGGGCCGTGGGGTCGGGCTCCCATACAAATATTTTACAAAATTTACCCGATTTTCTTTAAATTTTGTACACATGTGTGTCTTCATGGAAAACACTTTTTGTAAAAATTTGGAGCGATCGGCCCCTTGGGGACCCCAATATACAATTTTTAATCGCTATATCGCATCAGATCACGGCAAAGTATGAGCTCTGTGCTTTGTGATGCCGCTGCGGCATTTGGTGGATGATTTTGCCACAAAACGAGCACGCAGTGTGTGTGTGTGTGTGTGTATGCCCGATTATTTATTTATGTATTATTTGGTAATAACCGCCAAATTATCCGTTTTTGAGGTTTTTGATTAACCCATTTTCTACGCATCACACCACACGCTACTCGCGATAAGTGTCACACTCGGGATCCTAGAAACGTCGGTGTACACTGAGCTGCTCAAAAAATTTCAGCTCTAAAGGTGGTTAAAAAGGACTTATTGGCGAATCCAATATGGCTTAGTGCGCGAGAGTTCTTTCCGAATTTTAAGTAGTAAGTCGAATTAACAAATTAAAATAATAGTCGATATTCTTTGACAAATTTAATCAGTTAGACAATTAGACAATTTATTCAAGTTAGACAATTGAACAAATTAACAATTTATAATAATTTGAACAACAAGAAAGGCAACTTAAACAATTAAACAATTTCAACTTAAAAAGAACAACTTAAAATTTCGTTTATTTCTCCTATTCCGTCTTGTCGGGCCCGGAGTCAAATTCAACTAACTGGTTGAAATCGACAGAGAATTGCCACCCATTTGGTTCGTCGTGTTAGTGTGGGTAGAAACTCCTTAACCCAACGCTTACAGAAACCATTTGCCAACTGTTCGGAAGTCATCCAATTTCGCCTAAGGACCGTCTTATCGTCTTCAAATAATCCTAACGGCTTGCTCCCGTTTGATGGTCCGAGGAGGAAGTGGTTTGGTGTGAGAGCTTCAGCGTTTTCATGGTCGTATGGAACGTATGTTAGTGGTCGAGAATTTATCACGTTTTCTATCTCCACCAGAAGCGTCTGAAGGACTTCATCTGATGGATTGGCCGTTACCAATGTGCTGTGTAGATTGGCTTTTATCGATCTGATCAACCGTTCCCAGCAACCGCCCATATGAGGTGATGCCGGTGGTATAAATAACCACGTTGCTTCGGAGGAGGTAAATTCTTTTGCTAGTTCGCTTTTGTCAACTTGTTTTAAGGCAGACTTCAGCTCTGTTTTTGATCCTTGAAAATCTACGCGCCATGAACCGTCGCAAGGCTTGTATGCAGGAATCCGTCGTCAGGCTACTGGCAACTTCTATATGTATAGCCAGTATAGATGCTGCTGGAACGATCTACTGTTGCTTCTTTATTGTTTTTTAGTATACCGATTTCATCAGGGTATACTTCACCTTGTGTCTGTTGATACAGGATGGATTCGGCTTTCTGGTATTCGTCTTTGGATATTGGTCCCGTGCGCGTTTCTAACTTATTGATCCTTGCGTTTAGGTTACCCGTGAAACGAATAACGCGTGCGGTGGTCCGTACAAGTCGTTTCCATTCCGAGAATCGTTCCACGTCTAAAATCTTTCTGGGTGCTATCGTGGTGATGTGAAGTACGTGTGGGCGTATTTCCTCGACGGTGTGAAAGGAGGCATTGTCCTCCACCGGCCATTTTTCGACGGGGCGCTGTAGGAACTCTGGGCCGTTCAGGAAAGCGCTCGTCGGTGAACGATCCGGAGGCGTTGACCATTTAGTCGCCTTGTCTGCAGTATTCAGTTTAGAGGGTACCCATCTCCATTCATCGAGGTTCGTATTCTCGAGAATCTCTCCAACTCTAAATGCGACGAATTTTCGATATCGCCTATGATCTGATCGAAGCCAGCATAAAACCGTTTTGGAGTCGGTCCAATAGATATTTCTCGCAATAAAAATGGAGTGTTCGTTGCAGATGTTCGTCGCGAGTCGCGTTCCAAGCTAAAGAGCATCGTATTTTTCCGTTGTGATCAATTCTTAAGTAGGCCACGGCGGCGTACGCGTTTTCGGTGGCGTCGACGAAGACATGTAGTTGAACGTCTCTCTTATCTCCTATGCATGAAAGTGGATCGTAATAGCGTGGGATTCGTACTTGTTTAATGGCCGAATATATTTAGTCCACTGAAGCCATTTTTTCGTGAGTTGGAAACCCAGTTACGAATCTCAAAACCATGTTGATGGATTGTCATGATTTGTTGCGCAAGAGTTATCGCTTCATCTGGTTTATCCACGCTGTCCAGGTAGTCATCAACGTAGTGATTTCTTGTTATGGCTGTTACAGCTCTGATCCTGCTTCCGAATGGCTACCTGATGGAACATTTCCTTTATGTCAGCCCATACTGCAACGATACGCTCTCTAAATCGATACAATATTCCGATTAGTGATGATAGCTGGTCCGGTCCTGAGATCAGCATCGAATTGAGTGAAATGCCTTTCACTTTTGCAGCGGCGTCCCAGACTAGTCGTATTTTCCCGGGCTTATTCTGATTGGTAACCGGAAATACGGGTAAATACCATGTTCGAGAATTGACTCTTTGGATTTCAGTGGTCGTCAGCTTACGAATGTACATCTTGGAAGTGTAGTGCTTGATTAGACTCTTCAGTGCATGACCAAGCGTAGCGTCGCGTGACATTTTCTTTCGTAGACAGCTAAGACGTCGTTCTGCCATTAAACGGCTGTCAGGCATATTTATTTCATCATATCTCCAGAGCAACCCGTTTTCAAAGCGGTTGGGATCGATTCGCTTTGTGGTTTTTCTTAATATGTCAAGGGCTCGTTGATTTTCTTTGGACTCATTACAGAAGCTGGATGAGGCTACCACGCCCAAACTATCTAGTTCAAAATATGATTTAACTAACATGTGGGTGGAGTTATCATTCGTTCGTTCGCACTTACACACATGGAAGCTATAGTGTGGTTCCTTGGCACTGCTACCTTCTACTGGGCAGCCTCCATGGACTGATCATCCGAGTCTGGTCTTGGCTGCCACAGGCAGATTCGCTGCGCCTTCCTTACATTTTAGCGGAAGTCCGAGCTTCCAATTATCAAGTCCGATGAGTATTAGTGGAGTTGCGTTGTGATACGATGTTATGGGTAGACCCTGTAGATGTCGGTATTTTGCCACAAGTTTACTAGCGGAAATGGTTTGGGTGGGGAGCGCCAACGAGTGTACAGTGTGTATCTTCGCTATACTGTATTTCTTGTCACTGCCAATTCCTCCAATCGACAGTGAAACTACCATGGAGTTGTCTTCGGTACGATGAGTGTTCGCAGTCCATTTTAATATTAGTTGTTCAGTGGGTCCCGTCAGATCCAGTTGTTTCGCAACGCATTCTTCCATTAGAGTAATCGATGATCCATCGTCTAGCATGGCAAACGTGTTAAGGCTCTTGTTTTTCCCATACAGAGTTACCGGTATGATGCGAAAGAGGACCGCTGAATCCGTCATCTGGAGCATGTTTCCCACGAATCTTGGCACAACTTCATTATCGTCTTGTTTCGCTGTCCGTGGTTCGTTATGGAGTAATCTATGATGCTTAAACGTACACCCATTTTTACCACATGTACTCGTTGAACAACATCGCTCTCGTGAATGTAATTTCAGACATTTGCGACAGAGTTATTTTCACGAATTAGAGCCATTTTTCACGCATCACATGTGACTCGCGACATACGTGGGATGTTAGAAATTTCCCTGGACACTAAGCTGCTCTAGGTCTTGTGGAAGGTGGCTAAAAATTCGGGTTAATTTTTTAAAAAATTTGTTGGGCGCCATGACCCTGAGGCCCGGGGTATCCAGAATTTTTACAAAAAGTGTTATCTATCGGAGATACACGCGTATATAAAATTTAAAGAAAATCGGGTTAATTTTTTTAAAAAAGTTTTTGCGGGCTTCACGACCGGGGCCCTGGGTATCAAATTTTTTACAAAGTGTTGTCCATCGGAGATACACATGTGTATAAAATATGAAGAAAATTGGGTTCTTTTTTTTTAAATTTTATGGGGCCGTACGACCCTGGGGCCCGGGATCTCCAAAATTTTACAAAAAGGTGTTGTCCATGGAAATACACACGTATATAAAATTTGAAGAAAACCGGGTTCATTTTTAAAAATATAAATAGGAATCCCTCGGACATGTAGCCTGATAACTTCGAAGTTTTTACATTTTGTAAAAAATTTGGAAATGGCCCCACGGCACAGTGGGCCCATATAATTTTTTAAAAATAAAACCGATTTTATTCAAATTTTAAACACGTGTATCTCCCATGGACAATAGTTTTTGCAAAACCATGGTGGTGACATTCGTTGGAATGACTACCATCGCCAAATTTGCTGCAAAATTTTTAGGTTTTCTAACCCGGTGCAAATAATATTTCACTCCCTCTGATCTGGCTACTATCTACAAGGCTTTTATTCGCCCTAAACTGAGTACAATTGTCATATCTGGTCTGGTGTGCCTAAAACTTCCTTGCATCAGCTAGATAGAATACAAAACCGCGCGATAAAACTTATCGGTGAAGCTAAATCAATAGATTCGCTTGAACACCGCAAGAGAAATAGCAAGCTGCATGCCATCTCCCCTTAAATTCAACCGCAATACTCGTGGTGCTCTAAATGCTCATCAGTTTAGTCTCAAGCCCATCATCGGACGTACAGTTCTGTTCACGGATTCGTTCTTCAGCCGTACAACACGTATGTGGAATGCTGTGCCAAGCTCTGTCTTCCCACATAACTATGATCTATGATCTACAGGCATTCAATACACAAGCTGGTTATCTCCTCTATTCTCCTCCTCTTTCTTAACGCTCACGTTATGCCATGCATATAGCCCAGTATTATAAAGGTGAACCCGTTTAAGCGTGCGCGAATTATAAAAAAAAGTTGTTACTTCAACTTTTGTCCTTTAAAGCATATTTCAAATACCATCTAGTGATGTATCACTAATGTATTGTAGCCGTAAACTGTGTTGTTATAATTTGACAATATACGAAGGTGGCTCCTCCAACTAATGCATACTGCTATACATGGAAGGAAATAAATGGAAAACCACTGCAGAAGAGGAAGTGATGAAATTGGTACTTGTATAAACAAGTATCTTAGCCAGTTACCACAGCATACTAAATCCATTCTACTGTTTTCGGATACTTGTGGTGGTCAAAAACGTAACCAGAATGTTGCGGCAATTTTGTTGTACTTTGTCCAGCAGGAATCTCATAATATAGAGAAGATCAAACTCAAGTTTCTTAAATCTGGACATTCAATTATTAAATGTGACAGCATCAATAGTGCTAAAGTGTCCTGTAACACATAGCACAGAACACATAACCCACAATATCGTACAAAAAGTAATTATGGATAAGATGCAAGCATCTAATTGTTATTAATTATCAATAGGATGCAAGCTATGCATTTTTTTGGGTATAAATTGATTTATCGATTGAATAATAAAATTAGTCCTGATCAGACAGTCAACTTTTTTTCTACTTTTGGGATATATCGGCCTTAGCCACCTTCCCAATTACCACCGGTTCAGTTCTACTAACTGTCCATACCTTGCCAGTAGAACTGAATTTCTCCAGCCCCAGTATACTTATCAGCTTTTGTGATATATCGGCGCTAACCTCGTTTCCAATTACCACCGACTCAGTTCTACTAACTGTCGGCATACCTTGCCTGTAGAACTGGATCTCGCCAGTCCAAGTATACTTTTCAGCTTTTGAGATATATCGGCGTTAACCGACTTCTCAATCACCACCGGTACACTTTACAATAGAATATCTGAAAAATATGGCTTGGTTTACAGTATGCAGGACTAGCCAAATATTTTCCGTTTAGCTCGACAAAACGACGAAAGAAAAAAAATAGTCAATACTGTTTCCCTGAATCAAAATATGACGGCTTTTAAGATCTTTCAAAACTCTCGAAAGTATACTTTTCAACTTTTGAGATATATCGGCGTTAACCGACTTCTCAATCACCACCGGTACACTTTACAATAGAATATCTGGAAATACTCTCGAAAGTATTTTTAAGAAAAATCTGAATTGATAGCGATGGAAATAACATAAACTGGCTGAAAATGCAAAGTTTCAGGTTTCAGACATCGTTTCCAAACATAATTCAGTACCGCTACGATTACTGCAGCAACAATTTAACAAGTGTAAAAAAAAACTTCCTTTTTCGGCTAGTAACTTTTAGGTATACATCGACACACGCTAGACAGTCCTTTTATTTTTACATTGTATTATTTGGTAATAACCGCCAAATTATCCGTTTTTGAGGTTGGCCCTATTCCAATGATTAACCCATTTTCTACGCATCACACCACACGCTACTCGCGATAAGTGTCACACTCGGGATCTTAAAAATGTCGCTGTACACTGAGCTGCTCAAAAAATTTCAGCTCTAAAGGTGGTTAAAAAGGACTCCAAAATACCCAACCAAGTCGGGCCTATTTCAAAGATTAAGCCATTTTCCACGGATCACATGTGACTCGCGACATACGTGGGATGTTAGAAATTTCCCTGGACACTAAGCTGCTCTAGGTCTTGTGGAAGGTGGCTAAAAATTCGGGTTAATTTTTTAAAAAATTTGTTGGGCCCCATGACCCTGAGGCCCGGGGTATCCACAATTTTTACAAAAAGTGTTGTCTATCGGAGATACACGCGTATATAAAATTTAAAGAAAATCGGGTTAATTTTTTTAAAAAAGTTTTTGCGGGCTTCACGACCCCGGGGCCCGGGGTATCAAATTTTTTACAAAGTGTTGTCCATCGGAGATACACATGTGTATAAAATATGAAGAAAATTGGGTTAATTTTTTTTTTAAAAATTTCATGGGGCCGTACGACCCTGGGGGTCCTGGGTCTCCAAAATTTTACAAAAAGGTGTTGTCCATGGAAACGTATATAAAATTTAAAGAAAACCGGGTTCATTTTTAAAAATATAAATAGGAACCCCTCGGACATGTGGCCTGATAACTTCCAAGTTTTTACAAAAACTATACTGGGCTCCTCTTAAACGATTATATAAATAACAAACGACATTTTGGCACCTGTATTTCTTAACTGGGACCAATTTTAAATGTAGGGTTTTAGTTCACTCAAATGCAAATATCTCTAAACTGTGATTTTGGACTTGTGACTTTTCGTGACCTACGTGTGAGTATTCGAGGACGGAGATTCGATCTGTTTTAACAATCTCACGAAGAGGGAAATATATGAAGTTACAACAAAGTTGGGATCATCAAGACCATTAATAATGTAGTATATCAGATCTGACAAAGACCCAGAAGAAAGTGAAACTAAGAATTAATAAATAGCGTATAAATAAGCCAGTCAATTCGTTGCAGATAATCAGTTGAATTTATTCGATTTGACACAAAACATACAGATTAGTTACAGCTGGAATACAAACCAATAAAAATAGATGTACTAACTGAAAAAAAGTGCAAGTCAAAGCGAACAACAGCTCAATTCAAAATAATGTAAACAGCAAGTGATAAATAAAAGTTGTTGAAGTAATAAAACAAGTATTTTTCTTATGCTTAATCCTCATCGAGCTCGATTATAAGCCCGAAAATGGAATTCTAAAATAGACGTTCTTGTTTATTTCATATGGCAAAGCACACACTTACCTATCGCTTCTGTCCGGATTTATGTTTTCATGAATCAATCCACAATCAAGATTGTCCCGACGACGCTCATCTATATGTATGTATATAAATGTTAACGATTTTATATATAAAAAAGAAAATTAAAGAAAATTACTAATTTATCGCGGACTTCACTTATAAGAAAACACTGACTGATATTTTATGCAACCAAATGTTTTAGTAAATAAAAATTCAAAGAAACTCTATATTTTTATATTTTACCAGTATTCCTTTTAGAGAAACCTTTCCTATCTGGGCTGTATTGTCGTGTATTATCTCTTTCGTTAGTTGGCCCATCTCTGCGACGCCAACTAATTGCTGAATTTTGACTTTCTTTATCTGTCTTGTCTAATTGGACCTCAGAAAGCTTTTCGTTGACATAATTTTCACATGACTTTTGCTCTCTTTCTCTCCGCATTTTTTCCTGTCGTCGGGCTTCCACCAATCGCTCTTCGATTTCTAATTCACGTGAAGCAGTATCAACTGGTTTTGCCGAGCCAAAGACTTTTTCTGGGTCATTACCAACTAGTACCTTTGTTACGTTATTTTCCGAAGAATCCCTATGTTGTGATGTTAATTCGGTATCGATATAACTGACTACTTCTGGCAAAGGCAGTGTCCGAGGCTTTAAATTTAATTTTGGTCGTAATTGTATATCTTCATCATCTCCACCTAATCCGGCACCACCATATCCACGATCACTAAATTCACGTTCATTGTCATAACTCTTACGGAATCTATCATTGAAACTACTGCGATCACTACGGTCATGACGCGGCGAAGAATCAAATGCTGGACGGTCTCCAGTTCGCCAAGAACCTGTCGCTACAGATTCATGCGAATCATCTCGAGCATGTCTATCGCGATTGTAGCCACGATCGTAATTCCTTCCTTCATTGTGTCGACCTTCATCGTTCTTGTTCTGGTTATCGCGCCGCCAATTTGTGGATTCACGATTTTCGCCTAAGTTCCCAAAACCATCATAACGGCGATTATTCCTTTGTCGGGAACCTTGATCGCTTTCGTTAGATACTTCAATACGTATACGCCTTCCTTTAATATTCGGATCAGACATACTAATCACATTAATTAAATCGTCGCGGGTAACAAATTCGACGTATCCAAACCCACGAACACGTCCAGTTTCACCATCTTCACGTGGTAGACGTACTGAAAGAATTGGAATGCCAGAAAAAAAATCTTGGATATCGTCCTCTTCAACATCGAACGGCAAGTTTGTTATGTACGCCAGAAAGGGCTTCTTATGTGGAATCGAATCGTCATCAAGTATGCGACTGGCACGTGGAGCTGTTGGTAGCTGGTACACCTGCGGTAACAAATGCCCCCCATCATCACTATCATCATCGTTAAAGTTTCTTAATTTTTTCGCCACTTGGGTTGTACCCACCGGCGTCTCACCACCGTTAGACAAAAAAGATTGCAAGGATATAACCTTTCCTTTATTTTTTTTACCTTTTTTACCTGTAATAACAAAAAAAGTTAAAATTTTAATAAAATAATTTTTAGTTTTGAGACTGTGTGGCTTTCTATTCTCAAGAGTGAAAAATTCTACTATGCCCAAATTTAAAAATGTTCTCTAAACTCTCATCTATATCTCTAAAGGAAACAAGGCTAGTCATGCGGTAAGATTTGGAAACAAATTTTTCGTCTCATTTTGTAAAAAAGCGGAACAAAACCTATGTTAGTATTTCTATGTTTCATTATAGTACTATGGTAATAAAAATAGACAAACTTTTTAATAAAAAAAAAATGTAATGTATTCAATCACAAAAATAAATATATGATCTTCAAAAAAACTAACCTGAAGAAGCCATTTTAAAAAGAACTAAAAATTAACACTACTATATGCAATTCTATCTCCGTCTATTGCTATATTGCTTTCAACAAAATGACGTCTATTGCTATATTGCTTTCAACAAAATGAGTTAGGTATTTTTTGTGGTTAACGGCTGATTAAAACAACAGCAAAAACTAACCAAATTTTGGTAAACTTTTTGTTTCATGTGTTTGCCAACTTATCCATATATAATTTTTAAAAGTCGATTCTGGTGGTGAGAATTATAAATAAAAATTTGGTTAAATATTTCTTAACCAAAAATTTTTTTTGGTTAACGCTAACCATTTTCTGGTCTATCCAATGTGTTTGTTGTTGTAATTTTTATTTTTTTGTTGAAAGCAATATAGCATATGTTGTAAAAAGTTTCCACAAATCAAAAAACATGTTTGCCAACACCAACATTAAAATTAAATATGTCAGTTTTATAGGAATTTCAATTTGCACACAAAATTCACTATGTTGGGGAAGTGGTTTGTTGGGTTTTCGTGTTGTTTGATGGGTCACAAAAATACAATCCGCATTTCAATGATTCGGATATTTCGGCGGATTTACTGCTCTTTAACCAAACGAAACGAAACAAACCAAAAAAATTATTTTCATTTTGCAGCTGTCAATTTGGCTTGGCATGAATTTATTTTTTACTTTTTTAATTCAAATTTAGATTATTAAGAATGGTACATGTGGTTACTGTTTAAAATTTTTGTATTTGGTTTATGTTGATAATGTTTTGTATATAAATATGGTAGTAAAAATTCAAAATAAACCTCTTTATTCAACGTCGTCGTCCTCTGAAAGTTCATCGTCTTCAGGGATCAACCCATAGAATCCTTTGCGACCGTTGCGGCGATGTATACAACTGACATATCAATTAAATAAACGCTTTCTTATGGTCACATAGTCCCATAGACAAAGCATCATCATTTTTTTTTGCTTGTACGGTGACAATGTCGCCAAAACGGGCGCAACAGATACTATGGGCTAAGCCATTTCTTCTTCATATAATGTGATACATTCATTAAACACAGAGCGAATCTAACAAAAATACGTATTTTTGCATTTCCTGCTGGAACAATCGCTAGAATTTTGGAATCGCTGAATATTAAAGGCCGTGATTAAATCCCCATTATCGGCCAAAGAAAAACCACATTCGAGCAAGTGTAAGTATGAAAATATTTATAAATATATATTAATTGGATTTGACCAAAAAAAAATAATTTTTTATTGTTGGCTTGATTATTTTTGAATTATTATATTTCAATTTATTGAAATTTACTGATAATGCGGTATAACGTATTAAGTTTAACATTGCGTGTCATAAAAAGCACGGACCCTATGCTGAGTTAAATTTTCGCATTGCCTAAATATTTTTTTTTCATTATATTTGAACTGCACAGTAATCTAATGCTCTAGTAATGCTATAATTAGCTATAATATGATTTTAATGTTAAATTTGGAGTGCAGTTGTCTTCTTCTCTCCTTTGGAATGCAAATAAATCGAATTTCCTCACAATTTTCTCATTAATATCTCCATCTCTTTCGCTCTTTCTTTGTCATTTTTCCAACATTTTTCCTAGAGTAAATACACTTATGAATCAATTAGGGTGCACTCTGAATCGAAAATTCCTAGACGTATTTTGGCAGATTTTTGACCACTAAACGTTTACTTTTTATGTATAAATATGTGGCGATATAATATTATACGACTTTACGAAGCGTAATTTTAATGGTTTTGTTAAAAACTTGCTTTTGCAGTTCCATCCTTGTTCTGTGTTTAAATTATTAAATTTAACACTAAATATTAAATTTGATAGATAATCAAAATTTGGTTACTATTTATAAAAAAAATAAAATAATTATACATATTGTTACGAGATTTAAAGGTCGATTTTAATTCGGGTGCATGGACTAGTGTCAAATGTCTACGAAATGCTTGCCCATGGTTGCCAAATTACAACAAATGATTATAATACAATTTTCCCTCCATTAGCATTTGTCTCTGTTTTCGTATCAAAAAAACAAATATCAAAACACATGTAAAGAGCGACCTGAATAGCTCGGTCCCATGCGAGCGAAAGTGAACGATAACTTAACGATTCGAAGCTGAACTCTATTATAATCACACAATACACTTTCTGTTTTTTGGCAAATTCGCCCATGCGTGCTTATGCTGGCCTATGTCCATTAAAGTTCATGCTTTAGACTTTCGAGCTCATAATGGAAATAAATAACATCCAATAACACAAAGAATAATCTAGCAATGATCAGATCATTCTGGTAAATGCTCTTATATAAAACTCACCATAAACAAATTTATGTAGGTACATGAAAGTACTAGTACATAATGCTATAATTTTTACATAAATCTCTCCACACGATATACGAGCTTCAAACACGACCCCAAAAACATGCAATCGTAATTCATATAAAAAAAACTTGTTCCATTAATCACACATTACAATGTACCCCAATTAAATTCGTAATATTAACACCACCTTAATTCTGTTCGTCTCGAATAGATTCAGCACTCCTCCTGACGTTTTACCTTGATAATCTGTCAATATGGACAACTTTCATTTTACATCTAAGGTTTTGTTGAATCCGATAAATTGCATCGTTGATCCTCTTGATATTGTTGCCTTATTTGCTGTAATTCGGAAATTTCCACTTTCTTGACTTAGAATTGTAGAGCCAAACCTCCTTCCGCCTTTTTCAACTGTAGTGCATCTATCCGCCGTCATCTTTTCAGATTCTTGACACCATTGAAAGGCTGTCTCATCGTGTTTTCAATCCTTGGTTCCTTGCAATCCCGAATAAAATTACCAAGTTTTTGACATATAAAACTACTGGTTGAAGAATCGAATCTGCTATTTCTGTCATTTTGGTTGTTTTGAAAGCGTCCATTTATTAATTTGCAGCACCTTTTCATGAATGAGGGCTGTTATTTGTGAAATCTCCTCAGTTTCCAGATTGCACACCCAACCGATTCCAATACTTTATTCATCGTTTTTCTTCTGGCTGTTGTCCTTAAATAAGGCTTTAATTCGTCGTCTCGAACAGCATTAATAAAGGCATACACTGCTAGTTCCCCTACTATATAAGCTGGAACACTGCAATAGGCTCGTCGCGGTAGCTTCGTTATTTCTCGTTCTAGATCTTCGAAGACTTGCTCCTCGCTGTTCTCTCTTATTGAGCACCTGTATTTTGCATAACTCTTGGGTGTGTGAGTGTCCGAACCGCAAATCTAACTCTGCCCGGATTCTGTCGGATTATATATCTGCGTCTGTAATCATTTCTCGTAGCGCTAGTATTAGAGCATTAAGTTTTTCCTTAGCATCACATCCGTTATATCTAGCTGCAGCTTTAAACTGAACTTTGAAATTTTCAAATTCAGTATCACCATCAAACGTAGCAGTTTTCAAAATGCCTTTCTGGATTTTAGATGATTCTGGAATGACTCCGAAACTGCTCTGTTAAGTTCATTTAGATTCTTGTGCTTTTGGCTTTCATCAAAGAAATTATCATCATCATTCGCATTCTGTTCTTTTTGCTGGTCAAACATGCTATTCTTTTGAAAATTTACAAATTAAGCATCGTTTCTATGCTTAGCACTTTTTATCTCATTTGAAAACAAATGACCAGCTTACTCCTTTTTCGCTTTTTATTGTTACAGAAATAGTTTTCGTTTATTTCGCCTCTTTATTTGTTTCGGAGCTCTTCTTTTAGCTTTTATCGATTTCCAAAATTCAACTTGTAACACATAGTCACAAATTCACTCGGATAAAAAACGTGGTTTAATCGCTTTTAAACCTGAAAAATAAACCAGGATTAACCACCCGACTTTAAACCAAAAATTTTACACCACATCCATATTATTCACTACTTTTCTGGTTTAAATCTGTTTGGATTATTTTGGTTTATTTCGCTATTGGTTTATTTACTTAACCAGTTTAACGGCCATGAAATGTCAGATTTGCTCGATTTGGCAACCATTTGATATTTCAATATCGGGAATAAAAACCTGAAAAAACCACAATATCCCTACAGGGAGTAGAATATTAGCCATTGTTGGCTGGGAAATGCCATTATAATCAGCTGCCGTTTGCTCAAAGTTGCCGCATACCAGCATACGGAGTAAAGCGATTAATTTGTGTTCAGCGGTCAACTCACGTGAACTGGAGAAAAAGAAATTAAACAATAGGAAAATGCACCGAAAATATATGTTATATTGGCATTTTTTGCGTATAATATTTGCATCCATACGTTTTTAGTCGAATAGTCTTACTCAATTTATATAATGGCCAGATTTCGTTTTGCAGACGATTTGAGCGAATCGCGCAATGTGTGGATGGACAGCTGTTTGACCAAATCGGGATGAAATCCCCCTATTATCCAAATTAGGTAATAAGACTTCTCTACTAAAAACGTATGGATCCAAATGTCATACGCAAAAAATCCCAATATAGTCCCAGAAAATATATTCTTTCACAATACCAAAAAAATTAATGAAACATGAGGGTATGACATGCCGACGCGGTTCGCCATCAAGGCTGTTGCAAACCAAAATTTACAACACGATTGCACTGCTTGTATTAAAAAAGGAGTGAATAATATGAAAACATAGATTAAACCATCGAAAGTGTTAATAAACAAGCCGACGGTTTAAAATTGGCTTGGTTTATCGGCTAATTGGTTTAAAAATTACAATTGTTAAGAGAGACGAACTCTGAATAATAATCACAAAAACATCCAATGGTAATTCATATAAAAAATGCTTGTTCCATTAATCTACACATGACGTTGTCGAATGTTCTCAAACAACGTTCGCAACAATATTTATTTGCCTTTTATTTGCCGAGGAAGAATGAAAACCAGCAAACACAGTTTCCCACATATCACTGTGAACCTGCTAAATGACGAATGATCCTAGAATTTATGGCTAAAATAGAAAAGCTGTGTCAAGTGAAAAAACAGAGAATATAACCAAACGTTACCATATAAATAAAATTTCCCTTGCAGATATAAATTAACTATAACATTCTCCTAGTGTTATTCTCTTCTGGCTAACCACCATTTAAATTCAACTGTAGTCGTCCTGCTCATGTTTCTCAATCATGGCTATAGTTTTAATCCAGCATTATGCTTGATTTACATTTGAGCCGTGCGAGAAAAAATTATCAGGACTGCTGTTAAATAAAAATTGTGGTTAGCCAGACGAGAAAAGTAGTATATTTTTCAATATACAAATATAAAAATAATATTTCCCCTGCAGAAATAAATAACTATAACATTCTCGTAGTGCCAATTTCTTCTGGCTAACCACAATTTCAATTTAACTATAGTCGTCCCCCGCAGGGTCGCTTCTGAATTAGAGTGTTGGGTCTGACAACCCCACGGACCCTAGTCACCTGGCAGTAGGTATAAAATGCAAATATTGGTTCCCCGATAAAAGGCACCACGGTAAAAACTCTTCAATGAACCAATCCTCCCATTTGATGGAGGGAAAACCTAACTTATTTACCTCTGCATAGGATAACCAGGATCCTGGGATTTCCCCCGCTGGTTCGCCAGTGGCCTGGGCATCGTATATGCAGACCTAAACCATATCGATGGCTGAGATGTCTGGTCAAGGGATCAGAGGCAGTAAGCTAATGCTAATAATGAGTTTGAATCGGAAAGAACTCTTCTTAAGGGATGTAAGGGGGTAGGTCAAGTACTATTATCACTGCTTTGGATGATCAGGTTTTAACTGGTCTGACAGACAGTACAGGAAAGCGAAATACAGCAACTACCTCTACACCTAAACAAGTGTCCAAGCACTTCTCGTCACCGAGAACGAGTAATTCTCTAACTTGGGATATCTCTGAGGCACGGGAGAGAATCGGTAAAGTGGAGGAGATAACACTGGGCACTATAAAGCATATGATAAATTCGAAAATGCAATGGTGAAAGAAGAAGAGGAGTGAAAGATTGGCTAAAATGAAAATGGATACCAATCTTTCACAGACCTCTAATTGAATTCTCACGGACGGCAAATGATCTAGAATCATCGGATCTGGAGAACTTTTCAAATACCCATATCGCCAATGAGTAGAAGAGGAAGAGGAAGAAAAGGAAAAGGAAAATCCAATCCAATTCTGACTTGACTTCGGAATCTCTGACTACAGTACTGAACACATAATCTGTACCAGAAATGGATTGCTTGCCCAGCTGTTCAAAGGCTTTTAAACTCGCTGAGGTAGACAAGTCGACACAGAGGCGCAGCGATTCTGACAAGCGGCCAAAGTATTGACACGTGTTATATCAGCGAGGAAGGAAGTGAGGTGGATGAAGGCAAGATGTCCAAAAAACAATTTTACTTAGTCCAAGAACGCCTTTGGGAATTTGTGGTGGAAAAATATTCACCGACATTCGTGGGAATGAGCCTGGATTAGGGCACCATCAAAGTGCAATGTTCCAATGAACGCTCCTTCGAATGTCTTTCATCAAAGAGTGGAGCTTTACCAGCTTTTGAAGGCAGTGCCTTCTTCGTCAGCATGCGACAATCCGCTTGCTTGGAAAACTCCGGAAGCTTGCGGAAATTGTCACCAGACTCCGAGCCCAAAATCAGGGTCTTAATACTAATAAATGGCGATTCTACTCACTGAAAGAGTGTGGAGATGATTCATCTCTGCTCTTTGTGGGGGTGGATGAGCCATCTGTCAAGATTCTGAAAGCTTATTCGTTTTAAGTGTTGTATGTTTGTTATTCATGTTTTATGTTCTTTAAAAATTGTGACTTTAATTTTTAAAAAGGGATGGGATGACGAAATGGAATTTAGTTATGGTTCAAATAAGGACAAATAGCGAATTTAGAGAGAAATAAAAACAACCCATAAAAATTAAAATTTTTATGTAAATTCTCTAATAGGAGAGACATATGTATTTTAAATTTGAATAAAATCGGGCTAATTTTTAAAAAATTTACATCGGCACCACTCTGGTCTCAAGGCCCGATCACTCCAACAAATTTACAAAAAATTTGTGCATCAGTGATACACATGTGTTTAAACTTTAAAGAAAAGTTTTAAAAATTTTATATGGGGACACCTCGAGCCTCAGGGCCCGTTCACTCCAAAAATTTTGCAAAAAGTTTTGTCCATCGGAGATACACATGTTTAAAATTTCAAGAAAATCGAGCTACTTTTAAAAAAAATTACATGGGCACCACTTGGGTCGGGAACTCGGAGTCCCGACGTCACGATTCCCTTGATGGAAGACACGTTGACGGCGACCCTGTCACAGTCGTCTATCTTTCTGACCGATCCTCTATCGGATATGGAGACGGAGGGCTCATCCTCCGGAGAATTCCCCAACGAGGACGTACTTCTCAGTTCGTCTTCAGAAAGGGAAGATCTCGAGAACACCGAGGTGAAGGTTTCTCTCCCTGATTGCAACTGAAATGCTGCAGTTAGTTCAGATTAACCTCCAACACTCTAAAACAGCTTCGGCCTCCCTTTTACTCTGTCAGCTTAAAGGCGGAGAAGACATGGTCCTAATCCAAGAAACATGGATCGTTAACAACCTAGTTTGCGGGCTTAGGACTCCTGGTTATTACTCGCTATATGTAGCAGATAAAGGTTATCCTAGATCCTGCATATTAGTAAAACGTAATCTAAAAGTATTTTTACACCCTTACTTCAGCGATCTGGATGTCTCTACGGGACAATTTGAGACTTACCAAGGAACCTATTGGCTGGCATCGGCTTATCTCGCCCTTATAGAAATCATAGAAAACTGACTGACAAAGCATCTCTCAAGCTTTATAAAACAGAATTAAGGACAGTCAAGCGCTCTTCTTGGAGACTCTTCTGTGACAAAATAGAAGAATATTCTGAGGCGTCTAGGCTTAGAAAAATCCTCGCAACCAGTCCAATAATGCCAAGCTGACTGAAAAAGGCAGATGGCTCGTGGACTACTTCAAGCGAAGAATCGCTCAATCTGCTTTTGGATACCCACTTCACGGGAAGCTCCCATGCAATAAGTAATGTCGGCCTTGATAGGGCAGACACTCGTACAACTATCTCCAACGATCTGATAAATAAGGACAAACTGCTTTGGGCGCTACAAAGCTTCAAACCATACAAATCTGCAGGACCTGATGGCATAATTCCAGTCGAGCTGCAAAGGATTTCGTATATTATCCTTCCTTTGCTGAAAGCAATTCTAAAGAGTTGTGTCGATCTGGTCTATATTCCAGTGTTATAGTGAGAAGTAAACGTGTTTTCCATACCCAAAACCGGAAAATGCTCGCATGTTAGTCCAAAGGAGTTAGTCCATGAAGAGAAACCCCACAAGGTGAAGTCCTGTCCCCCTTCTATGGAACTTAGCTGTTAATGAACTGGTGGTATGCCTAGAGGTGAGAGCTGCAGAGTAATCGCTTATGCGGATGACGTTGCTATTTTCGTATCAGGAAAATACCCGAATACTTTAATGGAGCTCCTGCAAAATGCTCTCAACAAGCTTACTTGCTAGGCAGATCGCTTTGGTTTAGGGGTAAATCCTCAAAAACTGAGCTTGTCCTATTCACCAGGAAACATAAAGTTCCACTTATTAACCATCCTTCTATAAAAGGTATGAACTTCTTTGATAGAGCCAAGTATTTGGGTCTTATTTTGTACAGAAAGCTGAGCTTTGTATGAGCGAAGCTCTTCATACAACCCCTCCGCCGCATTGGACATTGAGTTATATCCCAATCGCTTTGGTGCACGGTCGCAGTTCAGCACGCGCGTTGTCGTTAACTTGTTTAAACAACGGCTCGCGCGGTCACTCGATCAACAAGTGCAGTGTGTTGTTTCCCTGTACCCTATCCTTAACCACGCAGCTAAAGAACTTAGTGAAACTGTCGTATATTTTGCACGCGGCAGTTTGATGATCTAATTCTTTAGGAATTAGAAAACGGATTGCGAGTGTTTGTTTCTTCTGGTGATTTAACTCATTTTGTCGTGAATGTATAACACTACCGAAAATTTGTGTTGATAATCCATTAAGAGACATCCATTACACAAATTCGGTTAAAAGAAGCGGTAAGTTGTGTTTTGTGTGTTTGTTTTTTGTAGTTATGTGTGATTTAAAAGTTGATCTCAGCAACAAACGTGGGCTGATAACGAATTCTTTCGCTGTGTTTAAATATGTAATATGAAACTCAGATATTTGATAATTCATCGGACATCGGAATTTAATCTGCCATCAGCTATAAAGAGGCTTCTAGGATTATAGAGGTATGCTTTTGGTTTTACAAAGCAAACCCTACTGAGGAAAACCGAACAAATTTTAAACGAGCAAGAAATGATTGCAATGCCTATCTTCGGCGAGTCAAATTCGCCTACGACCAAAAATTGAAGCAAAAAATGATACAATATCCCAAAGGTAGTTAAAATTTTTGGTCATTCGCAAAAAGAATCAAAAATACAGCCTCGTCGTCCATTCCAACGCTCATTTATAATGACACTCCAGTTCTTAACTCTAAAGACAAAGCCAACCTGTTTGCTGCACATTTTGCAGCTAGCTCCACGCTTCCAGATTGTTCATTGTTGCCGCCTGCACCCCCGAGTATTGAACACTCTATGGGACAGATCTTCATTCGTACTCGTGCAGTTGCTAGAGTCTCAACATTCACAAATCCGCTGGGCCAGATGGTATTTCCCCATTAGTTCTGAAGAGGTGTTCTTCCAAGCTGGCATTACCATTACGTAAGCTTTTCCATCTATCCTATTCTTCTAGACTCTTCCCGAGTTGGAGAACAGCCTTTGTCCAGCCCATACCCAAAAATGGTGAGCCGTCGTCTCCTTCTTCGTACCGGCCTATAGCACTTACATCCATTCTTTCCAAGGGCATAGAAACGCTGATCAATTTTCAGCTCATGAAATATCTTGAAACCAATGAAATCCTTAGTGACCGACAGTACAGATTTCGTGGGCAACGTTCCACTGGTGATTTGATGGTATATCTCACCGAACAGTGGAACCGGTCTTTGCATCAATTTGGTGAAAGCAAAGCTGTTGCACTCGATAAGCATTTGACAGAGTTTGGCATCAAGCTCCTTTGTCAAAATGCGTGATTATGGTGTGTATGATAAACTGGTTCATTGGATTAGAAGCTTTCTTTTGGTCCGCTCAATTCAAGTTGTTTTGGACGGTTTCAAGTCTGAAATACACCACATAAATGCTGGCGTTCCTCATGGCTCTGTTCTGTCCCCAACACTCTTTCTGATTTTTATTAATGATTTCTTATCTATGACTTCTAATCCAATTCACTCTTTCGCTGACGACAGCACTCTCAGCTTCTCATATAAGTTTGTGGAAGGTCCCTCCACCTCTCATGTGGAACTCACACAACTACGCATAATACCTTGACAGCATAATACAATGGGGAGAAATCAATCGAGTAGAATTTAACGCTTCCAAAACCCAATGCTGTCTCCTGTCGTCCAAGCGAAGCCTAAATCCCATGCCATTATCCATGAATGGCACTTGCATCGAGGAAACTGAAAATCTTGGTATGTGCGTTAACGATAAGATTCGTTGGAATGACCACATATTTATCGTCGCCATTTTAACCCGGCGCAAGAAATATTTCACTCCCTCTGATCTGGCTACTATCTACAAGGCTTTCATTCGCCCTAAACTTGAGTACAATTGCCATATCTGGTCTGTAGCGCCTAAGACAACTTTGCATCAGCTAGATAGAATACAAAACCGCGCGATAAAACTTATCGGTGACGAAAATATAGCGAAATCATTAAATTCGCTTGAACACCGCAGGATCGTTTCTTTCTTGTCACTGTTTTGTCGCTTCTTCTACCAGCGATGCTCAAGAGAAAAAGCCAGCTGCATGCCACCTCTCCTTGAATATAACCGCAATACTTGTGGCGCCCTAAATGCTCATCAGTTCACCCTCAAGCCCATCTTCGGACGTACAGTTAAATTCAGGGATTCGTTCTTCAGCCGTACAACACGTTTGTGGAATGCTCTGCCAAGCCCTGTCTTCCCACATCACTATGATCCACAGGCATTTAAAACACAAGCTCACAGACATCTCCTCTTTTCTCCTCCTCTTCCTTAACGCCCACGCTGTGCCAAGCATATAGCCGAGCATTATAAGTGTGCGAACCCCTTGAAGCGTGCGCGAATTATAAAAAAAAAAAAACTTACAACATTTCCTGAACCAAAAAATATTCAGAATGTTCAGTCGTTTTTAGGACTAACACGGTACTTTCGAAAATGTATACAGATTTGCTTCGAAAAGAAATTACATTTCATTTTGGTCTGGAGCAGAGAACAGCGTTTCTAAGATTGAAAGAAATTTTGACGGATTCACCTGTCTTCAAATCTGTAGTCAGAATGCTCTAGCAGAGTTGCATACGGATGCAAAAGAAAGACTTTGGCGCTATACTACTTCCGGTGTACTACATGAGCCGAAAAACATCACCAAACGAAGAGAAAATGCAAAGCTATTATTTAAAAGTGAAGGCCGTTTATATTGCATTAATGAAATTTCGAATTTATCTACTAGATATCCATTTGAAACTACTAGCAGATTGTCAAGCGTTACTAAGCACAATAAAGAAAAATGATTTGCATGCAGCCAGATGGGTATTATATTTTCAAGAATATCATTTTGGCATACAACATAAAAAATAAACCTTTTCGTCACGTTGACTCCCTCAGCAGATGCTTCACAATTTTTCCGATTGACGATAATGTGTTGGCATATATTAAACAGGCACAACATGATGATCAGTGGTTAGAAGCTATAAGAGAAATTCAAAGAACTAAAAGCTACAAAAATTTTATAAAAAAGCTGATATCATATGCAAACAACAAGATGGACGGACATTGGTGGTAGTCCCAAAAAATGTGGAAAATCAAATAATTCAAAGAAAACATGATGAAGGTCACTTTCGTGCTGAAAAAGCGTAGTACCTAAATGTAAAAAATGCATTTTGAGAAACAAAAAATCTGGTAAACAAGAAGGTTTCTTGGAACCTCTTGACAAAAGTGACAAGCCGCTGCAGACTTTCCATGTATATCATATAGGACCAATGGATCTTACAGCAAAGCAGAACAGATATATAAATTTTCGGTTATAGACGGATTTTCTAAATATGTTTGGCTATATCCCGCAAAAACCCTATCATCAGCCTAGGTCTTACAAAAATCAACATCAACAAGCATACTTTGGCAATCCTAATCACAGATCATGGAACAGCATTTACCTCAGGCGAGCTCAAAAAATATTGTGAAGATGAAGAAATTTAACATGTGTTAGTTACCACAGGAGTTCCTCGCGGCAATGGCTAGGTAGAGCGCCTGAACCACAACATTCAAAACGTACTAACTAAGATGGCAATAGATGAACCTTCAAATTGGTATAAACATGTACCGTATGTTCAACAGACAATAAACAGTAGTTTGTTTTCAGCGGGTAATTCAGAGAATGCGGTTCGAGGTTATGTTCGGGGTTAAAAAAAAACATACCAGTAAGTAAGATGATTGAATTAGAAAATTAAAAGGTATTTGATGGAGAGCGGGACCAAATACGTTTCGAGGCAAAAGAAAAAATTGAGAAAATCCAGCAGGAAAAGAGAAACACCTACAACAAAAAAAAAAGCGCCAAAATCATACAAGGTCGGTGATTTAGTAGCAATTAAAAAAACCCAGTTCGGTGTTTGTCAAAAGCTGTCCCAAATTCCTTGGACTTGTTTGCTGCACATTTTGCAGCTAGCTCCACGCTTCCAGATTGTTCATTGTTGCCGCCTGCACCCCCGAGTATTGAACACTCTATGGGACAGATCTTCATTCGTACTCGTGCAGTTGCTAGAGTTTTAAGCGATCTCAACATTCACAAATCCGCTGGGCCAGATGGTATTTCCCCATTAGTTCTGAAGAGGTGTTCTTCCAAGCTGGCATTACCATTACGTAAGCTTTTCCATCTATCCTATTCTTCTAGACTCTTCCCGAGTTGGAGAACAGCCTTTGTCCAGCCCATACCCAAAAATGGTGAGCCGTCGTCTCCTTCTTCGTACCGGCCCATAGCACTTACATCCATTCTTTCCAAGGGCATAGAAACGCTGATCAATTTTCAGCTCATGAAATATCTTGAAACCAATGAAATCCTTAGTGACCGACAGTACGGATTTCGTGGGCAACGTTCCACTGGTGATTTGATGGTATATCTCACCGAACAGTGGAACCGGTCTTTGCATCAATTTGGTGAAAGCAAAGCTGTTGCACTCGATAAGCATTTGACAGAGTTTGGCATCAAGCTCCTTTGTCAAAATGCGTGATTATGGTGTGTATGATAAACTGGTTCATTGGATTAGAAGCTTTCTTTTGGTCCGCTCAATTCAAGTTGTTTTGGACGGTTTCAAGTCTGAAATACACCACATAAATGCTGGCGTTCCCCAGGGCTCTGTTCTGTCCCCAACACTCTTTCTGATTTTTATTAATGATTTCTTATCTATGACTTCTAATCCAATTCACTCTTTCGCTGACGACAGCACTCTCAGCTTCTCATATAAGTTTGTGGAAGGTCCCTCCACCTCTCATGTGGAACTCACACAACTACGCATAATACCTTGACAGCATAATACAATGGGGAGAAATCAATCGAGTAGAATTTAACGCTTCCAAAACCCAATGCTGTCTCCTGTCGTCCAAGCGAAGCCTAAATCCCATGCCATTATCCATGAATGGCACTTGCATCGAGGAAACTGAAAATCTTGGTATGTGCGTTAACGATAAGATTCGTTGGAATGACCACATATTTATCGTCGCCATTTTAACCCGGCGCAAGAAATATTTCACTCCCTCTGATCTGGCTACTATCTACAAGGCTTTCATTCGCCCTAAACTTGAGTACAATTGCCATATCTGGTCTGTAGCGCCTAAGACAACTTTGCATCAGCTAGATAGAATACAAAACCGCGCGATAAAACTTATCAGTGACGAAAATATAGCGAAATCATTAAATTCGCTTGAACACCGCAGGATCGTTTCTTTCTTGTCACTGTTTTGTCGCTTCTTCTACCAGCGATGCTCAAGAGAAAAAGCCAGCTGCATGCCACCTCTCCTTGAATATAACCGCAATACTTGTGGCGCCCTAAATGCTCATCAGTTCACCCTCAAGCCCATCTTCGGACGTACAGTTAAATTCAGGGATTCGTTCTTCAGCCGTACAACACGTTTGTGGAATGCTCTGCCAAGCCCTGTCTTCCCACATCACTATGATCCACAGGCATTTAAAACACAAGCTCACAGACATCTCCTCTTTTCTCCTCCTCTTCCTTAACGCCCACGCTGTGCCAAGCATATAGCCGAGCATTATAAGTGTGCGAACCCCTTGAAGCGTGCGCGAATTATAAAAAAAAAAAACTTACAACATTTCCTGAACCAAAAAATATTCAGAATGTTCAGTCGTTTTTAGGACTAACACGGTACTTTCGAAAATGTATACAGATTTGCTTCGAAAAGAAATTACATTTCATTTTGGTCTGGAGCAGAGAACAGCGTTTCTAAGATTGAAAGAAATTTTGACGGATTCACCTGTCTTCAAATCTGTAGTCAGAATGCTCTAGTAGAGTTGCATACGGATGCAAAAGAAAGACTTTGGCGCTATACTACTTCCGGTGTACTACATGAGCCGAAAAACATCACCAAACGAAGAGAAAATGCAAAGCTATTATTTAAAAGTGAAGGCCGTTTATATTGCATTAATGAAATTTCGAATTTATCTACTAGATATCCATTTGAAACTACTAGCAGATTGTCAAGCGTTAGTAAGCACAATAAAGAAAAATGATTTGCATGCAGCCAGATGGGTATTATATTTTCAAGAATATCATTTTGGCATACAACATAAAAAATAAACCTTTTCGTCACGTTGACTCCCTCAGCAGATGCTTCACAATTTTTCCGATTGACGATAATGTGTTGGCATGTATTAAACAGGCACAACATGATGATCAGTGGTTAGAAGCTATAAGAGAAATTCAAAGAACTAAAAGCTACAAAAATTTTATAAAAAAGCTGATATCATATGCAAACAACAAGATGGACGGACATTGGTGGCAGTCCCAAAAAATGTGGAAAATCAAATAATTCAAAGAAAACATGATGAAGGTCACTTTCGTGCTGAAAAAGCGTAGTACCTAAATGTAAAAAATGCATTTTGAGAAACAAAAAAATCTGGTAAACAAGAAGGTTTCTTGGAACCTCTTGACAAAAGTGACAAGCCGCTGCAGACTTTCCATGTATATCATATAGGACCAATGGATCTTACAGCAAAGCAGAACAGATATATAAATTTTCGGTTATAGACGGATTTTCTAAATATGTTTGGCTATATCCCGCAAAAACCCTATCATCAGCCTAGGTCTTACAAAAATCAACATCAACAAGCATACTTTGGCAATCCTAATCACAGATCATGGAACAGCATTTACCTCAGGCGAGCTCAAAAAATATTGTGAAGATGAAGAAATTTAACATGTGTTAGTTACCACAGGAGCTCCTCGCGGCAATGGCTAGGTAGAGCGCCTGAACCACAACATTCAAAACGTACCAACTAAGATGGCAATAGATGAACCTTCAAATTGGTATAAACATGTACCGTATGTTCAACAGACAATAAACAGTAGTTTGTTTTCAGCGGGTAATTCAGAGAATGCGGTTCGAGGTTATGTTCGGGGTTAAAAAAAAACATACCAGTAAGTAAGATGATTGAATTAGAAAATTAAAAGGTATTTGATGGAGAGCGGGACCAAATACGTTTCGAGACAAAAGAAAAAATTGAGAAAATCCAGCAGGAAAAGAGAAACACCTACAACAAAAAAAAAAGCGCCAAAATCATACAAGGTCGGTGATTTAGTAGCAATTAAAAAAACCCAGTTCGGTGTTTGTCAAAAGCTGCCCCAAATTCCTTGGACTTGTTTGCTGCACATTTTGCAGCTAGCTCCACGCTTCCAGATTGTTCATTGTTGCCGCCTGCACCCCCGAGTATTGAACACTCTATGGGACAGATCTTCATTCGTACTCGTGCAGTTGCTAGAGTTTTAAACGATCTCAACATTCACAAATCCGCTGGGCCAGATGGTATTTCCCCATTAGTTCTGAAGAGGTGTTCTTCCAAGCTGGCATTACCATTACGTAAGCTTTTCCATCTATCCTATTCTTCTAGACTCTTCCCGAGTTGGAGAACAGCCTTTGTCAGCCCATACCCAAAAATGGTGAGCCGTCGTCTCCTTCTTCGTACCGGCCCATAGCACTTACATCCATTCTTTCCAAGGGCATAGAAACGCTGATCAATTTTCAGCTCATGAAATATCTTGAAACCAATGAAATCCTTAGTGACCGGCAGTACGGATTTCGTGGGCAACGTTCCACTGGTGATTTGATGGTATATCTCACCGAACAGTGGAACCGGTCTTTGCATCAATTTGGTGAAAGCAAAGCTGTTGCACTCGATAAGCATTTGACAGAGTTTGGCATCAAGCTCCTTTGTCAAAATGCGTGATTATGGTGTGTATGATAAACTGGTTCATTGGATAAGAAGCTTTCTTTTGGTCCGCTCAATTCAAGTTGTTTTGGACGGTTTCAAGTCTGAAATACACCACATAAATGCTGGCGTTCCCCAAGGCTCTGTTCTGTCCCCAACACTCTTTCTGATTTTTATTAATGATTTCTTATCTATGACTTCTAATCCAATTCACTCTTTCGCTGACGACAGCACTCTCAGCTTCTCATATAAGTTTGTGGAAGGTCCCTCCACCTCTCATGTGGAACTCACACAACTACGCATAATACCTTGACAGCATAATACAATGGGGAGAAATCAATCGAGTAGAATTTAACGCTTCCAAAACCCAATGCTGTCTCCTGTCGTCCAAGCGAAGCCTAAATCCCATGCCATTATCCATGAATGGCACTTGCATCGAGGAAACTGAAAATCTTGGTATGTGCGTTAACGATAAGCTTCGTTGGAATGACCACATATTTATCGTCGCCATTTTAACCCGGCGCAAGAAATATTTCACTCCCTCTGATCTGGCTACTATCTACAAGGCTTTCATTCGCCCTAAACTTGAGTACAATTGCCATATCTGGTCTGTAGCGCCTAAGACAACTTTGCATCAGCTAGATAGAATACAAAACCGCGCGATAAAACTTATCGGTGACGAAAATATAGCGAAATCATTAAATTCGCTCGAACACCGCAGGATCGTTTCTTTCTTGTCACTGTTTTGTCGCTTCTTCTACCAGCGGTGCTCAAGAGAAAAAGCCAGCTGCATGCCACCTCTCCTTGAATATAACCGCAATACTTGTGGCGCCCTAAATGCTCATCAGTTCACCCTCAAGCCCATCTTCGGACGTACAGTTAAATTCAGGGATTCGTTCTTCAGCCGTACAACACGTATGTGGAATGCTCTGCCAAGCCCTGTCTTCCCACATCACTATGATCTACAGGCATTTAAAAGACAAGCTCACAGACATCACCTCTTTTCTCCTCCTCTTCCTTAACGCCCAGGCTGTGCCAAGCATATAGCCGAGCATTATAAGTGTGCGAACCCCTTGAAGCGTGCGCGAATTATAAAAAAAAAAAACTTACAACATTTCCTGAACCAAAAAATATTCAGAATGTTCAGTCGTTTTTAGGACTAACACGGTACTTTCGAAAATGTAAACAGATTTGCTTCGAAAAGAAATTACATTTCATTTTGGTCTGGAGCAGAGAACAGCGTTTCTAAGATTGAAAGAAATTTTGACGGATTCACCTGTCTTCAAATCTGTAGTCAGAATGCTCTAGCAGAGTTGCATACGGATGCAAAAGAAAGACTTTGGAGCTATACTACTTCCGGTGTAGAGCCGAAAAACATCACCAAACGAAGAGAAAATGCATAGCTATTATTTAAAAGTGAAGGCCGTTTATATTGCATTAATGAAATTTCGAATTTATCTACTAGATATCCATTTGAAACTACTAGCAGATTGTCAAGCGTTAGTAAGCACAATGAAGAAAAATGATTTGCCTGCAGCCAGATGGGTATTATATTTTCAAGAATATCATTTTGGCATACAACATAAAAAATAAACCTTTTCGTCACGTTGACTCCCTCAGCAGATGCTTCACAATTTTTCCGATTGACGATAATGTGTTGGCATGTATTAAACAGGCACAACATGATGATCAGTGGTTAGAAGCTATAAGAGAAATTCAAAGAACTAAAAGCTACAAAAATTTTATAAAAAAGCTGATATCATGTGCAAACAACAAGATGGACGGACATTGGTGGCAGTCCCAAAAAATGTGGAAAATCAAATAATTCAAAGAAAACATGATGAAGGTCACTTTCGTGCTGAAAAAGCGTAGTACCTAAATGTAAAAAATGCATTTTGAGAAACAAAAAATCTGGTAAACAAGAAGGTTTCTTGGAACCTCTTGACAAAAGTGACAAGCCGCTGCAGACTTTCCATGTATATCATATAGGACCAATGGATCTTACAGCAAAGCAGAACAGATATATAAATTTTCGGTTATAGACGGATTTTCTAAATATGTTTGGCTATATCCCGCAAAAACCCTATCATCAGCCTAGGTCTTACAAAAATCAACATCAACAAGCATACTTTGGCAATCCTAATCACAGATCATGGAACAGCATTTACCTCAGGCGAGCTCAAAAAATATTGTGAAGATGAAGAAATTTAACATGTGTTAGTTACCACAGGAGTTCCTCGCGGCAATGGCTAGGTAGAGCGCCTGAACCACAACATTCAAAACGTACTAACTAAGATGGCAATAAATGAACCTTCAAATTGGTATAAACATGTACCGTATGTTCAACAGACAATAAACAGTAGTTTGTTTTCAGCGGGTAATTCAGAGAATGCGGTTCGAGGTTATGTTCGGGGTTAAAAAAAAACATAAACATACCAGTAAGTAAGATGATTGAATTAGAAAATTAAAACGTATTTGATGGAGAGCGGGACCAAATACGTTTCGAGGCAAAAGAAAAAATTGAGAAAATCCAGCAGGAAAAGAGAAACACCTACAACAAAAAAAAAGCGCCAAAATCATACAAGGTCGGTGATTTAGTAGCAATTAAAAAAACCCAGTTCGGTGTTCAAGTTGTTTTGGACGGTTTCAAGTCTGAAATACACCACATAAATGCTGGCGTTCCCCAAGGCTCTGTTCTGTTCCCAACACTCTTTCTGATTTTTATTAATGATTTCTTTTCTATGACTTCTAATCCAATTCACTCTTTCGCTGACGACAGCACTCTCAGCTTCTCATATAAGTTTGTGGAAGGTCCCTCCACCTCTCATGTGGAACTCACACAACTACGCATAATACCTTGACAGCATAATACAATGGGGAGAAATCAATCGAGTAGAATTTAACGCTTCCAAAACCCAATGCTGTCTCCTGTCGTCCAAGCGAAGCCTAAATCCCATGCCATTATCCATGAATGGCACTTGCATCGAGGAAACTGAAAATCTTGGTATGTGCGTTAACGATAAGCTTCGTTGGAATGACCACATATTTATCGTCGCCATTTTAACCCGGCGCAAGAAATATTTCACTCCCTTTGATCTGGCTACTATCTACAAGGCTTTCATTCGCCCTAAACTTGAGTACAATTGCCATATCTGGTCTGTAGCGCCTAAGACAACTTTGCATCAGCTAGATAGAATACAAAACCGCGCGATAAAACTTATCGGTGACGAAAATATAGCGAAATCATTAAATTCGCTCGAACACCGCAGGATCGTTTCTTTCTTGTCACTGTTTTGTCGCTTCTTCTACCAGCGGTGCTCAAGAGAAAAAGCCAGCTGCATGCCACCTCCCTTGAATATAACCGCAATACTTGTGCCGCTCTAAATGCTCATCAGTTCACCCTCAAGCCCATCTTCGGACGTACAGTTAAATTCAGGGATTCGTTCTTCAGCCGTACAACACGTATGTGGAATGCTCTGCCAAGCCCTGTCTTCCCACATCACTATGATCCACAGGCATTTAAAACACAAGCTCACAGACATCTCCTCTTTTCTCCTCCTCTTCCTTAACGCCCACGCTGTGCCAAGCATATAGCCGAGCATTATAAGTGTGCGAACCCCTTGAAGCGTGCGCGAATTATAAAAAAAAAAACTTACAACATTTCCTGAACCAAAAAATATTCAGAATGTTCAGTCGTTTTTAGGACTAACACGGTACTTTCGAAAATGTATACAGATTTGCTTCGAAAAGAAATTACATTTCATTTTGGTCTGGAGCAGAGAACCGCGTTTCTAAGATTGAAAGAAATTTTGACGGATTCACCTGTCTTCAAATCTGTAGTCAGAATGCTCTAGCAGTGTTTCATACGGATGCAAAAGAAAGACTTTGGCGCTATACTACTTCCGGTGTACTACATGAGCCGAAAAACATCACCAAACGAAGAGAAAATGCATAGCTATTATTTAAAAGTGAAGGCCGTTTATATTGCATTAATGAAATTTCGAATTTATCTACTAGATATCCATTTGAAACTACTAGCAGATTGTCAAGCGTTAGTAAGCACAATGAAGAAAAATGATTTGCCTGCAGCCAGATGGGTATTATATTTTCAAGAATATCATTTTGGCATACAACATAAAAAATAAACCTTTTCGTCACGTTGACTCCCTCAGCAGATGCTTTACAATTTTTCCGATTGACGATAATGTGTTGGCATGTATTAAACAGGCACAACATGATGATCAGTGGTTAGAAGCTATAAGAGAAATTCAAAGAACTAAAAGCTACAAAAATTTTATAAAAAAGCTGATATCATGTGCAAACAACAAGATGGACGGACATTGGTGGCAGTCCCAAAAAATGTGGAAAATCAAATAATTCAAAGAAAACATGATGAAGGTCACTTTCGTGCTGAAAAAGCGTAGTACCTAAATGTAAAAAATTCATTTTGAGAAACAAAAAATCTGGTAAACAAGAAGGTTTCTTGGAACCTCTTGACAAAAGTGACAAGCCGCTGCAGACTTTCCATGTATATCATATAGGACCAATGGATCTTACAGCAAAGCAGAACAGATATATAAATTTTCGGTTATAGACGGATTTTCTAAATATGTTTGGCTATATCCCGCAAAAACCCTATCATCAGCCTAGGTCTTACAAAAATCAACATCAACAAGCATACTTTGGCAATCCTAATCACAGATCATGGAACAGCATTTACCTCAGGCGAGCTCAAAAAATATTGTGAAGATGAAGAAATTTAACATGTGTTAGTTACCACAGGAGTTCCTCGCGGCAATGGCTAGGTAGAGCGCCTGAACCACAACATTCAAAACGTACCAACTAAGATGGCAATAGATGAACCTTCAAATTGGTATAAACATGTACCGTATGTTCAACAGACAATAAACAGTAGTTTGTTTTCAGCGGGTAATTCAGAGAATGCGGTTCGAGGTTATGTTCGGGGTTAAAAAAAAACATAAACATACCAGTAAGTAAGATGATTGAATTAGAAAATTAAAACGTATTTGATGGAGAGCGGGACCAAATACGTTTCGAGGCAAAAGAAAAAATTGAGAAAATCCAGCAGGAAAAGAGAAACACCTACAACAAAAAAAAAGCGCCAAAATCATACAAGGTCGGTGATTTAGTAGCAATTAAAAAAACCCAGTTCGGTGTTCAAGTTGTTTTGGACGGTTTCAAGTCTGAAATACACCACATAAATGCTGGCGTTCCCCAAGGCTCTGTTCTGTTCCCAACACTCTTTCTGATTTTTATTAATGATTTCTTTTCTATGACTTCTAATCCAATTCACTCTTTCGCTGACGACAGCACTCTCAGCTTCTCATATAAGTTTGTGGAAGGTCCCTCCACCTCTCATGTGGAACTCACACAACTACGCATAATACCTTGACAGCATAATACAATGGGGAGAAATCAATCGAGTAGAATTTAACGCTTCCAAAACCCAATGCTGTCTCCTGTCGTCCAAGCGAAGCCTAAATCCCATGCCATTATCCATGAATGGCACTTGCATCGAGGAAACTGAAAATCTTGGTATGTGCGTTAACGATAAGCTTCGTTGGAATGACCACATATTTATCGTCGCCATTTTAACCCGGCGCAAGAAATATTTCACTCCCTCTGATCTGGCTACTATCTACAAGGCTTTCATTCGCCCTAAACTTGAGTACAATTGCCATATCTGGTCTGTAGCGCCTAAGACAACTTTGCATCAGCTAGATAGAATACAAAACCGCGCGATAAAACTTATCGGTGACGAAAATATAGCGAAATCATTAAATTCGCTCGAACACCGCAGGATCGTTTCTTTCTTGTCACTGTTTTGTCGCTTCTTCTACCAGCGGTGCTCAAGAGAAAAAGCCAGCTGCATGCCACCTCCCTTGAATATAACCGCAATACTTGTGCCGCTCTAAATGCTCATCAGTTCACCCTCAAGCCCATCTTCGGACGTACTGTTAAATTCAGGGATTCGTTCTTCAGCCGTACAACACGTATGTGGAATGCTCTGCCAAGCCCTGTCTTCCCACATCACTATGATCCACAGGCATTTAAAACACAAGCTCACAGACATCTCCTCTTTTCTCCTCCTCTTCCTTAACGCCAACGCTGTGCCAAGCATATAGCCGAGCATTATAAGTGTGCGAACCCCTTGAAGCGTGCGCGAATTATAAAAAAAAAAAACTTACAACATTTCCTGAACCAAAAAATATTCAGAATGTTCAGTCGTTTTTAGGACTAACACGGTACTTTCGAAAATGTATACAGATTTGTTTCGAAAAGAAATTACATTTCATTTTGGTCTGGAGCAGAGAACCGCGTTTCTAAGATTGAAAGAAATTTTGACGGATTCACCTGTCTTCAAATCTGTAGTCAGAATGCTCTAGCAGAGTTTCATACGGATGCAAAAGAAAGACTTTGGCTCTATACTACTTCCGGTGTACTACATGAGCCAAAAAACATCACCAAACGAAGAGAAAATGCATAGCTATTATTTAAAAGTGAAGGCCGTTTATATTGCATTAATGAAATTTCGAATTTATCTACTAGATATCCATTTGAAACTACTAGCAGATTGTCAAGCGTTAGTAAGCACAATGAAGAAAAATGATTTGCCTGCAGCCAGATGGGTATTATATTTTCAAGAATATCATTTTGGCATACAACATAAAAAATAAACCTTTTCGTCACGTTGACTCCCTCAGCAGATGCTTCACAATTTTACCGATTGACTATAATGTGTTGGCAAGTATTAAACAGGCACAACATGATGATCAGTGGTTAGAAGCTATAAGAGAAATTCAAAGAACTAAAAGCTACAAAAATTTTATAAAAAAGCTGATATCATATGCAAACAACAAGATGGACGGACATTGGTGGTAGTCCCAAAAAATGTGGAAAATCAAATAATTCAAAGAAAACATGATGAAGGTCACTTTCGTGCTGAAAAAGCGTAGTACCTAAATGTAAAAAATGCATTTTGAGAAACAAAAAATCTGGTAAACAAGAAGGTTTCTTGGAACCTCTTGACAAAAGTGACAAGCCGCTGCAGACTTTCCATGTATATCATATAGGACCAATGGATCTTACAGCAAAGCAGAACAGATATATAAATTTTCGGTTATAGACGGATTTTCTAAATATGTTTGGCTATATCCCGCAAAAACCCTATCATCAGCCTAGGTCTTACAAAAATCAACATCAACAAGCATACTTTGGCAATCCTAATCACAGATCATGGAACAGCATTTACCTCAGGCGAGCTCAAAAAATATTGTGAAGATGAAGAAATTTAACATGTGTTAGTTACCACAGGAGTTCCTCGCGGCAATGGCTAGGTAGAGCGCCTGAACCACAACATTCAAAACGTACCAACTAAGATGGCAATAGATGAACCTTCAAATTGGTATAAACATGTACCGTATGTTCAACAGACAATAAACAGTAGTTTGTTTTCAGCGGGTAATTCAGAGAATGCGGTTCGAGGTTATGTTCGGGGTTAAAAAAAAACATAAACATACCAGTAAGTAAGATGATTGAATTAGAAAATTAAAACGTATTTGATGGAGAGCGGGACCAAATACGTTTCGAGGCAAAAGAAAAAATTGAGAAAATCCAGCAGGAAAAGAGAAACACCTACAACAAAAAAAAAGCGCCAAAATCATACAAGGTCGGTGATTTAGTAGCAATTAAAAAAACCCAGTTCGGTGTTCAAGTTGTTTTGGACGGTTTCAAGTCTGAAATACACCACATAAATGCTGGCGTTCCCCAAGGCTCTGTTCTGTTCCCAACACTCTTTCTGATTTTTATTAATGATTTCTTTTCTATGACTTCTAATCCAATTCACTCTTTCGCTGACGACAGCACTCTCAGCTTATCATATAAGTTTGTGGAAGGTCCTTCCACCTCTCATGTGGAACTCACACAACTACGCATAATACCTTGACAGCATAATACAATGGGGAGAAATCAATCGAGTAGAATTTAACGCTTCCAAAACCCAATGCTGTCTCCTGTCGTCCAAGCGAAGCCTAAATCCCATGCCATTATCCATGAATGGCACTTGCATCGAGGAAACTGAAAATCTTGGTATGTGCGTTAACGATAAGCTTCGTTGGAATGACCACATATTTATCGTCGCCATTTTAACCCGGCGCAAGAAATATTTCACTCCCTCTGATCTGGCTACTATCTACAAGGCTTTCATTCGCCCTAAACTTGAGTACAATTGCCATATCTGGTCTGTAGCGCCTAAGACAACTTTGCATCAGCTAGATAGAATACAAAACCGCGCGATAAAACTTATCGGTGACGAAAATATAGCGAAATCATTAAATTCGCTCGAACACCGCAGGATCGTTTCTTTCTTGTCACTGTTTTGTCGCTTCTTCTACCAGCGGTGCTCAAGAGAAAAAGCCAGCTGCATGCCACCTCCCTTGAATATAACCGCAATACTTGTGCCGCTCTAAATGCTCATCAGTTCACCCTCAAGCCCATCTTCGGACGTACTGTTAAATTCAGGGATTCGTTCTTCAGCCGTACAACACGTATGTGGAATGCTCTGCCAAGCCCTGTCTTCCCACATCACTATGATCCACAGGCATTTAAAACACAAGCTCACAGACATCTCCTCTTTTCTCCTCCTCTTCCTTAACGCCCACGCTGTGCCAAGCATATAGCCGAGCATTATAAGTGTGCGAACCCCTTGAAGCGTGCGCGAATTATAAAAAAAAAAAAAACTTACAACATTTCCTGAACCAAAAAATATTCAGAATGTTCAGTCGTTTTTAGGACTAACACGGTACTTTCGAAAATGTATACAGATTTGTTTCGAAAAGAAATTACATTTCATTTTGGTCTGGAGCAGAGAACCGCGTTTCTAAGATTGAAAGAAATTTTGACGGATTCACCTGTCTTCAAATCTGTAGTCAGAATGCTCTAGCAGAGTTTCATACGGATGCAAAAGAAAGACTTTGGCTCTATACTACTTCCGGTGTACTACATGAGCCAAAAAACATCACCAAACGAAGAGAAAATGCATAGCTATTATTTAAAAGTGAAGGCCGTTTATATTGCATTAATGAAATTTCGAATTTATCTACTAGATATCCATTTGAAACTACTAGCAGATTGTCAAGCGTTAGTAAGCACAATGAAGAAAAATGATTTGCCTGCAGCCAGATGGGTATTATATTTTCAAGAATATCATTTTGGCATACAACATAAAAAATAAACCTTTTCGTCACGTTGACTCCCTCAGCAGATGCTTCACAATTTTACCGATTGACGATAATGTGTTGGCAAGTATTAAACAGGCACAACATGATGATCAGTGGTTAGAAGCTATAAGAGAAATTCAAAGAACTAAAAGCTACAAAAATTTTATAAAAAAGCTGATATCATATGCAAACAACAAGATGGACGGACATTGGTGGTAGTCCCAAAAAATGTGGAAAATCAAATAATTCAAAGAAAACATGATGAAGGTCACTTTCGTGCTGAAAAAGCGTAGTACCTAAATGTAAAAAATGCATTTTGAGAAACAAAAAATCTGGTAAACAAGAAGGTTTCTTGGAACCTCTTGACAAAAGTGACAAGCCGCTGCAGACTTTCCATGTATATCATATAGGACCAATGGATCTTACAGCAAAGCAGAACAGATATATAAATTTTCGGTTATAGACGGATTTTCTAAATATGTTTGGCTATATCCCGCAAAAACCCTATCATCAGCCTAGGTCTTACAAAAATCAACATCAACAAGCATACTTTGGCAATCCTAATCACAGATCATGGAACAGCATTTACCTCAGGCGAGCTCAAAAAATATTGTGAAGATGAAGAAATTTAACATGTGTTAGTTACCACAGGAGTTCCTCGCGGCAATGGCTAGGTAGAGCGCCTGAACCACAACATTCAAAACGTACCAACTAAGATGGCAATAGATGAACCTTCAAATTGGTATAAACATGTACCGTATGTTCAACAGACAATAAACAGTAGTTTGTTTTCAGCGGGTAATTCAGAGAATGCGGTTCGAGGTTAAAAAAAAACATAAACATACCAGTAAGTAAGATGATTGAATTAGAAAATTAAAACGTATTTGATGGAGAGCGGGACCAAATACGTTTCGAGGCAAAAGAAAAAATTGAGAAAATCCAGCAGGAAAAGAGAAACACCTACAACAAAAAAAAAGCGCCAAAATCATACAAGGTCGGTGATTTAGTAGCAATTAAAAAAACCCAGTTCGGTGTTCAAGTTGTTTTGGACGGTTTCAAGTCTGAAATACACCACATAAATGCTGGCGTTCCCCAAGGCTCTGTTCTGTTCCCAACACTCTTTCTGATTTTTATTAATGATTTCTTTTCTATGACTTCTAATCCAATTCACTCTTTCGCTGACGACAGCACCCTCAGCTTATCATATAAGTTTGTGGAAGGTCCCTCCACCTCTCATGTGGAACTCACACAACTACGCATAATACCTTGACAGCATAATACAATGGGGAGAAATCAATCGAGTAGAATTTAACGCTTCCAAAACCCAATGCTGTCTCCTGTCGTCCAAGCGAAGCCTAAATCCCATGCCATTATCCATGAATGGCACTTGCATCGAGGAAACTGAAAATCTTGGTATGTGCGTTAACGATAAGCTTCGTTGGAATGACCACATATTTATCGTCGCCATTTTAACCCGGCGCAAGAAATATTTCACTCCCTCTGATCTGGCTACTATCTACAAGGCTTTCATTCGCCCTAAACTTGAGTACAATTGCCATATCTGGTCTGTAGCGCCTAAGACAACTTTGCATCAGCTAGATAGAATACAAAACCGCGCGATAAAACTTATCGGTGACGAAAATATAGCGAAATCATTAAATTCGCTCGAACACCGCAGGATCGTTTCTTTCTTGTCACTGTTTTGTCGCTTCTTCTACCAGCGGTGCTCAAGAGAAAAAGCCAGCTGCATGCCACCTCCCTTGAATATAACCGCAATACTTGTGCCGCTCTAAATGCTCATCAGTTCACCCTCAAGCCCATCTTCCGACGTACTGTTAAATTCAGGGATTCGTTCTTCAGCCGTACAACACGTATGTGGAATGCTCTGCCAAGCCCTGTCTTCCCACATCACTATGATCCACAGGCATTTAAAACACAAGCTCACAGACATCTCCTCTTTTCTCCTCCTCTTCCTTAACGCCCACGCTGTGCCAAGCATATAGCCGAGCATTATAAGTGTGCGAACCCCTTGAAGCGTGCGCGAATTATAAAAAAAAAAAAACTTACAACATTTCCTGAACCAAAAAATATTCAGAATGTTCAGTCGTTTTTAGGACTAACACGGTACTTTCGAAAATGTATACAGATTTGTTTCGAAAAGAAATTACATTTCATTTTGGTCTGGAGCAGAGAACCGCGTTTCTAAGATTGAAAGAAATTTTGACGGATTCACCTGTCTTCAAATCTGTAGTCAGAATGCTCTAGCAGAGTTTCATACGGATGCAAAAGAAAGACTTTGGCTCTATACTACTTCCGGTGTACTACATGAGCCAAAAAACATCACCAAACGAAGAGAAAATGCATAGCTATTATTTAAAAGTGAAGGCCGTTTATATTGCATTAATGAAATTTCGAATTTATCTACTAGATATCCATTTGAAACTACTAGCAGATTGTCAAGCGTTAGTAAGCACAATGAAGAAAAATGATTTGCCTGCAGCCAGATGGGTATTATATTTTCAAGAATATCATTTTGGCATACAACATAAAAAATAAACCTTTTCGTCACGTTGACTCCCTCAGCAGATGCTTCACAATTTTACCGATTGACGATAATGTGTTGGCAAGTATTAAACAGGCACAACATGATGATCAGTGGTTAGAAGCTATAAGAGAAATTCAAAGAACTAAAAGCTACAAAAATTTTATAAAAAAGCTGATATCATATGCAAACAACAAGATGGACGGACATTGGTGGTAGTCCCAAAAAATGTGGAAAATCAAATAATTCAAAGAAAACATGATGAAGGTCACTTTCGTGCTGAAAAAGCGTAGTACCTAAATGTAAAAAATGCATTTTGAGAAACAAAAAATCTGGTAAACAAGAAGGTTTCTTGGAACCTCTTGACAAAAGTGACAAGCCGCTGCAGACTTTCCATGTATATCATATAGGACCAATGGATCTTACAGCAAAGCAGAACAGATATATAAATTTTCGGTTATAGACGGATTTTCTAAATATGTTTGGCTATATCCCGCAAAAACCCTATCATCAGCCTAGGTCTTACAAAAATCAACATCAACAAGCATACTTTGGCAATCCTAATCACAGATCATGGAACAGCATTTACCTCAGGCGAGCTCAAAAAATATTGTGAAGATGAAGAAATTTAACATGTGTTAGTTACCACAGGAGTTCCTCGCGGCAATGGCTAGGTAGAGCGCCTGAACCACAACATTCAAAACGTACCAACTAAGATGGCAATAGATGAACCTTCAAATTGGTATAAACATGTACCGTATGTTCAACAGACAATAAACAGTAGTTTGTTTTCAGCGGGTAATTCAGAGAATGCGGTTCGAGGTTATGTTCGGGGTTAAAAAAAAAACATAAACATACCAGTAAGTAAGATGATTGAATTAGAAAATTAAAACGTATTTGATGGAGAGCGGGACCAAATACGTTTCGAGGCAAAAGAAAAAATTGAGAAAATCCAGCAGGAAAAGAGAAACACCTACAACAAAAAAAAAGCGCCAAAATCATACAAGGTCGGTGATTTAGTAGCAATTAAAAAAACCCAGTTCGGTGTTTGTCAAAAGCTGTCCCAAATTCCTTGGACTTGTTTGCTGCACATTTTGCAGCTAGCTCCACGCTTCCAGATTGTTCATTGTTGCCGCCTGCACCCCCGAGTATTGAACACTCTATGGGACAGATCTTCATTCGTACTCGTGCAGTTGCTAGAGTTTTAAACGATCACAACATTCACAAATCCGCTGGGCCAGATGGTATTTCCCCATTAGTTCTGAAGAGGTGTTCTTCCAAGCTGGCATTACCATTACGTAAGCTTTTCCATCTATCCTATTCTTCTAGACTCTTCCCGAGTTGGAGAACAGCCTTTGTCCAGCCCATACCCAAAAATGGTGAGCCGTCGTCTCCTTCTTCGTACCGGCCCATAGCACTTACATCAATTCTTTCCAAGGGCATAGAAACGCTGATCAATTTTCAGCTCATGAAATATCTTGAAACCAATGAAATCCTTAGTGACCGGCAGTACGGATTTCGTGGGCAACGTTCCACTGGTGATTTGATGGTATATCTCACCGAACAGTGGAACCGGTCTTTGCATCAATTTGGTGAAAGCAAAATTGTTGCACTCGATAAGCATTTGACAGAGTTTGGCATCAAGCTCCTTTGTCAAAAATGCGTGCTTATGGTGTGTATGATAAACTGGTTCATTGGATTAGAAGCTTTTTTTTGGTCCGCTCAATTCAAGTTGTTTTGGACGGTATCAAGTCTGAAATACACCACATAAATGCTGGCGTTCCCCAGGGCTCTGTTCTGTCCCCAACACTCTTTCTGATTTTTATTAATGATTTCTTATCTATGACTTCTAATCCAATTCACTCTTTCGCTGACGACAGCACTCTCAGCTTCTCATATAAGTTTGTGGAAGGTCCCTCCACCTCTCATGTGGAACTCACACACCTACGCATAATACCTTGACAGCATAATACAATGGGGAGAAATCAATCGAGTAGAATTTAACGCTTCCAAAACCCAATGCTGTCTCCTGTCGTCCAAGCGAAGCCTAAATCCCATGCCATTATCCATGAATGGCACTTGCATCGAAGAAACTAAAAATATTGGTATGTGCGTTTGCGATAAGCTTCGTTGGAATGACCACATATTTATCGTCGCCATTTTAACCCGGCGCAAGAAATATTTCACTCCCTCTGATCTGGCTACTATCTACAAGGCTTTCATTCGCCCTAAACTTGAGTACAATTGCAATATCTGGTCTGTAGCGCCTAAGACAACTTTGCATCAGCTAGATAGAATACAAAACCGCGCGATAAAACTTATCGGTGACGAAAATATAGCGAAATCATTAAATTCGCTCGAACACCGCAGGATCGTTTCTTTCTTGTCACTGTTTTGTCGCTTCTTCTACCAGCGGTGCTCAAGAGAAAAAGCCAGCTGCATGCCACCTCCCTTGAATATAACCGCAATACTTGTGCCGCTCTAAATGCTCATCAGTTCACCCTCAAGCCCATCTTCGGACGTACAGTTAAATTCAGGGATTCGTTCTTCAGCCGTACAACACGTATGTGGAATGCTCTGCCAAGCCCTGTCTTCCCACATCACTATGATCCACAGGCATTTAAAACACAAGCTCACAGACATCTCCTCTTTTCTCCTCCTCTTCCTTAACGCCCACGCTGTGCCAAGCATATAGCCGAGCATTATAAGTGTGCGAACCCCTTGAAGCGTGCGCGAATTATAAAAAAAAAAACTTACAACATTTCCTGAACCAAAAAATATTCAGAATGTTCAGTCGTTTTTAGGACTAACACGGTACTTTCGAAAATGTATACAGATTTGCTTCGAAAAGAAATTACATTTCATTTTGGTCTGGAGCAGAGAACCGCGTTTCTAAGATTGAAAGAAATTTTGACGGATTCACCTGTCTTCAAATCTGTAGTCAGAATGCTCTAGCAGAGTTTCATACGGATGCAAAAGAAAAACTTTGGCGCTATACTACTTCCGGTGTACTACATGAGCCGAAAAACATCACCAAACGAAGAGAAAATGCATAGCTATTATTTAAAAGTGAAGGCCGTTTATATTGCATTAATGAAATTTCGAATTTATCTACTAGATATCCATTTGAAACTACTAGCAGATTGTCAAGCGTTAGTAAGCACAATGAAGAAAAATGATTTGCCTGCAGCCAGATGGGTATTATATTTTCAAGAATATAATTTTGGCATACAACATAAAAAATAAACCTTTTCGTCACGTTGACTCCCTCAGCAGATGCTTCACAATTTTTCCGATTGACGATAATGTGTTGGCATGTATTAAACAGGCACAACATGATGATCAGTGGTTAGAAGCTATAAGAGAAATTCAAAGAACTAAAAGCTACAAAAATTTTATAAAAAAGCTGATATCATGTGCAAACAACAAGATGGACGGACATTGGTGGCAGTCCCAAAAAATGTGGAAAATCAAATAATTCAAAGAAAACATGATGAAGGTCACTTTCGTGCTGAAAAAGCGTAGTACCTAAATGTAAAAAATGCATTTTGAGAAACAAAAAATCTGGTAAACAAGAAGGTTTCTTGGAACCTCTTGACAAAAGTGACAAGCCGCTGCAGACTTTCCATGTATATCATATAGGACCAATGGATCTTACAGCAAAGCAGAACAGATATATAAATTTTCGGTTATAGACGGATTTTCTAAATATGTTTGGCTATATCCCGCAAAAACCCTATCATCAGCCTAGGTCTTACAAAAATCAACATCAACAAGCATACTTTGGCAATCCTAATCACAGATCATGGAACAGCATTTACCTCAGGCGAGCTCAAAAAATATTGTGAAGATGAAGAAATTTAACATGTGTTAGTTACCACAGGAGTTCCTCGCGGCAATGGATAGGTAGAGCGCCTGAACCACAACATTCAAAACGTACTAACTAAGATGGCAATAAATGAACCTTCAAATTGGTATAAACATGTACCGTATGTTCAACAGACAATAAACAGTAGTTTGTTTTCAGCGGGTAATTCAGAGAATGCGGTTCGAGGTTATGTTCGGGGTTAAAAAAAAACATAAACATACCAGTAAGTAAGATGATTGAATTAGAAAATTAAAACGTATTTGATGGAGAGCGGGACCAAATACGTTTCGAGGCAAAAGAAAAAATTGAGAAAATCCAGCAGGAAAAGAGAAACACCTACAACAAAAAAAAAGCGCCAAAATCATACAAGGTCGGTGATTTAGTAGCAATCAAAAAAACCCAGTTCGGTGTTCAAGTTGTTTTGGACGGTTTCAAGTCTGAAATACACCACATAAATGCTGGCGTTCCCCAAGGCTCTGTTCTGTTCCCAACACTCTTTCTGATTTTTATTAATGATTTCTTTTTTATGACTTCTAATCCAATTCACTCTTTCGCTGACGACAGCACTCTCAGCTTCTCATATAAGTTTGTGGAAGGTCCCTCCACCTCTCATGTGGAACTCACACAACTACGCATAATACCTTGACAGCATAATACAATGGGGAGAAATCAATCGAGTAGAATTTAACGCTTCCAAAACCCAATGCTGTCTCCTGTCGTCCAAGCGAAGCCTAAATCCCATGCCATTATCCATGAATGGCACTTGCATCGAGGAAACTGAAAATCTTGGTATGTGCGTTAACGATAAGCTTCGTTGGAATGACCACATATTTATCGTCGCCATTTTAACCCGGCGCAAGAAATATTTCACTCCCTCTGATCTGGCTACTATCTACAAGGCTTTCATTCGCCCTAAACTTGAGTACAATTGCCATATCTGGTCTGTAGCGCCTAAGACAACTTTGCATCAGCTAGATAGAATACAAAACCGCGCGATAAAACTTATCGGTGACGAAAATATAGCGAAATCATTAAATTCGCTCGAACACCGCAGGATCGTTTCTTTCTTGTCACTGTTTTGTCGCTTCTTCTACCAGCGGTGCTCAAGAGAAAAAGCCAGCTGCATGCCACCTCCCTTGAATATAACCGCAATACTTGTGCCGCTCTAAATGCTCATCAGTTCACCCTCAAGCCCATCTTCGGACGTACAGTTAAATTCAGGGATTCGTTCTTCAGCCGTACAACACGTATGTGGAATGCTCTGCCAAGCCCTGTCTTCCCACATCACTATGATCCACAGGCATTTAAAACACAAGCTTACAGACATCTCCTCTTTTCTCCTCCTCTTCCTTAACGCCCACGCTGTGCCAAGCATATAGCCGAGCATTATAAGTGTGCGAACCCCTTGAAGCGTGCGCGAATTATAAAAAAAAAAAACTTACAACATTTCCTGAACCAAAAAATATTCAGAATGTTCAGTCGTTTTTAGGACTAACACGGTACTTTCGAAAATGTATACAGATTTGCTTCGAAAAGAAATTACATTTCATTTTGGTCTGGAGCAGAGAACCGCGTTTCTAAGATTGAAAGAAATTTTGACGGATTCACCTGTCTTCAAATCTGTAGTCAGAATGCTCTAGCAGAGTTTCATACGGATGCAAAAGAAAGACTTTGGCGCTATACTACTTCCGGTGTACTACATGAGCCGAAAAACATCACCAAACGAAGAGAAAATGCATAGCTATTATTTAAAAGTGAAGGCCGTTTATATTGCATTAATGAAATTTCGAATTTATCTACTAGATATCCATTTGAAACTACTAGCAGATTGTCAAGCGTTAGTAAGCACAATGAAGAAAAATGATTTGCCTGCAGCCAGATGGGTATTATATTTTCAAGAATATCATTTTGGCATACAACATAAAAAATAAACCTTTTCGTCACGTTGACTCCCTCAGCAGATGCTTCACAATTTTTCCGATTGACGATAATGTGTTGGCATGTATTAAACAGGCACAACATGATGATCAGTGGTTAGAAGCTATAAGAGAAATTCAAAGAACTAAAAGCTACAAAAATTTTATAAAAAAGCTGATATCATGTGCAAACAACAAGATGGACGGACATTGGTGGCAGTCCCAAAAAATGTGGAAAATCAAATAATTCAAAGAAAACATGATGAAGGTCACTTTCGTGCTGAAAAAGCGTAGTACCTAAATGTAAAAAATGCATTTTGAGAAACAAAAAATCTGGTAAACAAGAAGGTTTCTTGGAACCTCTTGACAAAAGTGACAAGCCGCTGCAGACTTTCCATGTATATCATATAGGACCAATGGATCTTACAGCAAAGCAGAACAGATATATAAATTTTCGGTTATAGACGGATTTTCTAAATATGTTTGGCTATATCCCGCAAAAACCCTATCATCAGCCTAGGTCTTACAAAAATCAACATCAACAAGCATACTTTGGCAATCCTAATCACAGATCATGGAACAGCATTTACCTCAGGCGAGCTCAAAAAATATTGTGAAGATGAAGAAATTTAACATGTGTTAGTTACCACAGGAGTTCCTCGCGGCAATGGCTAGGTAGAGCGCCTGAACCACAACATTCAAAACGTACTAACTAAGATGGCAATAAATGAACCTTCAAATTGGTATAAACATGTACCGTATGTTCAACAGGCAATAAACAGTAGTTTGTTTTCAGCGGGTAATTCAGAGAATGCGGTTCGAGGTTATGTTCGGGGTTAAAAAAAAACATAAACATACCAGTAAGTAAGATGATTGAATTAGAAAATTAAAACGTATTTGATGGAGAGCGGGACCAAATACGTTTCGAGGCAAAAGAAAAAATTGAGAAAATCCAGCAGGAAAAGAGAAACACCTACAACAAAAAAAAAGCGCCAAAATCATACAAGGTCGGTGATTTAGTAGCAATAAAAAAACCCAGTTCGGTGTTCAAGTTGTTTTGGACGGTTTCAAGTCTGAAATACACCACATAAATGCTGGCGTTCCCCAAGGCTCTGTTCTGTTCCCAACACTCTTTCTGATTTTTATTAATGATTTCTTTTCTATGACTTCTAATCCAATTCACTCTTTCGCTGACGACAGCACTCTCAGCTTCTCATATAAGTTTGTGGAAGGTCCCTCCACCTCTCATGTGGAACTCACACAACTACGCATAATACCTTGACAGCATAATACAATGGGGAGAAATCAATCGAGTAGAATTTAACGCTTCCAAAACCCAATGCTGTCTCCTGTCGTCCAAGCGAAGCCTAAATCCCATGCCATTATCCATGATTGCACTTGCATCGAGGAAACTGAAAATCTTGGTATGTGCGTTAACGATAAGCTTCGTTGGAATGACCACATATTTATCGTCGCCATTTTAACCCGGCGCAAGAAATATTTCACTCCCTCTGATCTGGCTACTATCTACAAGGCTTTCATTCGCCCTAAACTTGAGTACAATTGCCATATCTGGTCTGTAGCGCCTAAGACAACTTTGCATCAGCTAGATAGAATACAAAACCGCGCGATAAAACTTATCGGTGACGAAAATATAGCGAAATCATTAAATTCGCTCGAACACCGCAGGATCGTTTCTTTCTTGTCACTGTTTTGTCGCTTCTTCTACCAGCGGTGCTCAAGAGAAAAAGCCAGCTGCATGCCACCTCCCTTGAATATAACCGCAATACTTGTGCCGCTCTAAATGCTCATCAGTTCACCCTCAAGCCCATCTTCGGACGTACAGTTAAATTCAGGGATTCGTTGTTCAGCCGTACAACACGTATGTGGAATGCTCTGCAAAGCCCTGTCTTCCCACATCACTATGATCCACAGGCATTTAAAACACAAGCTCACAGACATCTCCTCTTTTCTCCTCCTCTTCCTTAACGCCCACGCTGTGCCAAGCATATAGCCGAGCATTATAAGTGTGCGAACCCCTTGAAGCGTGCGCGAATTATAAAAAAAAAAAAACTTACAACATTTCCTGAACTAAAAAATATTCAGAATGTTCAGTCGTTTTTAGGACTAACACGGTACTTTCGAAAATGTATTCAGATTTGCTTCGAAAAGAAATTACATTTCATTTTGGTCTGGAGCAGAGAACCGCGTTTCTAAGATTGAAAGAAATTTTGACGGATTCACCTGTCTTCAAATCTGTAGTCAGAATGCTCTAGCAGAGTTTCATACGGATGCAAAAGAAAGACTTTGGCGCTATACTACTTCCGGTGTACTACATGAGCCGAAAAACATCACCAAACGAAGAGAAAATGCATAGCTATTATTTAAAAGTGAAGGCCGTTTATATTGCATTAATGAAATTTCGAATTTATCTACTAGATATCCATTTGAAACTACTAGCAGATTGTCAAGCGTTAGTAAGCACAATGAAGAAAAATGATTTGCCTGCAGCCAGATGGGTATTATATTTTCAAGAATATCATTTTGGCATACAACATAAAAAATAAACCTTTTCGTCACGTTGACTCCCTCAGCAGATGCTTCACAATTTTTCCGATTGACGATAATGTGTTGGCATGTATTAAACAGGCACAACATGATGATCAGTGGTTAGAAGCTATAAGAGAAATTCAAAGAACTAAAAGCTACAAAAATTTTATAAAAAAGCTGATATCATGTGCAAACAACAAGATGGACGGACATTGGTGGCAGTCCCAAAAAATGTGGAAAATCAAATAATTCAAAGAAAACATGATGAAGGTCACTTTCGTGCTGAAAAAGCGTAGTACCTAAATGTAAAAAATGCATTTTGAGAAACAAAAAATCTGGTAAACAAGAAGGTTTCTTGGAACCTCTTGACAAAAGTGACAAGCCGCTGCAGACTTTCCATGTATATCATATAGGACCAATGGATCTTACAGCAAAGCAGAACAGATATATAAATTTTCGGTTATAGACGGATTTTCTAAATATGTTTGGCTATATCCCGCAAAAACCCTATCATCAGCCTAGGTCTTACAAAAATCAACATCAACAAGCATACTTTGGCAATCCTAATCACAGATCATGGAACAGCATTTACCTCAGGCGAGCTCAAAAAATATTGTGAAGATGAAGAAATTTAACATGTGTTAGTTACCACAGGAGTTCCTCGCGGCAATGGCTAGGTAGAGCGCCTGAACCACAACATTCAAAACGTACTAACTAAGATGGCAATAAATGAACCTTCAAATTGGTATAAACATGTACCGTATGTTCAACAGACAATAAACAGTAGTTTGTTTTCAGCGGGTAATTCAGAGAATGCGGTTCGAGGTTATGTTCGGGGTTAAAAAAAAACATAAACATACCAGTAAGTAAGATGATTGAATTAGAAAATTAAAACGTATTTGATGGAGAGCGGGACCAAATACGTTTCGAGGCAAAAGAAAAAATTGAGAAAATCCAGCAGGAAAAGAGAAACACCTACAACAAAAAAAAAGCGCCAAAATCATACAAGGTCGGTGATTTAGTAGCAATAAAAAAAACCCAGTTCGGTGTTCAAGTTGTTTTGGACGGTTTCAAGTCTGAAATACACCACATAAATGCTGGCGTTCCCCAAGGCTCTGTTCTGTTCCCAACACTCTTTCTGATTTTTATTAATGATTTCTTTTCTATGACTTCTAATCCAATTCACTCTTTCGCTGACGACAGCACTCTCAGCTTCTCATATAAGTTTGTGGAAGGTCCCTCCACCTCTCATGTGGAACTCACACAACTACGCATAATACCTTGACAGCATAATACAATGGGGAGAAATCAATCGAGTAGAATTTAACGCTTCCAAAACCCAATGCTGTCTCCTGTCGTCCAAGCGAAGCCTAAATCCCATGCCATTATCCATGAATGGCACTTGCATCGAGGAAACTGAAAATCTTGGTATGTGCGTTAACGATAAGCTTCGTTGGAATGACCACATATTTATCGTCGCCATTTTAACCCGGCGCAAGAAATATTTCACTCCCTCTGATCTGGCTACTATCTACAAGGCTTTCATTCGCCCTAAACTTGAGTACAATTGCCATATCTGGTCTGTAGCGCCTAAGACAACTTTGCATCAGCTAGATAGAATACAAAACCGCGCGATAAAACTTATCGGTGACGAAAATATAGCGAAATCATTAAATTCGCTCGAACACCGCAGGATCGTTTCTTTCTTGTCACTGTTTTGTCGCTTCTTCTACCAGCGGTGCTCAAGAGAAAAAGCCAGCTGCATGCCACCTCCCTTGAATATAACTGCAATACTTGTGCCGCTCTAGATGCTCATCAGTTCACCCTCAAGCCCATCTTCGGACGTACTGTTAAATTCAGGGATTCGTTCTTCAGCCGTACAACACGTATGTGGAATGCTCTGCCAAGCCCTGTCTTCCCACATCACTATGATCCACAGGCATTTAAAACACAAGCTCACAGACATCTCCTCTTTTCTCCTCCTCTTCCTTAACGCCCACGCTGTGCCAAGCATATAGCCGAGCATTATAAGTGTGCGAACCCCTTGAAGCGTGCGCGAATTATAAAAAAAAAAACTTACAACATTTCCTGAACCAAAAAATATTCAGAATGTTCAGTCGTTTTTAGGACTAACACGGTACTTTCGAAAATGTATACAGATTTGCTTCGAAAAGAAATTACATTTCATTTTGGTCTGGAGCAGAGAACCGCGTTTCTAAGATTGAAAGAAATTTTGACGGATTCAACTGTCTTCAAATCTGTAGTCAGAATGCTCTAGCAGAGTTTCATACGGATGCAAAAGAAAGACTTTGGCTCTATACTACTTCCGGTGTACTACATGAGCCAAAAAACATCACCAAACGAAGAGAAAATGCATAGCTATTATTTAAAAGTGAAGGCCGTTTATATTGCATTAATGAAATTTCGAATTTATCTACTAGATATCCATTTGAAACTACTAGCAGATTGTCAAGCGTTAGTAAGCACAATGAAGAAAAATGATTTGCCTGCAGCCAGATGGGTATTATATTTTCAAAAATATCATTTTGGCATACAACATAAAAAATAAACCTTTTCGTCACGTTGACTCCCTCAGCAGATGCTTCACAATTTTTCCGATTGACGATAATGTGTTGGCAAGTATTAAACAGGCACAACATGATGATCAGTGGTTAGAAGCTATAAGAGAAATTCAAAGAACTAAAAGCTACAAAAATTTTATAAAAAAGCTGATATCATATGCAAACAACAAGATGGACGGACATTGGTGGTAGTCCCAAAAAATGTGGAAAATCAAATAATTCAAAGAAAACATGATGAAGGTCACTTTCGTGCTGAAAAAGCGTAGTACCTAAATGTAAAAAATGCATTTTGAGAAACAAAAAATCTGGTAAACAAGAAGGTTTCTTGGAACCTCTTGACAAAAGTGACAAGCCGCTGCAGACTTTCCATGTATATTATATAGGACCAATGGATCTTACAGCAAAGCAGAACAGATATATAAATTTTCGGTTATAGACGGATTTTCTAAATATGTTTGGCTATATCCCGCAAAAACCCTATCATCAGCCTAGGTCTTACAAAAATCAACATCAACAAGCATACTTTGGCAATCCTAATCACAGATCATGGAACAGCATTTACCTCAGGCGAGCTCAAAAAATATTGTGAAGATGAAGAAATTTAACATGTGTTAGTTACCACAGGAGTTCCTCGCGGCCATGGCTAGGTAGAGCGCCTGAACCACAACATTCAAAACGTACTAACTAAGATGGCAATAGATGAACCTTCAAATTGGTATAAACATGTACCGTATGTTCAACAGACAATAAACAGTAGTTTGTTTTCAGCGGGTAATTCAGAGAATGCGGTTCGAGGTTATGTTCGGGGTTAAAAAAAAAACATAAACATACCAGTAAGTAAGATGATTGAATTAGAAAATTAAAACGTATTTGATGGAGAGCGGGACCAATTACGTTTCGAGGCAAAAGAAAAAATTGAGAAAATCCAGTAGGAAAAGAGAAACACCTACAACAAAAAAAAGCGCCAAAATCATACAAGGTCGGTGATTTAGTAGAAATTAAAAAAACCCAGTTCGGTGTTTGTCAAAAGCTGTCCCAAATTCCTTGGACTTCAGAGTTGGTCGTCATAATTGATATACCATTCAAAAAGTTGCAGATGGTGAGGGGCCACGGCAAACAGTAACAAGTGCCGACAATATGAAAGATTGGTATCAACGACAAAGTGGAGGATTAAGAATCGCCGGAGACCGAGCGAATACAGGATGGCCGATTGTATGAATGGAGTTAACAGTTGAGTAATAGACTTTTTCCCATGCAAATGTTTAATGGAACTGTTTTAATTTTGCAAATCTATACTAATATTATAAATAGGTAATGTTGGTTTGTGTGTAAGAGGTAATATTCGAAAATACTATACCGATTTCAAAAATTCTTTCCCCAATTTTTAGAATGGACTTTCAGGGTGAACATATGCTATATGTTATCCCGTTTAAAAAATGGCCTTTCTTGGCGACCAATTTTGTAACTGAATAACTAAAGTCGGCGGAAAAACGGTCGAGCGAATGCGTTGACTGTGTGCTGCACTGTTCGCTGCTCTGCTTTCTGTGCTGTGTTTTGTACTAGTGATGTGTCAACTCGAGTTCATAAACCGGTTCAAACCGAGTTATTGCCAAACCGAGTTAAACCCGAGTTGTATTTGCATCAAACCGAGTTGGCGAAACCGAAAGAACGAACCAAAAAATGTAATGCCAAAACTGCATTGAAAAACCGAGTTGAACAGACGACCGAGTTGTATTTACATCAAACCGAGTTGGCGAAACCGAAAGAACAAACCACAACCGGATTAGATTATTAATTTCGCTGTAGAAGAAAGCTTCACTATGGAGTTGACGTTTTTGGGAGATGGCTGGACATGTACAGAGAAGATGGAGAATGGTCTCCACCTCACCTCATCCATATGAGATCAAACACTTTGAGCGTTTCGGATTCAGCTTTGGCCAGATCTGTTTTTTCATTAGCATCCCGCTTTAATATGAGTTTGCATGTAGCGATTGGTATGCCTAGTGAACCATATCAGGTAAGATGTAGTGTGTAGGTGGTTATTGAACTGATCCGCCATCTCCATAAGAGCTGATCGGCAGTTAAGGGCTAGAATTGAATTTGTAGAGACTGATTCCAAGGATTTCAGTGCAGCTTGGCTATCCGAGAATATACGGATATCCTTAGCGGATATGAAGTTACTCTTCAGCCAAAAGAAGGCTTCACTGATCGCCATTATTTCAGCCTGGAAAAAACTACAGTGATTAGGAAGACAGAAAGAGAGGCTAAGACTTAGCTTTTTTAAGAAAACACTTCCGCCAACTCCCTCATCAGTTTTCGATGCGTCTGTGTAAAAATGTATGTGTTTATTTTCTAGGTAAGCATCTTCTTCGCAGCATGATCTGCAGGGGACGTGTAAGTTTTTGTTGAAATGAAGTTGCGGAGTAGTGTAGTATATGTTATCTGGGATCCTGACTAAATTCAAGATAGAGGAGGTACCGATTTCAATTCTATGCCACTGGGAGATAGCGCTGAGGAGAATTGCCGAGCTAGCAGCTACTTGCCTGCTGAAAAAGTCGATTGGTAAGGTTGAATAGAAGTCCAGTGCGGCGGAGGGGGTTTTATGAAGTGTTCTGCCGCGGATCTGTAGGAACCCCTTTGCTCCTCCAACTTGGCGACTTTCCATTCGTGAGTCGCATTGCTAATTTTTATAACCTGGAGTATTTCATCCGCAGAGGAGGGTTCAGTAGGGATCCAGGTGGAAGTTCTCGGTCGGCTTGGGATATTCTCCCTCGCAACGAGCTCAAGCTTAGCGCCCGGCCAAACCTCTCCTAGACTGCTATGGCATGTTTATAGAGAACGCGGGATCTCAAGTCATCACACGCGATTAGCTTAATACGACCTTGATGCCAGCCGCCATCGCGAGTGATAGGAGGTGGTCCTCGATGCACCTTCCTAAAAGTCAAGAAGCAGCCAGAGAGCTTTAGCTTCAGGAGAGATAGTTTCGTCAGTATCGCTGCGATTCATCACTGCGACTACGATTTTCTTCTAAAGGACATCGCTGAAGGAAACGGTTGAGTGTCTGAGTGTGCTGGTGTTACAACACTTTAGGTGTTTTTGAAACCGAAGCGGTTTCCTCCACCGACCTCTTGCGCTTAGACATAAAGTCATCGATCGTCCGTTTCTCGTGTTTATCATAAGGGTTGGGCCCATTTTATCATGGCGACCTGCTTCAGTGTTCTATTGGTTTGTGCCATTGCTACGAGGGCCTTCAGTGTCCGAACCGCATTTCGCCGAATTTTGTACGACGATCTAAATAGAGTGCTTTGTCGCGAACATGCACCAGATGCGCCTACAAGGTTACTAGCAGCAGAAGGGCCATGAGATCCACAATCCTAGCACTGATGTGGCCTTACTTAGCCCCTACAACTCGACAAGTTCGAAGCTTCGATGCATTTTTTGCCTACCGTTTGATGATTCGTCGAAACGAGGACAATCACATATTGAAATGCCGCATATTGTTTCATCAATTCGCCGTTGATATGTATGAACTTAAGCTGCGAGTATCCAATTTTACAATTACCTAAAAAAGGCGAGCCGTCGTCTCTTTCTTTGTACCGACCCATCGACACATAGCACTTACATCCATTCTTTCCAAGGCCATTGAAACGCTGATCATTTTTCAGCTCAAGAAATATCTTGAAACCAACGAAATCCTTAGTGACCGGCAGTATGGATTTCGTGGGCAACGTTCTACTGGTGATTTGATGATATATCTCACCGAACAGTGGCACCGGTCTTTGCATCAATTTGGAGAAAGCAAAGCTGTTGCACTCGATATTTTTAAGGCATTTGACAGTTTAGCATCAAGCTTTTTTTTTTCTAAAATGTGTGCTTGTGGAGTCGATGAAAAACTGCTTCATTGGATTAGAAGCTATTTTTTGGACCGCTCAATGCAAGTTGTTTTGGATGGTTTCATTCAAAATAATTTTTATTTTTTTTTTAATATAGAGACTTATTGCCAAGGGAGGACTCCATGAATGACTTACGTCACGGCAATAAGTTCGGCTAAGCCCTTTATTAAATTCAAAATAAAATAAAAATCGAATATACCACATTCCTCACGTTTGTAGCCGGTTTCAATTTATTTTCCCTGATTCATTTGAAAAGCAATACGAAAAACGAACACGAATTTAGAACGACGTGAGTCCAAATACTTTTATCAATGAATCATGGTCAGGGAAAACTACAAAAAACCTTGACCAAGAAAATATTACAAATTATAAAAATAATTTAAAAAATACTGATGCTAAATTATTATTTTTTTTGTTTATATATATTAAGAAACAACTTATGAATACTTCTTCTTTTTTTTTTATATATATTAAGAAACAACTTATGAATACTTTATCTTATCCATCATTCTTCAAGAAGTTGTTAACGGCTAATTTGAACGCCTGCAGATTATAAGATTCGGGAAACACGTGCTCGACCAATCGAAGAGACTCTCGGAAAAAACGAGGATTTAAAGTGTTGGGTTCTGCATGAAAAAGGTTTTAAGGCAAATCTATGTTGATTGCACCTTAAACGAGTGTTTACGTTACTGAGAAAAGGCCCTGGAACTAGAGAACGGGTTTCTAAAGAACATTTACCGTTGTAAAATTTATAGAAAACAGATAAAACTCCTACATTTCGTCTGTGCTCCAAAGTATCAAGAGACGAAGTATTGGTTACATCGTTTACCAAACGGATAACTCTATTCTGAACACCATCAAGATGAACCAAATGCGATCTTGGAGCCCCGCCCCACATATATGAATTAAATTCTAAAATTGGTCTAACATAAGATATATATAATCTTAATACTTTAGAGGGAGTGAAGTAGAAGTTACAACGTCTTATGAAGGCTTAACATTGGCTAGCTCTTTTTGAAATTTCATAAATATGTTCTTTCCAGGAAGATCATTTGATACTTTTAAACCTAACAACTTAAGTGAATCAGATCTCGCAATAGGGGTACCTGGAATTTATTTGAGTTAAATTCTACTCTGTTAGAAATGCCCCAATCAAGAATGATTTGAATATTAGACAGAATAGTCAAATTCATTAATTCACGCGAACCATTCAAGCGAGAATTGCATTCTTTTGGATTGACGAACTCAATGGAAGCCGATAGTGTTGTATCATCAGCAAATGAGTGGATATCAGAGGTTGTAGAAGACAACAGGTCGTTGATGTGAATCTGAAGATATACCATTTAATACAACTTTTATTTTACGGTTCCATAAATAATTCTCATTCCATGTAATGAGAGAGGAGTGTAAGTTCAGCGCACGAATCTTATTAATAAGACAATCATGCCATACTCTATCTAAAGCTTTAGCAATATCTAAGGAAACAACGCTTGATTCACCTAGGTTTTCAATGCTTCGCTCCAAACAATGAGTCATGCACGTCATTAGTTCACATGAAGAGCGATTTTTACGAAATCCATACTGCACATCGGATAAAAGAACATTCGAATCCAGATAGTTCATTGCATAAATCTGGCGTTCCCCAGGGCTCTGTTTTGTCCCCGACTATCTTCCTCATTTTTAAATTCTCTATATTAACTACACTTGCCCGTGGTACGTATGTTGGTCGGCAGTCTGTCGTGGAATCTTGCGATAAATTTTTAACCCACTTCCCAAAGTCCGATTTTATTGAAATGTGTATTTTCGGAAACAACACCTTCTATTCAAATTTGAAGCCCCTCGGGCCACGAGGTCGAGGGTGGGGCGGCTTTTAAATTTTATATACGTGTGTATCTCCGATGGACAACACTTTTTGAAAAATTTTGGTGGCCGGGGTCGTGGGGCCCCATTAAAATTTTTCAAAAAATTTAACCCGATTTTCATCAAATTTTATATACATGTGTATCTCCGATGGACAAAATTTTTTGTATAGTTTTTGGAGTGTAAGTTTGTTGGAGTGATCGAGACACATTAAATTCTGACCTAGACAGCATAATACAATGGGGAGAAATCAATCGAGTAGAATTTAACGCTCCCAAAACCCAATGCTCTCTCCTACCGTCTAAGCAAATCCTAAATCCCAAGCCATTATCCATGAATGGCACTTGCATCGAGAAAACTGAAAACTGAGGAAAATCTCGCAATTCTCGGTATATGCGTTAACGACAAGCTTCGTTGGAATGACCACATATTTACCTCGCCAAAAATGATATGAAATGTTTAGGTTTTCTAGCCCGGTTCAAGAAATAGTTTATTCCCTCGGATCTGGCTACTATATAAGTTAATTAAATCACTACAAGAATAGTATAAAAAAAATTAAAGGCTTTATTTTGCTTTATTCAATGATATTTTTCTTATTGACTAAAAAAAATTCAATAACTTATATTTATACCCTAATTCCCTAATTCAGCTTTTTTGTCATTCGCTATCGTGAGAATGATTTGTTAATTCTGATGGGTGCTCGATGCGCCAGACGCTTGGTCAGCATTTCCGTTCTATTTGGTGTTCGTGCATGCAGGTGTCGTCCACACCGTCTGCTGGTGTTAAGTCTTCCCCTCTTAAATACGATTGTCCTCAATCGCTAAAAATATGGGATGTTATTAAAACTCTGATGAGGCATCTCAGGGGGCGCGATGGTTGGTGTAGCTATTTCTGGTTCGTGGTGTTCTTCGCGGATCTTTTCTTCAGGGATTTGGATGGTGACCTTAGTACTATTTCTTTTAGGAAGAGACTTGCAGATTACGGCTATTGTGGCTAATATTCCGAAGCAGGAGATGAGGCCGTAGGTGGTTACTTGATGTATATCGTTCTCTGTTTGTAGCAATCGGAGTTTGTTTGTGTTGTTAATGTGAAGGTCTTTCATCATCTCTAGCGATAGTAGCTCTCTGTACTCCTTTTCTCTAGGGCTTGGTTGTAGTACTGCCGGTAATGCTTTTACCATTGATGCTTCTCTGGAAATGAACGATCTTCCATTGACGGTTACGGTGGTGTTGTGGAATTTTATTAGGAATGTGCCATTGAATGTGTGGGTAGTGTTTCCAAATTGTATGATTCCGATAAACTGGTTTAGTAATAGAACGCCTGTTGAGATTTCATCTATTGTTGGGATATGCTGACTGTTGACGGTGTTGCATGAAGCTGATAGACTGATAAGCAAGCTAGGAATACATGTTTCGTTTCTTATATCTATAATGTCTTTAGAATTACAAATTGATAAGGAGTTATAATTTTTACATTTTTGTATTGTTCCATACATTTCTTCATTGTATCTTAGGATTACATTAAATAAAATTTCTGGTACAATATTGTTCCTTTTTATTGGTTTGATTAGAAGACTGTCATAGGTTTTGTTTGTTGTTAATGGAATATGTATGATATAGAGTAAGGCTGAGCTTTTGCTTATAACCTTTATTTGTGAGAAGTCCAAAGCTTCCTCTATTGAATTGTATGGTAGCTTTTGTTTATTAATAATGTCTGTAACAAGTTTTATTTCGTTTTTTGATAAAATAAATGAATTTATCATACCTAACTTAGCCCAATGAATGGCATAATTGATATTTTCTAATTCTTCTTTAACTAGTTTAATTTTATATTGAATGTTCGTTATGATTTCAAAGTTTAGTTTATTGTCTTCTTTTAGTAATTTTTGTATCTCGTTTTGAACTCTAGTGATATTATTCATTCTTTCATTATATAATTGGTTTATTATAACTTGCCTGTTGTTATTTCTTAAAACATCTGTAATTTTTTCTTTTATGGTGACGAAGTCATCATGGTCTGGATTGCCAGCCATCCATTTCCACGCACTTCCAATGAAATTTATTGAACGTTTTGTAATACGCGGTCTCAAGTTACGCAAAAGATTTCGAATTTGTTTCAGCTCATGTGATAGCAAAGGGAATATTGTATGGTTATGGGTTGATTGAAGATCAAGGATTGGGGTTATTCCGGATATAAATTGGTCGTACTGTCCTAGGTCGATGGCGTGTATAAGTTTAAAGTTTTCGTCTTGTATTTTCGTCTGTCCTATGTGAAAGGTTATTATTTGTGAATTTGAAAAGTCCAAAATTTGGACTGTAGCTTGGCAGGTGCAAAAGGCACACCTGAAAAGAAAAGGGTTAATTTCTAATATTACTCTTGTGAATTGTTCTTCCAGATTCGGTTATTATTGTATAGTTTTTATTCTCTTTAACTATTTCCTGTCGATATCTGCCTGTTAATTTTGAACCTATCCGTTTATTATTTTTTACGTAAATAACTTGTCCTATCTGATAGTCTTTGTTGGGTTTCCTTTTTTTGTTATGATATTTGTTGTCTTTTTTCTGTCTGATTTTAAGTTTTTCTATGTTAGTTAACCGTGTTTTTTCGAATTGTTCGGGATTAAGCCTAGGTATTCGTTCGTAAAATAGTTCAATGGGTTTCTTTCCTGTGGTTGAGTGGATAGTGAAGTTATACTCGTTGACAGCCCGTTTAAGGAGTTCTTCAAATGACCGTGAAGGTCCGTCAGATTTCAGACATCTCATAATTTCCGACAAAGTGGAGTGAAAACGTTCAACTTGACCGTTTACTTCACTTTTATATGGTGGAGTTTTGAAGATTCTGACTTGAAGGTCGTTCTCCATCATTGAGGTTATAGATGCTGAATTTAACGTTTTTTCGTTGTCTATAAAGACAACTTCAGGTACGCAAAAGAAGAATAGATTATCTCTTAGTGGAGCGAATTTCGTGAATTTGTCGACAGCTTTTAAAACAAGTTGTTTTTCTGTGGAAAAGATATCAACGTGAAGGGTATGTCCTGGATAATTGGGGATGGGTGTAGGATTCAGGTGTGGCTTGTTGGGATGTCTGTCGTAATTATTTTCCTTACAAGTTGCACAGCGGCTTACTATTGCTTTGATTTTCGAAGACATTTTAGGGAAATAGAAATTTTCTAATTCGTCAATTTCGTTAGGTAGATCTTCTACAAGTTTTTGTGTGAATCTAATACGGTAGTGTTTGAAATGGAGCGGATAAATTTCCTGAATTTTTCCCATAGTTTCTTCATATGTTAGAAGACCGTTGATAGTGTTAGGGTTCAAATATCTTTTGAATATGTTAATTAGATCTATTTCTGTGTATTCTGGTTTGATAAGGATGTGTCTAGTGTAATTTTCAAATGGATTTTTAATTTTAATTTTTAGTACTAATTGGTTGCGGAATACATTAATAGGCGTTTCAACAGTGGGGATTAGTTTGTGTGCAGAACTATCGTCGCTATGTTCGGTTGGTGTCATCGAGTGGATTTCGGTTACTGGAGGGGGCCTTGAAAGAGAGTCGGCTACTACATTTGCTTCCCCTGGCTTGTATTTGAGCTCATAGCCATACTCCTCTAATATGGTTTTCCACCTTTTCATCTTACTATTAGTGTTTTTGTTACTTAGAGCGTATGTGAGCGGCTGGTGAACTGTAAAAATTTTCACTTTCCGGGATCCGTAAAGGAAGTTTCTTAATGAGTTTAAGGACCATATTATAGCCAACATTTCCTTTTCATTGGTAGCGTAATGTTCCTCAGTTTTATTTAATGTTCTGGAAAGAAATGGAATTTGTTTTGCTGTCTTGTGACAGAACTGCTCCGATGGCGTAGTCAGAAGCATCCGTTGTTAGCTCGAATTCTTTTTCAAAGTTGGGGTATGACAGAATGACTTCTGCCGAAACAAGTGAGCTTTTTACTTTATTGAAGGCCTCCAAAGCTTCTTTATCTAAATGAATAGGTTTGTTTTTTTAAATATTTTTCGACACTGGTCCATCTTCCCCTCTTAAAAAGGATGTCAAGGGTTTTGCTATTTTGGCATAATCTTTGATGAATCGCCGATATTACCCTGACATACCGAGAAATGAGCGGAGGTCTTTCAGATTTTTTAGGGCAGGTCGATCAACGATCACCAGAACCTTTTTGGGATTGGTTTTAATGCCTTCCCTACCAACGACAAAGCCTAAGAATTCAATTTCTTCCTGGAAGAATTCGCATTTGTCCAACTGAATTTTCATATTAGCAGCCTCGAGGGTTTTGAACACTTTTTTCAGGTTTTTAAAGTGTTCAGTCTCGTCTTTTCCAAAGATGACGATATTATCAATATAGACGTAGCAACATTTTCCAATGTAGTCTTTCAGAATGTCGTCTAGAGCCCTTTGAAAAATGGAAGGGGCATTTTTTAAGCCGAAGGGGAGGCGAGTAAATTCAAATTTTCCGTTGTTTACGGAAAAGGCTGTTTTTTCGATATCAGATGCTTTGAGTGGGATCTGATGAAAGCCACTTTGAGATCGATTATTGTGAACCATTTATTTTTGCCAAGGTTGGCAAGTACCTCGTTGATCTCGGGAATCGGGTACCTGTCTGCGACGGTAACGGAGTTTAGTTAACGGTAGTCAATCAACATGCGATATTTTCTTTCTCCAGAGGCATCCATTTTTTTTGGACGTCCCAAACTGGAGAATTATAGGGTGATTTTGACGGTCTAATTATGCCGTCTTCTAATAGTTCGTTTATTTGTTTCTCGACTTCTTGCTTAAGAGCCATGGGGTAAGGATACGACTTCAAGTAAACGGGATCATTGGTTGTGGTTCGAACTTCTCCTTTTACGGTAGTACTGTAGGTCAACTTTTTGTCTGGGTCGGAGAAAAGATTAGGGCAATCATTGATTATGCTAGTAAGTTTGCTAGACTGGTCTGTATTCATGTGAGATGTTCTAAGGGTAACGTTGTTGATAGTTTGTGAATTATGCTGCTTGAGAGGTATTATTATGTTTGGGTGGATAGTCATATAACTTTCTTTGGTTTAAATGACCGCATTTAATTTTTTTAGCGTGTCATTGCCTATTATACCATCGAACGAAATAAGGCTAGGAAGAATAAACATTTTTATTTTATTTGTATCAAGGCCAAATAATTGGACGAAGGAATGGTGTGTAATTTTTACGTCCCCTCCGATTGATTTAACGTAAAAGCTTCTTTCATTCGAGATAGGGTTCCTGATAAGACGGGGGTGAACGTAATCTTTATCGGATCCTGTATCTATTAAGAATCTTAGTGTCTCTTCGCTTCTTGCAATGTGTTTGAAGTAGGGAAGCGAAGAGGGCCTCAATCTAAAAAATAGATGTCGTCGAGTTGCTCAGGTTCGTCAGGGTAAGGGTCTTCTCTTGCGTCAGTATAATCGGCTAATGTCAGGTCATAATTTGATATTCCTCCAATGTATTCTCGTTTGGATCCGATTCTTCGGTGTGGTAAACTCTCTGCATTTTATACGGTTCGTGGACCTGTTGAGAATGTTGACGTTTCTGTACATACTGCTGCTGATTCCGAGGTCTGTTTTGATAATTGACCTTTTGGGATTTGATGGAGTGGTCAATGTCCATTGGTTTAGAAGGAAGTGGATGCTGATTTGGCGGTGGTCGTTGCTGTGGATATTGATAATATGGTTGGTATTGTGCTTGCCTGTAAAATTGAGGTGGTTGAGAATTTCGAGGATTATGAAGTAACTCTGGTTGAAACTCGCGTCTAGGAACAGATACTGGTGTTGGTCCCGAGTAAGATAGGTTGTTACTCCGAGCAGGAACTGGAGGCTGTGTTTGGTGATATGTTTTCCGAGTGCTGGATTGCGAATGCTGAGCCCGGAAATCGACATTTTGCAATTTCAGGCACAGATGAAGAGCTTGTGGGAGGTCGTCAGGCTCTCGGATGCTAAGTAGCCTAGACAAGTCGCCCTTCAGACCTCTCACGAAAGTATCGAGCGCTTTATCTCGATAGCACTGAGTCATGTTGTTCATGGATTCTTGACTCATCTCCATGGATGCAAGCTTATTCAGGATAAGCGACAAATGGTGGTAGACTGCCTGATAGAATTCGGGGATCGTGTTACTACTCTGTACCAGGGTTGTCATCTGGTATTCGAGGGTTCCTAAGTCCCTCTTGTCCGCGTAGTGCAAGGTTAGGCACTTAGACATTTTATCCCAATCTAGCGGCGTGTTATAGGACTCTAGGGCTACGTCTGCATAGCCCGTAATCTTGTTCCTGATGACGGATAAAATACCATAATATTTTGGGGTTCGTAAATTTTGAGTATTCTATCGACACTCTTTTTCCATGAATTAAATTCATGGGGTTGGCCAGAGAATTCTCTTAAACTTTTTACTACGTATGGAATTCTGTCCAAATCGGACAAATTGCTATCGTTAGTAAGGTTAATTGGTCGGTTTGTGTCATTATTTACATCTGATGCGGGATTCATAAAGGAATTGAAAAGTTGTCGTCCCTGTATTTGCAGGGAATTTGCTACTAATGGTAAATTCAAATAAATTCTGTGGCACAGGAGCGGGAACGGGAGCAGGAACATGAGGTGCAACGTTTTCTGGAGGCAGTTCCAGACGAGCTGGTCGTAACAAATTATTTGGATTTGACATTTTTCAAAAATTATTTGTTATATTGAATGAAAGGATCAATTATATCACTCGTTTAAGTAATAATAAGGAATAAATTCGGTATGAGAAAGAAAGAGAAAAAAAAGGTACGAATTCGCTATTCAGTATTTTCACGATTGATAATTTGTTTTGGTTAAAACAGTTCGTGTAATTTATTTATGTTTAAGGGATACCATATAATTTAATTTTGTTCAAACTGGTAACATAAGTATGTGTTTTTATTTTTATTTAAATCTTGAGTAATACAAATATAATTTTTTGATTATTGACTTACAGTAATATTATAATACCTTCTTGTAGCATTTCTTGTTAACGTTTTTTGTTTTTTGGTGGTAGGTTCCGTGCTGCTTTCTGCTGGTTAGGGCGGCTGTCAGACTTCCCTGACTCCTTTTTGTTCCTTTGATTAGTGGAACTACTCGGGGGCCTTTATGTTTCCCTATCACTCCACTGGTTTCTTGATGGCTTGGTTATCCACACTTTTTAATTCACTATTGGTGGTTTGGTTGTCCACACTTTTTAATTCACAGTTGGTGGTTTGATTATCCACGTTTTTTTATTCACTGTTGGTGGTTTGGTTGCCCACTCTTCAAGTTAATTATTCACTAACACTTTTTTCACAGTGGCGCAAAATGCAGCCTCACTTTGGGCGCCAGTTAATTAAATCACTAAAAGAATAGTATAAAAAAAATGAAAGGCAGAATGCCTTTTGCTTTATTCAATGACATTTTTCTTATTGACTAACAAAAATTCAATAACTTATATTTATACCCTAATTCCCTAATTCAGCCTTTTTGTCGTTCGCTATCGTGAGAATGATTTGTTTATTCTTATGTGTGCTCGATGCGCCAGACGCTTGGTCAGCATTTCCGTTCTATTTGGTGTTCGTGCATGCAGGTGTCGTTCCCACCGTCTGCTGGTGTTAAGTTATACAAGCTTTTTTTATTCTCCCTAAACGTGGGTACAATTGCTATATCTGGTCTGGTGCGCCTAAAACTACTTTGCATCAGCTAGGTAGAATACAAAACCGCGCGATAAAACTTTTCGGTGACGCAAATATAGCGAAATCAATATATTCGCTTGAACACCGCAGGAACGTTTCTAATGATCTACTAATTTAATGATCTCATCAACATTGACATTGGTAGTCTCCTACGCTTCATACGAAGTTCTAATTGTTTCATCGAGTAAGTGGAAGGAATATTTCCTGATCCGTGTGATATCACAATGGAACATTACTGGTCTGAGTGTGTCGGTTTCACTGACAGCCACCTTAACCTAACCTAAACTAAGTCGCGCCTCAGGGCTCGTTCACTCCAAAAATTTTACAAAAGTTTTGTCCATTGGAGGTCTTTAGAATTTCAATAAAATCGGGCTAATTTTTAAAAAATGTACATGGGCACCCCTCGGGTCTCTGGGCCGATCACTCCAAAATTTTACAAAAAACTTTGTCCATCAGTGATACACACGTGTTTAAAATTTGAAGAAAATCGAGCTAATTATTAAAAAATTTACATTAGCACGCCTCGGGCCTCAGGGCCCGATCAATCCGAAAATTCCATAAAAAGTTTTGTCCATCGGAGGTACGCATGGCTTTAAAATTTGAATAAAATCGGGACCTCAGACCTGATCACTCAAAAAAATTTACAAAAAAAAGTTTTCCATCAGTGATACACATATGTTTAATATTTGAAGAAAATCGAGCTAATTTTTAAAAAGTATACAGGACAAAAGGCTTAGGGATTTTAATTTACATGGGCACCCCTCATACATAAGAGTTACATAAAAATTTTACAATAAACCACAGTGTTTAAAATTTAAAGAAAATCGGAGTAAGTTAAAAAAAATTTATTTGGTCACCCCTCGGGCCTCAGGGCCTGTTCACTCCAAAAAAATTTAATAAAATTTTGTCCATCGGAGATGCACATGTGTATAAAATTTGAAGAAATTCGGGTTAATTTTTTTAAAAAAATTTATGTGGCCCCACGAAATTTTTTATAAAAATTGTTGCCCATCGTGGATACACATGTGTATACAATTTTAAGAAAATCGGGTTAGTATTTAAAAATTTTATATGGGCACTCCTCGGCCCTGAGGCCAACAATTTTTTAGAAAGTGTGGTCTCCGCCACTCGTGGGAATCATATGGCAGCAAATAGTAAAACGTTTTCTTTTGCTAGTTTTGAGAAAACTTCTAATACCGGTTCTTCTTTACCAGACGGTAGTACCGTGCAATCGCTGAACACCGGTAGTGCCCCTGTAACGGTAGTTGGTGGTTTATCCACTTTCGAAAAGCGCATAGCGGCTATTAAATAAATAACTTTGCTTCTGCTAGTTGTGAGAAAACTAGCACTTCTAATACCGGTTCTTCTTCCATACCGGACGGTAGCACGGTGCAATCGCTATCTACCGTTAGTGCCCCTGCAACGGCGGATGGTGGTTTATCCACTGCCGACAAGTGCAGAGCGGCTATTAAAGCTAAAAATAACTTTGCTTCTGCTAGTTGTGAGAAAACTAGCACTTCTAATACCGGTTCTTCTTTCATACTGGACGGTAGCACGGTACAATCGTTGTCTACCGTTAGTGCCCCTGCAACGGCGGATGGGGGTTTATCCACTGCCGACAAACGCAGAGCGGTTATTAAGGCAAAAAATAAAATTTCAATTACCGGTTCTTCTTCTATACCGGACGATACCACAGTGCAATCGCTGGGCCACTGCAACGGTGGGTGGTGGTTTATCCCTAGTCACTCCACCATTACATCTCAGAGGTCCTTCAGCGACGTCCTAAAAGACAGGATCGTTGTCGCGGTAATTGATCGTAGCGACATAGACGGATCCATCTCTCCTGATAGGTGGCTTTAGGGTGGAGCTTTATGAAGGGTCACACTGGACCTCCTCCTCCTACCACATACGATGGCGGTTGGCATCAAGGCCGGATAAAGCTAATAGCGTGCGAAGATTCGAGATCTTGTGATCTCTTCAAACTGGCTATTGGCAGTCTTGGGGAGGTTTGACCTGGTGCCAAGCTCGAGGTTGTTGCAATGGAGGATATCTCTAGCCGACCAAGAGCGCGGACTTGGATTCCCATCGAACCCCCCACTGCTGAAGGAATACTCGAAGTCTTACGGCTAAGCAATCCCTCCCTTCTGACGCACGACTGGAAGGTCGCTAAGATAGAGGAACGTAGGGGCTACCACAGAACTGCGATAGTTGTTATCAACCAGGAATCCCTTGCTCCCCTGGCAAGGACCAAAGGCGTGATTCAGTTTGGATGGAACCGGATAAAGCTAATAGCGTGCAAAGATTAGAGATCTTGCGATCTCCTTAAACTGGCTATTGGCAATCTTGGGGAGGTTTGACCTGGTGCCAAGCTCGAGGTTGTTGCAAAGGAGGATATCCCTAGCCGACCAAGAGCGCGGACTTGGACTCCCATCGAACTACCCACTGCTGATTGAATACTCGAAGTCTTACGGCTAAGCAATTCCTCCCTTCCGACGCACGACTGGAAGGTCGCTAAGATACAGGAGCGTAGGGGATACCACAGATCCTCGATAGCTGTGATCAACCAGAAATCCCTTGCTCCCCTGGCAAGGACCAAAAGCGTGATTCAGTTTGGATGGAACCACAAGCTTCGGCTACCCTGTCACAGTCTTCTGTCTCCATGATAGTTGACGGTGTTCCCTAAGCTTCGGCCAATTAGTCGCAGTCTCCCATCTCCATGGCTGACACTCTGTCAGACTTGGAGTGGGAGAACCTTCTATTCAGGGAATCTATCAATGAAGACGAGCTTCTCAACTCGCCTTCGGAGGGAGATGAGCTGGACAACACTGTAGTGGAGGTTTCTCTGCCCAAGAGTGTGGACTCAGGACTCCTAATTAGTACCCACTATATGTTGCAGATAAAGGTAAACCTAGATGCTGCATATTAGTGAAAAATAGTCTCAATGAATCTTACTCCCTAATTTTAGCGACCGTGATACCACTGTGGTGAAGCTGGAGACTGCCATGGGTGCATATTTGATGGCATCGGCATATCTGGCACACAACTGCGTGAAATCTCTACCAGGTGTCAATCTGTAAAGATTAATCGAGGAAACGAAGTCCAAGAAAACCAGCTTAATAATCAGAAGTGACGCAAACGCGCACCATGCGGTATGGGGCAGTACTGACATAAACGACAGAGGTGAGCTACTTTTTGATTATATTTTAAGTACTAACCTGGTTGTGTCCAATATAGGTAATGAACCAACGTTCATTACATAAAATAGACAAGAGGTCCTAGACATCACCCTTGTCTCCGACTCAATTCACCACAAAATACTAAACTGGAAGGTTTCGGGTCTTTCTCAGATCACCGTAACATTCAGTTTAGTCTGGGCGATAAACCCCCTTGCCAATTAGTATTCAGAAATTGTCGCAAACCCGATTGGCTAAAGTATAGAGATAAGTTTAGACGTCATCTCAATGATGGGACTAGTTATCATCCCACTAACTTTTTTGAGCTTGACAAAAAGGTCAAGGAACCAACCTTGGCCCTAAATAGGGCAATGTCCGCTTCCTGTCCTCTTATTCTACCTAGGGGTAAGAAGAGACCACACTGGTGGAACTCTAAGCTGGGCCAATTTAGAAAAAGCTGTAGAAAGCTTTTCAACTTCGCTAAGTTCACCGGAACAGAGACCGACTGGGATGCCTACAAAGAATCCCTTAAAGTGTATAAAAAAGAATTGAGGAAAGCCAGGCGCGCATCCTGGAGACATTTCTGCGGCAGAATGGAAGAGGGTTCGGAAGCTTCAGGGCTCAGGAAAATCCTCTAAACTAATCTAATAATGCCTAGCTGTCTGAAAAAAAGCTGATGGCTCGTGGACTACTTCTAGCGAAGAATCGCTAAATCTGCTTTTGGCCAGATACCCATTTTCCAAATAGCTCTCATACTACCTACAACACTGATCTAAATAGATCAATTAGGTCAAACACATATAACCAATACACATGAGTGGATATGCCGCATCGTTATTAAATGTAACACATTATATTTTGCTTGTGTTATTTCTTCCCATTCGCTTTTGTACTTTTAAAGAGCAAGCATTAAAGTTTCGCAGTTTCATAGAGTCTTGGCCTTTTTATAAAAAACTACCGTATTTTTTCACATGGTGCCGAAACCCGGGAAAAAGGTGAACAGAGATTGGGAAACCGCGTAATATAATTGTTTCTATTAAAAGACAAAGTACAAAACGTGGCAATCAAGCGAATCAAAAATGGAGTTATCTGCACGATCAGCCTACAGAGGACAGGTAACAAAATTAGTTAAAAGTGCTAATGATTTTCTTGATAGTGAGGGTTCTCAAATCAATTCTGCGACTGACTTGGACACGATTGAGGAAGACATTGTTGCATTAATCCAGCGGTTAACGGCTGTCCATGAAAGTCTTAACGCGGCGAACCAGGAGGTGCGAAATAAAAATCTTCTCAAAATTGATAAGCTGGACAAAGAGTTAGAAAAGATAGCCGAATATGAAGATGCAGCGATTGGTGTGCTTTCCCGCCTAAATTCTTGTCTAAAGAAAGTTCGAAGCAAGCAGAACCCATCTATTTCAAATCAAGAAAGATCATCTCTTAACATGTCATCGGCAGTGAATTGTTCTCTCAAGCTTCCCAAACTACAGCTAAAGAAGTTTGACGGCAATTACCAAGATTGGTTACCGTTCTGGGAGCAATTTCGAACAGTTATACATGAAAACGGGAATTTATCATCGTCAGACAAATTCAGTTATTTGAAATCTGTACTAGTAGGCACCGCAAAAAAGATAATTGCCGGATTACCGCTTCGGGTTTGTGCTACGAAGCAGCTGTCTCTCTCTTGCAGGAACAATTTGGCTATACGGAACGTGTAGTTGACAAGAATATGCACCACTTGATTTCCCTTCGCCCTGTGCAATCAAAAACAGATACTGCTGGCCTTTGTATAATTCAATTACATCATGCTGTCGTACAGTCACTGCTTTACAAATACCAACTCATCAATACTACGTAATGTTAAAGTCAATATTGCTTCGCTGCATACCATCAGAGCTACGAGTTGATTATTATCGGTTAGCAGAACGAGACGACAATGCTGTGGAATCACGTGAGGCGGACGAAAGAAACTCTTCAATTTCTATGGAAATTGGTGACAAGCGTGTAAAAGACCTAATGCGTTTTTTTAAAAGAGAAGTTGAATCTTTGGAAAGGAGTAGAGTGACAGTTGCCCTCCCTTCCACTTCACACGGTAGCCATCCTTCTTCAACTCATACGACTGCATCAAATTTAGTGTCGTTAAGTGATAAGAACATTTGTGCATTTTGCGCATCAGACAAACACCTAACCAAAGATTGTGACTGTAAGCTGTCAATTACAGAAAAACGAGAAATTTTAAGAAAAAGTGGTCGATGTTTTCGCTGTGCCAACCGAGGGCATTCTTCTAAAAAATGTCGGAGTGCTAAATGGATGTGTTGTGTGAGATGCAAGGGCAAACACCTGACCTCTTTGTGCGACCCTTTATATACAAGCCATAGAGTCTCTCCATCATCGACTGCTACACAGGATAAATTTAATAGAGGTAAAGCTGTGCCGGTAATTCGATTTCGATGCCAGAACATCGACTCGATACTGCTTAGCAAAGCGCAACAAATTTGTGCGCGTACAATTCTTGTTTAATAAACTCAAACATTTTTTTGAAAACGGCTCAGGGAATAGCCGTAGCAACGAGTGGAAATAAATCTTTACTTGTTCGATTTGTCATCGACGGCGGTAGTCAATACTCATATATTCGAGAAGATTTGGTGCAAAAATTAAATCTGTCTGCTGTTGGTGAAGTGAACTTTTCATTAATACCATTCGGATGCAAAGAACAATCTCCATTTAGGAAATTTAAAAAAGTGAAGCATACACCTGAAAACCGTTGTTGTTCCGGAAATTTGCATTGATGTGCTGCACGCCCCGGACGCTTCATGTGAATTAATTTATAATCTAAAGTTAGCGGATTCTTGTCAGACAGACATCGAATCAGAAACTGGATTGAGTATACTCATCGGTTCGGATCGCTACTGGTCTGTGGTCACGGGTAAACAGCGACGTATTTCTCCAGGACTTAGAGCAGTCGACACAATATTTGGTTGGACGCTACAAGGAACACATTCTGCTGGTAAGGTTCTTAAAACACCCGAAAACTCATGCTTTCCATCAATCCATAGTACAACTCTACATCTGCCCGCGCTAAACAGCAATGATCTCACGGCATTCTGGTCACTGGAGGCCATAGGAATTCGTGGGGAAGAGGAAGAAAACGAGCACTTAGCTGAAGAACTAATAAGCAAATGCATCATCAAAAGGGATCAGCGTTATGAGGCCACACTGCCGTGGAAGAGTCCTACCATTGAAATAAAAAGCAATAGGGAAAACGCGATTAGACGACTAAAATCCCTCTCTACACGATTGTCGAGATGTCCTGAACAATTTCAACAGTATGATGCAGGTATTCAGCAGCTTCCTGTTGCTGAACCAATTCCAATATTAAACGAGAGTGATTTACGTCGAGTGTTTTACTTACCCCATCGACCAGTCTATAAAGCGGATAGTACGTCCACCAAGATGCGCATCGTGTTCGACGCCTCATCACGCACTGAAAATACTCCCTCATTGAACAACCTTCTACACGTGGGAGCTAATCTTCTACCAGATATCTTAAAAGTTCTGTTAAATTTTCGGCTTGGTCGTTTTGGTATCGTGGCCGATGTGGAGAAGGCTTTTTTACAAATTCAGCTTAATGAAAGTGACCGTGATAGTCACAGATTCCTGTGGTATGCGCCACAAAACAAGTCAAGCCACTCCAGGCCAGAAATCGTTGACTATCGTATGACTAGAGTCACTTTCGGCGTAAATTGTAGCCCTTTTTTGTTAACAGCGACTTTGCGTTTGCATTTAACGAACAAGAAAGAATAGTTCCAGTCTACACGCCAGATATTATTGGATAGTTTCTACATGGACGATTTTGCAACGAGCGTTAATACTGAACAAGATGGCAAAAGAATAAGTGAGGAAGCCGTGTTGGTGATGAAACAAGCAAGTATGAACCTTAGAAAGTGGAACTCCAATAGTGACTTTGTTCGTAAGGCTCTTAGTCAAGGTGAGCCTCCCATTAAGCAAAAAGTTTTGGGGTTATTATGGTTTGTTCGGAGTGATGAAATTGCTGTGCCATTGGATTCTGTTGATTACTTACTCATCTCTAATTTAGCAAAGGGAACAAAACGAAATGTTCTTCAAACTATTGCTAGGATCTATGATCCCCTTGGTATGCTTAGCCCTGTCGTCATTAGAATAAAAATTCTTTTCCAATCTATTTGGCGAGAGAAACTATATTGGGATGAGAAACTTACGCCTGAACTTATGATGCTTTGGGAAAACTGTGCCAGTAGTTTACAGCAGTTAAAGGATTTCACTATTCCACGCGCAGCGCTTCAATTTCCATTTTTTGCGCCAATAGATGTTCACATTTTTGCAGATGCAAGTATGAAGCGTATGGAACTGTGGCTTATATCAAAAGTTTCAACATTGATGGTAATAATAGTGTCGCTTTCCTTTGTGCAAAAAGCAGAGTGGCCCCCCTTAAGATGGACGGGATGAAGGAGCTTTCTCTCCCGAAGTTAGAACTGACAGCGGCGTTATTGGCAGCACGCATATGCTCTTACTTGAAACAATCGCTGAAGGTTTTTGTCCACAAATTCTTTCTGTGGATTGCGCTTGCGTGGATCCAGGGGGATGCTCAACGATGGAAATCGTACGTGCAGAGCCGAGTAACAGAAATTCGTCGGCTTACGCCAATTAAGGATTGGAGACATTGTAGCGGGAAGGAAAATCCAGCAGATCTCCTAACAAGAGGTATCACCGCCCATGACTTACGAAATTCACTTATATGGGCTCACGGACCGACGTGGCTTAACACCGATGCAGCTTTTGAGTACGACCAAATCGATGCGATTTCGTCGGAAACCATGGTACCAGTGGCGCTATTGGCACCTATTTCTGTTCCTGATCACACTATACCTGAACCAATACTGGCCTACACAGAATTTAGTTCCTGGAACAGTTTATTGCGACGCACGGCCTTTATTTTGCGATTCATAAAACTTTGCAGAAAACAGGCGAAATATCAGTTTTTTCAACCTAGCACTAGCGAACTTAACGCAGCTGAAACCTATTGGATCAGGTATATACAACAAAATGCATTTTCTAACGAAATTCTTCTTTTACAGAGAGAAAAATCTGTACCAAAAATATCAAAGACAGCCCAATTATGCCCTTTTCTTGATAACGATGGTTTTATGCGATTAGGAGGCCGCCTGCAATCGCTCGATGGTTCACTAGACCAAAAACATCCTATTATACTGCCATCCAATTCGTATATTGTAAAATTGAGTATTGACTACTATCATCAAAAAACCTTACAGGGAGGTGTCAATGTCGTTCTGTGTCAACTACGTGAACGTTTTTGGATTTGCAAAGGGCGTCCACTGATCAAAGGCAGAATTAAGAGGTGTGTCATTTGCCAGAAACTGTTTGGTAAATCCGTATCACAGCCATTTGGCCCGCTACCAATCTAACGAATTACTCTATCAAAGCCCTTTGACTGTGTCGGCATAGACTTCGCCGGACCACTTTATTATTTTGACAGCTCCACAAACCAGATGCACAAAAGTTACCTGATGGTTTTTGCTTGTGCTGCTATTCGATCCGTGCATCTGGAAACTGTAACAAATTTGACTACTGAAAGCTGCATAATGGGACTGAGGCGCTTTATAGCCCGGCGAGGTGCTCCATCAACATTCTTCTCCGATAACGCTAAAACATTTCGACGAGCTGCTGTAGAGATCAACGACACCAATGAAGCACCGAACGACGAAGATGTACAACGATTCCTTTCCAATAAACGTATTCGCTGGAAGTTTATTGTCGAGCGGTCCCCATGGTGGGGAGGATTTTAGGAGCGCTTAATAAGAACGATCAAAAATGTTCTAAAGGTAGTTATCGGGAAGGCGAAGCTGACGTTTGAGCAATTACGGACCGTGATTGCAGAAGCAGAAGGCATGGTCAACGTACGACCTCTTACCTACGTAAGCAGCGACCCTTTGGATATTGCACCGCTCACACCTTCATATTTCCTATATGGTCACAGTGGTATTGTTGACCCTCAAAATTCAGTAACTTCATCAAGTGAGTTGCAGCAACTCTGGACGCAGCGAATGAAGCGAACTGGTATGCTTTGGAATCGCTGGCGCACCGAATATTTGCAACAATTGCGATCGTTTCACCACAGCCAAGGGTTTTCTTCAGCACAGCTAAAACCAAATGATGTCGTCCTTGTGTTTGACTCTGCAAAACCAAGAATCGCTTGGAAGTTGGCGGTTATTGAAAATGCTTACTGGACGTGATAGCAAAGTGCGAGCTTGTGAGCTTCGCTACGCGGATGGTTCGAGAACGCGAAGACCCGTGCAACTGCTGTATCCCCTGGAGCTTACATCAATCTCGGGGGCCGAGGATGTTAAAAATTAATATACTACGCCACTGTACATTGACACACATATAACCAATACACATGAGTGGATATGCCGCATCGTTATTAAATGTAACACATTATATTTTGCTTGTGTTATTTCTTCCCATTCGCTTTTGTACTTTTAAAGAGCAAGCATTAAAGTTTCGCAGTTTCATAGAGTCTTGGCCTTTTTATTTAAAACTACCGTATTTTTTCACAAATATAATTATAATTTGGAGATATAATTGATAAGGACAAATTGCTTTGGGTACTGCATAGCTTCAAGCCATATAAATCTGCAGGACCAGACTGCATAATTCCAGCCGACCTGCAAAGGACTTCAGACATCATCCTTCCTTTGCTTGAGACAATGTTCAAAAGTTGTCTTGATCTGGTCTACATTCCAGTCATATGGAGAGAAGGTAAATTGGTCTTTATTCCTAAAACATACGCTGCATACGCTAGAAGGTTCCATCGAAAACTCCCTACATTACAAGGAATACTCAATGCCATAGCCGTCTCAGGAAAGCACCCACACACCTTGAAAGAACTTCTGCAGAATGCTCTAAATAAGCTTATAAGCTGGGCAGATCAATGTGGTCTAGGGGTAAACCCCGAAAAACCGACCTTGTCCTCTTTACGAGGAAGTACAAAATCCCACTTGTCAACCCTCCGTCCATCAAGGGCACAAGCTTGACTTTCTCCGATAAGGCCAAATATCTTGGTCTTATTCTGGATAGGAAGCTGAGCTGGAAACCGAACATACAAGAAAGAGTCCGAAAAGCCACGGTGGCACTCTTCTCAAGCAAAAAAGCCATAGGAAGTAAATGGGGTATCCAACCACATATTACTCATTGGCTGTAGTCAGACCTTTTCTGCTATACGGTGTGGCTGTTTGGTGGACTGCATTAGATAAAGCGATCATTCGCGAAAAACTAAGCAGAGTCCAAAGATCAGCATGGCTGTGTGTGAGCGGAGCGCTTCGTACAACTCCCTCTGCTGCAGTGGACATTCTGCTCAACCTTGCTCCACTCGACAACTTCGACAGACAACTGGCTGCAAGCGCGGCTACTCGCCTCAGAACAATCTTTCAGTGGACCGTGAATGATTTCGGCCACTCTTCTATCCTGAATTCAGTCAGGACTCCACTTGTCATTTTAGACTATACCATTCCGCAGCTCCACTTCAACAAAAACTTCCAGGTTACCATCCCCTCCTGGTCTTCTTGGGAGGAAGGTATATACTTGGAAAATGAAGGAATTCATTTCCACACAGACGGGTCGAAAACTGATGGTTGGCGAAGGTGTCTTTTCAAAAAGACTAAATCTAAGTCTCTCTTTCCGTCTTCCTGATCACTGTAGTGTTTTCCATGCAGAAATCATAGCTTTTATGGAGGTCTTGTCTTGGGTTAAGAGTAATGTCATATCTGTTAAGGATATCCACATTTTCTCGGATAGCCAGGCTGCACTAAAGTCCATGGAATCAGTCTCCACAAATTCCATTCTAGCCTGGAATTGCCGATCGTCTCTTGAGGAGATGGCGTAGCATTTCATCATTCACTTGTGATGGGTGTCGGAGCATAGAGACATTCCTGGTAATTGTATGGCTGATGAACTCACCAAACATGGAACCACACTACCCCTATTGGCAGAAAATGGTTAACTAGGCATGCCGATCGTTACGTGCAAACTCATGTTTAAACGGGATGCTATAGTTAAAACTAATTATAGATGGTCAAACGGAACAACTTGCATAGCAACGAAACAGATCTGGCCCAAGCTAGATCCGAAACGCTCCAAGTGTTTGATCTCTCAAAACAGACTGCACATGAGTGCCATTATAGGTGTCATTACTTGAGACTGTCTCATAGGCAAGTATGCAGAAAGACTAGGAGTCTTCTCCAACGATTTCTACAGGAGCTGCATGGATGAGGAGGAGGAGGAAACCACTCTCCATCTACTTTGTACGTGCCCAGCCCTCTCGAATAGGCGGAAGCTCCATCTGGGAGCGTTCTTTTTCAACGATCTCAACGATCTAACCCGCATTGACATTAATAGTCTCTTGCGCTTAATACGAAGCTCCAAGTGGTTTACCGAGTAGGCGTGGAATTTTCCTGGATCCTTGTGGTATCACAACCGACGTTCATGGTCTAAGTGCGTCGATTTTGACTGACGGCCACTTCAACCTAACTTAACCTAACGCCATCTCTGATACATGACAGATCAAGTTGGTCGATATGTGACCTGCAATAAAGCGATTTGGCGAATATTCTCATTCCCCATTCATGAATGTCATCTTACTCTTTACACTTAGCGGTTCATCTGGATAACGAGTTTATTTCAACGCATCGAATGTTGTCCAACGTGCTAAAACTCCTCCAGCGACATTGTTAACCAGTTAAAAGTTATCCGTTTGCACGAACGTTGCTGTACTCTGAGATGCCACGTTATTACACTTGTAACGCTTTCAACGTCAGAAGCAAGGCGACGAAGTTCCTGATCATCCGGATGTGCGTTCTACTAATGCTCTTGGTCGCATTTACACAATTCATCCGAAGAATGACGAATGGTTCTAATTGCGGTTGTTGATAGTGCGATGACATCATTTGAATCACTTTAGATTTAGATTCATTTATTCATTATTCATTTCAGTTATGTGTTTAAAGCTGTTATAAACAATTTAAGAATAGAAATAAGAAAACTCTAATAAAAATGATAACAATTAAAAAGTTTACAAAAATACAATACAACAACAACAAATAAAAAGAAATGAACAAGATAAGATCATTCTTTAACTATTTATAATTAGTGGTGAATGAAATTTCATAAAAAAAAATAAATTATTTTTGAAGAATGCGGGGTACATAAGCTTGTGAACTAGATTTTACATTTTGATTGTTTATTAGCTCTTTAGTTATTATTATTAGTTATTTATATATATGCTTATTAAAAATATTTTATTTATTTAAAAAAAGAAAGAAGAAAGAAAGGGTAATATTGAACAGAATAGCATTAAAAATCTCATAAAAAATAATAAAAACAATAACACGACATACTTAGGTGGTCTTTACATTCCAAAGCACAAAAAAATATTAAGCAGGAAGTCCTAGTAATGATTCAATGTTGTCAAGATCAACTGAGAACAGCCATCTTCTAACCTTTTTTAAAAAGGAATTAATGTTGTGAGTGGTTCTGGTATCGTACGGTAGTTTATTAAAATATGTTGGTGAAGTTACTAAGTAAAAATGCGTGAAATGAGTTCTATGTGCGAAAGGGACATTTATAAATGACATATTGTTGACACGCAAATTTTAAACACTAGAGTATCTGGTAGCAATATTACCACTTCGTATGAAGTATTCTCTAAGTACTTTAAATGTGTACAAGTGCCGAAGTGGTAGAATGCCAAGACAACAAAAAAGAGGCCAAGTATGGGTAAGGCGGCTTTTACCACATATGATGCGCACGATATGCTTCTGGGTTAACAACAGCGGTTTTAATGTGTTAAGATATGCTCCGCCCCAGACTGTAATGCCGAACTGAAGTTTCAAATTAGCTAAGCCATAGTAAATCATAGTCAACAATTTTTTGAAACAATATTGTTTCAAATGGTACATTTTCCGCGTAACCAGCGTCATATAAGATTTTAATGATTGTATGTGAGCTTTTCAGTTCAAGTTAAAGTCAATAATAACTCCAAGATATTTAAAAGACTCGACAAATTCTACTTTGGAGCAGGTATTAGAGCATGAATTGCTCGCCATAAAATTATTTTTACCACAAGTATGTAGAGGTAAGCAAGCCTTTTGGGCAGTTGTGAGAGTGAATCATGATCAGAGACTACATTTCTGGATATCTTAAAGATCATAGCTTTAGTTTTATCACTTATTAATAGTTTGTGATGTGCAAACCAGTGTCTTAATATAATGTGATCTGCCTTTAATTCCCTAATACATTCGAACGTAGAAAATCCATGATACGCAAAAGCAATATCATCTGCAAAATCTGTGAGGCTACCTTTGAAGTTTTGGCAGAATACAGAATTAATATAAATTAAAAATAATATAGGGCCCAACATAGAGCCTTGTGGTACACCATTCTTCAAATGCTGAGAACTACTGTACAACCCATTTATTTTAATTTTTTGTTCCCTACTTTTTAAGTAAGACACTAGCCAGTCATACATTTGGCCCCTAAAACCGGCATGATATAACTTTTCTAAAAGTAGGTATTGATCAACCATGTCGAATGCTTTAGTCATATCTATAAATAATGCTGCTGTCGACTGACTTTTGTTGAATTCTTTGTACATATGACAACACACTTTTAAGATTGCATCTTCAGTTGAATTCCCAGATCAAAACCTGAATTGTTCTTCCGCAAAAAATTTATTACTATCTAAGAACGAAACCATACGCGATTTAACTATTTTTTCGAAAAGTTTACTGAAAGTGGGAAATAGAGATATAGGTCTATAGTTTGAAACAAGTTTTCTATTACCCTTTTTGTGTAAGGGAATAACTTCCGCACATTTGGAAATTTGGAAATTTTCCGTTAGCTATGCTTAAGTTAAAAAGATAGCACAATACATCAATGATATACCATACTATACTTTTTAAGAGGTTATTAGAAATACCATCACTGGAGAATCCGGAACTATTCGTCTGATAACTTTCTTCAAGAAGATGTGCAGAGAGATTACAGTTGCAGCTATCATGCTGGGGGATCATAGGCTTTAATTTAACAGAAATATCCACGAAGTAATCATTGAATCTGTTAGCTATGCTGCAATCGTCTGAAATTACTTCATTATCGAAAACCAAGCTTTGGATTACGGTAGATTTATTACCTTTACCTAATAAGTTGTTCACAATTCTCCATTCTTCCTTGATATTTGCCCTGTAACGATGAAATTGATTGGTGAAATGCAGATCCCGCGCTTCTGCAACCTGTTTCTTGATTATCTTACAACGTGTTTCATAGGCTAGTTTAAGTCTTAAGTTTTGAGGACTTCGTTTACATTTTATAGCTAGGAGATTTTTCCTTCTAATTTGTTTTAGAAGTAATCATTGAATCTGTTAGCTATGCTGCAATCGTCTGAAATTACTTCATTATCGAAAACCAAGCTTTGGATTACGGTAGATTTATTACCTTTACCTAATAAGTTGTTCACAATTCTCCATTCTTCCTTGATATTTGCCCTGTAACGATGAAATTGTTTGGTGAAATGCAGATCCCGCTCTTCTGCAACCTGTTTCTTGATTATCTTACAACGTGTTTCATAGGCTAGTTTAAGTCTTAAGTTTTGAGGACTTCGTTTACATTTTATAGCTAGGAGATTTTTCCTTCTAATTTGTTTTAGCAATTTTTGTGACACTTCGAAGTGTCAATGGTGTAGTGTGATGTTGGGCACACTACATGTCATGCTGCATGTCAGCAGATTAATTTGGTTGAAAACGATACTCATTGGGACATGACAATCGCTGAAGCAATTGTTTATGCACCTCCGAGTCAAATACTCACATTATTTGCTATCATTATTTCGACATGCTTCCCATCGATTCCACGTGAACTGTGGAACAAGTACAAGGATGATATTTCAGAACACATTTTACATTGAATTCGTGCCAGTTCAAGGAATCCTGATCTCGAAGGGAACGAGGAGATACATAGCCAGGCTTTACTTTTGATCGAAGACATGTGTTACCTCATGTGCGGGAGTTTGTTAGTCGAGTTAGGTATGATGTTTTCAATCGGGAATTGGAACGTGAACGATGAATTGACACAATCAGTTCGAATGAATGTACCACTCTGGAACCCCCAACAGAAGGAAGTGAACGATACGTTAATGAAGGCAATTGATGATGGAAATGGTGGCTTATTTTTCCTCGATGCGCTGAAACTGGGAAGACATTCCTCATGTCATTGATTTTGGCCACTGCTCGTGTGAGATCTGAAATTGCTGTAGCAGTTGCTTCGTCTGGGATAATGGACACATTGCTAGAAGGATGCCGAATGTCTCAGCGTTGAAATTGCCGTTAAACATTCAAACGACTGAAATACCTACACGCAACACTAAGCTATGGCCAAAGTTTTGGTAGCAAGTAAAATCATCATCTGGGATGAATGCACAATGGTGTACAATCGCGAATTTTAGCAATTTCGTCTCAACGAAGGACGAGCTCATCAACAAAGTGTTCGCGAACATCATTGCTAACCACAAAAATCCAAAGTGGTTGAGTGAGCCAGTAATTCTTGAGGGAAAGAACAAAGATGTGGATCACTTAAACTTCACAATTCCTTCAAATCTATCGACTGTGTAACAAAAGAAAACGAAGCAAACATCTAATTAAATACATGCGATCTGCCTGGCTTGCCACCGCACAATTTACCACTGAAGGTTGGCTCGGTAGTCATCATGTTTCGAAATCTGACCCAACAAATACTATGTAACGGAATGCTGTAATGGTGGTGAGAAAACTCATGCGCAATGTGATTCACGTGACGATACTCAACGGAAAATTCAAACGTGAGGAAGTTCTGATTCCTAGAATTGTGATGATCCCAACCAATATGCCATTCAAGTTTAAACGAATTAAATTTCCGATTCGTCTTGCATTCGCCATGGCGATCGCAAGGCCAATTCTTGAGTGTTTGTGGCCTGAATCTAGAAAATTAATGTTTCTCTCATGATCAATTGTACATATCATGTTCACGTGTCTTCAAACCATCGGCTTTGTTCGTTCTCGCACCTGACAACAAAACGAAAAATGTCATATATGACAACGCGCTTCAATGAAGGGAATGGAGCCGAGTGCAACCCATCCAACAAATAGTTTAACAGACTACGCGAGTCATTTCGATATACTTCAATAAAGCAAATGCCATGTAAATTAAATTCATTTCAATGTAATTAAAATTATTTTCATTTTGATTTCTGGACATTTATTGAACTTAATTCATTTAAGGTATTCATTTTATCTTAATAAAAAACTGAATTTGATTCAGCTTATAAGTTAATACAACACTCTTATTGATTATGAGGCGGTACGAAGTTCGCTGGGTCAGCTAGTATTATATGAAAATTAGAGGAATAGCGGATAATTCGGCCTAGTGAAATGTCCAGATGGATTGTTGATGTCCTCAAATTACGCACGATAATGTGAGAAATGAAGTTTGATAATGTGGAAATATTTCCTTGCATTTGAGATCGGCGAACAGATTACCCTCTTTGTCTTTACAGTATGTGCAACACGATGTATATTGCGTCGTGCCGCGGATTCTTTGGTAGATATTCCGCGCGGTTTAGGGCGAGCCCTATCACATGACCATAGTTGTTTCTGGTCGGAACGTATGTTCCATGAGAAAATTCGGAAATCGTTTAGCCGTCTTCGTTGCCGTGGTTGTCGTCGTTCATCAGTGTATCCGATGCTGATTTGGGGTTCCGTAATTAACATTTTACGGGCGAGGTTATTGGCTCCATCATGAGATACCCAGGTGGCTTTGTGGATTTTTTACGTGCAAACCTTGTACTCACAACGAACAAATGGTATGACTCGTTGTCCATTGTCATTAGTATTCTCGTGTAAGCAATAGGTGCCAATGTACTGCCTGAATACTCCTCCGGAATGATTTTTACATCATACTGAGGGAAGGTATAAAGTTCCCGTTCGGCTGGTTCAAAGAATTCTTCTTTTCATCATCTGGGGAATCCTGTGTAGGTGCATGAATGTTTATGAGGCTTATGTTTTTAAATCTGCCCCGCACCCGAAGAGTGTAAAGCCGTTCATTTATTGCTTTAAGGCACCGCATCTCCAGAATTGCTGTTATGTCAGGGTATCGGCTTGCTGCTGTGTAGCTCGAGATCTATATAGTGAATGTACGTTCCATGTAAAAATTCTTAAATCGTTTAGCCGTGTTCGTAGTCGTTAATCAGTGTATCCGATTGGTTTCGCCCCAACCTTACTTTTTTTTTCTTTTTTTTATAATTCGCGCACGCTTCAAGGGGTTCGCACCCTTATAATGCTCGGCTAAATGCTTGGCACAGCGTGGGCGTTAAGGAAGAGGGAAGAAAAGAGGAGATGTCTGTGAGCTTGTGTTTTGAATGCCTGTGGATCATAGTGATGTGGGAAGACAGAGCTTGGCGGAGCATTCCACATACGTGTTGTACGGCTGAAGAACGAATCCCTGAATTTAACTGTACGTCCGAAGATGGGCTTGAGGGTAAACTGATGAGCATTTAGAGCGGCACGAGTATTGCGGTTGAATTCAAGGAGAGGTGGCATGCAGCTGGCTATATCTCTTGAGCACCGCTGGTAGAAGAAGCGATAAAACAGTGACAAGCAAGAAACGTTCCTGCGGTGTTCAAGCGAATCTATTGATTTCGCTATATTTTCGTCACCGATAAGTTTTATCGCGCGGTTTTGTATTCTATCTAGCTGATGCAAAGTAGTCTTAGGCGCACCAGACCAGATATGGCAATTGTACTCAAGTTTTGGGCCTTGTATATGGTAGCCAGATCAGAGGGAGTGAAGTATTTCTTGCACCGGGCTAGAAAACCTAAACATTTCGCAGCATTTTTAGCGACGGTGAATATGTGGTCATTCCAACGAAGCTTGTCGTTAACGCACATACCGAGAATTGCAAGATTTTCAGTTTCCTCGATGCAAGTGCCATTCATAGATAATGGCATGGGGTTAAGGATTCGCTTAGACGACAGGAGACAGCATTGGGTTTTGGAAGCGTTAAATTCTACTCTATTGATTTCTCGCCATTGTATTATGCTGTCAAGGTCAGAATTTAACGTGCTGAACATACGAAGTTGTTTGAGTTCCACATCAGAGGTGGAGGGACGTTCCACAAACTTATATGAGAAGCTGAGAGTGCTGTCGTCAGCGAAAGAGTGAATTGGATTAGAAGTCACAGATAAGAGATCATTAATAAAAATGAGAAAGAGTGTCGGGGACAGAACAGAGCCCTGGGGAACGCCAGCATTTATGTGGTGTATTTCAGACTTGAAGCCGTCCAAAACAACTTGAATTGAGCAGTCCAAAAGATAGCTTCTAATCAAATGAAGCAGTTTATCATCAACACCATAAGCACGCATTTTAGACAAAAGAGCTTGATGCCAAACTCTGATGCCTTTGAAATATCGAGTGCAACAGCTTTGCTTTCTCCAAAATGATGCAAAGATCGGTTCCACTGTTCGGTGAGATATACCATCAAATCAACAGTAGAACGTTGCCCACGAAATCCATACTGCCGGTCACTAAGGATTTTGTTGGTTTCAAGATATTTCTTAAGCTGATAATTGACCAGCGTTTCCATGACCTTGGAAAGAATGGTTGTAAGTGCTATGGGTCGGTACGAGGAAGAAGACGACGGCTCGCCTTTTTTGGGTATGGGCTGGACAAATGCTGTTTTCAACCTCTCGGGAAGAGTCCAGAAGAATAGGATAGATGGAAAAGCTTACGCAATGGTAATGCCAACTTGGAAGAACACCTCTTCAGAACTAATGGAGAAATACCATCTGGCCCAGCGGATTTGTGTGTGTTGAGATCATTTAGAACTCTAGCAACTGCACGAGTACGAATAAATATCTGTCCCATAGAGTGTTTAATACTCTGAGGTGCAGGAGGCGGCAATGCACAATCTGGAAGCGTAGAGCTAGCTGCGAAACGCGCAGCAAACAGATTGGCTTTGTCTATAGAGCTTACAACTGGAATTTCATTATAAATGAGCGTTGGAATCGACGACGAGGCTGTATTTTTGATTCTTTTCACGAAGGACCAAAAAATTTTACTACCTTTGGGACATTGTAGTATTTTTTGCCTTAATTTTCGGTTGTAGGCGAATTTAACTCGCCAAAGATGGGCATTTCAATCATTTCTTGCTCGTTTAAATTTTTTTCGGTTTACCTCGGTAGGGTTTGCTTTGTAAAACCGAAAGCACACCTCTCTAATCCTAGAATCCTCTTTACAGCTCAAGTCATACCATCCATCTTCCTTTGATTTGATAGATTTAATCCTGAAAGGAATAAACTTTCTCATACCAATAAGAATGATGTTTGTGATTGCATCAGCGGCGGCATCCACGTTGCTATCACGAAAAAATATCGACCAGACCAGCGACTTTGAAGGGACTATCCCGATGATTTAACTTTTCCTGTACTGGAGGAAAATTACCGGCGGCCACCACGTGGAGGTTTGATCGCACTACCACCAGTCAGAGATAGTTACGGCTACCTGCAATTCTATAACATTCTGTGTTATTCGCCCAATTCTGCTGATGGCTGAACCCCTCAACACAGCATGGAAACGAGATAGTTGGGGTACCCACACTTACACATCTACATCATCTACAAAATCTTTCGGCGCAAGCATGGACGTTCTATAGTAACCACCTTCCAAGATGAAAACACATTCATTGTATATATGTATCATCATCATAATCATATTTGGCTCTACAAGGGGTGTCCGGTCCTGGCCTCCCGCAAAAGTCCCGATGCCGAGCCGATGTCATCCAGTATGGTATCCCTAAACTCTGAGCGTCCTGGTCTACGCCATCCTTCCAGCGTAGGGTTGGCCGGCCTCGCTGTCGTGTCCCATAAATCCTACCGCAAAGGACTTTCCGAGCAGGATCCTCTTCTCTTGCGAGCTAGGTGTTCTGCCCACCGGAGCCTACCGAGCTTAATTTCCTTCACGATATCGACATCGCGGTAACGCTCGTAGATCTCATCATTATAGAGTCTCCGGAATCGTCCTTCCTCACATACGGGGCCAACAATTCTCGGTAAGACTTTTCTCTCGAACGCGGCAAAGGGGTCAGAATGCTTTTTGCTAAGCACCCAAGTCTCGGATGCATATGTAAATACTGGTATGACCATTGTCTTATACACCATCACCTTGGATGTTATAGTTAAATTCCTGGATTTGAAGAGTCTTGACAGACTAAAGTAGGCTTTGTTGGCTTTGAACAACCGTGCGCGTATTTCGGGTTCCATGTTGTTATCGGCTGATACAGTGTACCCGAGATAGTGAAAGGATTGCACTACTTCAAATTCGCGATCCACTATATTATTTGGAGGAACAATGTTGAATATTCTACTCGCAGACGTGGCCACCATGTACTTTATTTTGATCTCATTTATGTGCAGCCCCAGATTTCGTGCCCCCCGCTCGATCTGGACGAAAGCTTCCTGTACAGCCTGTTTATTTCTACTAAAGATGTCGATGTCGTCTGCGTAAGCCAGTATCTGAATGGACTTATAGAGGATTGTTCCTCTCGCCGTTTCGTCAGAATCTCGAATCACTTTCTCCAACGCCAGTTTGAAGAGGACGCAGGCTCCTTGCCGGAGCCCGTTATAGTTGTTGAATGGGCTTGATAGTTATCCGGATATTTTTACTTGGCTTATAACATCGGTCAACCTATATAGTCGTGTCAGTTTATTTGGGATGCCGAATTCTCTCATGGCTTTATAAAGTTCTACTCTGGCTATGCTTTAAATTCTATAGAAAGATGGTGTAGCGAGTTTTGAAACTCGATACATTTTTCCATCCCCTGTAAATCTGTAACATGTTTGTTACATGTGGTGTAAATCTAATCAGTGTTTGATTTTCCTGGGATGAAGCCACACTCGTATGGACCAATGATGACTTTAGCGTATGGGGCTATCTGATAGAGAAGAAAATCTTATGCTCGGTACTTAACAACGATATACCACGATAATTTCTGCATGTTGTTATATTTCCTTTCTTATGTACGCGCACAGGATGCCACTTCGCCAGCCATACTTGCACTATTGGCTCATGAATTGTTTAGTATATTGCGGACCCTCCTGACTTAATCAGCTCCGCTGAGATACTATCTGATTATAGGGCCTTATTATTCTTGAGCCGAAGATGCCTTTGAGAACGACGATCAGATTATCCCTTGTCTTTGCAGTATGTGCAACGTAGCGTATGTTGCGTCATACCGCGGAATCTTTGGTAGAACTTACGCGCCTGGTGCGTTACTCGATCTTTCAACTGATGTAGTTCACGGACTTCTCCCAAGCTGCTTTCGTTCGCCGGTTAACTGTTTTTTTATCATATCTTCTGAGCTCATTATATTCATCTTCACGTGTCCGCGTTCTATGAGATTGTTGCATTGCTCGGTACGCAACATTCTTACGTTCAGTCGCTAGCTTGCATTCGTCAAAGAACCAGACGTTCCGAGATCTACGACTACTGCCTAAGATGGAGTCAGCAGTACTAATGACAGTATTCTTAAGACGTGCCCACTTATCTTCTACTCCCGGCATCAAAGCCGAAGGACTTACCCTCCCTGCATTTAGGGCGAGTCCTATCGCTTGACCGTAGTTGTTTCTGGGGGCCGATTATGTATCTGTCCTATTTCGACTTACGCCAAGTCGAAATCCTCAAAGTCGTTATTTCGACATATCGCAAGTATGTAAGCATGCACGACAAAATTTTTTTCGAACTAAAACTATTGCCCGATAGCGCCATTTCGAATGTGTTTTGTTGTTGTTTATACTTGTTCACTTTTTTGGTTTTTTTGAATATTAAAATAATTTATATTTTTTTATATATAAAACTTATATTTTTATTAATTAAATTTAATATTCTATATAAGCAACGAAATTTGTATTGACACAATTACAAATACGTAGTTACTAAAAAAAACGCCAAAAAGTCGGCGCTGCTCGCGTTATTTAAATGAATGTAGCAGCATAATAATAATAATATTCGGCGCGACAGACCATTGCGTTCCAAGGCCTAGCTTCTCGCAACCATTCGTGTTGAGCATGTATATTTTTGCACACAAATGGAAGGGACCTACAATTTAAGGCCGGATTCCGTGACAAGTTATTACTCTTGGAACGTTTGTCACTCATTCGCGAGAGGTGGGACACCGTGAAAAATACTTTTGGTGTTACTGGGATTCGAACCACGAACCCCCTGCTCAGTAGCCATGCTCATTTCCACTGAGCCACGGCGCCACAATGTAGCAGCATAATATAAATTTTTAAATATTTTTTATTATTTTAGTAATGATTTTATAACTAACATTAAAATAAATTAAAAATGATTACTTAAAAGTTATTTACGCGGTTGATTTCATACAGAAATAATCATTTTAATAATAACAGGAGTTCGACTGAAACACCAACAATTCAGTCGAAACTACTAGTCGAATGATTCAATAATCGCGTTTAGTCGTAATTGCGACAAAAATGACGTCATTCGAAACTCGAAATACTTACATAATCGACCCCCTGGTGTTTTCGTTGCGGGCAACCGTGTTGACCTGCTTCGCGGATGCAGTCTTATGTGATGATGCAATCCACGCTCGGAGCACCACACCAACAAGATAGTGGTCCGAGTTGACGTTGGCGCCTCGGTAAGTTCGTACCGTCATCAGGCTCGGTTTGTGGCGGCGGTCTATCAACACGTGATCTATCTGGTTGCGAGTGGCTCCATGAGGAGATACCCAGTTGGCTTTGTGGATATTTTTACGCGCAAATCTTGTACTCACAACGACGAAATTGTTGCTTGCTGCCATCTCTATTACTCGTTGTCCATTAAGTAGTGTTCTCGTGTAAGCGATGGGTTATTTTAGCATTCATATCCCCCAGAATGATTTTTACATCATATTGAGGCAGGCATGGAGTTCCCATTCGACTGATTCAAAGAATTCTTCTTTTTCATCATCCCGCACGCGATGGGTGTTGCATACCCGTTCATTTATTGCTTTAAAGCCGATAACAGTGGGTTTCATTCTTTTGCTGACTAGAAACCCCACCCCGAGCACATGATGTCTTGCATGACAGCTGTAATACATTATGTCATATTCTGAATTTCTGTTGGCAGCATTACAGGAGAGGGTATCTGCTAGCTGCGTGGGCCCCGTGGCTACTAAACATGAGGTTCGTGGTTCGAATCCCAATAACACCAAAAGTATTTTGCACGGTGTCCCACCTCTCGCGCTAATCTTACTTTGAAGGAACCTAGCCTGATCATCAAGTTTGTTCTGTATTTGAAGCAAAATACCGGCGGCCACCACGTGGAGGTTTGTTCGCATTTCCAGCAGTCAGAGATAGTTACGGCCCAGAGCATTCTATTTAATTCACCCTATTCTGCTTATGGCTGACCGCCATAGTATGTATAGTCAATCGTTTTAATTGAATTATCGTTTGAAATTGCATTTTGTATTTAAAACATATTTTTTACATTTTTTGAACATTATATTAACAAATTTTGGTTATTTTATCAAAGTTAATTAAATTTTTTTTTTAAAATTCAAACTACATTATTAAAAACATAACTATAAGTCTCATTAGAACAACCATTTATAAAGCCATGCTAAAAAGATAAACATTTTTGGTATTAATGGAAACTTTGAAATTGGCCTATAATTTTCATTAATAAAACGAGATCCAGACTTATGAATTGGGGTAATTTAGAAAAATTTCCATTCTTATAAATATTCACCACACGATACCTTTTGGAAATATGTTTTCAATAAGACGAAGAAGAAATGTAATATGATAGTAAGGCTGTTTCCGAAACGAAGACTTATTTCAGACGTATTGACCTATTTACCGCCATCTTAAAATTGTCCAATTGATTCCATATATTTACTTTTTAAACCAAATTAAAAATTGTGTCTGACGCACATCTTTGTAATTTTCAAAACCAAATTAGAATTTTTTTGCAATAAGTCACCTCGCGAGGGACTTACTTAATAAGTTAGGTTCCACAAATGTCTTCGTTTCGGAAACAGTCTAGGTAGCCCTTTATATTACTGCAGCGCACTGATTTATTTTAAGAGTTTACTCATAATCTTCTATTTTTACTTTTTTCAATATCTCTTAAGTTGTTAAATGTTCGACATCTTTCTTCTTACGAAGAGCTTTAATTGCTTGCTTCAATTCTTCTCGATGGCTTAGTTCATCAGGAGGATACAGTTCACGCTTAGTTTTAGTTACCCACTCTTCGAAATATGCTGGTTGATTGAATATATGAAAAAGTACAACGGGAAAACTCATATACATTGCCATTTTACAGACTTCCAAAACCCATCCTCCCATTATTGCTTTTCATCAAGTGAATCTAGAATCTATAGAGAATTATTGCCCTAAATTTCAGTACAAGATATCTATCTAGTTTATCTCACCAGAATACAACACTGCAAACTGTATGCTGATATTGCTAATTGCTGACACGGTCACGGCGAATGGCTGTGAACAAAACTTTTGCTATATTGCTTTCAACAAAATGAGTTAGGTATTTTTTGTGGTTAACGGCTGATTAAAGCCACAGCAAAAACTAACCAAATTTTGGTATATTTTTTTGTTTCATGTGTTTGCCAACTTATCCATATATAATTTTTAAAGGTCGACTCTGGTGGTGAGAATTATAAATAAAAATTTGGTTAAATATTTCTTAACCAAAAAATTTTTTTTGGTTAACGCTAAACTTTTTCTGGTCTATCCAATGTGTTTGTAGTTGTAATTTTTATTTTTTTGTTGAAAGCAATATAGCAAATACAGCAAATGTTTCTTATTTTGGAAATCCAACAGTCTTGTAAGGCTTAATGCTTGATTTACATCTGAGCAGTGCGAGAACAAATTAGCAGGACGGCTGTTAAATATAAATTGTGGTTAGCCAGACCCCAGACGAGAGAAGTAGCATATTGCTCATTTTTACCATGATGCTATAGATAATATTTTCCAGCAGGTATAAAATATCTATGGGTCTGTTTTTTATTAAACCCGAGCGATCAGTTGACATCAACAATTTACTCTGTGTGGGGTAATTTTACTCTGTACCCAGCGTTTTTGTTGTGAACCAAGCACCGAATACTTTTACGCGGTGCAACATTTGCACAATACTCGCTCGGGTTGAATAAGAGAATAGACCCTATAACATTCTCGTAGTGTCAATCTCTTCTGGCTAACCACAATTTCGATTTAACTTTAATCGTCAAGTTCATTTCTTTTTGCGCGGAAAATGTAAATCAAGCATAAGATTTAAATGTTATGTTGATTTATGTCTTGTTCGGAATGCTTTTTGCACACCTACGAAAGATCAATCTGAATTTTCCGAGAGTAATAATTTGTCACGGAAAGCTTCTCAATTAGCCGTTCGGATCCGGCCTTAAATTGTAGGTCCCTTCCATTTGTACACAAAAATATACATGCGCAAAAATGGTCGCGAGAAGCTAGGTCTTGGACCGAAATGGTCTGTCGCGCCTAATATTATTATTAGGTGTAACGAAAAAGAGGTATAAAACGGCCGAAATATACAGATCAGCGAGATGCGCTCGCTTAATTCTCTTCTCGATGTCAGAATATGACATATATTACAGCTGTCATGCAAGACATCATGTGCTGGGGGTGGGGTTTCTATAAATTCAATTTTATAAATTTTCAATAAATGAATGGCTAAAAAAAAAGCTAAAAAATTATACGTGTAACGATTTGCTACGTAAACCAGCTACATTATATGATAGTATTTGAAATTTAATTGCATTTAGGTCATTAACAAACTTTTAATTACTATCGTGGCAGACGGCTTTACAATTAAAAACGTTTCTTCGAACTATAAACTCTCACAGAAAGATGGCCCTCAGTTTGAGATCCGCTGCTGAAGCTGCGATCGCTTGTGCTTGCACCATAAGTGGAACTTCAGCTGTGTGGGCCCTTGTAGTAAAGTCGACGTGGATACTTATCCTGAGTTCTTCAATTTTGTTTTGGCATTTAGAATCTTGCCCACATCTTCCCTTTTTTATTTGAACAACAACATTAGTAGCCTTCTCACCCGCGTAAATTGTTCGAGCTGCTGATATTTGAAACGTGTTCGCTGTCTTCAGTAATCTTAGTGTTTGTGCATAACGCATATATACATAAAACATGAATTGTAACATTAACTAAATACACAAATATATACATGAATAAATTGACACTGTACTTTGCACTCAATTCGTTGTCATTCGTCCAATTAGAACGTTGTTTCAAAGAAAACTGTGAGATCAGTTCTCATTCATAGTGGTGCATATGGGTACGTTTAAGGAAATATACTTTAACGAAGCTACTCATCATATGAATAGCTCCGCCACATACCGTATGACTAAATTCAGCTTTTGTTCGATAAAAATATCAACCAGAATGGTTCAGTCGGCAAAAGCGCCCGGACGGCATGCAGACGGCACAGGTTCAAATCCGACGCCGGCCCATAGAACTCAACCTGAAAAACACTACTTTTTTATGAAAAAAGTTCCCGATTTTCTTCAAATTGTATACGCATGTGTATCTCCGATGGACAAAACTTTTTGTAAATTTTTTGAAGCGATCGGGCCCCGGAGTTGGAGGGCTCCCATACAAATTTTTTTTTTTTTTAATTATCAATTTTTAACGCACTTCCTGAAACCCGATTTTCCTGACATTTTGTACACATGTGTATTTCCAGTGACAATACTTTCTTTTAAAATTTGGAAGTGATCAAATTTAAAATAATAATTACCCGATTTTTTTCAAATTTTACACACATGTGTATACCCAATAAACAATACTTTTTCTAATTTGGTAGTGATCGGGTTTTTTTTTTGCTTTAAAAGCACAGACACAAAGCAATAGGAAATTAACCAACAAGGCGCGACACCCAAACAATGGGTGAAGGGGCGACTAGGCCTAAAATTCATCATCATCATCATATTTGGCTCTACAACCTGGGTCCGGTCCTGGCCTCCCGCAAAAAGCCAAAATAATTCTCAAACGGTTGAAAGAATGAAGTAATGAACTAGAGCGCTAGAACCGATTTTCAATGTGCTAGTCCTACTACACAAACCTTTGCAAATTTTGCAAGAAAGTTTGCCGAGCGTAGCAAGTCGCCCAAACCGCCGTTTTTGTAAGTCCTGCCGAGAAATTTTTAAAATTACCAATCAATCGACTCTAATTGGTCAATTTTCCCGATAGACCGTTCATTTCTTTCCTGTTTCACATTTGTTTTGATAGTCAGCTGAGAGACGTGCTTGAATACTGCTCTAGGCTGATCACTAAGTTCCGTTCACTTGTATAAAGTACGAGTCAATCGACTCTAAAAGTATTGGTCAGCCTTTTCGACCGACCGCTCCATTTACCCTGTTCATTTTACATTTTGATTGCCAGCTGAGAGACGTGCTTGAATACCGCTCTCAGCTGACCATCTAGCCCGTTTCATATTGATCGCCAACCAAACAGCGTGCTCTCGGCTGACCATCTGTACCGAAATCTATTTTCATAAGAATACATATTTATTTTAAGTTATTACTCATACATTGTAATTATTAAGTAAAAAAAATTAAAAGAAGAAATAAAAGAAACCAAAAAAAAAAGAAAAAGAACTAAGTTTTTTTATTAGTATTGTAATTTGTAACACCAATCAACGATTTGAACCATGGATATTCCGGCAAGCGAAACCCCAGAAAAATACGTTACAATACCTCGTCCAATATTTGACGCTGCCAAGGAAATTGAGTGGATAGGTAAGGACGACAAGACATTGGCGACGATATTACTTAGTGCAAAGTCATCGCAGCTATTGCATGTAAAAATGTGCAAAACATTGTCCGAGGCGTGGAAAAAGTTGGAAGAGGTTCACCGGCCAAAAGGGCCAGCTCCGAAAGTAAAACTTTTCGAACAGTTAGTAAACTTAAAAATGGCAGAAAGTTCTTCAATGTCGAGCCATTTAAACACATTTTTTGAGCTAGTCGAAAAAATCACGGAAGTTAAAATAGAATTACAGGATGAACTGTTATCTTTTATAATGTTATCCGGCTTGCAGAAGAGTTTTGAGAGTTTCATCATTGCAATGGAATCCAGAGAGATTTTACCAACAACAACAGCTTTAAAAATTAAACTCATGGAGGAGGGTAAGAGATGTGAGGGCGAAACAGCATGTGAGAGCAGTGAATCGGTATTTTTTCCAAACAGCAGCAACATATACAGAACAACAGAATAAGACACAAAATTGCATATTGTCGTATATTGCCAATCGACAAATACAACAACAAATACAAAGAATAAAATAATCTTTAAAGTTTTTTACATGTTGAATGTTTCAAACAGTCACATATGAAAACAAGATTTTGTTCGCTACTTCCCGTACGTGTTGTGATAGCAAACAATTTACACACTTTAAGCCACACACAGTGCGAATTGTGATTGAAAGGTAAAATATGTTCCAAGCCGTTTGTTAAAAATCTCCACAAACGCAGCACAAAAACCTTGGAACTTATTCATAATGAAATTTGTGGCCCTATGAGAAATGTTTCACTCGGTGGTGCAAGGTATTTTGTATCGTTTATTGACGATTATAACCGTAGAATATTTGATTATTTTATTAAAAATTAGTGCGGTGTGTTTTACTCTTTCAAAAAATTTAAAAATCACGTAGAGCGCGAAACACCAAATATTAATAAAAATTACGTAGTGATAACGGCCGCGAATACGTAAATAGAAAATTTGATGATGGCATACAGAAGGAACCATCCCTGTCATATAGACCTTAACAAAACGGTGTGGCAAATCGGAGTTGAAATATCGAGGTGTATGCTAATCGATTCGGGTTTGTCGGAATTCCTGTGGGCTGAGGCGATTAATACAGCCGTTTACTTGTAAGCCAAATGTTTCGCACTTCGAAGTTTTTGGTCGGATAGCAATAATAATAAGCATCCAGGCAAATATAAATTATCTCCGAAAGGTCTTGAATGCTTTAGGGTTGGGTACTCAACACCATCAAAAGCGTACAGATTGTATGAATCAAAAACCAGACAAATTGATACAAGCAGAGAAGTACGTTTTCTTCCGGAACACGATGATTGTCATACTGCTACGAAGGACAATCTTAAAGATGTTCCAATTATACCATATTTTTCAATAAAATATGTAACTGATGTTGAGGACACGCAGAAGGCCGATTTTTTTTTTGCTGCAAAGGAGGAACAAACCAATTAATATGTGACTGCAGAAGAGGAGAATGAAGGTGATGGTGTGGAGACACCATTCGTCCCATCCTTAAGCAATGTTTCACTCGGGGTTGTTCTTAATTCATCTTACATCCCAGTGTGTGCTACGCACTTCATTAATTCGACAGTCGAATGTTGTTTAGTTTTAGAATTTATATTATCATAAAATTATTTAGTTTTAAGAAATACATATTAGCATTACAATAAACACGTTATTATACATACATAAAGTAAAGAGAAATAAATTTTATATACCATGCATACCTTGCACATCGTACAAAACACAACAAAAACAAAACAAAATAGATCATATTGCACCATGCACACTTTGCTAGTAAGAAAACACCTATTTTCATTTGCACGTCGATTCACTTAATATTTTTGCTGACGCTATATCTCGGAATACATTTATTCGTGGGAACGACTTCCACCTTCAAATGTTTATCTTTGGTAATTGTCTATAGGCAAATGTTGCATTCATGTATCAGTAGTTATCTTGTAATATAATTTTATGTGCAAGGCTAAGAATATTTTTGTATAATTAGATGTTGAATAAAGACTGAGAGATCAGATATTATCAAGCAGTTGTTCAAGACTTTTTAATTATTCCAAGTGAGTCTGCTTGGAGCTGTAAGATAGTATCCCATCGTTTGTGTGTTCTGATGCATCATCAGTAACACTTTTCATCAATCAGCCAAGATACAAGAATCTTGGTCTAAATAAAATAACATAAAATACCTTTTCATCATTTGTGTATTCTGATGTACCATCAGTAATACTGTTAGCAAGTCAGTCAAGATACAAGAATCTTGGTCTGAATGAAATAACATAACATAACAGAAAATACATTTTCATCGTTTATGTATTCTGATGTACCATCAGTAATACTGTTAAAAAGTCAGTCAAGATACAAGAATCTTGGTCTGAAGTTCATAGCGATAAATAATCGTTACGTTTTCTGGTGACCCCGACGTAATTTTTTACTTCCCCCCACCAGTGGTAAGGGGTAAATTTCACTAAAACCACTAACAAAAGCGTACTGGTCGCTTTATAACTAGGCGAAGAATCCCAAGTGCCGCATAGATATCTCAGAAGCTACACCAGAGCGTATTCCTCAACATATCAACTGCTGGAGCTATCATTATGGACGAAGTTGAGGTTTTCCGCATCATTGCTAGGCAAAGGTCCGTAGCAGAGGAGCTGCAGAAGCTACAAGTTAACATAGGCACGGACGGTCCCGCCAGGAAAACATCCGCACACAGGAACAAATGGCTAAAAACCATTGAAGACTTGTGGCAGGAGTTCACACATAACCACGAACGAGTCAAAGACGTCGTCAAACAAGACTCACCATACATACATACATTGGAGTTCTCCATTCTGTCCCCTCAAAATAAATAGTTTAAATAAATATTGTGGGCAGATGGAGGAAATAATTGAAACAGTCACAGAACTGGTGGAAGACCCTCTTGCAGAAGGCTATCAAATGGGCGATTATCTTCAATTGGTAGATAAAGTCAACAATTATCTTTTCGCATTGACGTCCAAATTGGAACAGTTGACGAATCAGCCGAACGTGTCACGAGCCGCAACCTCGACTCCTGCTCAGAAAGATCAACCTACCGAAGTTCGATGGCGACTACATGAAGTGGCGGTAGTTTTCTGACATTTTTACGGAGCTTGTACACAACAATTGCTAAATGTCAAAAGATGCACTTCCTTAATACAAGCTTGTCCCGTGAAGCAGATCGATTGATACGTCACATGGCTCCCACTGAAGCGAATTACGACGCGGCCTGGAAGATAATCAACGACAGGTATGAAAACAAACGCCTCATTGTCAACGCTGTCCTCAACAAGCTTCTGACACAGCAGACATCGACAATTGAGAGCGCATATTCAATAAAAACACTCCACGACATTACTCAATAATGTATCTTGGCGTTAGGAGGCCTAGGAATCGACATAGCATCCTGGGATCTAATACTCCTACACATTATAATAAAGAAAATAGACAAAAACACCTACACATTATGGTACTACAACCACTAAAAGATTTTCTCGAATTTTTGGAGACTAGGTTCCAGTCCTTGGAAGCATTAGGTGGCAAATCTAAGTTCGTTGATGAGTCGAACAGGCGATTGCCTTATCAAAAATCGCTCGCGACAACATCAACCACATATAATTCATATTCATGCAAATGTTGCAAGGAAAATCATCCATTGTTCGCTTGTATTAAGTTTTTGCAAATGACACCAGTCCAATGGTTGGCACTGGTAAAAGCATCAAATTGCTGCATAAATTGCATAAGGGACGGACATACGTCATCAAAATGTTCATGTTCGGGGGTGCAGACTTTGTTCAAAGAAACACAACACATTACTACATCTGGAGAACGCAGTTCAGAGCTCATCAGTTGCCTCCAATACTCACCACCAAACAGACCAGCTAGTAAAAGGGTTCATGAAATTGACCCAACTAATTCAATCAACTCGACTTCAACACAGCAAATCCCAATATCGTCGTGCCAATATCGTCGAATATAGCTGGCGTTGCTCAACACGCAAAAAATCTAACAATCGACTCTCAAACCAACATTTCATTAACGGCAGCTGGCAAAAATACAAGAGAAGGATATGTCTTCCTAATGTTATATATATATATAGATATACAGTGTCGTGCCATCCTAGAATCCGGATCACAAGTAAATATTAAAACGGAGATGCGCAAGCTGGGTATACCACTCACACACAAATCAACGATAGTAAATGGTATCGGACAATCAAGGCGCGAGACTCATCTTAGAGCAAATGTTGAATTATCATCCAACATAACTAATTTCTCAACAAGAATGGAAGCCATCGTCTTACCACAAGTAGTATCTTCAAAACCATCACATTCATTCGACTTATCCACACGGGAGTACCAAAAAATATTAAATTGGCAGATCCAGAATTCAACAAAACCAACCGCATTGATCTACTAATCGGAGCAGAATATTTTCATCAGCTTCTTTGCATTGGACAAATAAGGATAGGAAAAGAGCTCCCGCTGCTTCAAAACACTCTTCTCGGGTGGATTGTTACGGGTAGGATCGGCGAAGCATCCACATTAACTTCAAGCAAGCGATTGAGAGATTCTGGGAAATTGAAAAACTACCGGAGGCTAATTCCACGCGCACTTTAGCAAAACAGCGATGCGAAGAAATTTTCAATGAAACTACCAAAAGGGACGGTGAGGGAAGATTTGTTGTAAGGTTGCCTTTCTTCATGGAAACAACAAAATTGGGTGTATCTATGGACATATCATTCAGTAGGTTCTATGAATTGGAACGCCGATTAGCAAATGATGTCAACTTGAAGAAGTAGTACATTGAGTTTATGGAAGACTACAATAACCTAGGTCACATGCAAGAAATTGACTACAAGTTTCTCAGGGTACCACATTGCTTCTTGCCACATCATGGAGTGGTCAAATCAGATAGTAGCAGCACAAGGCTAAGAGTTGTTTTTGATGCATCAGCAAAAACTGCCACAAACATTTCTTTGAACGATATTATGTATGCTGGTCCAACTATCCAGGAAGAGTTATTCACAATTTTGATGCGGATTAGGCTGCCAAGGTATGTCATTAAAGCTGATATTCAAAAAATGTATCGGCAGATTTGGGAACACCCAGAAGATAGATGGTATAACTTAATCTGGTGGAGAGCAGATCCAAATCAACCGGTAAAATGCTATCAGATCAATACAGTAACATACGGAACAATAGCAGCACCATACTTGGCAACTAAGTGTCTACAGAAGCTGGCTCAAGACAATGAGATTAACTATCCATTAGGATTGATATGGATATGGATTGATATGGTTACCGAAATCAGACGTATTCAGCATAAAAATAAATAGTGACTCACCAAAACGAATCACTAAGAGATCAGTGGCATCTGATATAGCAAAACTTTTTGATCCACTCGGTATTGTTGCGCCAGTAGTGACAGTGGCCAAACTATTTCTTCAAGAATTATGGGAACTGAAGTACGATTGGGTTGCTGCCCTTCCAGTAGAAATGTGCACCAGATGGTGCACGTATCGTAAGCAGTTGCAGACCTTAGACCGAATTCAAATTCCAAGGCATGTGTTTGCTCAATGTGTTCCTACATCAGTACAAATACACACATTTGCTGATTCGTCTGAAAAGGCTTATGTTGATGCGGTGTCCACCAACAAGACTGGCGTGATAATAGTTCGACTTCTATGCTCCAAATCGAGAATAGCACAAGCTACAAAGACATCATCAGGAATAAGTTCATTAACCATACACAGACTCGAACTATGTGCTGCCGTGTTAGCCGCAGAATTGTCTAACCGGGTGAAATCCGATTTACATATTGATGGAGCATCCACACATTTCTGGACTGACTTTCTGATAGTACTAGATTGGATCAACTCAAACGCAGAATCATACCAAGCATTTGTGGGTCGTCGTCTCGCAAACATTCAGCGAATTTCCAGCAGCATGAAGTGGCGACACGTCCGATCAAATGACAATCCAGCAGATGTGTTATCAATAGGAATTACCCCAGAGAAGTTACAAGAACACAACCTGTGGTTCTACGGCCCAAGATTCTTAAGTGGAACGGAATCAATCTGGCCACTACCATATGCAAATCACAGCCAGTGTGCAGAAGAAAGAAAGATCTTTATAAACAAATAAAACATTCAAATTCATTGTACAATCTTAAGAGGATAATAGCTTATTGCAGACGATTCGTTGGATTAATAAAGAATGGTCAGTTTCGTTCTATAATCCATGCGTTGAGACATTCACAACTGCTTAAACCAATGTGGCCGTTGACAATAGCAGAACAAGACACTACTCTTCAAACCATTTTGAGAAACGTCCAAGAAAGCGAATTCAAGGCAGATATCATTCATTTAAGGAAATACAAGGATCTAAATATAAAAGGCAAACTAGTTGGACTTTCAGTGTTCTTGGATCAAAGCGAGCTCTTGCGAGTGGGAGGAAGATTACAAGCATCCACTTTAGCTTACGACGCCAAGCATCCTATATTTTTGCCTTATGCACATCCAGTTGTCAAAATGCTGATGACAGAGATACATTCTGAAAATCTGCACGTGGGATGATGATGGGAAACTTACCTCCACATAGAGTTCAACCAACACGCCCCTTCATCAATTGCGGAGTAGATTTTTGTGGCTTAATATGGATCCATTACCGTTCAAGGGGAACACGTCCACGAAAAAGCTACCTTTCGATATTCTCCTACTTTAGTACGAAGGTCATACACATTAAAGTTGTCAGCGATTTATCCACAGATGTATTCATCGGTGCGTTAAAAAGATTTATTGGTCGCCGAGGGCATTGTAAAAATCTTTATTGCGATAATGCCACCAATTTCGTTGGCGCCAAGAATCAATTGACTGAGTTGCAAACAGCCATATACTCAAACCAGGCTCGAAACCAGATTTCATCCACTTGCAGCTCGAGAGGAATAGAGTTCCATTTTATTCCCCCAAAGGCTTCCCATTTCGGAGGTTTATGGGAAGCAGCCGTAATGTTTACGAAGTATCTGCTTCAACTAAAGATCGCATCAGCTTCATTAAAATAAGAGGAGCTGTGTACTCTAAGTGTAGACGCCGAAGCTATCCTGAATTCAAGACCACTTACTGCTCTCTCTCTACTAATCCAAACGACTTTACCGCATTGTCGCCTGGCCATATCCTTATAGGAGAGCCGCTAAGAGCTATAGCTGATCCTCATGCAGAACCGTTACGAGGAAGTCTTAGCAGCAGATGGAAACTGGTTTCACACATCAAGGAAGAATTCTGGAAACGATGGTCTCAGGAGTACCTTAATGGGCTACAGCACCGGAGCAAATGGAAGACTTCATCTAAAAATATTGAAATCGGCACGGTGGTCGTCATCAAGGAAGACAATATCCCGATTATGAAGTGGCCACTGGGCAGAATTGTCCAGGTGTATCACGGTACCGACGGCTTCATCAATGTAGTAGATGTGCGCACAAAATCAGGACCTTAAGCGACCAATACACAAACTGGCCCCACTTGTCAAGGGTGATGTAACCGTAGATGAACAACCATCATCAGTAGATGATCTAAGTCAAAATCAAAGATCGCAAACGAGGAAAGCAGTCAAAAACTTGTGACGAACCATCCAATAAAATGAACAAATCAACTAATTACTAATTTCGCCAAATCAATTGAGAGAAGAAGCCGTCAAAATTAAAAACCATCTACCACTAAGCATTAACCTCCCTATTGAACTTAGCAACATACTAGCACTCTACAAACTTATGGTGACAGAAAGACGAATCTTGAGCAACCAGCAATCACAAACAATTCGCCATAGAATTATCATCCACATATCTTGCGATAAACGCTCATCAGGATGAGTATTTTCCATTATCCGATGACAACCTAGCATCATGTACCATCATAGAAAACGCAATGTATTTATGCACACAAACCCATCCAATTTATCGCCGGGGATCAAACATCAGCTTGTGTGAAGTCAATCTGCTTAACAACATACCATCGCTTTCAACATGTAGATTAAAGGCCGTTCAAACGATTCCCGTTTGGTCAAAAATTCCAAACGCAAACCAATGGATCTATGCCGTAATGAACGAAATACTATTGACTGTGGTATGTGACAGACAACCATCGCTTATTACAATTAGGGGAACTGGCCTCTTAACACTGCAGCCAATCTTTGTTGTAAGGGAAAACTTACTAACACTGCAAGCCCATCGCACATATTCAAGCAATATTCGGCTATCACAAACCAGATTCTACCAAGCTATAAGTCTACCCGATCTCACACATCTGCAAGCACTTCGTCACAATACTACTCGTGTCAATGTCAGCACACATATCATGGAACTTGAAGTCCTACGTGACCAAATTAAGGCTGAACAGAGAGACCTTCCCAACCAGCTTCATTATCATAGCATTCGGCATACCATCATGGGTTCTTGCGGACTATTCCTAGCGGCCGCAGCTTTAACTTATATACTCTGGAACCATCACCTGTGTAGCTGCAAGAGAACGGCGGCCAACCCAATACCAACACCAAGAAACGCTTTACGATCAACATCTGATAATCCGAGGATCATCAGCGAGGCGCAGGATGTTTAGTTTTAGAATTTATATTATCATAAAATTATTTAGTTTTAAGAAATACATATTAGCATTACAATAAACACGTTATTATACATACATAATGTAAAGAGAAATAAATGTCATATAACATGCATACCTTGCACATCGTACAAAACACCCTACACATTCAACACAACAAAAATAGATCATATTGCACCATAAACACTTTGCTCGTAAGAAAACACCTATTTTAATTTGCACGTCGATTCACTAAATATTTCTGCTGACGCTGCTGTCTGCGGAATACAGAATACAGTGGGAACGACTTCCACCTTCAAATTTTTATCTTTGGTAATTGTCGCGTAGGCAAATGTTGCATTCATGTATCAGTAGTTATCTTGTAATATAATTTTATATGCAAGGCTAAGAATACTTTTGTATAATTAGATGTTGAATAAAGACTGAGAGATCAGATATTATCAAGCAGTTGTTCAAGACTTTTTAATTATTCCAAGTGAGTCTGCTTGGAGCTGTAAGATAGTATCCCATCGTTTGTGTGTTCTGATGCATCATCAGTAACACTTTTCATCAACAGCCAAGATACAAGAATCTTGGTCTAAATAAAATAACATAAAATACCTTTTCATCATTTGTGTATTCTGATGTATCATCAGTAATACTGTTAGCAAGTCAGTCAAGATACAAGAATCTTGGTCTGAATGAAATAACATAACATAACAGAAAATACATTTTCATCGTTTGTGTATTCTGATGTACCATCAGTAATACTGTTAACAAGTCAGTCAAGATACACGAATCTTGGTCTGAATTACATAGCGAGAAAAGAATCGTTACAAATGTCGAATAACGAGTTGTCAATGTCGGCGAGTGGTTGTGAGGGAATGACTAATAGCTCACTTCACTTGTTTAATTTAACTTCCGATAGACGGACGACTTAATTTTGTCTCCTACTTTTGTCCTCGTGTGAAACAGAAACTGAAATCACAATGTGTATACCCAATAAACAATACTTTTTCGAAAATTTGGTAGTGATCGGGTCCCGGGTTCGGCCGCAAGGCCCTTATACATTTTTTAAATATCTGTACTGGCATCAGATATTCGTCGCCCTTTATGGACTGTGTGCGGTGTGTGCTGCGCAGTCGGCTGCGCTGCATGGTTTTGGTGGTGGTGGAGAGAGAGAGAGAAATCTTAGCGCACGCACAAATGAACCCAGCAAATGAAACGAGACATACATGTTTTATGCTTACTTCAACTTACATTTTTATTTACTGAATTGTATTTTTATTGATGTCGTTTTTTTTGTTGTCGATATCAACTTACAGATAGAACAACAAGTTTTCACAATATTCTGTCATTTGGCGTTTTCATAAATTAGTTCAGAGCAGTCAAAGAGTTCTCAAGATAAATGTTCGTGTTTCTTATTTGCTCAGAGTATGAGCGTGCTCTAAGTGCTCAGAATAAAATGATCTGAGCTTTTTCAATTTTAACATCTGATGTCAAATGTTTGTTTCGATGATTTTCTTCTACAATAAAAAAAAATGGCCCAGGATCGAGGGGCTCCCATATCAATTTCTGCGATTAGAGAATTTAGATGAAAAATTTTAATTTTTATGGGTTGTTTTTATTTTTTAGTAATTTTTTGGAAATTGTGAATTTCAACATTTTTCTGCACGAAGGCATTTAGCATAAATTTAGTATAATAAAAATTCTTATAAAGCTTTGAATCACAGGTGAGTGAGTTTCGTCATTTTTAGTTTCTATTGCAATTACTCGCCGAACTGTGACAATTAGATCGAACCAACCTATTTCATCAAACGCGTATTTTGTGTTGTTTGTGCTCACGATTGATATTAATCCAAAATTCCTGAATCCGAAGAAAAAAAGAACGAATTTAAAACGGGCACAACCAAATCTTCCGCCGGGCCTTCTAACCAGACGAATATTTATAATGTTTCCATAAAGTATTCGCCTTTCAATCGGGAATTCTGTTTCTGATGCAACCAAATAAGGACATTTGATTGCGGCTCTCGACCGCGATACGGTTAAGTGCGTTCGTGACAAGATTCTCAAGCCCCCAACTTCCGGGAAATGTAACTCTCTTAAAGCAGCTGTAATCGAACGATTGTCCGATTCAGCTAAAATAAAGCTTGATCGTCTTTTATCTTGTCTTCAATTTGAAGACAGAAAACCTTCCCAGCTTTTACGGGAAACCAAATTACAGAATCGGTTTTTGGGAATTTGTTGCTACAGCGGCTACCAACACATACACAAGCAATTTTATCATGTTTGAAAGACGCCGATTTATCCAAACTTGCGGTGACGGCTGAAAAATAATGCATGTTGATAAGCCTGTGGGCATTCACGCATTCCATTCAAATTCGAACAGAGCCATTGACCCACCATCTTGCGAGCTAACCGCACGAATTGACGCTTTGTCAGATCGCGTTGAGAATATGTTTAGATCCCGTTTCTCCGCCGACAATTCATCTTCGGGCGGTCGCAATAATGGTTCGGCACAACAGCAAAATACTGCATGCGACATCGCAGCGCATCTCGATCGAACACTCAGGTACAAAAGCACCCGATTTGTTGGTATCATTACCGATTTGGTATCAAAGCACTAAAGTGTTTAAGACCCTGTACTTTCGTCACTAAGAACGACATATCTGCACAATCAAAAAACCAGTAGGTTCCTCACTGTGTTTGGCAGGTGATGGTAGCCTAAATTCTAATTGCCGTCTCATTATAGTCGACCTGCATAGCAAACAGCAGTTTTTGATTGACACAGGTGCCGAAATTTCGGTAATACCACTGCAACAGTGTTTGGTCGGGTGACGCTCGCCGTACACGCCGGTTTCGTTTTTTCTCGGAGCGTTACAAATTAATTTAGAGAATTGTTGTTATTTTGTTTGTCAAGTTTTCTTCTTATTTTTATTCCATATATGTCTTTCTCATGCCCTAATGTTATATTATTTACAAAATTGTTTATAACTACACTTATATATAATTTTTTACTGTAAATAATTTTGATGATACGTACGGGAGGGGAAGAAGGTTAGGGGGTTTTCTTGGTTTATCCAAGTGCACGGGGTATGGACACAAACTGAACCCAGGAGAGCGGGGTAGCGGTGTTGACAAGGCGAAGTGAATAAAATTCACTTCTGCGAATAAAATAAATTCTGGTAAAGCGAGTGAGTAAGGTGAATAGATCATTCAATGCTCACTCCGTATAGCGGTCTTTCATTTCATTTCTACACGTTTGCTCGTAGCTGCATGAGCTACTACACTCGCTTCCTATGGTTGTCGGACGGACATATGCATGAGTGATACGTGCTAACTTATGCAATTGAGTTCGATCATACGATATGTGTCGTACATCTGCATTAGTTGCTTGTGCGCTCATGGTGGCAGGCTATATTTGTTGTCGGACGGAGACCGGTTTATGCGCTCGATCACACCATATTTATGATATGGCTGCATGAGTAGCTTGTCCGCTCACGGTGGTTGACTATGTGTTGTCGGACGGAAACCGGTTTATGCGCTCGGTCACACCATATTTATTACATGGCTGCATGAGTCGCTTGTGCGCTCACGGTGGTTGACTATTTGTTGTCGGACGGAAACCGGCTTATGCGCTCGGTCACACCATATTTATTATATGGCTGCATGAGTAGCTTGTGCGCTCACGGTGGTTGACTATTTGTTGTCGGACGGAAACCGGCTTATGCGCTCGGTCACACCATATTTATTATATGGCTGCATGAGTAGCTTGTGCGCTCCCGGTGGTTGACTATGTGTTGTCGGACGGAAGCCAGTTTATGCGCTCGGTCACACCATACTTATTTTTTTTTTGTTTTATGGGATGACCTTTTTTTTTTTAATTGTGCCAGTCGGGGTCCCGAGTTCACAATGAATGAAAAGTTTAGCAGTATCTGGATTCATATAAAAACGTATTTTTTTTTTCATATCATATTTATATATTCGGTATTCATATATATATTACATATTATGTTCGGTATGTATACAAGTTAATAAAAGAAATGTTCTTTTATATTTTAAAAAAATACTATGCATCGAAGCGAGCTTCGATGTATCTTTATTGAAAGCCAAAATACAACTCATCTTAATTCTATAATTTTAATCTACAGAAGCATACTAATATGGGAGAAGAACAAAGAGATTTTTTGTCCTTGAATGTCGGCCAGTGCAACTGCGTCATGATGTTGTTTTCGTCTGTGCAGCTGCGTGATGATTTCACTTGTTTACGTCTGGGCCTGTTATTGTTTTGATGTGATGCTGTGTACGATGTTCGGTGATGTCGTATTGAGTCTGATTTGAATATCTGTTGGCTTAACTCCTCCCTCGTTAAGTTCAAATGTCCTCATTTGATTAAAGTAGAAAATGATGTTTTATGTTAGAATTTTAAAAGAATAGAATTTGATTAATTCTAAAAACTTTTGATGATGATTCTTGAAGTTCGATATTTGTAGAAGTTTTTATTGATGGATTTGTTATTGGGGTTTCTTTAAATTGTTTTGATCTTCTTGCCAGGTAAGTTTTTGTGAGGGCGAAAGTGATTAAGAGAAGTGCCAGCGCTGTTAGTCCAAAATTAAAGCCAAAAATTGTAGAGTTCTTTTTGTCTATAAGACTGATGTGTTGACTGTTGTTCAAATTTAATTATTTTAGTAGATGTAATGTCAATGATATGGATTGTCCATTGATGGTCCTTGCAATATCGCAGATAATGATTTAAAGCTTGATATTTCAGAAGAGGTAAATGAGTGATTCCCTGCAATTATTGTAGCATTTCGATACTGGATAACGTAAGAGCCTTCTAGGTTTATTGGTTTGTTGTTAATGTGGATTGTCTTATTAATTTGATTAAGCAATAATGTTCCGGGGTTGATTTCTTCAATGGTTGGTATGTGTAGATTATTCGTTTTGTTGCATGTTGATGGTATACTTAATAATAAATTGGGTATGCATGTACTGTTACTTATATCTATAATATTCTTAGATCTACAAATTGTTTTTCTGTCATATGTTACACATTTATTCTTTATTCCGAACATTTTCTTTTGACAGTTAATTATATTTTTAAATGGAATGTTTGTTATTAAATCTTTTTTCTTTAATGTCTTTATAAAAATAGATTCGCAATTATGCTTGTTTGTAATTGGTAATTCAACAATATATAATATCAATGAAATATTAGAAATAATTTTTATTTCCGCAAATTGAAATGATTCTTCAAAATTAATAAATTCTATATTTTGTTCCTTTATGTATTCTTTAATAATACACGTATTTACATTGTCTTTTGTTCTTATTGCTTATAATTAAACAATATTTTTGATTACTTAATCTACTACATGTTATATTTAAAGCAATTTAATTTTTAACAATAAATTCTAAAATAAAATAAAAATGAAAAAAAATATTAGAGGGGGTATAAAGAAGGCGATCTTCAGCCTCTGTAACTTTAATTGATGGTCTTCTCGTAGAAGGAGACGTCTTGATTTTTAAGGATGTCGTCGAGTCTAGCATCTGTGAATCCTCTGATGTGTATGTACCGGTGACTTGGCTCGATTTCTGCGCTTCTCAGTCCTTGCATCTCAGGACTTGGATGAGTTTCCAATCCGTCGACGAATTTCCTCGCCATTTAAAAAACAACTGATCTGTTATTGGTAACTGTAAAGTCTTGCAGTCGACACAAACTTATAGCTGTTTGGCACCCTCCAGAGTTCTGTACAGATCCTTAGTCCCTTCCTTTCAAATAGTGAGATCTTCTTCATCGTTGTTGGTGAGACGGTGAACCATATGGGATAGCCATAGGTTATCACTGGCCTGATAAGATGCTTGTAGATGAGCAGCATGGTGTTGTTGGACAGTCCGTTTCGTCTTCTTAGTAGCGGGTGCACCAAATGAAGAGCGTAGTTCGCTTTTTTCATTGTTTTTTCGATGTGAGAGTTAAACTTGAGCATCTCAGTAAAGTTGATTCCCAGGTACTTAGTCTCTGACTTGATGTTTATTATCGTGTTATCCGGAAGGGTGATTTTTAAGGCTCTGCACCTGCTTGTGATTTTTCTTATCCTTGTTTCGGTTGCTGGTACTCGGAAGCAGACGAGTTCCGTTTTGTTGGCGTTAATCTTCAGTCTCCACTTCAGGTAGTACTCCCAAAGATTTCGGAGGTGTTCCTCCACTCTTCGGCCAGCTATCTCAGGAGAGCGGGAAACGGCATAGGTGATGGAGTCATCCGCGAAAAGCATGGTCCTAGTTCCGGCTGCATTGGTGGGTTGATCCGCCGTGAATATGCTAAATAGGACTGGTCCAAGTCTGGAGCCTTGGGGAACTCCGGCTTTAATCCTTTTCCTTGTCGATGGGCTGCCATACACCTGTACAAAAAAGACCCTGTTAAAAAGAAATTTTTAATTATTTTTACAATATAATTGGAGCAACCAAATCTAATAAGTTTGTACAGTAGCCCGTTGATCCAGACACTATCGAAAGCTTTTTCGATGTCTAGTAAACAGGATATTGTACTGCTTTTGACGTTTAGTCCTTTAGTGACGTCACTGTGAAGCTTCATCAGAGGGTGCAGCGTAGAGTGCTTTTCTCGAAAGCCGAACTGAAAGAAGGAATTAGATTTCTTTCCAAACAAAACTCATTGATCTTTTTACGGATCAAGGATTCCAATATTTTACTGGTACAACACAGTAAAGCTATGGCGCGGTAACCAGTTACGCTAGAGCGGTTAGTTTTCTTGGGAACTGGTACTACTTGGCCCCTTTCCAGATGTCTGGAAAGTAACCATTGTTTAGGCAATTGTTGAATATTATAGTTAACATCAAAATCGCCATATTCGGCAGCTTTTTAAGTAAAAAATTGGAAATTCCGTCAGTGCCCGATGATTTTTTAGATTTAATTAAATAAGGATTAGAAATAATTAAATCACTGACAACAGCTGTCCCTGTAAACATATTCACGTCAACGGGTGCGCTAGCGGGATTGTCTTCACTGAACTGCACTTCAAAATTTCTTGGGGAAGTTGTGTCTTCCACAAGACTTTCAACCTGCTCTACAAAATCTGGAAGATGAGTTGGTGATTGGTCCGTAAAGCTCCTTTCGAAATGACAGGCAAAGGCTTGGGCTTTTTCAAGAGGACTGGATGCTAATTGCGAGATACTTTCTGGAATGGAAATACGTTTTCCGATCACAGAATTCAGCTTTTTAAAAGCATCCGGGCCTGCTTCCTGGTAACTTCGCACAGCTTGACGCAGCATGATTACTGTACAACGCAGTTCCGAAAATACAGACTGATATTCGTCATTAGCAGTGTAGAGAGTCCTGTTGAAGATCCTCTGAAGGCGTTTCCTTAGTCTTTGCTTGTGAGCATATATTGCCTGAATATTCTCAGGTAGATGTTGAAACCGATCCCTGCTAGAACGAACAGATTTCTGCCGATCTATGGCTGTGTTCACTGAAGTCTCGAAATTTCTGATAGCATTATCAATTTCATTATTCTCCAGATTTCTACATGCTGCTGGAATTTGTAGTCCAGCTTCGACTTCTGATCTAAACTTGTTCCAGTTTATTTTCGTAAAGTTGATGTGTAGTTCAGCTGTTGGGGTAACTTGCACAATTCGCTGATTCAACCTCACTCGAAGCCCTATGGCCAAATGATCCGAATCACTATCATGTGCAAAACAGGAATAATTCCTTAATTCCGGCAGAATGTTGACGAAATTTGTCGTTGCCAAGAAGAAATCCCTCGTTGCATTACAGTGATTGTACACTGATATTACCAACAAGGTCTCAACCTCGTTGACTTTGATGCTGAGAGCTGTTGCTTCCATGCTACGCAAACCACTGATTTGCACCTTTTCGCCTGCCATAGTGTCCCTGATAAGGACCGCTGTCCCAGAGCAATCACTGCTTTTGTCGACCATGTGAATGTTGTATCCTTCTGGACTGAATGGGTTTTTCCCTGTGAGATTTGTTTCCTGTAAAAGAAGAATGTCAGGTTTATTAGTTTTAATAAATAATTTTAGTGTTATAAGGTGCCGGTTTTGGAGCTTGCTTACTTACTGGTTTTTTGGTTTGTTTATTGTTGCTGGCTTGCTAGCTGGGGACTGCTAGCAGCAATACTAGCAAAGCTTACTCCTTTCACTATTGCTTTTAAAGCAGATTTCTGGGATAACTTATGCTGCTCCATCTTCTTTTGGGCGGTTTTTACTTTTCCCGACTTTTTTTCTTTATATTTAGGACATCCTCGATAGTTTGCAGATGTCCAGACAATGTCGTCTTTCTTGTTGTCTACATTTCTCGGACATTAGCCAGGTAAGTGTTCGTCCTTGCACTAAACGCATCTGTATTTAATGCCACAATAGCTTGCGACATGTCCCAACTTTTGGAAATTTTTGCATTGGGTAATGCCGGCTGGTTTTAGCTTTTTCCAATGCACCAGCTGGTTCATTAGGAGGGTTTTTGAGCAAACTGCTGCCTTATCGCAGTTCTTCTCAAGTTCGACAATGAAATGGTTAAATTTCCTGTCGTTCCTCTGCGATTTGAAGGGTTTGACCTCCACTAAAGGAAACCCTCTGCTGTCAACGCTTCCTTGACATCCTCAGTTTTTTTTTTTTTTTTAAAGGACTCAATGCCAAGGGATAAGTCCTGAATGACTTTCGTCACGGCAAAAAGTTGGGCTATGCCCTTTATTAAAATTAAAAATTAAAAATTCGAAGGAATGTGAATTACAATACAATATAACACATTCCTCACGTTTGTAGCCGATTTCAATTTATTTTCTCAGAATTATCTCTGATTCATTGAAAAAAGCAATACGAAAAAACGAACACGAAACTAAAACGACGCGAGTCCAAATACTTTTATCAGTGAATCATGGTCAGGGAAAACTACAAAAAACCTTGACCAAGAAAATATTACAAAATAAACAACAAATATTATAAATAATACAAAAAATACAATCAATAATAATTTTATTATATAAAATAATCGTATCCTCTAATGAACACTACGGTCGTCCTTCAGGAAGTTCTTGACAGCTATTTTGAAGGCCTGTAAATTATAAGATTCAGGAAATACGGAGTCGACCAATTGATTCCACATCGAAGTCACTCTCGGATAAAAGGACGATTTGAACTGTTGGGTTCTACATGAGAACGGTTTTAAGGCAAATCTATGTTGATTAGACCTCAAACGAGTGTTAACGTTGCTGACAAAAGGACCTGGGAATAGAGAACTGGTTTCTGAAGAAGATCTACCGTTGTAAAATTTGTAGAAAACAGATAAAGCTCCAACATTACGTCTATGCTCCAAAGAATCAAGAGATGAAGTAATGGTTACATCATTTATCAAACGGATAACTCTATTTTGAATTCCATCAAGATGATCCAAATGAGATCTTGGAGCCCCACCCCAAACAAATGAATTCAATTCTAAAATTGGTCTAACATAAGATTTATATAATCTTAATACTTCAGAAGGGCTGAAGTAAAAGTTACAACGTCTTATAAAGCCCAAGCATTGGCTCGCTCTTTTTGAGATTTCATAAATATGTTCCTTCCAGGAAAGTTCACTAGAAACTTTCAAACCTAACATCTTTAGTGAAACTGATCTCGCAATAGTGGCACCATTAATTACTGGTGCTACGTAATGTTGAATTGCCTTTTGAGAAAAAAGACAAGACTGGAATTTATTTGGGTTAAATTCCACCCTATTAGATCTTCCCCAATCAAGAATAACTTGAATGTTCGACAGAATTGTCGAATTCATTAATTCACGCGAACCAATCAAGCGAGAATTGCATTCTTTTTGACTAACAAACTCCATTGAAGCCGATAACGTCGTATCATCAGCAAATGAGTGGATATCACATGTTGTAGAAGACAACAAGTCATTGATATATATTAAGAATAATATAGGCGATTAGGAAGACCCTTGAGGAACGCCAGCATTGATCTCATGCGAAGATGAGGAAAAACCATTCAATACCATTTTTAATTTGCGGTTCCATAAATAATCCTCAATCCATGTAATGAGAGAGGTGTGTAAGTGGAGCGCACGAATCTTATTATTAAGACAAACATGCCATTCTCTATCAAAAGCCTTAGAAATATCCAAGGACACAAGGCTTGATTCGCCTAGATTTTCAATGCTACGCTCCCAACAATGAGTCATGCACGTTATTAGTTCACCTAAAGATCGATTTTTTCGAAATCCATACTGTACATCGGATAAAAGAGCATTCGAATCTAAATAGCTCATTAGTTTGAAATTAATGATAGATTCCATTACCTTTGATAAACCGACAACAGAGCAATAGGGCGTTAGTAAGTAGGTGCAGATTTATCACCTTTTTTCGGGACGGGTTGAATATAATCTATTTTCCAAATTGACGGAAAAACACCTGTCTTCATTGAGAGATGAAAAAATTTGCTAAGCGGTTTCGCCAAAGTATGATGACACCTTTTCAATTATAATGGTTTAATACCGTCGAGTCCAGTTGCTTTATTGGGGTCAAGTTCTTTAAGAATTTTAGGAACAACCCGTTGACGGAAATAAATTTTAGACATACCTGGGCCTACATTCGGAAGAATTGGTGGACTTTGGTTAGACAATAGTAGGGTGGACCTTACAAGGATAATGCGAAGCTTTCTGAATATCAGTTTTATAAAGAATAATGGAATAAAGAAGGAACAGAAGAAGTCTTTTCCGCAAAGTTTCTTTTAACCAGGGCAGCAAAGGACCAAAAGTTCGACTGTTTGAATCTGAATCTAAAATTTTTCGCATACTATCCCGAATCTTTTGGTCATTTATTATTTTGGATCTGTTTGTTATAGCGTTGGCTCTATTTCTGGCTATTCTAAACTTAACAAGGTTTTCTACGGATGGGCAAATCACGTGGTCCAAATGGGCTGTTTTTTTACTCGCAACTACTGACCTGCAGTTTTCATTAAACCACTTATTCTTACGAATATTGCTGTTCTTAAAGTAGGAAGGAATGAAATTGTTCATTCCTAGCAAAATGGTTGACGTGATCAGTTGAGATGGTTCATCAGCATTATTGTTGGAAAAGCAGGTTGATCAATTAAATGAGCTATAAAATTGATTCAGGAGCTCCCAGTTAGCGTTTTTGAAGTGCAAGAGTAGCCTTTTACGAGAAGGCTCTATAAGGGCTGGGGTTATTGAAAATTTGGCTAATACCAGAGCGTGGTCGGAAAGACCTAATGGAGCAGATAAATCAATTGAATATTTATCTGGCATAGAAGTTAGAAATAAATCTAATAGGTGAGGTGATTGACCAGATGTATCGGGATACCTAGTTGGCTTATCGACGAGTTGTGTTAGAAGATTGGTATCTGAAAATAGTTCTGCGGATTCACCTGATCGATCTCTGCCATTCGAATATGTCAACCAAGAATCATTATGGACGTTAAAATCTCCCAAGACTACTAATTCTGAAGTTGGTGAGGATTCGTAAAACTTGTCAATTGTTTCCGATAAATTATCAAATTCAATAATAGAGTCATCAGGTGACAAATTAGGACTACGATATAGGGAACAAATAAACATTGAATGGTTTGCTATTAAAATTGCAATCCATATCGTATTGAACAATGGATTACATTTCGGAACATTAAAATTTGAAACAGAAAAACAGATATCATCTCTAATAAAGAGAACAACCCCTCGATGCGGAACCAAACAGTCGACACGAGAATACCCCGGACATTGGAAATCATTTGGGGTACCCATAAAAGAAACCTGCGTTTCACATAAACTAAGAACCGCAGGTTTATTCGCGTGAAGATGCGCTACGATGGAGTTAAAATTACCCTTAAAGCCGCGAATATTAGTGAAATGAATTTCATAATAAGAATTCATTTCACAATGTTAAAATAACGAAATACACGAAAAAATATGTTAAATAAATTAAAATTAAAAACAATTAAAAATTATAACAAAAAGAAGATTTTTTAAAAGACAACACCCCAACAGAAAATCGCAACGAATTCGCTTGTAGTACCAGGCCTTACAAACGAAAGAGTCATGAAAAATCAGTGAGCCGATAGGCTTTCCAAAAAATTCAACTTAAATAAATACTTGTATAAAAGTCCAATTTGATCTTGTTAAGAAAGTTGATAGCTTTCTTTAACAAGCTGAGCTACGTTCGGTCTTGTCCAAGATCACGTTTTGTAGTTATCCAAATCAGCAAACATGTGTGAATCCAAAATGTATTCTTGAAAAATTCCTTGTGATGTTAAGCAAAATAATAAAAAAAGAAACACCACAATAGTAAACTTTTCAACACAACAAAACTGAAGGATTAAAAACACAACTTGTATAAATTTTAAATTAATAAGAATAAACAAAATTTTTAAATTATTTCAATTAAATTTTTATATATTTTTTTTTAAAAATTTTTTGCTTGCGATAAATCTCAAGGCTGGCTGGTGACCTGGTGAATACTTTTAAGGACCAACAATTCTTTTCTGTCCTCCTTAGCGGTATAGGTGTTGAATTCAGTCTTTCCCGACTGTACGAAAGACCTAATTCGCTGGTGGGCGTCTTTGTTTATGGCCGTAACGACCGATTTGCTGCTATTGATGTTGCGAATTCTGCAACATATATTGGCACTCCTCGTGAACTTTGAGAGTTCAGCGACGTTTAGTCTAAGTAGACTGTTCGGTCAACAACCGTTGACCTTGATTCATGGCAATCAAAGTATTGCCACTAGCAATACTCACATTAAATGCGGACTGCTGACGCGCCGCATTCCACACCACCAGTCGCACAAAGTTGCAGTACATTCCGTCTGCATACGATCCCTATTGCAATCACTTTGTTGCCTGCCGAATGATCACCACAACATTATTATCATTTCGCTGACGACGCACATTGCGACGTTCACTGCTTGTGCGGCTCATCGTCGTCCACTCATCGACTGGGCACTGTGTGCGGACACCCGATACCTCGCTCCGTTGCGATGTAGACGGATGGCCTATTTGCTAAGCAAATAAATATACAGCAACGACGAGCAGCAGCAACATTGTTCGCTCTACGTACATCAGAATGTCTTACCGAAAGAAGATTATTATCGCAGTTGCCGGCGTAGGCACCCTTCTCATCGTATACAGCTGGATAGCCAAGGCATGGGCCTGGTATCAGCTACTCGACGCGCTACACATTTGGAATGTGTGATGATGCAGCAATTTGGAGTCACAGGCGATGGTGGTGGTGGACGGACTCGCATGGCAAGGCGAGCTTTCTTGCAGCAGTCGGCTGCACAACGTTCTTCAGTTCTTCAGGACCAGTTCACCCGAATACTTCGGCATTCGTTCGGCGCGACTACAACTTCATAATTATAGCAATAAATTGTTAGACTTTCTTACAATGAGAATACATAGATCTTTTTAGTGAATAAGTTTTAACCCATAGAGATAAGGAATAAATTAAACGCAAATTAATTCATAACGTGTTCTCATTTCCGACCACCCCCCTGACTTTCGGAAGTACTAATCCCCGACATTTTGGTGCCCCCTGTGAGGTGTGATTTAAATTAAACTCAGTTTGATTCGTGCTTTTGTGGACACGCTTGTCCCACGGTTTCTCTCTATTTAAATTAAATTTGTGATTTAGTTTGTGCTTTGTAATCACGCTTGTCCCACGGTTCGTTCCTCGGGATATGTGCGCATGCGGCCACAGTCGCCTAGCAATTTATTGTGTAGTTTTGGCAACACTTATTGCCTTCGCGTCTTCGTGTCTTGCCCTTTGCCTTCTGCTTGGGTTACTGTGAACCGAGTTCACCAGCCTATTTGAGACTTGTTAGTGAAGTGATCGATATTCGACATGGCCGACTTGAATCGACGCACGTCAGCATGCACCGCCATCAAGCGGGGGCACGACCGCATTGTCAGCATGGACGTGACGGCTTTGGATGAGGTCCAAATCCACTTGGAACAGCGCCAGATAGAAGCACACTATGCACGCTTTCTGGTGGCACACACGGCATTGGTGAGCGATGCCACACCGGAGAGCCTTCAGGCCCACGATGATCTGCTGGCAGTCGGGGACGAGCAGTATAATAACGTCTTGATGGTCTTGGGCAGACGCCAAAACGCCCTCCATAATCAGGCGAAACTCGCGCCGGCTTCTCCACCACAGCATCACAGCTCAACCACGCGGAAGGTGGAGATGAAACTTGAGTCGGTGCAAATACCGACGTTCGATGGCCATCTGCATAATTGGCTAGCGTTTAAAGATGCATTCGAGAGTCTGGTGCACAACACGGAGCTGGCGCCCGCCTACAAGTTACAGAAGCTTCGTGCCGCTGTCCTGCCTGGCAGCGTAGGCCTCGACGGCAACATCTACTCCGGCGGCTACGAAGAGCTCTGGAGTGAGCTAAAAGAGAGGTTCGACAACCCACGCCTGTTGTGCGAGACCCACGTTTCTCGGCTTCTCAATCTGCAGGCAGCCCAGGACGAATGCTCCAGTGCCCTGCTTCGGATCGTGGACACCGTGCAAGAGTCACTCCGTGCACTACGAGTGATGCGACAACCAGTGTCCAGTTGGGACGCTTTGACGGTCCCGATTGTTGTGTCCCGTTTGCCAAAGGTGACCCAGCAAGGTTGGTGCATGCAGTGCCCAGCCAAACAGATTCCCACCCTCACCGGCTTGCTCGAGTTCTTGACTCATCGTGCCCACAGTTTGGCGACAGAGATCCAGCTACCCTCAACCTCTGGTCGACAACAGGCAAGTGGATCATGGCAGCTAAAGACGCTTCCCGTTGCTCGGACTCACGTCGTTGCAGCTCCCGAGAACCGATGCGGCCATTGCCATGGCTCTCACCGGCTATATCAGTGCACAAGGTTCAAGCAGTTGGACTTGAGTCGGCGCATCAACGCCGCGAGAATGACAGGTGTCTGTTTCAACTGTCTGCAGCCAGGACACAACGCTGCCGGACGCAACGGCAGACACCACTCGCTGATCTGCAGAAGGGAGGCGGCAGCACGGCAAGAAACACAACGTCGGCCAGCCCGCCGAGAAGCAGAACGCCAACCAGCCTCACAAGCAGCGGCACCTCAGCCAGCCCAAACAGAAGCCGAACGCGCCCAGACCCCGCCTGGTGGTCGCTATGTGTTCACCAAGGGACGTTGGGAGTTCATTCCGGACCAGGGTCCCTCAACTATGGATTGACACAATCAAGCGAACACTACCGTATTGCTAGCTACGGCGCTCGGCTACGCGTACGGCGCAAACTCGGAGCCCCACCTGGTTCGAGCCCTCTGCGATCCTGGATCGCAGGTAAGTCTTATAACAACCAAACTAACCAAACAACTTCGTCTTCCCAGAAGCCGATTGGATGTAGCCGTGCAAGGCGTCGGTATTGCCCCACCCACTCTGGCTCAAGGCCAAGTGACGCTCTCACTTCAGTCGACGCGATCAGAGTTCGTGCTCACCATGAAGGCCGTAGTGATACCCCTGATCACTTGGACGCTCCCCGCAGCACATGTGGATGCAACACAATGGCATCATCTGGTTGGCCTACCACTGGCAGACAGCCATCTGGGCACTCCTGGGCCCATCGACATCTTGCTGGCTGCTGATGTCTGGGGTCTCTTGGTGCAGGACGAGGTCATTCATGGACGGCCACACGAGCCCCACGCCCAACGCACACACCTTGGTTAGGTTGTCTTCGGCCCAGCTGCCCTGGTGCGAGCAGCACCACCCATCCGATCGCTCCACAGCCAGGTGACGGAAGAGTCGCCTTTGAAGCCCACTCTGGAACACACTCTAGATGAGCTCGTTCGGAATTTCTGGAAGTCGGAGGAGGTACCCACAGATGAATCAAGAGAGGACGAGTGCAGCCGGCACTACTCCCAGTCGCACTCCCGCACATCGGAAGGCATCGACGCACCAGCACTAGGTGCCTCCTACCGAGCTGCACTGCGACAATTCTACTGTCTGGAGCGGCGACTCCAGAAAAACCCAGACCTCAGAGAGAAGTACATCGCCTTCATGCGCGAATATGAAGAGCTTGGACACATGGAACGGGCTGGTCAACATGGCGACCACCCCCATTGTTACTACATTCCACACCATGCGGTAACTAGCAAATTCCGTGTGGTCTTCAACGCATCTGCACAGACCACTACTGGAGTCTCACTCAATGACGTCCAGCTGGTTGGACCTACCATCCAAGATTCACTAATCAACATCATCCTGCGGTTCCGGCGCTACTTGGTCGCGTTGACCGCTGACGTAGAGAAGATGTTCCGCCAGGTCTTGGTGGCGCATAAACATCGAGACTACCAACGGATTCTCTGGCGAGAATCACCGTCCGACGAGCTGACCGTCTTCCGCTTGACGACGGTTACCTACGGTATGGCATCCAGTCCATACACTTCTGTGCGATCCATGATGCAGTGCGCACAGGACAATCAACAGCTGATCCCAGATACAGCAAGGGCTCGAGCGGCCCGAGAGACGATTGAGAAGACCTTTTATGTGGACGACCTCCTCACAAGCTGCAACAGCATTTCCGAAGCAGTCGGCCTGGCTGCCGATGTCAACACTGTCCTCATGGCAGGACACTTCAAATTGCGCAAATGGAACTCCAACAGCGCACAGGTAATTTCCATGGTGACTAACGAGACCTCCTCTTCTCCCTCTTCCACAGAGCTTGTCATAGAATGCCTAACGGCAACGGTACTTGGCTTGCGTTGGGATCCAGCTGCTGACGAGCTCTTCTTCTTAGTGGAAATGGAACCGCTGGGACCCTCCCCTACGAAAAGGCGGATTCTGAGCGAGGTGGCGAGACTGTTCGATCCTACTGGGCTCCTTGCGCCGGTCATCATCACAGGAAAGATGTTCATCCAAACGCTGTGGTCCGCAGGCATCACTTGGGATGCCCCACTTTCCCCAGAGCTGCTCAACACCTGGGCAGCATTCCGCAACGGGCTGCAGGCCCTCAACCAAGTCAAGGTACCTCGATGGCTTGGCATGCACAGTCAGCATGTGGCCACAATTCATGGGTTTTGCGATGCCAGCTCCAGAGCCTATGCAGCTGTCATCTACCTGAAGACATCAGATGCCGATGACCGGTCCCAGGTCACACTGCTGACCGCCCGGACTAAGGTGGCTCCACTCAAGGGCGCCACCATTCCTCGTCTGGAACTGTGCGCCGCTATTCTCCTCGCGGCCACATTGGAGAATGTCCGCACCGCTCTAGGCCAGCAGACTGCACCCTACTACCTCTGGTTGGACTCTAGCATTGTTTTGTGTTGGTTGCGGAAGGAACCATCCACTCTCAAACCTTACGTCGCAAACCGAGTGCGACAGATCCAGGAGTTGACGTCTCCAGCACGTTGGCATCACGTCCGCTCTGCGCAGAATCCAGCCGATTGCGCTAGCCGAGGTCTTGGTGCATCAGAACTCCTGCAACACTCGCTGTCGCAAGGACCGAGTTGACTGGCAAGCGGACCGCTCCCCGTCGGCCCACCCGGGCAGCTGCACGCCGACGACATGGACCAAGTGGCAGAAGAATTAAAGCCATGCTTCTTCTCAGGCATGGTCATCACCCAGATGGAACTGACAACACGACGCCGAGACAAAGTCATCATCCCGTTGACCGAGCGGTTCAGCAACCTACACCAGTTGCTCCGTACTGTTGCCTATATGCTCCGTTGGCGGAGCACTTACCGACACCTACTAAAGCGATCAGTCGTCGGAGCGGATGAGCTCGACCACGCCTTGGAGCGACTTATCATCATAGAGCAAGTTGTCGCTTTCTCTCAAGAAGTGCACCAGTTGCGCAACCGTGCACCACCGTCAAGTAACAGCCCGTTACTCTCTCTCAACCCACACTTGGATACTCGAGGAGTCCTACGAGTCGGAGGTCGACTCACGCATGCGTCCCTACCGGATGAGCAAAGGCATCCCATTGTCTTGCCGAAAGCAGGCGCCTTGGTTTGGCTATTGGTTCGCCAGACACATGACGCCACCCTACACGGCGGCGTTCAACTGATGCTGCAGACGTTGCGGCAGAAGTGTTGGATACTCCATGGTCGACAAGCTGTGCGGACTCTGCTACACAAATGCGTCATCTGCAGACGACACCGCGGAGCGGTCATCAAGCAACAAATGGCTTCGCTACCCAGCCCACGAGTCAATTCAGCTCTCCCGTTCCTGGCCTCACGGGTCGACTACTGTAGTCCCTTTTCCGTTCGGGTTGGAACCAAACGATCACGCACCACAATCAAAGGCTACTTGGCGATCTTCGTTTGCATGGCCACGAAGGCTGTGCACATCGAGGTAATTGAGGACCTCTCATCACAGGCTTTCATGGATGCTTTTACCCGATTCACCTGCCGGCGCGGACCCTGTCCCGATCTCTACAGCGACAATGGTACCGCCTTCGTTGGTGCGAACCGGTACCTTAAAGAGGACTTAGCAGCCTTCGAATCGCATCACAACCAACAGGCCCTGGCACATTCCGGGACGAGATGGCACTTCATCACTCCTGCGGACCCTCATCAAGGTGGATTATGGGAGGCCACCGTAAAATCTGCAAAACATCATTTGGTTCGTTTGGTGGGTGCCCAGTCTCTCTGGTACCAGCAACTCCACACTCTGGCAACACGCATCGAGGCGTGTCTTAACTCACGTCCGCTGGTCCCACTCCACGACGACCCCGAGGACAAACTGGCGCTCACCCCTGGCGATTTCCTCATCGGTGCCCCCCTCATCGCGGTACCCGAACCTCACATTGGCGGCGTCCCGCTTAATCGCCTCAAGCAGTATCAGTGGATCCGTAAGCTCCACCAAGACTTCTGGCAGCGCTGGAGCGAGTAGTACTTGGTCACCCTCCAGACCCGTAGCAAATGGGAACGACGAGAACCGGACATTCAACTGAACGACGTGGTCCTCGTGAAACAAGAGAACCTGCCCCCGACTCAGTGGAGGCTCGGTCGAGTCATTGCCGTTCACCCGGGCAGTGACGGATTAGCCCGCAACGCTACTCTACGCACCAGCCATGGCGAGTGCCGCCGGCCCATCCAGAAACTTTGCCGCCTCTTGGAGACATCATGAACAGATCATGAGATGTCGACATGATCTTGACCTTACTGGGAGCATTACATGCACACATTTCGAACCAGAGGGTTCAACCGGGCAGGATGTTCGGTCAACAACCGTTGACCTTGATTCATGGCAATCAAAGTATTGCCACTAGCCACTTGCCACTTGCCACTGACGCGCCGCATTCCACACCACCAGTCGCACAAAGTTGCAGTACATTCCGTCTGCATACGATCCCTATTGCAATCACTTTGTTGCCTGCCGAATGATCACCACAACATTATTATCATTTCGCTGACGACGCACATTGCGACGTTCACTGCTTGTGCGGCTCATCGTCGTCCACTCATCGACTGGGCACTGTGTGCGGACACCCGATACCTCGCTCCGTTGCTATGTAGACGGATGGCCTATTTGCTAAGCAAATAAATATACAGCAACGACGAGCAGCAGCAACATTGTTCGCTCTACGTACATCAGAATGTCTTACCGACAGAAGATTATTATCGCAGTTGCCGGCGTAGGCACCCTTCTCATCGTATACAGCTGGATAGCCAAGGCATGGGCCTGGTATCAGCTACTCGACGCGCTACACATTTGGAATGTGTGATGATGCAGCAATTTGGAGTCACAGGCGATGGTGGTGGTGGACGGACTCGCATGGCAAGGCGAGCTTTCTTGCAGCAGTCGGCTGCACAACGTTCTTCAGTTCTTCAGGACCAGTTCACCCGAATACTTCGGCATTCGTTCGGCGCGACTACAACTTCATAATTATAGCAATAAATTGTTAGACTTTCTTACACTGAGAATACATAGATCTTTTTAGTGAATAAGTTTTAACCCATAGAGATAAGGAATAAATTAAACGCAAATTAATTCATAACGTGTTCTCATTTCCGACCACCCCCCTGACTTTCGGAAGTACTAATCCCCGACACAGACTATTGTCGGCATGGCAAAAGTTTTTGTTGTTGGTCCCGTAGACTGGGGTTTTTTGGTTGCTGTAACGACAGGTTTCCTTTCGTCTCTGTTTTTTTTTCCATTTTATAGGGCTGAAAAAAAAAATTTCTGAAATTTAATAACTATTAATTATAAATATGTGTCTGAAATGAAAAAAGTAATTAGTGAATTTAAATATCTTAAAAAAGTCGCAGGTAGCGAAATGCTCGCTTTTTGGTATGAGGGGTTTTTCCCGTAGCCGGTAGCAGGTAGATGAGCGATCTGGTGCGGGACCTTTATGAGATGTGCTCGTGTTGAGCGCTCGATGCTGACTGTGTAATTGATACATTATTATTAGCTAATTCATGCTGAATATTTTCTGTATGTTCAAATGCTTTTTAAAGTTTATTCGTAACTTCTGTTGTGTTATATAGTTTTTCTAACAATACTCTATTTATTAAAACTTGGTTATTATTATTGGTCAGTATATTATTTATTTTTTCATTAATTATTCTGAGATAATTACTATCGGTTGATCCTGCAATCCATTTCCATGCAGTTCCTAACATATAGATAGATCTCTTGGATTTTTTTTATCGGCCTAAGCCTTTCAATATTGTCATTAATTTGGGAAATATCATGGAGAAGGTAAGGCAGGATTGGGTTATTTTTTTCAATTTTAGAGAGTATCGTATTATTAATTTTGGTATGTTTCAGCATCAATAATGTGTATGATACTAAATGTTCCTGTCTGTATTTAAGCCGGTCCTGTTTTGGAAGTTACTATCTCGGATTTTGAATAGCTCTAGGCCAGCAGACTGCACCCTACTACCTCTGGTCGGACTCCAGCATTGTTTTGTGTTGGTTGCGGAAGGAACCATCCACTCTCAAACCCTACGTCGCAAACCGAGTGCGACAGATCCAGGAGTTGACGTCTCCAGCACGTTGGCATCACGTCCGCTCTGCGCAGAATCCAGCCGATTGCGCTAGCCGAGGTCTTGGTGCATCAGAACTCCTGCAACACTCGCTGTCGCAAGGACCGAGTTGACTGGCAAGCGGACCGCTCCCCGTCGGCCCACCCGGGCAGCTGCACGCCGACGACATGGACCAAGTGGCAGAAGAATTAAAGCCATGCTTCTTCTCAGGCATGGTCATCACCCAGATGGAACTGACAACACGACGCCGAGACAAAGTCATCATCCCGTTGACCGAGCGGTTCAGCAACCTACACCAGTTGCTCCGTACTGTTGCCTATATGCTCCGTTGGCGGAGCACTTACCGACACCTACTAAAGCGATCAGTCGTCGGAGCGGATGAGCTCGACCACGCCTTGGAGCGACTTATCATCATAGAGCAAGTTGTCGCTTTCTCTCAAGAAGTGCACCAGTTGCGCAACCGTGCACCACCGTCAAGTAACAGCCCGTTACTCTCTCTCAACCCACACTTGGATACTCGAGGAGTCCTACGAGTCGGAGGTCGACTCACGCATGCGTCCCTACCGGATGAGCAAAGGCATCCCATTGTCTTGCCGAAAGCAGGCGCCTTGGTTTGGCTATTGGTTCGCCAGACACATGACGCCACCCTACACGGCGGCGTTCAACTGATGCTGCAGACGTTGCGGCAGAAGTGTTGGATACTCCATGGTCGACAAGCTGTGCGGACTCTGCTACACAAATGCGTCATCTGCAGACGACACCGCAGAGCGGTCATCAAGCAACAAATGGCTTCGCTACCCAGCCCACGAGTCAATTCAGCTCGCCCGTTCCTGGCCTCACGGGTCGACTACTGTGGTCCCTTTTCCGTTCGGGTTGGAACCAAACGATCACGCACCACAATCAAAGGCTACTTGGCGATCTTCGTTTGCATGGCCACAAAGGCTGTGCACATCGAGGTAATTGAGGACCTCTCATCACAGGCTTTCATGGATGCTTTTACCCGATTGTCCTGTCGGCGCGGACCCTGTCCCGATCTCTACAGCGACAATGGTACCGCCTTCGTTGGCGCGAACCGGTACCTTAAAGAGGACTTAGCAGCCTTCGAATCGCATCACAACCAACAGGCCCTGGCACATTCCGGGACGAGATGGCACTTCATCACTCCTGCGGCCCCTCATCAAGGTGGATTATGGGAGGCCACCGTAAAATCTGCAAAACATCATTTGGTTCGTTTGGTGGGTGCCCAGTCTCTCTGGTACCAGCAACTCCACACTCTGGCAACACGCATCGAGGCGTGTCTCACGTCCGCTGGTCCCACTCCACGACGATCCCGAGGACAAACTGGCGCTCACCCCTGGCGATTTCCTCATCGGTGCCCCCCTCATCGCGGTACCCGAACCTCACATTGGCGGCGTCCCGCTTAATCGCCTCAAGCAGTATCAGTGGATCCGTAAGCTCCACCAGGACTTCTGGCAGCGCTGGAGCGAGGAGTACTTGGTCACCCTCCAGACCCGTAGCAAATGGGAACGACGAGAACCGGACATTCAACTGAACGACGTGGTCCTCGTGAAACAAGAGAACCTGCCCCCGACTCAGTGGAGGCTCGGTCGAGTCATTGCCGTTCACCCGGGCAGTGACGGATTAGCCCGCAACGCTACTCTACGCACCAGCCATGGCGAGTGCCGCCGGCTCACCCAGAAACTTTGCCGCCTCTTGGAGACATCATGAACAGATCATGAGATGTCGACATGATCTTGACCTTACTGGGAGCATTACATGCACACATTTCGAACCAGAGGGTTCAACCGGGCAGGATGTTCGGTCAACAACCGTTGACCTTGATTCATGGCAATCAAAGTATTGCCACTAGCCACTTGCCACTTGCCACTGACGCGCCGCATTCCACACCACCAGTCGCACAAAGTTGCAGTACATTCCGTCTGCATACGATCCCTATTGCAATCACTTTGTTGCCTGCCGAATGATCACCACAACATTATTATCATTTCGCTGACGACGCACATTGCGACGTTCACTGCTTGTGCGGCTCATCGTCGTCCACTCATCGACTGGGCACTGTGTGCGGACACCCGATACCTCGCTCCGTTGCGATGTAGACGGATGGCCTATTTGCTAAGCAAATAAATATACAGCAACGACGAGCAGCAGCAACATTGTTCGCTCTACGTACATCAGAATGTCTTACCGACAGAAGATTATTATCGCAGTTGCCGGCGTAGGCACCCTTCTCATCGTATACAGCTGGATAGCCAAGGCATGGGCCTGGTATCAGCTACTCGACGCGCTACACATTTGGAATGTGTGATGATGCAGCAATTTGGAGTCACAGGCGATGGTGGTGGTGGACGGACTCGCATGGCAAGGCGAGCTTTCTTGCAGCAGTCGGCTGCACAACGTTATTCAGTTCTTCAGGACCAGTTCACCCGAATATTTCGGTTTTCGTTCGGCGCGACTACAACTTCATAATTATAGCAATAAATTGTTAGACTTTCTTACACTGAGAATACATAGATCTTTTTAGTGAATAAGTTTTAACCCATAGAGATAAGGAATAAATCAAACGCAAATTAATTCATAACGTGTTCTCATTTCCGACCACCCCCCTGACTTTCGGAAGTACTAATCCCCGACACAGACTATTGGCGGCATGGCAAAAGTTTTTGTTGTTGGTCCCGTAGACTGGGGTTTTTTGGTTGCTGTACCGACAGGTTTCCTTTCGTCTCTGTTTTTTTTTCCATTTTATAGGGCTGAAAAAAAATTTCTGAAATTTAATAACTATTAATTATAAATATGTGTCTGAAATGAAAAAAGTAATTAGTGAATTTAAATATCTTAAAAAAGTCGCAGGTAGCGAAATGCTCGCTTTTTGGTATGAGGGGTTTTTCCCGTAGCCGGTAGCAGGTAGATGAGCGATCTGGTGCGGGACCTTTATGAGATGTGCTCGTGTTGAGCGCTCGATGCTGACTGTGTAATTGATACATTATTATTAGCTAATTCATGCTGAATATTTTCTGTATGTTCAAATGCTTTTTAAAGTTTATTCGTAACTTCTGTTGTGTTATATAGTTTTTCTAACAATACTCTATTTATTAAAACTTGGTTATTATTATTGGTCAGTATATTATTTATTTTTTCATTAATTATTCTGAGATAATTACTATCGGTTGATCCTGCAATCCATTTCCATGCAGTTCCTAACATATAGATAGATCTCTTGGATTTTTTTTATCGGCCTAAGCCTTTCAATATTGTCATTAATTTGGGAAATATCATGGAGAAGGTTAGGAAGGATTGGGTTATTTTTTTCAATTTTAGAGCGTATCGTATTATTAATTTTGGTATGTTTCAGCATCAATAATGTGTATGATACTAAATGTTCCTGTCTGTATTTAAGCCGGTCCTGTTTTGGAAGTTACTATCTCGGATTTTGAATAGTCTAGCACCTGTACATATGGTAATAAAAATCCTAGTGTTGGAAAGGGAAAAAATTAAATTTTTTATTCGCGAATTTTACTTTTGTGTACTATTCTTCCAGATTTGGTTTTAATTGTCGTCTTATAATTTTCTGCGACAATTTCCTTTCAGTATTTAGGGCATCGTTTCGATCCTAACCGTTTATTGATTTTTATGTATATTACATTGTTTGGTAGATAGTCTTTTAAAGGTTCTCTTTTCTTATTGTAAAATTTAAATCGGCTTTTTTTTTTTTGAGTCTTGTCGTGCTTTTTCATGCTATCATGGATCCCTAACGTTTCTATTAAAAAATATTTCTATGGGTTTTTGTCCAGTTGTGGAATGTATTGAAAAGTTGTATTCATAAATAGATCTCTCTAGAAGTTCTTCAAAATTTGAAAAATGTATATTATTTTGTATGCAGCGCATTATTTCGGTTAATGTAAAATGAAATCGTTCTACTTGACCATTTACGGCACTAGTGTAAGGGGGTGTTCTATAGATTTCTATGCCAAATTGGTTTTCAAGCATGAAGGTTACGGATTCTGAATTTAATGATTTTCGTTGTCATTGACAATCATTCTAGGAACGCCAAAACTATATAATAATTCTCTGAGTGGTTCTTTAATATCTTCTATTGCTTTGGATTTAAGTATTCTGCCCTGTGCGTATTTGGAAAATTTATCTATTGATGTTAGAACTAAATTTTTCTCTGTAGAGTAAATATCTACATTTATTATTTCTCCTGTATATTTAGGGATTGGGGAAGCCTGTAATTCTGGTTTGGGTGGTTGTCTATCGTATTTGTGTTCTTTACAAATGATACACTGTTTAACGATATTCTGTATTTTGGAATTCATTTTAGGGAAATATATTCTTTTAATAATTTGAAGTTTATTTTCGCACGCATTGCGATGTGCTCTTTGGTGTTCTTTAATAATTTCTTCTTCTTGTTCTGTTTGGTCTTTAATGTAAATCTTATTTTGAAATTTTTAAAATGATTGGGGTAAATTTCCTGAACTTTAGCCATTATATTTTCGGTGGTAAATAAACCATTTATAACACTGGGATTAAGGTGTTTCTTTCAAATTTTGATTATTTCATCTCCTTGTTTGTCTAGTCAGTGTATGTCTGTGAAATGTGGGAAAAGGGATTTCGAAACTGTTACTATTTTAATTTCCTGTTTGTAAAAAGATTTGATTTTTGAATGCATTGATGGGTGCTTCTGTTGTAGGGATGAGGTTGTGTGACGAACTTTCGTCGGTGTGGTGTGATATGGTCAATGAATTAATATTGGTTCTAGAAAGTGCATCTGCTACTGCGTTAGATTTTCCTGGTTTATACCTAAGTTCGTAATTAAACTCTTCTAGGCGAGCCTTCCAACGTTTCATTTTAGCATTATTGTTTTTAGAACTTATTGCAAAGGTGAGTGGTTGATGATCAGTAAAAATTTTGACTTTTGCGTTTCCATAAAGATAGTTTTGTAATGTATCTAAAGCTAGAAATTTTTCCGTCGAGAATATGTCAATATGTACTGTATGACTGAGGTAATTTGGAATAGTAGTAGGTTCTATGAATTCTAAAAGATTGGTTCTACCGGGCTTATATTGGAGCTCATAGTTGTATTCCTCCAATATGGCCTTCCAACGTTTCATTTTGCTGTTGGTGTTCTTGCTACTGATGGCATACGTGAGCGGTTGGTAGTCAGTGAAAATTTTTCTGGAACCGTAAAGGAAATTTCTTAAGCTAGTGAGTGCCCAGATTATGGCCAACATTTCTTTTTTGTTGGTCGCATAACTCACTTCCGTTTTGTTAAGCGTTTGTGACAAAATCGTTATTGGTTTGTTGTTTTGCGATAGTACTGCGCCGATGGCGTAGTCAGAGGCATCTGTGGTTAATTCGAACTCTTTTTCGAAATTTGGGTGTGTTAGAATGATTTCTTCGGAAACTAGAACGTTTTTTAATTTTTGGAAAGCGTCAAATGCAACTTTGTCGAGTTGGATGGTTTTATTTTTCGAGAGGTTTTTGGACACGCATCCATCTTCCCCTCTTAACAGGGATGTCAGGGGTTTTGCTAATTTCGCATAATCCCTGACAAACCGTCGATAATACCCTGACATTCCTAAAAAAGATCGAAGGTCTTTTAGATTTCGAGGCGGGAGTAGGTCGACTATAGCCTTAATCTTTTTGGGGTTGGTTTTTATTCCATCGTTTTTATTCCACTTTTAAGATCAATGACGGTGAAATATAGATTCTTTCCGAGATTTGAAAGAACCTCTTTTATTTCAGGTATATGATATTTATCGGAAATAATGACAGCATTTAGCTTCCTTTAGTCTATCACCATTCGATATTTCTTCTTGCCGGAAGCGTCTTGTTTTTTCGAAACGATCCATACGGGGGAGTTGTATGGTGATTTTGAAGGCCTTATTATTCCTTCATTTAGCAGTTCCTTGACCTGTTTCTCGCGTCTTTTAGAGCCATATGATATGCATATGGCTTTGAGTAAACAGGAGAGTCAGTAGTAGTGCGAATTTCGCCCTTAACTCTGGTGGTAAATGTTAGTTTTTTATCGGGATCCGAGAAGAGGTTTGGACACTTTCTTATGATATCATTGAGCTTTTTATTTTGTTCTTCGGATAAGTGGGAAATACGGAGATTGATATTATTTACACTCTCCGATGTGTATTGTTTAAGTAAGATTTTAGTGTTTGGATGGATAGTCATATAGCTACCTTCGGTATGTATGATTGCCTTTAGTTCTTGTTCAAACCTTCACAGAGAATTTCTTTCATATGTACATACGTGTGTACATATCCTTGCATTAAATTCTAATTGGCCATCGACAGCTTTCAGTTGCTGCAGTCAAAATTCATGTATGTCACACTACATAATTCGTTATGTGATTTATTTCCGCTGTTGGTCATTGCACATTGCGAAATTGATCGCATGTGCAACGAACTACAGCAAAAGAAAAACCAAAAAAAATGAAATTAGCTTGCAATGCACATTTAGCAATTTAAGCAAAATAATATTATAAAAATCAGCAATAATTAGTATTGCCATTTAGCAATGTAAACGAAATAATATTATAAGAATCAGCAAAAATTAAGTATTTAAGAAGCAATATTTTTAATAAAAGACGAGAGAATTGTTCAAGCCATTGGAGTGTTTACTTCTTTCCATTCGCCAGCTAACCAAGTTCAAGTGCTTGTGTTAACCCTATACGTTATCTTGGTGTCATCGCCTTGATAACAATTACAACAACTTGATTGGTAAATTCACCTTTCACAAACATTTTTATCCTTGTCCTTGTGCATTCGCTTGGACAAGTCATTCAGCAAACATTTGATTGGTAAAATCACCTTTCATAAACATGTGGCATGGTCTGAATTCGAAACTACCGACAACAAAATACGGTGTCTCGAAAATATTTCAATAGACCACAAGTACTTCACCGAGAAGTACTACGACAAAATATCGGAACTTACAACAAAGTACCAATAATCATTTGAATCAGCCATGATGGAAACTTCCAAAGGGCCAACAGAAGAGACAAATCAACACTCTCCTGCCATTAAGCCAGCTGTAGCCGTGAGAACAACTACAAACAACAGCGACACAACACCACCACTCTTCTCAACAAATTCCTCAATTAGAAGACAAAATGTGATGATGGGATCTCTGAAACGGTTACTCACCATGGACCCGACAGCAACAAATATGAATCTCAAAGAAAAGCTGTGGGAGCAAATCCAAAATTTGCATTTTTCAATATGGGAAAGTAGTCATGATCCACTAAAAGAAGGATATAATATAGACTCATACACAAATCTTGAGAAACAAATCATCGACAATTTTAAACTGTCATCAAATGTTGCACCAGAACAAAGAGAATTTGAGCAAAACAACGTTCTACCGCTCCCTAAGGTAACCATTCCAAAATTCAATGGGGATTATCTTAAATGGAGAGCATTTCACGATCTCTTTTCTCAACTTGTCGACAATCAGCGACTTCCCACGGTACAAAAGATGTGGTACCTCAAATCAAATGTCATAGGAGAAGCTGAAAAACTAATAAGTCATCTTTCAGCTACAGCTGAAAACTATGATACAGCATGGAAATTGTTACAAGAACGGTACAACAATAAGCGGAATGTCGCAACGCTAATACAGCAACTGCTCGAACAACCATCAGCCGGGTCATCAGCAGCAGCCATCAAGCAGCTGCATGACGTTACACAAGAATGCTTGCATGCATTACAAAACATTGGGATCGACACAACCTCTTGGGATCCTATTTTACTCCACCTACTAGTTAAAAAACTCCAAACTATATAATAATTCTCTGAGTGGTTCTTTAATATCTTCTATTGCTTTGGATTTAAGTATTCTGCCCTGTGCGTATTTGGAAAATTTATCTATTGATGTTAGAACTAAATTTTTCTCTGTAGAGTAAATATCTAGATTTATTATTTCTCCTGTATATTTAGGGATTGGGGAAGCCTGTAGTTCTGGTTTGGGTGGTTGTCTATCGTATTTGTGTTCTTTACAAATGATACACTGTTTAACGATATTCTGTATTTTGGAATTCATTTTAGGGAAATATATTCTTTTAATAATTTGAAGTTTATTTTCGCACGCATTGCGATGTGCTCTTTGGTGTTCTTTAATAATTTCTTCTTCTTGTTCTGTTTGGTCTTTAATGTAAATCTTGTTTTGTAATTTTTAAAATGATTGGGGTAAATTTCCTGAACTTTAGCCATTATATTTTCGGTGGTAAATAAACCATTTATAACACTGGGATTAAGGTGTTTCTTTCAAATTTTGATTATTTCATCTCCTTGTTTGTCTAGTCAGTGTATGTCTGTGAAATGTGGAAAAAGGGATTTCGAAACTGTTACTATTTTAATTTCCTGTTTGTAAAAAGATTTGATTTTTGAATGCATTGATGGGTGCTTCTGTTGTAGGGATGAGGTTGTGTGACGAACTTTCGTCGGTATGGTGTGATATGGTCAATGAATTAATATTGGTTCTAGAAAGTGCATCTGCTACTACGTTAGATTTTCCTGGTTTATACCTAAGTTCGTAATTAAACTCTTCTAGGCGAGCCTTCCAACGTTTCATTTTAGCATTATTGTTTTTAGTACTTATTGCAAAGGTGAGTGGTTGATGATCAGTAAAAATTTTGACTTTTGCGTTTCCATAAAGATAGTTTCGTAATTTATCTAAAGCTAGAAATTTTTCCGTCGAGAATATGTCAATATGTACTGTATGACTGAGGTAATTTGGAATAGTAGTAGGTTCTATGAATTGGTTGTTAGGATGGCTATCTGCGCTATGTTGCGTCATAGTAAGTGAATTAACGTTTGTTGGATGTGGGAGTCTAGAAAGTGAGTCTGCTACAAGATTGGTTCTACCGGGCTTATATTGGAGCTCATAGTTGTATTCCTCCAATATGGCCTTCCAACGTTTCATTTTGCTGTTGGTGTTCTTGCTACTGATGGCATACGTGAGCGGTTGGTAGTCAGTGAACATTTTTCTGGAACCGTAAAGGAAATTTCGTAAGCTAGTGAGTGCCCAGATTATGGCCAACATTTCTTTTTTGTTGGTCGCATAACTCACTTCCGTTTTGTTAAGCGTTTGTGACAAAATCGTTATTGGTTTGTTGTTTTGCGATAGTACTGCGCCGATGGCGTAGTCAGAGGCATCTGTGGTTAATTCGAACTCTTTTTCGAAATTTGGGTGTTTTAGAATGATTTCTTCGGAAACTAGAACGTTTTTTAATTTTTGCAAAGCGTCATTTGCAACTTTGTCGAGTTGGATGGTTTCATTTTTCGAGAGGTTTTGGAGGTTTTGGTATATGATATTTATCGGAAATAATGACAGCATTTAGCTTCCTATAGTCTATCACCATTCGATATTTCTTCTTGCCGGAAGCGTCTTGTTTTTTCGAAACGATCCATACGGGGCAGTTGTATGGTGATTTTGAAGGCCTTATTATTCCTTCATTTAGCAGTTCCTTGACCTGTTTCTCGCGTCTTTTAGAGCCATATGATATGCATATGTTATCATTGAGCTTTTTATTTTGTTCTTCGGATAAGTAGGAAATACGGAGATTGATATTATTTACACTCTCCGATGTGTATTGTTTAAGTAAGATTTTAGTGTTTGGATGGATAGTCATATAGCTACCTTCGGTATGTATAATTGCCTTTAGTTCTTGTTCAAACCTTCACAGAGAATTTCTTTCATATGTACATACGTGTGTACATATGCTTGCATTAAATTCTAATTGGCCATCGACAGCTTTCAGTTGCTGCAGTCAAAATTCATGTATGTCACACTACATAATTCGTTATGTGATTTATTTCCGCTGTAGGTCATTGCACATTGCGAAATTGATCGCATGTGCAACGAACTACAGCAAAAGAAAAACCAAAAAAAAATGAAATTAGCTTGCAATGCACATTTAGCAATTTAAGCAAAATAATATTATAAAAATCAGCAATAATTAGTATTGCCATTTAGCAATGTAAACGAAATAATATTATAAGAATCAGCAAAAATTTAGTATTTAAGAAGCAATATTTTTAATAAAAGACGAGAGAATTGTTCAAGCCATTGGAGTGTTTACTTCTTTCCATTCGCCAGCTAACCAAGTTCAAGTGCTTGTGTTAACCCTATACGTTATCTTGGTGTCATCGCCTTGATAACAATTACAACAACTTGATTGGTAAATTCACCTTTCACAAACATTTTTATCCTTGTCCTTGTGCATTCGCTTGGACAAGTCATTCAGCAAACATTTGATTGGTAAAATCACCTTTCATAAACATGTGGCATGGTCTGAATTCGAAACTACCGACAACAAAATACGGTGTCTCGAAAATATTTCAATAGACCACAAGTACTTCACCGAGAAGTACTACGACAAAATATCGGAACTTACAACAAAGTACCAATAATCATTTGAATCAGCCATGATGGAAACTTCAAAAGGGCCAACAGAAGAGACAAATCAACACTCTCCTGCCATTAAGCCAGCTGTAGCCGTGAGAACAACTACAAACAACAGCGACACAACACCACCACTCTTCTCAACAAATTCCTCAATTAGAAGACAAAATGTGATGATGGGATCTCTGAAACGGTTACTCACCATGGACCCGACAGCAACAAATATGAATCTCAAAGAAAAGCTGTGGGAGCAAATCCAAAATCCACTAAAAGAAGGATATAATATGGACTCATACACAAATCTTGAGAAACAAATCATCGACAATTTTAAACTGTCATCAAATGTTGCACCAGAACAAAGAGAATTTGAGCAAAACAACGTTCTACCGCTCCCTAAGGTAACCATTCCAAAATTCAATGGGGATTATCTTAAATGGAGAGCATTTCACGATCTCTTTTCTCAACTTGTCGACAATCAGCGACTTCCCACGGTACAAAAGATGTGGTACCTCAAATCAAATGTCATAGGAGAAGCTGAAAAACTAATAAGTCATCTTTCAGCTACAGCTGAAAACTATGATACAGCATGGAAATTGTTACAAGAACGCTACAACAATAAGCGGAATGTCGCAACGCTAATACAGCAACTGCTCGAACAACCATCAGCCGGGTCATCAGCAGCTGCATGACGTTACACAAGAATGCTTGCATGCATTACAAAACATTGGGATCGACACAACCTCTTGGGATCCTATTTTGCTCCACCTACTAGTTAAAAAACTCGATCGTGGCATACATGTTCTTTATGAGCGATCAATAACCAGTCCAAAAGAACTTCCACAAATCAAACATTTTTTGTCGTTTCTGGAAACCCCGTTTCAATCAATGGAAGCAATGGGTCAGAAAGAAAAATCATCAACGAAGGTATGTGCTTCAGCTGCTTCTTCTAACCAAAATGGAAACGCATGTGCCCTTTGTAAAAATGGTACTCATCCACTATTTCGGTGTCTAAAATTTCAACAATTAACACCTCCTGAACGCCTGAATTTCGCTCAAAAACAAAAATTGTGCGTCAAGTGTTTGAAATCGGGCCATTCAACTAAAACTTGCACCTCAAGATCATGCACTAAGTGCAACAAGAAACACAATTCACTGCTACACCTTGAAAACGCAAGCAATTCATCAAATCAAATATCATCTAATAGAAACAACTCCAAGGAGACATCATCAGCTGCAACAGCAATATCTAAAAAAGATACACAAAAAACCACTTCACCGATTACTTCTTCAGATGAATCAGAAGCAGCCTCACTCGCTGCAGCCAACAAACAATCATCAAATTCATACGTTCTACTCAGCACAGCAGTAATTAAGGTAAAGAGCGAACAAACAGAAGTCGAGTGCCGTGCTTTGCTGGACTCAGGTTCTCAAGTCAATTTTGTCACTGAGCGTCTAGTAAAACGACTTGGCATTTCAATGCAGCCATCATCTGTAAACATTAACGGAATTGGAGCTACTAACACCAAAACACAGCATCGAATTAACGTGGCATTACAGTCTCGCATTAATGGCTTTTCAACACGACTTGAAGCACTTGTACTGCCTCGCATCATTTCGCCGCAACCATCGCAATTCATCAACACAGATGAATGGTAACTACCCAAAAATCTCGTGCTAATAGATCCAGCCTTTAATCGCCCAGACAAAATCGATATATTATTGGGTGCAGAACATTATCATCAGCTTCTATCAATTGGACAAATTAAATTATCAAAACGACTTCCAATATTACAAAACACCGTGTTCGGAAGGGTTGTCGCAGGAAAACTTCAAGAAGAAAACTCCACAAATTTAGCATGCGGGGTATGCACAACAGATGAAAGTCTTGAGCTTTCCATAGCTCGCTTATGTGAATTGGATGAAATCAAAACTAATGAAAAACATCTCTCCATGGCAGAAAGACAATGCGAAGAACACTTCGCGCAACACACCATCAAGAACCAGGAAAATCGGTTCATAGTGAAAATACCATTTCACCAAAGCCCTAATGCGTTAGGCGATTCACACGGAATTGCTCTTAACAGATTTCTCTCGCTCGAGCGTCGACTCCAGAAAAATCCCGAAGTAAAGGCTGAATACATTAAGTTTATGGATGAATACGAATCAATGGGGCATATGACAAAAATATCAGCTGATGCAGTCATTTCACCAAACTACTTCATTCCACACCACTGCGTGTTAAGACAAATTTCAGAACGACGTCCCCGTCCTTCAACTTTTGTCGTATAAAATTATGTTTAACATCAATATGCTTAATTCGTATATTTTCGAAGTTATTAGCCATCTTGATGCAGCTTTGGTTGTCTTCGAACATAATTATATTGTCTACTCTAACAAATAGATCGCCCAATAATCCTCGCAGCCACACACCTTCTTGAACAGCTCATGACAACGATACATATTCGGATTCGGTTGTCGAGCATGCAACAACTTGTTGTTTCTTTGATCTCCAACTTACAATGTTTCCAAAAACTTCAAACAAGTAACCACTTGTAGATTTTCTGTCGGTTTCATCAAAAGCGTAATCAGCGTCGGCAAATTCTACTAAAGGCTTCGTCCCTTCCTTTTTATCGAAAACTAGTTCATGATCGACGGTGCCTTTCAAGTAGCGTACCAATCTATTTGCAGCGTTCCAGTGTACTTCTCAAGGATTTCCTTGATGACGACTAAGCTAAGATATTGCATAACAAATATATGGTCTGTTGCATATCATTATATACATCACCATTCCAATAAGATCTCTGTATGGTACATTCAACCTTTTATTAGCGTCATTTCTTTTTAGTTTGTTCGACGGATCCATAGGAGTTGATACAGCATTACAATCTTGCATTTTTAAGTAAATCATGAGATCATTTATGGCTTTCTTTTGTGACATTTTTAGGCATGATTCTTGCCTGTTATAAGATATTCCAATACCAAGAAATTGGTCAAATTCCAGAGAATCTTTCATTTCAAATTCTTTGCATAGTAGTACCCTCATTTCTTCATGATATCGCTTATCTGAACTGGCTAGAAGCAAGTCATCGACATATAGTACTAAATAAGTTACATGACTTGTGTACTGCCGAACATAGGTGTAATAATCATGATGAGATCTTGTAAATCCAATTTTTACAGTTACGTCATAAAATTTTCTGTACCAGCATAGAGGAGACTGCTTCAACCAATAAAACGATTTTTTTTATTTGCATACATAGTCTTCTTTCGCTTTCATTCCTTCAGGTATTTCCATAAATAAGGCTTCTGACAACGTTCCGTTCAAGAAAGCGGTTTTTACATTCATTTGGCTTATGATATACCCTATATGGATTGCTACAGAGAGAACAGTGCGAATCGCTGCAAGCTTCGCTACCGGAGCGTATGTCTGTTCATAATCTATGCCATACCTTTGCTGACATCCTCTAGCAACAAGCGGTGCTCTGTATGTTTTCTGTAAAATTAAATTTAAACAGATTTATCTGCTGAAAATTATGACCGTATTATAACTTGCCTGTAATCATGCGCTCACGGCAACTTTGCTTGTGATTTACCAAATTTGAGTGTTGCCGGAGCGCCACCGGTCTATCATCCGTAGAAGCATCGCTGTCACCACTGCTGCAACTTGTTTTTTTATCATCTTCAAGCGATTTAAAATGTTTAATTTTTTTATTAATTATTTATATGTATAAATATTATATTAAAATAAAATTAATTATATAATACTTTAATTAAACATATATATATATATATATATAAATAAATAAAAGATATGATATTATATATATAATAATTAATCACTCTCATTAGTGTTTGATGAAAAATCCCCTTCTGCATGTGGCATTTGTTTTTTTTCGATACACCAAACGCCCAAGTCTTCTTCATCAGGATCTGCACATTCGCCACCTTTTTCTGGAAATCTGGATTCGTTGAATCTAGCATTTCGTGCAACAACTTCTTTTCGGATCCCAAAACCTATACCCGTTTATTCCGTATCCAACCATTATCATTTCATCTCTTTTTGCATCGAATTTTCCTCTTTTTTCTTTCGGTAGGAGTACAAATACCTGACTTCCAAAGATCCTAAGTTTTCCAACATCAGGCTTTAATCCGTGCCATATTTCGGCAGGCGTTTTAGAAGCAATACATCTGGTAGGACATCGGTTTAACAAATACGTGGCTGCCAAAACTGCTTCGCCCCACATTTCTTTGTTCAAACAACAATGTACAAGCTTTTTCCACTACCGTGCGATTGAAACGTTCTGCCACACCGCTTTGTTTTGGACAATAACCAACTGTGGTCTCAAGTTGGATTCCTTTGGCAATGTAATATTTCTTTTGTTCTTTTGATAAATATTCAGTGCCTTTATCACAATGTAAATAAGCAATATTATGTCCAAATTTTGCTTCTACGTGACTTTGAAACTGTTTAAAACAATAAAAGACATCTGACTTACGTTTCATTAAAAAAACAGAAGAGAAATGAGAATAGTCGTCCATAAAGCTCACGAAATAATTGTTTCTGTCATATGTAGCTGGCGTAAATGGACCCCACACATCAGTATGAACTCTTTCAAGTACTCTTGAAGTTTTTGGTCTATGTTTGTTGTATGGTAATTCGGTTTGTTTGCTTTTTTCTTCTTTAACATTTAAGCCAACTACCATATTTTCTCTTATCATCTTATTTAAATAAAAATCATTAACATGACCGAGTCGGTGATGCCACACATCACCTACTTTACACACATTTGCTATCTCTCTTAATGGATGTAATTTAATTTCATATAACACATTATATAATTTAGCAATTTTTGCTTGAAACAAACCTATGTGCGTTGCTTTTACTGCGCTTCCTCGCATGTTTGTTGCATGTCTTGTACTGCCAGAATCTAGCAGCCAAACGTTTGATCTACCATTTCCATCAACCATAAATGCAACGGCTGTTTTTACCCTTTCTCTTGTAGTGAGTTGTGTACATCGTTTTATTCTTTTGTTCTCGTTGGGGACAATTGAAATTTTTGTGCCCTATCCTTCTGAACTTAAAACACTCTCCTGTAAAGTTTGCAGAAAATACAGCTTCGCCGTCGCTGCCCACACTGCCGCTTTGTTCTTTTATAGTTTGCTGTCTCATTTCTTCAGTTAACAAGCGAGATTTTGTATATTCAAGCGTTAATGTTTTATCAGCCAAATTTTCAAGCGCCGTTATTAACGGTTCTGGAAACGTCTTGAATAAGTAATAAATTACTTCGTTAGAATCAATTTTTGCACCTGCAGCAGATAACTCCCTAACATATTCATCAAATTTGCAAAATGCCCTTTCATATCACTTGACGGCTCATACCTTAACCGATCCAAACGAGTTCGCAACATGTTTTGGTTTGCCATATTTGTGCCAGAAAATATGGTATTTAAGGCATGCCACTAACGAAATAATCAAATTTTTTCCTGTGGCATTTTGCTGACGCCACAACACAAAACCTTCCGCAGTAGGCTCTGGTTTCTCCTGCGGCAACACCTTTAATGCGTGTCGAGAAAGTTTTCCACGCGGTATTTGCAGGAGTCGAAGTTTCTTCCATCAAAAGGTTTTATCTTGGCAAATACTAATTCCAGAGTGTTAGGCATGTCTGGGCCCATAACCAGTAGTTTAATAAGGTGTATAACCTTTAATTTATTAAGATTAGAATTATAGTTGAATAAGATTTAGTAATTCAGTAATAAGTAAAAAAGACAACTTCACTAGTTCAGTTCTGGCAAAAGACTAAAACTACTTTAACAAATACATTACATCTTAGAGTACAAAAAATGCAACTAAATATTTTTTTATTTAATTTTATTTAATTTTTATATATGAATATTTAACTTAAATGAAAGTGTATATCTAGTTTTCCAGTTTACGTTGTTACAAAATAATTTCTGAGTTTAAACCTTTTAATTCAATTTGTAATGTAATGTAGAAATTATTAAAGTCAAAGTGAGCTGAGCAGAGAACCAACCAACAGAGACAATACTCTCACTGTATCATTACTGGCATATTTTTTTTCGTTCGTTGACATTTTGTATTGTAGAAATTATTAAAGAAAAGACAAGCCAAAAGAATCGGAAAAAGAAGCAAGGTAGCTTGCAACTTCTAAATTGTATATGCCTCTTTATATGTAACATTTACAGTGTGTGCCCAACGCCTTTTAAAAGGAAAAACTCCTCTCTAAATATAAATTAATTGAGCGTACTATATTTTACAGTGTGTGTATAAAAAACTCAATCATATGAAATGAGTATAAGATGATGTACCTTCCGTTTAAATTGGACCACACCCATAAGAATAGCATGGCTGTGTAGACCTAATTTTTACCTTTCATTTTGTACCTATACTTAGGACACGCCCAATTTTAAGAACGCCCCTTTTGTACTTTTATGTTTTTTGGCTCTACTACTGGCAAGGATGGTTCGATTGATCCCATTTTTTTCATTGATACTTACCTATATTACCTTTTATTTGTTACCAATTAACCCCTAAAGCCCCTTCAAATAACTTAGAAAAATGCATTTTTCTGAAAAAAAAAAAAACTCGAAACTTTGGATGCCCCTCCTACCTAAAGGGGACATTTCTGGAAAACAAGATGGCGATTTCCAAAAGGAGCGAGGGGGTGTTAAAGTTTTGAGAACTTTTTTGAAAAATGCATTTTTTCAGGTGGTTTGATGGATGTTAGGGGGTTAATTGGTACCAAATAAAATGCAATAAAAATACCTTCCGTCCTATAAAAAATTTGGTCCAATGCAACCCTATATAACACATGTTTTGTGTGGGAAAAACTCAATCACGCACGCACATAAAAAAAGTACGGCCGTGTAGAAGTAATTATCACCTTTCAGTTGATACCAATATTTAAGCCCGCCTACTTTTGCACACGCCCCCTGCTGAACTTTAATGTGAAAGTCATTTTTTTGGCTCTAACTCTGTCAAGGGTGGTTGGACGACTATAATAGTCGCATCACCTTTCGACCAGAATTTATATATTTAAACATATATATATATATACACCAGATTTCCCATATACCAGAATACCGTTTAGCCGAGACACCAAGCAGGCAACAGAAATTAGATTTGCGGTTATTTATTGGTGAATGCGTCACCACTTACCAAAGTCTGGACACCAAGCGGGGAGTATCCAAAGTCAGAAATTTAGCAAATCTATAAGCGCCTCTGCTGTGTACTCTCTCCGCAAGGAGGAATTGGCTAACGAGTTAGAGCGTCGTAGTATCGACCCAACGGGCACCGTCGACGAGCTACGCTAAAAAGAGTTAAACCAGGCGAAGAGCTGACTCCGACCAGCAAAAATTTCGAAACACTGGCAATTATCTACCCAGAAGTAGACCCGAGTACTTCACAAATGGTAAATCCAAGTACTTCGCAACCATTCGCTTACCAACCGTCGGAGGCGGATGTAATGGATAAGGTTCGAAAATGGAACGTGAGGTACGACGGCGGTACCAATTATCCCCTGGAATTTTTAGAACGCGTCGAAGAGTTAGCCGAATGCTACCAAATACCTGTCGACCGCTTTGTACGTACACTACTTAAGCTGTTGAAAGGGAATGCGTTGGTGTGGTACCGGAACAACAAAGAGTTGCTAGGTTCCTGGAACGCATTTAGTGAGGAACTACGCCACTTTTTCCTACCACTCGATCGCATCCTTAGTCGCACTCAGAACAATCGAGAGAAGGGCAAGGAATACCTAGCATCGATTCAAGCCCTTATGCGGTGGCATACCTCGATAACAGCCGAAGAAAAGCTCGGTCGAATCTACGACAACCTGCGCCCCGACTACCGACACTACATAAAGCGAAAGGAGTTCGCCACCTTGTCCGATCTGACCGCGTTAATTGAGGATTTTGAGTGCCTAGTAGCAGAACAGCAGCCATCACGGCCCAATCAAACACAAAATCGACCATTGCCGCTACGCCGTTCCACCATTCCGCCACACCGCACCACCGTTTCGATCAAATGTATCACCAGCACAACACAGTCAACCAGCACCTCAACCCATAGCCGCTCCGTACCACATACCCATCCAGTCCGCTCGACCGATTTTGCCATCTTCATATCAACCCGTGACCAACGATGTAACATACCCGCACCCGTCACACACCAGAAATATGACATCTTCGTATCAGCCCGTGGCAAACGGTGTAACATATCCGCACCAGTGGCCAATGATGTAACCTATCCGCACCCGTAACACACCAGAAATATAACATATACACATCATATACCGACTAGACCAGCTGTCCGATCCATCCGACCAGTTGAACAAGCAACCCGATCAGACATTTCAAGCTGGTGATTGCCCGTCGTCCAAATGGTCAACACCTCCGTTGAAGCCAGACGCCCAGCAGAATCACCAACGAATTCTCTCTAATCTCACTTCCCATTACAACCAGTCAAACCGACAAATATGACAAGTTGTAGGACGTGTGGACAGCTTGGACACACCCACCGTACCTGCCCTGATCTGAACAATCGACTCTTTATTATTATATTTTATATACATGTGTATCACTGGTGGACAAAACTTTTTGTAAGTTTGTTGGAGTGATCGGGCTCTGAGACCCGTGTGGTGTCCATGTAAATTTTTTAAAAATTAGCCCGATTTTCTTCAAATTTTAACAAATACCCATCTACCGATAGAGAATTTACATGAAAATTTTTATGGGTTGTTTTTTATTTTCATTCATATTTTTCTTTGTTACAAGAAGAAGTGGTGTATTGTAAAGGCTAACTGAAAGATCTATTATGTCGTCTGTAACTATTTTATTGACTTGTTCAGTTATTACTTCCATGTTTGCATGTGTCAGTCTGTAGTTTTTTATGTAAACCAGTGTGTTGAAATTTTCTGTGTATAAAAATTATTTGTCGGTCGTTTTCTGAATGAAATACGCTTTGGTATTTGTTCGGTCAACAACCATTGACCTTGATTCATGGCAATCAAAGTATTGCCACTAGCAATACTCACATTAAATGCGGACTGCTGACGCGCCGCATTCCACACCACCAGTCGCACAAAGTTGCAGTACATTCCGTCTGCATACGATCCCTATTGCGATCACTTTGTTGCCTGCCGAATGATCACCACAACATTATCATCATTTCGCTGACGACGCACATTGCGACGTTCACTGCTTGTGCGGCTCATCGTCGTCCACTCATCGACTGGGCACTGTGTGCGGACACCCGATACCTCGCTCCGTTGCGATGTAGACGGATGGCCTATTTGCTAAGCAAATAAATATACAGCAACGACGAGCAGCAGCAACATTGTTCGCTCTACGTACACCAGAATGTCTTACCGACAGAAGATTATTATCGCAGTTGCCGGCGTAGGCACCCTTCTCATCGTATACAGCTGGATAGCCAAGGCATGGGCCTGGTATCAGCTACTCGACGCGCTACACATTTGGAATGTGTGATGACGCAGCAATTTGGAGTCACAGGCGATGGTGGTGGTGGACGGACTTGCATGGCAAGGCGAGCTTTCTTGCAGCAGTCGGCTGCACAACATACTTCAGTTCTTCAGGACCAGCTCAACCGAGTGCGACACAATTAAACCCGACGGAATCGCCGCGCGAATATACAAAATTATTAGCCTTGTTTGTACAGTAAATTCAGAGAATAAATAGACTTAGTGTAAATAGAAAATTAAACTCATTTTGTTCTTATTTCCGACCACCCCCCTGACTTTCGGAAGTACTAATCCCCGACATTTTGGTGCCTCCTGTGAGGTTTGATTAATTTAAATTAAATTAAAGTTCAGTTTAATTTGTGCTTGTGTGGACACTCTTGTCCAACGGTTTGTTATTCGTGCTTTTGTGGACACGCTTGTCCCACTGTTGTTTCTCTCTATTTAAATTAAATTTGTGATTTAGTTTGTGCTTTGTGGACACGCTTGTCCCACGGTTCGTTCCTCGGGATATGTGCGCATGCGGCCACAGTCGCCTAGCAATTTACTGTGTAGTTTTGGCAACACTTATTGCCTTCGCGTCTTCGTGTCTTGCCCTTTGCCTTCTGCTTGGGTTACTGTGAACCGAGTTCACCAGCCTATTTGAGACTTGTTAGTGAAGTGATCGATAGTCGACATGGCCGACTTGAATCGACGCACGTCAGCATGCACCGCCATCAAGCGGGTGCACGACCGCATTGTGAGTATGGACGTGACGGCTTTGGATGAGGTCCAAGTCCACTTGGAACAGCGCCAGATAGAAGCACACTATGCACGCTTTCTGGTGGCACACACGGCATTGGAGAGCGATGCCACACCGGAGGGCCTTCAGGCCCACGATGATCTGCTGGCAGTCGTGGACGAGCAGTATAATAACGTCTTGATGGTCTTGGGCAGACGACAAAACGCCCTCCAAAATCTGGCGAAACTCGCGCCGGCTTCTCCACCACAGCATCACAGCTCAACCACGCCAAAGGTGGAGATGAAACTTGAGTCGGTGCAAATACCGACGTTCGATGGCCATCTGCATAATTGGCTAGCGTTTAAAGATGCATTCGAGAGTCTGGTGCACAACACGGAGCTGGCGCCCGCCTACAAGTTACAGAAGCTTCGTGCCGCTGTCCTGCCTGGCAGCGTAGGCCTCGTCGGCAACATTTACTCCGGCGGCTACGAAGAGCTCTGGAGTGAGCTTAAAGAGAGGTTCGACAACCCACGCCTGTTGTGCGAGACCCACGTTTCTCGGCTCCTCAATCTGCAGGCAGCCCAGGACGAATGCTCCAGTGCCCTGCTTCGGATCGTGGACACCGTGCAAGAGTCACTCCGTGCACTACGAGTGATGCGGCAACCAGTGTCCAGTTGGGACGCTTTGACGGTCCCGATTGTTGTGTCCCGTTTGCCAAAGGTGACCCAGCAAGGTTGGTGCATGCATTGCCCAGCCAAACAGATTCCCACCCTCACCGGCCTGCTCGAGTTCTTGACTCATCGTGCCCACAGTTTGGCGACAGAGATCCAGCTACCCTCAACCTCTGGTCGACAACAGGCAAGTGGATCACGGCAGCTAAAGATGCTTCCCGTTGCTCGGACTCACGTCGTTGCAGCTCCCGAGAACCGGTGCGGCCATTGCCATGGCTCTCACCGGCTATATCAGTGCCCAAGGTTCAAGCAGTTGGACTTGAGTCGGCGCATCAACGCCGCGAGAACGACAGGTGTCTGTTTCAACTGTCTGCAGCCAGGACACAACGCTACCGGATGCCAATCCGAAAGTTCCTGCCGCCACTGCAACGGCAGACACCACTCGCTGATCTGCAGAAGGGAGGCGGCAGCCCAGCAAGAAACACAACGTCGGCCAGCCCGCCGAGAAGCAGAACGCCAACCAGCCTCACAAGCAGCGGCACCTCAGCCAGCCCAAACAGAAGCAGAACGCGCCCAGACCCCGCCTGGTGGTCGCTATGTGTTCACCAAGGGACGTTGGGAATTCATTCCGGACCAGGGTCCCTCAACGATGGATTGACTCAATCAAGCGACCACTACCGTATTGCTAGCTACGGCGCTCGGCTACGCGTACGGCGCAAACTCGGAGCCCCACCTGGTTCGAGCCCTCTGCGATCCTGGATCGCAGGTAAGTCTTATAACAACCAAACTAACCAAACAACTTCGTCTTCCCAGAAGCCGATTGGATGTAGCCGTGCAAGGCGTCGGTATTTCCCGACCCACTCTGGCTCAAGGCCAAGTGACGCTCTCACTTCAGTCGACGCGATCAGAGTTCGTGCTCACCATGAAGGCCGTAGTGATCCCCCTGATAACTTCGACGCTCCCCGCAGCACATGTGGATGCAACACAATGGCATCATCTGTTTGGCCTACCACTGGCAGACAGCCATCTGGGCACCCCTGGGCCCATCGACATCTTGCTGGGTGCTGATGTCTGGGGTCTCTTGGTGCAGGACGAGGTCATTCATGGACGGCCACACGAGCCCCACGCCCAACGCACACACCTTGGTTGGGTTGTCTTCGGCCCAGCTGCCCTGGTGCGAGCAGCACCACCCATCCGATCGCTCCACAGCCAGGTGACGGAAGAGTCGCCTTTGGAGCCCACTCTGGAACACACTCTGGATGAGCTCGTTCGGAATTTCTGGAAGTTGGAGGAGGTACCCACAGATGAATCAAGAGAGGACGAGTGCAGCCGGAACTACTCCCAGACGCACTCCCGCACATCGGAAGGCAGATACATGGTCGAAATCCCCTTCCGACACGACGCACCAGCACTAGGTGCCTCCTACCGAGCTGCACTGCGACAATTCTACTGTCTGGAGCGGCGACTTCAGAACAACCCAGATCTCAGAGAGAAGTACATCGCCTTCATGCGCGAATATGAAGAGCTTGGACACATGGAACGGGCTGGTCAACATGGCGACCACCCCCATTGTTACTACATTCCACACCATGCGGTAACGTTCCCTAATCAACATCATCCTGCGGTTCCGGCGCTACTTGGTCGCGCTGACCGCCGACGTAGAGAAGATGTTCCGCCAGGTCTTGGTGGCGCATAAACATCGAGACTACCAACGGATTCTCTGGCGAGAATCACCGTCCGACGAGCTGACCGTCTTCCGCTTGACGACGGTCACCTACGGTATGGCATCCAGTCCATACACTTCTGTGCGATCCATGATGCAGTGCGCACAGGACAATCAACAGCTGATCCCAGATCCAGCACGGGCTCGAGCGGCCCGAGAGACGATTGAGAAGGCCTTTTACGTGGACGACCTCCTCACCAGCTGCAACAGCATTTCCGAAGCAGTCGGCCTGGCTGCCGATGTCAACACTGTCCTCATGGCAGGACACTTCAAATTGCGCAAATGGAACTCCAACAGCGCACAGGTAATTTCCATGGTGACTAACGAGACTTCCTCTTCTCCCTCTTCCACAGAGCTTGTCATAGAATGCCCAACGGCAACGGTACTTGGCTTGCGTTGGGATCCAGCTGCTGACGAGCTCTTCTTCTTGGTGAAAATGGAACCGCCTTCCCTACGAAAAGGCGGATTCTGAGCGAGGTGACGAGACTGTTCGATCCTACTGGGCTCCTTGCGCCAGTCATCATCACAGGAAAGATGTTCATCCAAACGCTGTGGTCCGCAGGCATCACTTGGGATGCCCCACTTTCCCCAGAACTGCTCAACACCTGGGCAGCATTCCGCAACGGCCTGCAGGCCCTCAATCAAGTCAAGGTACCTCGATGGCTTGGCATGCATAGTCAGCATGTGACCACAATTCATGGGTTTTGCGATGCCAGTTCCCGAGCCTATGCAGCTGTCATCTACCTGAAGACATCAGATGCCGATGACCGGTCCCAGGTCGCACTGCTGACCGCCCGGACTAAGGTGGCTCCACTCAAGGGCGCTACCATTCCTCGTCTGGAACTGTGCGCCGCTAGTCTCCTCGCGGCCACATTGGAGAATGTCCGCACCGCTCTAGGCCTGCAGACTGCACCCTACTACCTCTGGTCGGACTCTAGCATTGTTTTGTGTTGGTTGCGGAAGGAACCATCCGCTCTCAAACCCTACGTCGCAAACCGAGTGCGACAGATCCAGGAGTTGACGTCTCCAGCACGTTGGCATCACGTCCGCTCTGCGCAGAATCCAGCCGATTGCGCTAGCCGAGGTCTTGGTGCATCAGAACTCCTGCAACACTCGCTGTGGTGGCAAGGACCGAGTTGGCTGGCAAGCGGACCGCTCCCCGTCGGCCCACCCGGGCAGCTGCACGCCGACGACATGGACCGAGTGGCAGAAGAATTAAAGCCATGCTTCTTCTCGGGCATGGTCATCACCCAGATGGAACTGACGACACGACGCCGAGACAAAGTCATCATCCCGTTGACCGAGCGATTCAGCAACCTACACCAGTTGCTCCGTACTGTTGCCTATATGCTCCGTTGGCGGAGCACTTACCGGCACCTACTAAAGCGATCAGTCGTCGGAGCGGATGAGCTCGACCACGCCTTGGAACGACTTATCATCATAGAGCAAGCTGCCGCTTTCTCTCAAGAAGTGCACCAGTTGCGCAACCGTGCACCACCGTCAAGTAACAGCCCGTTACTCTCTCTCAACCCATACTTGGATACTCGAGGAGTCCTACGAGTCGGAGGTCGACTCACGCATGCGTCCCTACCGGATGAGCAAAGGCATCCCATTGTCTTGCCGAAAGCAGGCGCCTTGGTTTGGCTATTGGTTCGCCAGACACATGACGCCACCCTACACGGCGGCGTTCAACTGATGCTGCAGACGTTGCGGCAGAAGTATTGGATACTCCATGGTCGACAAGTTGTGCGGACTCTGCTACACAAATGCGTCATCTGCAGACGACACCGCGGAGCGGTCATCAAGCAACAAATGGCTTCGCTACCCAGCCCACGAGTCAATTCAGCTCGCCCGTTCCTGGCCTCAGGGGTCGACTACTGTGGTCCCTTTTCCGTTCGGGTTGGAACCAAACGGTCACGCACCACAATCAAAGGCTACTTGGCGATCTTCGTTTGCATGGCCACGAAGGCTGTGCACATCGAGGTAATTGAGGACCTCTCATCACAGGCTTTCATGGATGCTTTTACCCGATTCACCTGCCGGCGCGGACCCTGTCCCGATCTCTACAGCGACAATGGTACCGCCTTCGTTGGTGCGAACCGGTACCTTAAAGAGGACTTAGCAGCCTTCGAATCGCATCACAACCAACAGGCCCTGGCACATTCCGGGACGAGATGGCACTTCATCACTCCTGCGGCCCCTCATCAAGGTGGATTATGGGAGGCCGCCGTAAAATCCGCCAAACATCATTTGGTTCGTTTGGTGGGTGCCCAGTCTCTCTGGTACCAGCAACTCCACACTCTGGCAACACGCATCGAGGCGTGTCTCACGTCCGCTGGTCCCACTCCACGACGACCCCGAGGACAAACTGGCGCTCACCCCTGGCGATTTCCTCATCGGTGCCCCCCTCATCGCGGTACCCGAACCTCACATTGGCGGCGTCCCGCTTAATCGCCTCAAGCAGTATCAGTGGATACGTAAGCTCCACCAGGACTTCTGGCAGCGCTGGAGCGAGGAGTACTTGGTCACCCTCCAGACCCGTAGCAAATGGGAACGACGAGAACCGGACATTCAACTGAACGACGTGGTCCTCGTGAAACAAGAGAACCTGCCCCCGACTCATTGGAGGCTCGGTCGAGTCATTGCCGTTCACCCGGGCAGTGACGGATTAGCCCGCAACGCTACTCTACGCACCAGCCATGGCGAGTGCCGCCGGCCCATCCAGAAACTTTGCCGCCTCTTGGAGACATCATGAACAGATCATGAGATGTCCACATGATCTTGACCTTCCTGGGAGCATTACGTGCACACATTTCGAACCAGAGGGTTCAACCGGGCAGGATGTTCGGTCAACAACCATTGACCTTGATTCATGGCAATCAAAGTATTGCCACTAGCAATACTCACATTAAATGCGGACTGCTGACGCGCCGCATTCCACACCACCAGTCGCACAAAGTTGCAGTACATTCCGTCTGCATACGATCCCTATTGCGATCACTTTGTTGCCTGCCGAATGATCACCACAACATTATCATCATTTCGCTGACGACGCACATTGCGACGTTCACTGCTTGTGCGGCTCATCGTCGTCCACTCATCGACTGGGCACTGTGTGCGGACACCCGATACCTCGCTCCGTTGCGATGTAGACGGATGGCCTATTTGCTAAGCAAATAAATATACAGCAACGACGAGCAGCAGCAACATTGTTCGCTCTACGTACACCAGAATGTCTTACCGACAGAAGATTATTATCGCAGTTGCCAGCGTAGGCACCCTTCTCATCGTATACAGCTGGATAGCCAAGGCATGGGCCTGGTATCAGCTACTCGACGCGCTACACATTTGGAATGTGTGATGACGCAGCAATTTGGAGTCACAGGCGATGGTGGTGGTGGACGGACTTGCTTGGCAAGGCGAGCTTTCTTGCAGCAGTCGGCTGCACAACATACTTCAGTTCTTCAGGACCAGCTCAACCGAGTGCGACACAATTAAACCCGACGGAATCGCCGCGCGAATATACAAAATTATTAGCCTTGTTTGTACAGTAAATTCAGAGAATAAATAGACTTAGTGTAAATAGAAAATTAAACTCATTTTGTTCTTATTTCCGACCACCCCCCTGACTTTCGGAAGTACTAATCCCCGACAGTATTGTTTCAATGTGTTTAATAATGAATTTTTGGATAAATCGTCTTAGCAATCTATATTAAGGGAATCAGTAATTTTTGAAAACGTTCATCGTCTTGTTTGTTGGTATTGTAGTTGAGTATGCTTAGTCTTTAAGTGGTTTTGTTTCTATGGTAATATTTTCTAATTTTACATCAGATTTTGTAGCATTTAGGATTTTTATATGTGTCATTCGCGTTTGTGGTGCTATGGAGTTACTTAAAAAAACGCCCTGATTCAGTTCTTTGTTTAGAATTATTTTGTCTTCGGCTAAGTTTAGTTTTATTCGTTCAATTATTTGTGTTTGTGGTGGAATTGTTATTGTTAGAGTTTGCAAGGGTTTTGAACACATGGGTAACATAAAATTAGTTTATTCCAGCGCCAGTGTCTATTAAATAAAATGGTAGGCTGTGTCTTCTACACGGCCCGCGAAGGTTTTGATTTGAGCGTGACAACGTTTACAAACATTTACTGACAATGCACTGTTTTTTTGTAGTTTAATAAGGTGTATACCCCTTTGTTTATTAAGATTAGAATTATAGTTGATTAAGATTTAGTAATTCAGTAATAAGTAAAAAAAAAATTTCCCTAGTTCAGTTCTGGCAAAAGATTAAAACTACTTTAACAAATACATTAAATCTTAGAGTACATAATATGCAACTAAATATGAGAGCATTGTACTCTACGAATTACATCGCTCTCTTCAACACCCCTTCTTATGGGTTGTTTTTTATTTTCATTCATATTTTTCTTTGTTACAAGAAGGAGTGGTGTATTGTAAGGGCTAACTGAAAGATCTATTATGTCGTCTGTAAGCATTTTATTGACTTGTTCAGTTATTACTTCCATGTTTGCATGTGTCAGTCTGTAGTTTTTTATGTAAACCAGTGTGTTGAAATTTTCTGTGTATAAAAATTATTTGTCGGTCGTTTTCTGATGAAATACGCCTTGGTATTGTTTCAAAGTGTTTAATAATGAATTTTTGGATAAATCGTCTTAGCAATCTATATTAAGGGAATCAGTAATTTTTGAAAACGTTCATCGTCTTGTTTGTTGGTATTGTAGTTGAGTATGCATAGTCTTTAAGTGGTTTTGTTTCTATGGTAATATTTTCTAATTTTACATCAGATTTTGTAGCATTTAGGATTTTTATATGTGCCATTCCCGTTTGTGGTGCTATGGGGTTACTTAAAAAAACGCCCTGATTCAGTTCTTTGTTTAGAATTATTTTGTCTTCGGCTAAGTTTAGTTTTATTCGTTCAATTATTGTTTGTGGTGGAATTGTTATTGTTAGAGTTTGCAAGGGTTTTGAACACATGGGTAACATAAAATTAGTTTATTCCAGCGCCAGTTTCTATTAAATAAAATGGTAGGCTGTGTCGTCTACACGGCCCGCGAAGGTTTTGATTTGAGCGTGACAACGTTTACAAACATTTACTGACAATGCACTGTTTTTTTTGTAGTTTAATAAGGTGTATACCCCTTAGTTTATTAATTATATTAGAATTATAGTTAATTAAGATTTAGTAATTCCTTAATAAGTAAAAAAAAACTTCACTAGTTCAGTTCTGGCAAAAGACTAAAACTACTTTAACAAATACATTAAATCTTAGAGTACATAATATGCAACTAAATATGAGAGCATTGTAGTCTACGAATTACATCGCTCTCTTCATCACCCCTTCTCGATGTGTTATTCCGACCAACTTAATAATATGTTCAAACTGGTGCTTTGGAAGTGCCTTCGTTAAGATGTCGGCCTCCTGTTTCGAACTGCCCACAAATTTCAGAACGACGTCCCCGTCTTTCAACTTTTGTCGTATAGAATTATATTTAACATCAATATGCTTAATTCGTATATTTTCGAAGTTATTAGCCATCTTGATGCAGCTTTGGTTGTCTTCGAACATAATTATATTGTCTACTCTAACAAATAGATCGCCCAATAATCCTCGCAGCCACACACCTTCTTGAACAGCTCATGACAACGATACATATTCGGATTCGGTTGTCGAGCATGCAACAACTTGTTGTTTCTTTGATCTCCAACTTACAATGTTTCCAAAAACTTCAAACAAGTAACCACTTGTAGATTTTCTGTCGGTTTCATCAAAAGCGTAATCAGCGTCGGCAAATTCTACTAAAGGCTTCGTCCCTTCCTTTTTATCGAAAACTAGTTCATGATCGACGGTGCCTTTCAAGTAGCGTACCAATCTATTTGCAGCGTTCCAGTGTACTTCTCAAGGATTTCCTTGATGACGACTAAGCTGAGATATTGCATAACAAATATATGGTCTGTTGCATATCATTATATACATCACCATTCCAATAAGATCTCTGTATGGTACATTCAACCTTTTATTAGCGTCATTTCTTTTTAGTTTGTTCGACGGATCCATAGGAGTTGATACAGCATTACAATCTTGCATTTTTAAGTAAATCATGAGATCATTTATGGCTTTCTTTTGTGACATTTTTAGGCATGATTCTTGCCTGTTATAAGATATTCCAATACCAAGAAATTGGTCAAATTCCAGAGAATCTTTCATTTCAAATTCTTTGCATAGTAGTACCCTCATTTCTTCATGATATCGCTTATCTGAACTGACTAGAAGCAAGTCATCGACATATAGTACTAAATAAGTTACATGACTTGTGTACTGCCGAACATAGGTGTAATAATCATGATGAGATCTTGTAAATCCAATTTTTACAGTTACGTCATAAAATTTTCTGTACCAGCATAGAGGAGACTGCTTCAACCAATAAAACGATTTTTTTTATTTGCATACATAGTCTTCTTTCGCTTTCATTCCTTCAGGTATTTCCATAAATAAGGCTTCTGACAACGTTCCGTTCAAGAAAGCGGTTTTTACATTCATTTGGCTTATGATATACCCTATATGGATTGCTACAGAGAGAACAGTGCGAATCGCTGCAAGCTTCGCTACCGGAGCGTATGTCTGTTCATAATCTATGCCATACCTTTGCTGACATCCTCTAGCAACAAGCGGTGCTCTGTATGAGCAAGTCTTACAATACATGTGCTCTATCAGGTCTAGATTTTATTTCCTCAAAGCTATTAGGGTTTTCTGTAAAATTAAATTTAAACAGATTTATCTGCTGAAAATTATGACCGTATTATAACTTGCCTGTAATCCTGCGCTCACGGCAACTTTGCTTGTGATTTACCAAATTTGAGTGTTGCCGGAGCGCCACCGGTCTATCATCCGTAGAAGCATCGCTGTCACCACTGCTGCAACTTGTTTTTTTATCATCTTCAAGCGATTTAAAATGTTTAATTTTTTTTATTAATTATTTATATGTATAAATATTATATTAAAATAAAATTAATTATATAATACTTTAATTAAACAATTATTATTTATATATATATATATATATATATAAATAAATAAAAGATATGATATTATATATATAATAATTAATCACTCTCATTAGTGTTTGATGAAAAATCCCCTTCTGCATGTGGCATTTGTTTTTTTCCGATACAACAAACGCCCAAGTCTTCTTCATCAGGATCTGCACATTCGCCACCTTTTTCTGGAAATCTGGATTCGTTGAATCTAGCATTTCGTGCAACAACTTCTTTTCGGATCCCAAAACCTATACCCGTTTATTCCGTATCCAACCATTATCATTTCATCTCTTTTTGCATCGAATTTTCCTCTTTTTTCTTTCGGTAGGAGTACAAATACCTGACTTCCAAAGATCCTAAGTTTTCCAACATCAGGCTTTAATCCGTGCCATATTTCGGCAGGCGTTTTAGAAGCAATACATCTGGTAGGACATCGGTTTAACAAATACGTGGCTGCCAAAACTGCTTCGCCCCACATTTCTTTGTTCAAACAACAATGTACAAGCTTTTTCCACTACCGTGCGATTGAAACGTTCTGCCACACCGCTTTGTTTTGGACAATAACCAACTGTGGTCTCAAGTTGGATTCCTTTGGCAATGTAATATTTCTTTTGTTCTTTTGATAAATATTCAGTGCCTTTATCACAATGTAAATAAGCAATATTATGTCCAAATTTTGCTTCTACGTGACTTTGAAACTGTTTAAAACAATAAAAGACATCTGACTTACGTTTCATTAAAAAAACAGAAGAGAAATGAGAATAGTCGTCCATAAAGCTCACGAAATAATTGTTTCTGTCATATGTAGCTGGCGTAAATGGACCCCACACATCAGTATGAACTCTTTCAAGTACTCTTGAAGTTTTTGGTCTATGTTTGTTGTATGGTAATTCGGTTTGTTTGCTTGCACACAAGGTTTGCATTTAATTTTTTCTTCTTTAACATTTAAGCCAACTACCATATTTTCTCTTATCATCTTATTTAAATAAAAATCATTAACATGACCGAGTCGGTGATGCCACACATCACCTACTTTACACACATTTGCTATCTCTCTTAATGGATGTAATTTAATTTCATATAACACATTATATAATTTAGCAATTTTTGCTTGAAACAAACCTATGTGCGTTGCTTTTACTGCGCTTCCTCGCATGTTTGTTGCATGTCTTGTACTGCCAGAATCTAGCAGCCAAACGTTTGATCTACCATTTCCATCAACCATAAATGCAACGGCTGAGCTCTCCCTTGAGTTTTTATAGTTTTTACCCTTTCTCTTGTAGTGAGTTGTGTACATCGTTTTATTCTTTTGTTCTCGTTGGGGACAATTGAAATTTTTGTGCCCTATCCTTCTGAACTTAAAACACTCTCCTGTAAAGTTTGCAGAAAATACAGCTTCGCCGTCGCTGCCCACACTGCCGCTTTGTTCTTTTATAGTTTGCTGTCTCATTTCTTCAGTTAACAAGCGAGATTTTGTAACTATATTCAAGCGTTAATGTTTTATCAGCCAAATTTTCAAGCGCCGTTATTAACGGTTCTGGAAACGTCTTGAATAAGTAATAAATTACTTCGTTAGAATCAATTTTTGCACCTGCAGCAGATAACTCCCTAACATATTCATCAAATTTGCAAAATGCCCTTTCATATCACTTGACGGCTCATACCTTAACCGATCCAAACGAGTTCGCAACATGTTTTGGTTTGCCATATTTGTGCCAGAAAATATGGTATTTAAGGCATGCCACTAACGAAATAATCAAATTTTTTCCTGTGGCATTTTGCTGACGCCACAACACAAAACCTTCCGCAGTAGGCTCTGGTTTCTCCTGCGGCAACACCTTTAATGCGTGTCGAGAAAGTTTTCCACGCGGTATTTCCAGGAGTCGAAGTTTCTTCCATCAAAAGGTTTTATCTTGGCAAATACTAATTCCAGAGTGTTAGGCATGTCTGGGCCCATAACCAGTAGTTTAATAAGGTGTATAACCTTTAATTTATTAAGATTAGAATTATAGTTGAATAAGATTTAGTAATTCAGTAATAAGTAAAAAAGACAACTTCACTAGTTCAGTTCTGGCAAAAGACTAAAACTACTTTAACAAATACATTACATCTTAGAGTACATAAAATGCAACTAAATATTTTTTTATTTAATTTTATTTAATTTTTATATATGAATATTTAACTTAAATGAAAGTGTATATCTAGTTTTCCAGTTTACGTTGTTACAAAATAATTTCTGAGTTTAAACCTTTTAATTCAATTTGTAATGTAATGTAGAAATTATTAAAGTCAAAGTGGGCTGAGCAGAGAACCAACCAACAGAGACAATACTCTCACTGTATCATTACTGGCATATTTTTTTTCGTTCGTTGACATTTTGTATTGTAGAAATTATTAAAGAAAAGACAAGCCAAAAGAAACGGAAAAAGAAGCAAGGTAGCTTGCAACTTCTAAATTGTATATGCCTCTTTATATGTAACATTTACAGTGTGTGCCCAACGCCTTTTAAAAGGAAAAACTCCTCTCTAAATATAAATTAATTGAGCGTACTATATTTTACAGTGTGTGTATAAAAAACTCAATCATATGAAATGAGTATAAGATGATGTACCTTCCGTTTAAATTGGACCACACCCATAAGAATAGCATGGCTGTGTAGACCTAATTTTTACCTTTCATTTTGTACCTATACTTAGGACACGCCCAATTTTAAGAACGCCCCTTTTGTACTTTTATGTTTTTTGGCTCTACTACTGGCAAGGATGGTTCGATTGATCCCATTTTTTTCATTGATACTTACCTATATTACCTTTTATTTGTTACCAATTAACCCCTAAAGCCCCTTCAAATAACTTAGAAAAATGCATTTTTCTGAAAAAAAAAAAAAACTCGAAACTTTGGATGCCCCTCCTACCTAAAGGGGACATTTCTGGAAAACAAGATGGCGATTTCCAAAAGGAGCGAGGGGGTGTTAAAGTTTTGAGAACTTTTTTGAAAAATGCATTTTTTCAGGTGGTTTGATGGATGTTAGGGGTATTGGTACCAAATAAAATGCAATAAAAATACCTTCCGTCCTATAAAAAATTTGGTCCAATGCAACCCTATATAACACATGTTTTGTGTGGGAAAAACTCAATCACGCACGCACATAAAAAAAGTACGGCCGTGTAGAAGTAATTATCACCTTTCAGTTGATACCAATATTTAAGCCCGCCTACTTTTGCACACGCCCCCTGCTGAACTTTAATGTGAAAGTCATTTTTTTGGCTCTAACTCTTTCAAGGGTGGTTGGACGACTATAATAGTCGCATCACCTTTCGACCAGAATTTATATATTTAAACATATATATATATATACACCAGATTTCCCATATACCAGAATACCGTTTAGCCGAGACACCAAGCAGGCAACAGAAATTAGATTTGCGGTTATTTATTGGTGAATGCGTCACCACTTACCAAAGTCTGGACACCAAGCGGGGAGTATCCAAAGTCAGAAATTTAGCAAATCTATAAGCGCCTCTGCTGTGTACTCTCTCCGCAAGGAGGAATTGGCTAACGAGTTAGAGCGTCGTAGTATCGACCCAACGGGCACCGTCGACGAGCTACGCTAAAAAGAGTTAAACCAGGCGAAGAGCTGACTCCGACCAGCAAAAATTTCGAAACACTGGCAATTATCTACCCAGAAGTAGACCCGAGTACTTCACAAATGGTAAATCCAAGTACTTCACAACCATTCGCTTACCAACCGTCGGAGGCGGATGTAATGGATAAGGTTCGAAAATGGAACGTGAGGTACGACGGCGGTACCAATTATCCCCTGGAATTTTTAGAACGCGTCGAAGAGTTAGCCGAATGCTACCAAATACCTGTCGACCGCTTTGTACGTACACTACTTAAGCTGTTGAAAGGGAATGCGTTGGTGTGGTACCGGAACAACAAAGAGTTGCTAGGTTCCTGGAACGCATTTAGTGAGGAACTACGCCACTTTTTCCTACCACTCGATCGCATCCTTAGTCGCACTCAGAACAATCGAGAGAAGGGCAAGGAATACCTAGCATCGATTCAAGCCCTTATGCGGTGGCATACCTCGATAACAGCCGAAGAAAAGCTCGGTCGAATCTACGACAACCTGCGCCCCGACTACCGACACTACATAAAGCGAAAGGAGTTCGCCACCTTGTCCGATCTGACCGCGTTAATTGAGGATTTTGAGTGCCTAGTAGCAGAACAGCAGCCATCACGGCCCAATCAAACACAAAATCGACCATTGCCGCTACGCCGTTCCACCATTCCGCCACACCGCACCACCGTTTCGATCAAATGTATCACCAGCACAACACAGTCAACCAGCACCTCAACCCATAGCCGCTCCGTACCACATACCCATCCAGTCCGCTCGACCGATTTTGCCATCTTCATATCAACCCGTGACCAACGATGTAACATACCCGCACCCGTCACACACCAGAAATATGACATCTTCGTATCAGCCCGTGGCAAACGGTGTAACATATCCGCACCAGTGGCCAATGATGTAACCTATCCGCACCCGTAACACACCAGAAATATAACATATACACATCATATACCGACTAGACCAGCTGTCCGATCCATCCGACCAGTTGAACAAGCAACCCGATCAGACATTTCAAGCTGGCGATTGCCCGTCGTCCAAATGGTCAACACCTCCGTTGAAGCCAGACGCCCAGCAGAATCACCAACGAATTCTCTCTAATCTCACTTCCCATTACAACCAGTCAAACCGACAAATATGACAAGTTGTAGGACGTGTGGACAGCTTGGACACACCCACCGTACCTGCCCTGATCTGAACAATCGACTCTTTATTATTATATTTTATATACATGTGTATCACTGGTGGACAAAACTTTTTGTAAGTTTGTTGGAGTGATCGGGCTCTGAGACCCGTGTGGTGTCCATGTAAATTTTTTAAAAATTAGCCCGATTTTCTTCAAATTTTAACAAATACCCATCTACCGATAGAGAATTTACATGAAAATTTTTATGGGTTGTTTTTTATTTTCATTCATATTTTTCTTTGTTACAAGAAGAAGTGGTGTATTGTAAAGGCTAACTGAAAGATCTATTATGTCGTCTGTAACTATTTTATTGACTTGTTCAGTTATTACTTCCATGTTTGCATGTGTCAGTCTGTAGTTTTTTATGTAAACCAGTGTGTTGAAATTTTCTGTGTATAAAAATTATTTGTCGGTCGTTTTCTGAATGAAATACGCTTTGGTATTGTTTCAAAGTGTTTAATAATGAATTTTTGGATAAATCGTCTTAGCAATCTATATTAAGGGAATCAGTAATTTTTGAAAACGTTCATCGTCTTGTTTGTTGGTATTGTAGTTGAGTATGCTTAGTCTTTAAGTGGTTTTGTTTCTATGGTAATATTTTCTAATTTTACATCAGATTTTGTAGCATTTAGGATTTTTATATGTGTCATTCGCGTTTGTGGTGCTATGGAGTTACTTAAAAAAACGCCCTGATTCAGTTCTTTGTTTAGAATTATTTTGTCTTCGGCTAAGTTTAGTTTTATTCGTTCAATTATTTGTGTTTGTGGTGGAATTGTTATTGTTAGAGTTTGCAAGGGTTTTGAACACATGGGTAACATAAAATTAGTTTATTCCAGCGCCAGTGTCTATTAAATAAAATGGTAGGCTGTGTCTTCTACACGGCCCGCGAAGGTTTTGATTTGAGCGTGACAACGTTTACAAACATTTACTGACAATGCACTGTTTTTTTGTAGTTTAATAAGGTGTATACCCCTTTGTTTATTAAGATTAGAATTATAGTTGATTAAGATTTAGTAATTCAGTAATAAGTAAAAAAAAAATTTCCCTAGTTCAGTTCTGGCAAAAGATTAAAACTACTTTAACAAATACATTAAATCTTAGAGTACATAATATGCAACTAAATATGAGAGCATTGTACTCTACGAATTACATCGCTCTCTTCAACACCCCTTCTTATGGGTTGTTTTTTATTTTAATTCATATTTTTCTTTGTTACAAGAAGGAGTGGTGTATTGTAAGGGCTAACTGAAAGATCTATTATGTCGTCTGTAAGCATTTTATTGACTTGTTCAGTTATTACTTCCATGTTTGCATGTGTCAGTCTGTAGTTTTTTTATGTAAACCAGTGTGTTGAAATTTTCTGTGTATAAAAATTATTTGTCGGTCGTTTTCTGAATGAAATACGCCTTGGTATTGTTTCAAAGTGTTTAATAATGAATTTTTGGATAAATCGTCTTAGCAATCTATATTAAGGGAATCAGTAATTTTTGAAAACGTTCATCGTCTTGTTTGTTGGTATTGTAGTTGAGTATGCTTAGTCTTTAAGTGGTTTTGTTTCTATGGTAATATTTTCTAATTTTACATCAGATTTTGTAGCATTTAGGATTTTTATATGTGTCATTCGCGTTTGTGGTGCTATGGAGTTACTTAAAAAAACGCCCTGATTCAGTTCTTTGTTTAGAATTATTTTGTCTTCGGCTAAGTTTAGTTTTATTCGTTCAATTATTTGTGTTTGTGGTGGAATTGTTATTGTTAGAGTTTGCAAGGGTTTTGAACACATGGGTAACATAAAATTAGTTTATTCCAGCGCCAGTGTCTATTAAATAAAATGGTAGGCTGTGTCTTCTACACGGCCCGCGAAGGTTTTGATTTGAGCGTGACAACGTTTACAAACATTTACTGACAATGCACTGTTTTTTTGTAGTTTAATAAGGTGTATACCCCTTTGTTTATTAAGATTAGAATTATAGTTGATTAAGATTTAGTAATTCAGTAATAAGTAAAAAAAAAATTTCCCTAGTTCAGTTCTGGCAAAAGATTAAAACTACTTTAACAAATACATTAAATCTTAGAGTACATAATATGCAACTAAATATGAGAGCATTGTACTCTACGAATTACATCGCTCTCTTCAACACCCCTTCTCGATGTGTTATTCCGACCAACTTAATAATATGTTCAAACTGGTGCTTTGGAAGTGCCTTCGTTAAGATGTCGGCCTCCTGTTTCGAACTGCCCACAAATTTCAGAACGACGTCCCCGTCTTTCAACTTTTGTCGTATAAAATTATGTTTAACATCAATATGCTTAATTCGTATATTTTCGAAGTTATTAGCCATCTTGATGCAGCTTTGGTTGTCTTCGAACATAATTATATTGTCTACTCTAACAAATAGATCGCCCAATAATCCTCGCAGCCACACACCTTCTTGAACAGCTCATGACAACGATACATATTCGGATTCGGTTGTCGAGCATGCAACAACTTGTTGTTTCTTTGATCTCCAACTTACAATGTTTCCAAAAACTTCAAACAAGTAACCACTTGTAGATTTTCTGTCGGTTTCATCAAAAGCGTAATCAGCGTCGGCAAATTCTACTAAAGGCTTCGTCCCTTCCTTTTTATCGAAAACTAGTTCATGATCGACGGTGCCTTTCAAGTAGCGTACCAATCTATTTGCAGCGTTCCAGTGTACTTCTCAAGGATTTCCTTGATGACGACTAAGCTGAGATATTGCATAACAAATATATGGTCTGTTGCATATCATTATATACATCACCATTCCAATAAGATCTCTGTATGGTACATTCAACCTTTTATTAGCGTCATTTCTTTTTAGTTTGTTCGACGGATCCATAGGAGTTGATACAGCATTACAATCTTGCATTTTTAAGTAAATCATGAGATCATTTATGGCTTTCTTTTGTGACATTTTTAGGCATGATTCTTGCCTGTTATAAGATATTCCAATACCAAGAAATTGGTCAAATTCCAGAGAATCTTTCATTTCAAATTCTTTGCATAGTAGTACCCTCATTTCTTCATGATATCGCTTATCTGAACTGAATAGAAGCAAGTCATCGACATATAGTACTAAATAAGTTACATGACTTGTGTACTGCCGAACATAGGTGTAATAATCATGATGAGATCTTGTAAATCCAATTTTTACAGTTACGTCATAAAATTTTCTGTACCAGCATAGAGGAGACTGCTTCAACCAATAAAACGATTTTTTTTATTTGCATACATAGTCTTCTTTCGCTTTCATTCCTTCAGGTATTTCCATAAATAAGGCTTCTGACAACGTTCCGTTCAAGAAAGCGGTTTTTACATTCATTTGGCTTATGATATACCCTATATGGATTGCTACAGAGAGAACAGTGCGAATCGCTGCAAGCTTCGCTACCGGAGCGTATGTCTGTTCATAATCTATGCCATACCTTTGCTGACATCCTCTAGCAACAAGCGGTGCTCTGTATGAGCAAGGCTTACAATACATGTGCTCTATCAGGTCTAGATTTTATTTCCTCAAAGCTATTAGGGTTTTCTGTAAAATTAAATTTAAACAGATTTATCTGCTGAAAATTATGACCGTATTATAACTTGCCTGTAATCCTGCGCTCACGGCAACTTTGCTTGTGATTTACCAAATTTGAGTGTTGCCGGAGCGCCACCGGTCTATCATCCGTAGAAGCATCGCTGTCACCACTGCTGCAACTTGTTTTTTTATCATCTTCAAGCGATTTAAAATGTTTAATTTTTTTATTAATTATTTATATGTATAAATATTATATTAAAATAAAATTAATTATATAATACTTTAATTAAACAATTATTATTTATATATATATATATATATATATATATATATATATATATAAATAAATAAAAGATATGATATTATATATATAATAATTAATCACTCTCATTAGTGTTTGATGAAAAATCCCCTTCTGCATGTGGCATTTGTTTTTTTTCGATACACCAAACGCCCATCAGGATCTGCACATTCGCCACCTTTTTCTGGAAATCTGGATTCGTTGAATCTAGCATTTCGTGCAACAACTTCTTTTCGGATCCCAAAACCTATACCCGTTTATTCCGTATCCAACCATTATCATTTCATCTCTTTTTGCATCGAATTTTCCTCTTTTTTCTTTCGGTAGGAGTACAAATACCTGACTTCCAAAGATCCTAAGTTTTCCAACATCAGGCTTTAATCCGTGCCATATTTCGGCAGGCGTTTTAGAAGCAATACATCTGGTAGGACATCGGTTTAACAAATACGTGGCTGCCAAAACTGCTTCGCCCCACATTTCTTTGTTCAAACAACAATGTACAAGCTTTTTCCACTACCGTGCGATTGAAACGTTCTGCCACACCGCTTTGTTTTGGACAATAACCAACTGTGGTCTCAAGTTGGATTCCTTTGGCAATGTAATATTTCTTTTGTTCTTTTGATAAATATTCAGTGCCTTTATCACAATGTAAATAAGCAATATTATGTCCAAATTTTGCTTCTACGTGACTTTGAAACTGTTTAAAACAATAAAAGACATCTGACTTACGTTTCATTAGAAAAACAGAAGAGAAATGAGAATAGTCGTCCATAAAGCTCACGAAATAATTGTTTCTGTCATATGTAGCTGGCGTAAATGGACCCCACACATCAGTATGAACTCTTTCAAGTACTCTTGAAGTTTTTGGTCTATGTTTGTTGTATGGTAATTCGGTTTGTTTGCTTGCACACAAGGTTTGCATTTAATTTTTTCTTCTTTAACATTTAAGCCAACTACCATATTTTCTCTTATCATCTTATTTAAATAAAAATCATTAACATGACCGAGTCGGTGATGCCACACATCACCTACTTTACACACATTTGCTATCTCTCTTAATGGATGTAATTTAATTTCATATAACACATTATATAATTTAGCAATTTTTGCTTGAAACAAACCTATGTGCGTTGCTTTTACTGCGCTTCCTCGCATGTTTGTTGCATGTCTTGTACTGCCAGAATCTAGCAGCCAAACGTTTGATCTACCATTTCCATCAACCATAAATGCAACGGCTGAGCTCTCCCTTGAGTTTTTATAGTTTTTACCCTTTCTCTTGTAGTGAGTTGTGTACATCGTTTTATTCTTTTGTTCTCGTTGGGGACAATTGAAATTTTTGTGCCCTATCCTTCTGAACTTAAAACACTCTCCTGTAAAGTTTGCAGAAAATACAGCTTCGCCGTCGCTGCCCACACTGCCGCTTTGTTCTTTTATAGTTTGCTGTCTCATTTCTTCAGTTAACAAGCGAGATTTTGTATATTCAAGCGTTAATGTTTTATCAGCCAAATTTTCAAGCGCCGTTATTAACGGTTCTGGAAACGTCTTGAATAAGTAATAAATTACTTCGTTAGAATCAATTTTTGCACCTGCAGCAGATAACTCCCTAACATATTCATCAAATTTGCAAAATGCCCTTTCATATCACTTGACGGCTCATACCTTAACCGATCCAAACGAGTTCGCAACATGTTTTGGTTTGCCATATTTGTGCCAGAAAATATGGTATTTAAGGCATGCCACTAACGAAATAATCAAATTTTTTCCTGTGGCATTTTGCTGACGCCACAACACAAAACCTTCCGCAGTAGGCTCTGGTTTCTCCTGCGGCAACACCTTTAATGCGTTTTGTGTGTCGAGAAAGTTTTCCACGCGGTATTTGCAGGAGTCGAAGTTTCTTCCATCAAAAGGTTTTATCTTGGCAAATACTAATTCCAGAGTGTTAGGCATGTCTGGGCCCATAACCAGTAGTTTAATAAGGTGTATAACCTTTAATTTATTAAGATTAGAATTATAGTTGAATAAGATTTAGTAATTCAGTAATAAGTAAAAAAGACAACTTCACTAGTTCAGTTCTGGCAAAAGACTAAAACTACTTTAACAAATACATTACATCTTAGAGTACAAAAAATGCAACTAAATATTTTTTTATTTAATTTTATTTAATTTTTATATATGAATATTTAACTTAAATGAAAGTGTATATCTAGTTTTCCAGTTTACGTTGTTACAAAATAATTTCTGAGTTTAAACCTTTTAATTCAATTTGTAATGTAATGTAGAAATTATTAAAGTCAAAGTGAGCTGAGCAGAGAACCAACCAACAGAGACAATACTCTCACTGTATCATTACTGGCATATTTTTTTTCGTTCGTTGACATTTTGTATTGTAGAAATTATTAAAGAAAAGACAAGCCAAAAGAAACGGAAAAAGAAGCAAGGTAGCTTGCAACTTCTAAATTGTATATGCCTCTTTATATGTAACATTTACAGTGTGTGCCCAACGCCTTTTAAAAGGAAAAACTCCTCTCTAAATATAAATTAATTGAGCGTACTATATTTTACAGTGTGTGTATAAAAAACTCAATCATATGAAATGAGTATAAGATGATGTACCTTCCGTTTAAATTGGACCACACCCATAAGAATAGCATGGCTGTGTAGACCTAATTTTCACCTTTCATTTTGTACCTATACTTAGGACACGCCCAATTTTAAGAACGCCCCTTTTGTACTTTTATGTTTTTTGGCTCTACTACTGGCAAGGATGGTTCGATTGATCCCATTTTTTTCATTGATACTTACCTATATTACCTTTTATTTGTTACCAATTAACCCCTAAAGCCCCTTCAAATAACTTAGAAAAATGCATTTTTCTGGAAAAAAAAAAACTCGAAACTTTGGATGCCCCTCCTACCTAAAGGGATCATTTCTGGAAAACAAGATGGCGATTTCCAAAAGGAGCGAGGGGGTGTTAAAGTTTTTAGAACTTTTTTGAAAAATGCATTTTTTCAGGTGGTTTGATGGATGTTAGGGGGTTAATTGGTACCAAATAAAATGCAATAAAAATACCTTCCGTCCTATAAAAAATTTGGTCCAATGCAACCCTATATAACACATGTTTTGTGTGGGAAAAACTCAATCACGCACGCACATAAAAAAAGTACGGCCGTGTAGAAGTAATTATCACCTTTCAGTTGATACCAATATTTAAGCCCGCCTACTTTTGCACACGCCCCCTGCTGAACTTTAATGTGAAAGTCATTTTTTTGGCTCTAACTCTGTCAAGGGTGGTTGGACGACTATAATAGTCGCATCACCTTTCGACCAGAATTTATATATTTAAACATATATATATATATACACCAGATTTCCCATATACCAGAATACCGTTTAGCCGAGACACCAAGCAGGCAACAGAAATTAGATTTGCGGTTATTTATTGGTGAATGCGTCACCACTTACCAAAGTCTGGACACCAAGCGGGGAGTATCCAAAGTCAGAAATTTAGCAAATCTATAAGCGCCTCTGCTGTGTACTCTCTCCGCAAGGAGGAATTGGCTAACGAGTTAGAGCGTCGTAGTATCGACCCAACGGGCACCGTCGACGAGCTACGCTAAAAAGAGTTAAACCAGGCGAAGAGCTGACTCCGACCAGCAAAATTTTCGAAACACTGGCAATTATCTACCCAGAAGTAGACCCGAGTACTTCACAAATGGTAAATCCAAGTACTTCACAACCATTCGCTTACCAACCGTCGGAGGCGGATGTAATGGATAAGGTTCGAAAATGGAACGTGAGGTACGACGGCGGTACCAATTATCCCCTGGAATTTTTAGAACGCGTCGAAGAGTTAGCCGAATGCTACCAAATACCTGTCGACCGCTTTGTACGTACACTACTTAGCTGTTGAAAGGGAATGCGTTGGTGTGGTACCGGAACAACAAAGAGTTGCTAGGTTCCTGGAACGCATTTAGTGAGAAACTACGCCACTTTTTCCTACCACTCGATCGCATCCTTAGTCGCACTCAGAACAATCGAGAGAAGGGCAAGGAATACCTAGCATCGATTCAAGCCCTTATGCGGTGGCATACCTCGATAACAGCCGAAGAAAAGCTCGGTCGAATCTACGACAACCTGCGCCCCGACTACCGACACTACATAAAGCGAAAGGAGTTCGCCACCTTGTCCGATCTGACCGCGTTAATTGAGGATTTTGAGTGCCTAGTAGCAGAACAGCAGCCATCACGGCCCAATCAAACACAAAATCGACCATTGCCGCTACGCCGTTCCACCATTCCGCCACACCGCACCACCGTTTCGATCAAATGTATCACCAGCACAACACAGTCAACCAGCACCTCAACCCATAGCCGCTCCGTACCACATACCCATCCAGTCCGCTCGACCGATTTTGCCATCTTCATATCAACCCGTGACCAACGATGTAACATACCCGCACCCGTCACACACCAGAAATATGACATCTTCGTATCAGCCCGTGGCAAACGGTGTAACATATCCGCACCAGTGGCCAATGATGTAACCTATCCGCACCCGTAACACACCAGAAATATAACATATACACATCATATACCGACTAGACCAGCTGTCCGATCCATCCGACCAGTTGAACAAGCAACCCGATCAGACATTTCAAGCTGGCGATTGCCCGTCGTCCAAATGGTCAACACCTCCGTTGAAGCCAGACGCCCAGCAGAATCACCAACGAATTCTCTCTAATCTCACTTCCCATTACAACCAGTCAAACCGACAAATATGACAAGTTGTAGGACGTGTGGACAGCTTGGACACACCCACCGTACCTGCCCTGATCTGAACAATCGACTCTTTATTATTATATTTTATATACATGTGTATCACTGGTGGACAAAACTTTTTGTAAGTTTGTTGGAGTGATCGGGCTCTGAGACCCGTGTGGTGTCCATGTAAATTTTTTAAAAATTAGCCCGATTTTCTTCAAATTTTAACAAATACCCATCTACCGATAGAGAATTTACATGAAAATTTTTATGGGTTGTTTTTTATTTTCATTCATATTTTTCTTTGTTACAAGAAGAAGTGGTGTATTGTAAAGGCTAACTGAAAGATCTATTATGTCGTCTGTAACTATTTTATTGACTTGTTCAGTTATTACTTCCATGTTTGCATGTGTCAGTCTGTAGTTTTTTATGTAAACCAGTGTGTTGAAATTTTCTGTGTATAAAAATTATTTGTCGGTCGTTTTCTGAATGAAATACGCTTTGGTATTGTTTCAAAGTGTTTAATAATGAATTTTTGGATAAATCGTCTTAGCAATCTATATTAAGGGAATCAGTAATTTTTGAAAACGTTCATCGTCTTGTTTGTTGGTATTGTAGTTGAGTATGCTTAGTCTTTAAGTGGTTTTGTTTCTATGGTAATATTTTCTAATTTTACATCAGATTTTGTAGCATTTAGGATTTTTATATGTGTCATTCGCGTTTGTGGTGCTATGGAGTTACTTAAAAAACGCCCTGATTCAGTTCTTTGTTTAGAATTATTTTGTCTTCGGCTAAGTTTAGTTTTGTTCGTTCAATTATTTGTGTTTGTGGTGGAATTGTTATTGTTAGAGTTTGCAAGGGTTTTGAACACATGGGTAACATAAAATTAGTTTATTCCAGCGCCAGTGTCTATTAAATAAAATGGTAGGCTGTGTCTTCTACACGGCCCGCGAAGGTTTTGATTTGAGCGTGACAACGTTTACAAACATTTACTGACAATGCACTGTTTTTTTGTAGTTTAATAAGGTGTATACCCCTTTGTTTATTAAGATTAGAATTATAGTTGATTAAGATTTAGTAATTCAGTAATAAGTAAAAAAAAAATTTCCCTAGTTCAGTTCTGGCAAACGATTAAAACTACTTTAACAAATACATTAAATCTTAGAGTACATAATATGCAACTAAATATGAGAGCATTGTACTCTACGAATTACATCGCTCTCTTCAACACCCCTTCTTATGGGTTGTTTTTTATTTTCATTCATATTTTTCTTTGTTACAAGAAGGAGTGGTGTATTGTAAGGGCTAACTGAAAGATCTATTATGTCGTCTGTAAGCATTTTATTGACTTGTTCAGTTATTACTTCCATGTTTGCATGTGTCAGTCTGTAGTTTTTTATGTAAACCAGTGTGTTGAAATTTTCTGTGTATAAAAATTATTTGTCGGTCGTTTTCTGAATGAAATACGCCTTGGTATTGTTTCAAAGTGTTTAATAATGAATTTTTGGATAAATCGTCTTAGCAATCTATATTAAGGGAATCAGTAATTTTTGAAAACGTTCATCGTCTTGTTTGTTGGTATTGTAGTTGAGTATGCTTAGTCTTTAAGTGGTTTTGTTTCTATGGTAATATTTTCTAATTTTACATCAGATTTTGTAGCATTTAGGATTTTTATATGTGTCATTCGCGTTTGTGGTGCTATGGAGTTACTTAAAAAAACGCCCTGATTCAGTTCTTTGTTTAGAATTATTTTGTCTTCGGCTAAGTTTAGTTTTATTCGTTCAATTATTTGTGTTTGTGGTGGAATTGTTATTGTTAGAGTTTGCAAGGGTTTTGAACACATGGGTAACATAAAATTAGTTTATTCCAGCGCCAGTGTCTATTAAATAAAATGGTAGGCTGTGTCTTCTACACGGCCCGCGAAGGTTTTGATTTGAGCGTGACAACGTTTACAAACATTTACTGACAATGCACTGTTTTTAAATTCTCTATATTAACTTCACTTGCCCGTGGGTCGTCGGTCGGTCGGTCGTCTGTCGTGGATTCTTGCGATCAATTTTTAACCCACTTCCCATGGCCCGATTTTATTGAAATTTTGCACACATGCGTATTTCCGGAGACAACACTTTCTATTAAATTTTGAGGCCCCTCGGGCTGCGGGGTCGGGGGGCTCCCAAACAAAAATTTTAAAAAATTTACCCGATTTTCTTCAAATTTTACACACATGTGTATACCCAATAAACAATACTTTTTCGAAAATTTGGTAGTGATCGGGTCCCGGGTTCGGCCGCAAGGCCCTTATACATTTTTTAAATATCTGTACTGGCATCAGATATTCGTCGCCCTTTATGGACTTTGTGCGGTGTGTGCTGCGCAGTCGGCTGCGCTGCATGGTTTTGTTGGTGGTGGAGAGAGAGAGAGAAATCTTAGCGCACGCACAAATGAACCCAGCAAATGAAACGAGACATAAATGTTTTATGCTTACTTCAACTTACATTTTTATTATATACTGAATTGTATTTTTATTGATGTCGTTTTTTTTGTTGTCGATATCAACTTACAGATAGAACAACAAGTTTTCACAATATTCTGTCATTTGGCGTTTTCATAAATTAGTTCAGAGCAGTCAAAGAGTTCTCAAGATAAATGTTCGTGTTTCTTATTTGCTCAGAGTATGAGCGTGCTCTAAGTGCTCAGAATAAAATGATCTGAGCTTTTTCAATTTTAACATCTGATGTCAAATGTTTGTTTCGATGATTTTCTTCTACAATAAAAAAAAATGGCCCAGGATCGAGGGGCTCCCATATCAATTTCTGCGATTAGAGAATTTAGATGAAAAATTTTAATTTTTATGGGTTGTTTTTTTTTTGTAGTTTAATAAGGTGTATACCCCTTTGTTTATTAAGATTAGAATTATAGTTGATTAAGATTTAGTAATTCAGTAATAAGTAAAAAAATAATTTCCCTAGTTCAGTTCTGGCAAAAGATTAAAACTACTTTAACAAATACATTAAATCTTAGAGTACATAATATGCAACTAAATATGAGAGCATTGTACTCTACGAATTACATCGCTCTCTTCAACACCCCTTCTTATGGGTTGTTTTTTATTTTCATTCATATTTTTCTTTGTTACAAGAAGGAGTGGTGTATTGTAAGGGCTAACTGAAAGATCTATTATGTCGTCTGTAAGCATTTTATTGACTTGTTCAGTTATTACTTCCATGTTTGCATGTGTCAGTCTGTAGTTTTTTATGTAAACCAGTGTGTTGAAATTTTCTGTGTATAAAAATTATTTGTCGGTCGTTTTCTGATGAAATACGCCTTGGTATTGTTTCAAAGTGTTTAATAATGAATTTTTGGATAAATCGTCTTAGCAATCTATATTAAGGGAATCAGTAATTTTTGAAAACGTTCATCGTCTTGTTTGTTGGTATTGTAGTTGAGTATGCATAGTCTTTAAGTGGTTTTGTTTCTATGGTAATATTTTCTAATTTTACATCAGATTTTGTAGCATTTAGGATTTTTATATGTGCCATTCCCGTTTGTGGTGCTATGGGGTTACTTAAAAAAACGCCCTGATTCAGTTCTTTGTTTAGAATTATTTTGTCTTCGGCTAAGTTTAGTTTTATTCGTTCAATTATTGTTTGTGGTGGAATTGTTATTGTTAGAGTTTGCAAGGGTTTTGAACACATGGGTAACATAAAATTAGTTTATTCCAGCGCCAGTTTCTATTAAATAAAATGGTAGGCTGTGTCGTCTACACGGCCCGCGAAGGTTTTGATTTGAGCGTGACAACGTTTACAAACATTTACTGACAATGCACTGTTTTTTTTGTAGTTTAATAAGGTGTATACCCCTTAGTTTATTAAGATTAGAATTATAGTTAATTAAGATTTAGTAATTCCTTAATAAGTAAAAAAAAACTTCACTAGTTCAGTTCTGGCAAAAGACTTAAACTACTTTAACAAATACATTAAATCTTAGAGTACATAATATGCAACTAAATATGAGAGCATTGTAGTCTACGAATTACATCGCTCTCTTCAACACCCCTTCTCGATGTGTTATTCCGACCAACTTAATAATATGTTCAAACTGGTGCTTTGGAAGTGCCTTCGTTAAGATGTCGGCCTCCTGTTTCGAACTGCCCACAAATTTCAGAACGACGTCCCCGTCTTTCAACTTTTGTCGTATAAAATTATGTTTAACATCAATATGCTTAATTCGTATATTTTCGAAGTTATTAGCCATCTTGATGCAGCTTTGGTTGTCTTCGAACATAATTATATTGTCTACTCTAACAAATAGATCGCCCAATAATCCTCGCAGCCACACACCTTCTTGAACAGCTCATGACAACGATACATATTCGGATTCGGTTGTCGAGCATGCAACAACTTGTTGTTTCTTTGATCTCCAACTTACAATGTTTCCAAAAACTTCAAACAAGTAACCACTTGTAGATTTTCTGTCGGTTTCATCAAAAGCGTAATCAGCGTCGGCAAATTCTACTAAAGGCTTCGTCCCTTCCTTTTTATCGAAAACTAGTTCATGATCGACGGTGCCTTTCAAGTAGCGTACCAGTCTCTTTGCAGCGTTCCAGTGTACTTCTCAAGGATTTTCTTGATGACGACTAAGCTGAGATATTGCATAACAAATATATGGTCTGTTGCATATCATTATATACATCACCATTCCAATAAGATCTCTGTATGGTACATTCAACCTTTTATTAGCGTCATTTCTTTTTAGTTTGTTCGACGGATCCATAGGAGTTGATACAGCATTACAATCTTGCATTTTTAAGTAAATCATGAGATCATTTATGGCTTTCTTTTGTGACATTTTTAGGCATGATTCTTGCCTGTTAAAAGATATTCCAATACCAGGAAATTGGTCAAATTCCAGAGAATCTTTCATTTCAAATTCTTTGCATAGTAGTACCCTCATTTCTTCATGATATCGCTTATCTGAACTGACTAGAAGCAAGTCATGGACATATAGTACTAAATAAGTTACATGACTTGTGTACTGCCGAACATAGGTGTAATAATCATGATGCGATCTTGTAAATCCAATTTTTACAGTTACGTCATAAAATTTTCTGTACCAGCATAGAGGAGACTGCTTCAACCAATAAAACGATTTTTTTTATTTGCATACATAGTCTTCTTTCGCTTTCATTCCTTCAGGTATTTCCATAAATAAGGCTTCTGACAACGTTCCGTTCAAGAAAGCGGTTTTTACATTCATTTGGCTTATGATATACCCTATATGGATTGCAACAGAGAGAACAGTGCGAATCGCTGCAAGCTTCGCTACCGGAGCGTATGTCTGTTCATAATCTATGCCATACCTTTGCTGACATCCTCTAGCAACAAGCGGTGCTCTGTATGAGCAAGGCTTACCATACATGTGCTCTATCAGGTCTAGATTTTATTTCCTCAAAGCTATTAGGGTTTTCTGTAAAATTAAATTTAAACAGATTTATCTGCTGAAAATTATGACCGTATTATAACTTGCCTGTAATCCTGCGCTCACGGCAACTTTGCTTGTGATTTACCAAATTTGAGTGTTGCCGGAGCGCCACCGGTCTATCATCCGTAGAAGCATCGCTGTCACCACTGCTGCAACTTGTTTTTTTATCATCTTCAAGCGATTTAAAATGTTTAATTTTTTTATTAATTATTTATATGTATAAATATTATATTAAAATAAAATTAATTATATAATACTTTAATTAAACAATTATTATTTATGTATATATATATATATATATATATATATATATATAAATAAATAAAAGATATGATATTATATATATAATAATTAATCACTCTCATTAGTGTTTGATGAAAAATCCCCTTCTGCATGTGGCATTTGTTTTTTTCCGATACACCAAACGCCCAAGTCTTCTTCATCAGGATCTGCACATTCGCCACCTTTTTCTGGAAATCTGGATTCGTTGAATCTAGCATTTCGTGCAACAACTTCTTTTCGGATCCCAAAATCTATACCAGTTTATTCCGTATCCAACCATTATCATTTCATCTCTTTTTGCATCGAATTTTCCTCTTTTTTCTTTCGGTAGGAGCACAAATACCTGACTTCCAAAGATCCTAAGTTTTCCAATATCTGGCTTTAATCCGTGCCATATTTCGGCAGGCGTTTTAGAAGCAATACATCTGGTAGGACATCGGTTTAACAAATACGTGGCTGCCAAAACTGCTTCGCCCCACATTTCTTTGTTCAAACAACAATGTACGAGCTTTTTCCACTACCGTGCGATTGAAACGTTCTGCCACACCGCTTTGTTTTGGACAATAACCAACTGTGGTCTCAAGTTGGATTCCTTTGGCAATGTAATATTTCTTTTGTTCTTTTGATAAATATTCAGTGCCTTTATCACAATGTAAATAAGCAATATTATGTCCAAATTTTGCTTCTACGTGACTTTGAAACTGTTTAAAACAATAAAAGACATCTGACTTACGTTTCATTAAAAAAACAGAAGAGAAATGAGAATAGTCGTCAATAAAGCTCACGAAATCATTGTTTCTGTCATATGTAGCTGGCGTAAATGGACCCCACACATCAGTGTGAACTCTTTCAAGTACTCTTGAAGTTTTTGGTCTATGTTTGTTGTATGGTAATTCGTTTTGTTTGCTTGCACACAAGGTTTGCATTTAATTTTTTCTTCTTTAACATTTAAGCCAACTACCATATTTTCTCTTATCATCTTATTTTAATAAAAATCATTAACATGACCGAGTCGTTGATGCCACACGTCAGCTACTTTACACACATTTGCTATCTCTCTTAATGGATGTAATTTAATTTCATATAACGGAATATATAATTTAGAAATTGCAATAACGCTATGTTTTCTTTTAATTACGGCACTATTTCCACTAGAAAAATACACTTGCAATCCTTTAACTTGAAGTGCTTTTATTGATAACAAATGTGAACTGAGATCTTTGGCGAATAGAACTTCGTTCACATCAAATTTTATTAATTTGCCACCAACTAACGTTTTTGCTTGAAATAAACCTATGTGCGTTGCTTTTACTGCGCTTCCTCGCGCTGCAGTACTTATTACCAACGGCGTCTCTAATGTACGAACCATACTCAACAACTTAATATCATTTGTTGCATGTCTTGTACTGCCAGAATCTAGCAGCCAAACGTTTGATCTACCATTTCCATCAACCATAAATGCAACGGCTGTTTTTACCCTTTCTCTTGTAGTGAGTTGTGTACATCGTTTTATTCTTTTGTTCTCGTTGGGGACAATTGAAACTTTTGTTCCCTATCCTTCTGAACTTAAAACACTCTCCTGTAAAGTTTGCAGAAAATACAGCTTCGCCGTCGCTGCCCACACTGCCGCTTTGTTCTTTTATAGTTCGCTGTCTCATTTCTTCAGTTAACAAGCGAGATTTTGTATATTCAAGCGTTAATGTTTTATCAGCCAAATTTTCAAGCGCCGTTATTAACGGTTCTGGAAACGTCTTGAATAAGTAATAAATTACTTCGTTAGAATCAATTTTTGCACCTGCAGCAGATAACTCCCTAACACATTCATCAAATTTGCAAAATGCCCTTTCATATCACTTGACGGCTCATACCTTAACCGATCCAAACGAGTTCGCAACATGTTTTGCTTTGCCATATTTGTGCCAGAAAATATGGTATTTAATGCATGCCACTAACGAAATAATCAAATTTTTTCCTGTGGCATTTTGCTGACGCCACAACACAAAACCTTCCGCAGTAGGCTCTGGTTTCTCCTGCGGCAACACCTTTAATGCGTTTTGTGTGTCGAGAAAGTTTTCCACGCGGTATTTGCAGGAGTCGAAGTTTCTTCCATCAAAAGGTTTTATCTTGGCAAATACTAATTCCAGAGTGTTAGGCATGTCTGGGCCCATAACCAGTAGTTTAATAAGGTGTATAACCTTTAATTTATTAAGATTAGAATTATAGTTGAATAAGATTTAGTAATTCAGTAATAAGTAAAAAAAGACAACTTCACTAGTTCAGATCTGGCAAAAGACTAAAACTACTTTAACAAATACATTACATCTTAGAGTACATAAAATGCAACTAAATATTTTTTTATTTAATTTTATTTAATTTTTATATATGAATATTTAACTTAAATGAAAGTGTATATCTAGTTTTCCAGTTTACGTTGTTACAAAATAATTTCTGAGTTTAAACCTTTTAATTCGATTTGTAATGTAATGTAGAAATTATTAAAGTCAAAGTGAGCTGAGCAGAGAACCAACCAACAGAGACAATACTCTCACTGTATCATTACTGGCATATTTTTTTTCGTTCGTTGACATTTTGTATTGTAGAAATTATTAAAGAAAAGACAAGCCAAAAGAAACGGAAAAAGAAGCAAGGTAGCTTGCAACTTCTAAATTGTATATGCCTCTTTATATGTAACATTTACAGTGTGTGCCCAACGCCTTTTAAAAGGAAAAACTCCTCTCTAAATATAAATTAATTGAGCGTACTATATTTTACAGTGTGTGTATAAAAAACTCAATCATATGAAATGAGTATAAGATGATGTACCTTCCGTTTAAATTGGACCACACCCATAAAAATAGCATGGCTGTGTAGACCTAATTTTTACCTTTCATTTTGTACCTATACTTAGGACACGCCCAATTTTAAGAACGCCCCTTTTGTACTTTTATGTTTTTTGGCTCTACTACTGGCAAGGATGGTTCGATTGATCCCATTTTTGTCATTGATACTTACCTATATTACCTTTTATTTGTTACCAATTAACCCCTAAAGCCCCTTCAAATAACTTAGAAAAATGCATTTTTCTGAAAAAAAAACTCGAAACTTTGGATGCCCCTCCTACCTAAAGGGGACATTTCTGGAAAACAAGATGGCGATTTCCAAAAGGAGCGAGGGGGTGTTAAAGTTTTGAGAACTTTTTTGAAAAATGCATTTTTCCAGGTGGTTTGATGGATGTTAGGGGGTTAATTGGTACCAAATAAAATGCAATAAAAATACCTTCCGTCCTATAAAAAATTTGGTCCAATGCAACCCTATATAACACATGTTTTGTGTGGGAAAAACTCAATCACGCACGCACATAAAAAAAGTACGGCCGTGTAGAAGTAATTATCACCTTTCAGTTGATACCAATATTTAAGCCCGCCTACTTTTGCACACGCCCCCTGCTGAACTTTAATGTGAAAGTCATTTTTTTGGCTCTAACTCTGTCAAGGGTGGTTGGACGACTATAATAGTCGCATCACCTTTCGACCAGAATTTATATATTTAATAATATATATATATATATACACCAGATTTCCCATATACCAGAATACCGTTTAGCCGAGACACCAAGCAGGCAACAGAAATTAGATTTGCGGTTATTTATTGGTGAATGCGTCACCACTTACCAAAGTCTGGACACCAAGCGGGGAGTATCCAAAGTCAGAAATTTAGCAAATCTATAAGCGCCTCTGCTGTGTACTCTCTCCGCAAGGAGGAATTGGCTAACGAGTTAGAGCGTCGTAGTATCGACCCAACGGGCACCGTCGACGAGCTACGCTAAAAAGAGTTAAACCAGGCGAAGAGCTGACTCCGACCAGCAAAAATTTCGAAACACTGGCAATTATCTACCCAGAAGTAGACCCGAGTACTTCACAAATGGTAAATCGAAGTACTTCACAACCATTCGCTTACCAACCGTCGGAGGCGGATGTAATAGATAAGGTGCGAAAATGGAACGTGAGGTACGACGGCGGTACCAATTATCCCCTGGAATTTTTAGAACGCGTCGAAGAGTTAGCCGAATGCTACCAAATACTTGTCGACCGCTTTGTACGTACACTACCCAAGCTGTTGAAAGGGAATGCGTTGGTGTGGTACCGGAACAACAAAGAGTTGCTAGGTTCCTGGAACGCATTTAGTGAGGAACTACGCCACTTTTTCCTACCACCACGGTTCTACACGAACCTACTCGATCGCATCCTTAGTCGCACTCAGAACAATCGAGAGAAGGGCAAGGAATACCTAACATCGATTCAAGCCCTTATGCGGTGGCATACCTCGATAACAGCCGAAGAAAAGCTCGGTCGAATCTACGACAACCTGCGCCCCGACTACCGACACTACATAAAGCGAAAGGAGTTCGCCACCTTGTCCGATCTGACCGCGTTAATTGAGGATTTTGAGTGCCTAGTAGCAGAACAGCAGCCATCACGGCCCAATCAAACACAAAATCGACCATTGCCGCTACGCCGTTCCACCATTCCGCCACACCGCACCACCGTTTCGATCAAATGTATCACCAGCACAACACAGTCAACCAGCACCTCAACCCATAGCCGCTCCGTACCACATATCCATCCAGTCCGCTCGACCGATTTTGCCATCTTCATATCAACCCGTGACCAACGATGTAACATACCCGCACCCGTCACACACCAGAAATATGACATCTTCGTATCAGCCCGTGGCAAACGGTGTAACATATCCGCACCAGTGGCCAATGATGTAACCTATCCGCACCCGTAACACACCAGAAATATAACATATACACATCATATACCGACTAGACCAGCTGTCCGATCCATCCGACCAGTTGAACAAGCAACCCGATCAGACATTTTAAGCTGGCGATTGCCCGTCGTCCAAATGGTCAACACCTCCGTTGAAGCCAGACGCCCAGCAGAATCACCAACGAATTCTCTCTAATCTCACTTCCCATTACAACCAGTCAAACCGACAAATATGACAAGTTGTAGGACGTGTGGACAGCTTGGACACACCCACCGTACCTGCCCTGATCTGAACAATCGACTCTTTATTATTATATTTTATATACATGTGTATCACTGGTGGACAAAACTTTTTGTAAGTTTGTTGGAGTGATCGGGCTCTGAGACCCGTGTGGTGTCCATGTAAATTTTTTAAAAATTAACCCGATTTTCTTCGAATTTTAACAAATACCCATCTACCCATAGAGAATTTACATGAAAATTTTTATGGGTTGTTTTTTATTTTCATTCATATTTTTCTTTGTTACAAGAAGAAGTGGTGTATTGTAAGAGCTAACTGAAAGATCTATTATGTCGTCTGTAACTATTTTATTGACTTGTTCAGTTATTACTTCCATGTTTGCATGTGTCAGTCTGTAGTTTTTTATGTAAACCAGTGTGTTGAAATTTTCTGTGTATAAAAATTATTTGTCGGTCGTTTTCTGAATGAAATACGCCTTGGTATTGTTTCAAAGTGTTTAATAATGAATTTTTGCATAAATCGTCTTAGCAATCTATATTAAGGGAATCAGTAATTTTTGAAAACGTTCATCGTCTTGTTTGTTGGTATTGTAGTTGAGTATGCTTAGTCTTTAAGTGGTTTTGTTTCTATGGTAATATTTTCTAATTTTACATCAGATTTTGTAGCATTTAGGACTTTTATATGTGTCATTCGCGTTTGTGGTGCTATGGAGTTACTTAAAAAAACGCCCTGATTCAGTTCTTTGTTTAGAATTATTTTGTCTTCGGCTAAGTTTAGTTTTATTCGTTCAATTATTTGTGTTTGTGGTGGAATTGTTATTGTTAGAGTTTGCAAGGGTTTTGAACACATGGGTAACATAAAATTAGTTTATTCCAGCGCCAGTGTCTATTAAATAAAATGGTAGGCTGTGTCGTCTACACGGCCCGCGAAGGTTTTGATTTGAGCGTGACAACGTTTACAAACATTTACTGACAATGCACTGTTTTTTTGTAGTTTAATAAGGTGTATACCCCTTTGTTTATTAAGATTAGAATTATAGTTGATTAAGATTTAGTAATTCAGTAATAAGTAAAAAAAAAACTTCACTAGTTCAGTTCTGGCAAAAGATTAAAACTACTTTAACAAATACATTAAATCTTAGAGTACATAAAATGCAACTAAATATGAGAGCATTGTACTCTACGAATTACATCGCTCTCTTCAACACCCCTTCTTATGGGTTGTTTTTTATTTTTATTCATATTTTTCTTTGTTACAAGAATGAGTGGTGTATTGTAAGGGCTAACTGAAAGATCTATTATGTCGTCTGTAAGCATTTTATTGACTTGTTCAGTTATTACTTCCATGTTTGCATGTGTCAGTCTGTAGTTTTTTATGTAAACCAGTGTGTTGAAATTTTCTGTGTATAAAAATTATTTGTCGGTCGTTTTCTGATGAAATACGCCTTGGTATTGTTTCAAAGTGTTTAATAATGAATTTTTGCATAAATCGTCTTAGCAATCTATATTAAGAGAATCAGTAATTTTTGAAAACGTTCATCGTCTTGTTTGTTGGTATTGTAGTTGAGTATGCTTAGTCTTTAAGTGGTTTTGTTTCTATGGTAATATTTTCTAATTTTACATCAGATTTTGTAGCATTTAGGACTTTTATATGTGTCATTCGCGTTTGTGGTGCTATGGAGTTACTTAAAAAAACGCCCTGATTCAGTTCTTTGTTTAGAATTATTTTGTCTTCGGCTAAGTTTAGTTTTATTCGTTCAATTATTTGTGTTTGTGGTGGAATTGTTATTGTTAGAGTTTGCAAGGGTTTTGAACACATGGGTAACATAAAATTAGTTTATTCCAGCGCCAGTGTCTATTAAATAAAATGGTAGGCTGTGTCGTCTACACGGCCCGCGAAGGTTTTGATTTGAGCGTGACAACGTTTACAAACATTTACTGACAATGCACTGTTTTTTTGTAGTTTAATAAGGTGTATACCCCTTTGTTTATTAAGATTAGAATTATAGTTGATTAAGATTTAGTAATTCAGTAATAAGTAAAAAAAACTTCACTAGTTCAGTTCTGGCAAAAGATTAAAACTACTTTAACAAATACATTAAATCTTAGAGTACATAAAATGCAACTAAATATGAGAGCATTGTACTCTACGAATTACATCGCTCTCTTCAACACCCCTTCTTATGGGTTGTTTTTTATTTTCATTCATATTTTTCTTTGTTACAAGAATGAGTGGTGTATTGTAAGGGCTAACTGAAAGATCTATTATGTCGTCTGTAAGCATTTTATTGACTTGTTCAGTTATTACTTCCATGTTTGCATGTGTCAGTCTGTAGTTTTTTATGTAAACCAGTGTGTTGAAATTTTCTGTGTATAAATATTATTTGTCGGTCGTTTTCTGATGAAATACGCCTTGGTATTGTTTCAAAGTGTTTAATAATGAATTTTTGCATAAATCGTCTTAGCAATCTATATTAAGGGAATCAGTAATTTTTGAAAACGTTCATCGTCTTGTTTGTTGGTATTGTAGTTGAGTATGCTTAGTCTTTAAGTGGTTTTGTTTCTATGGTAATATTTTCTAATTTTACATCAGATTTTGTAGCATTTAGGACTTTTATATGTGTCATTCGCGTTTGTGGTGCTATGGAGTTACTTAAAAAAACGCCCTGATTCAGTTCTTTGTTTAGAATTATTTTGTCTTCGGCTAAGTTTAGTTTTATTCGTTCAATTATTGTTTGTGGTGGAATTGTTATTGTTAGAGTTTGCAAGGGTTTTGAACACATGGGTAACATAAAATTAGTTTATTCCAGCGCCAGTGTCTATTAAATAAAATGGTAGGCTGTGTCGTCTACACGGCCCGCGAAGGTTTTGATTTGAGCGTGACAACGTTTACAAACATTTACTGACAATGCACTGTTTTTTTTGTAGTTTAATAAGGTGTATACCCCTTAGTTTATTAAGATTAGAATTATAGTTAATTAAGATTTAGTAATTCGTTAATAAGTAAAAAAAAACTTCACTAGTTCAGTTCTGGCAAAAGAATAAAACTACTTTAACAAATACATTAAATATTAGAGTACATAATATGCAACTAAATATGAGAGCATTGTAGTCTACGAATTACATCGCTCTCTTCAACACCCCTTCTCGATGTGTTATTCCGACCAACTTAATAATATGTTCAAACTGGTGCTTTGGAAGTGCCTTCGTTAAGATGTCGGCCTCCTGTTTCGAACTGCCCACAAATTTCAGAACGACGTCCCCGTCTTTCAACTTTTGTCGTATAAAATTATGTTTAACATCAATATGCTTAATTCGTATATTTTCGAAGTTATTAGCCATCTTGATGCAGCTTTGGTTGTCTTCGAACATAATTATATTGTCTACTCTAACAAATAGATCGCCCAATAATCCTCGCAGCCACACTCTTGAACAGCTCATGACAACGATACATATTCGGATTCGGTTGTCGAGCATGCAACAACTTGTTGTTTCTTTGATCTCCAACTTACAATGTTTCCAAAAACTTCAAACAAGTAACCACTTGTAGATTTTCTGTCGGTTTCATCAAAAGCGTAATCAGCGTCGGCAAATTCTACTAAAGGCTTCGTCCCTTCCTTTTTATCGAAAACTAGTTCATGATCGACGGTGCCTTTCAAGTAGCGTACCAGTCTCTTTGCAGCGTTCCAGTGTACTTCTCAAGGATTTTCTTGATGACGACTAAGCTGAGATATTGCATAACAAATATATGGTCTGTTGCATATCATTATATACATCACCATTCCAATAAGATCTCTGTATGGTACATTCAACCTTTTATTAGCGTCATTTCTTTTTAGTTTGTTCGACGGATCCATAGGAGTTGATACAGCATTACAATCTTGCATTTTTAAGTAAATCATGAGATCATTTATGGCTTTCTTTTGTGACATTTTTAGGCATGATTCTTGCCTGTTAAAAGATATTCCAATACCAGGAAATTGGTCAAATTCCAGAGAATCTTTCATTTCAAATTCTTTGCATAGTAGTACCCTCATTTCTTCATGATATCGCTTATCTGAACTGACTAGAAGCAAGTCATGGACATATAGTACTAAATAAGTTACATGACTTGTGTACTGCCGAACATAGGTGTAATAATCATGATGCGATCTTGTAAATCCAATTTTTACAGTTACGTCATAAAATTTTCTGTACCAGCATAGAGGAGACTGCTTCAACCAATAAAACGATTTTTTTTATTTGCATACATAGTCTTCTTTCGCTTTCATTCCTTCAGGTATTTCCATAAATAAGGCTTCTGACAACGTTCCGTTCAAGAAAGCGGTTTTTACATTCATTTGGCTTATGATATACCCTATATGGATTGCTACAGAGAGAACAGTGCGAATCGCTGCAAGCTTCGCTACCGGAGCGTATGTCTGTTCATAATCTATGCCATACCTTTGCTGACATCCTCTAGCAACAAGCGGTGCTCTGTATGAGCAAGGCTTACCATACATGTGCTCTATCAGGTCTAGATTTTATTTCCTCAAAGCTATTAGGGTTTTCTGTAAAATTAAATTTAAACAGATTTATCTGCTGAAAATTATGACCGTATTATAACTTGCCTGTAATCATGCGCTCACGGCAACTTTGCTTGTGATTTACCAAATTTGAGTGTTGCCGGAGCGCCACCGGTCTATCATCCGTAGAAGCATCGCTGTCACCACTGCTGCAACTTGTTTTTTTATCATCTTCAAGCGATTTACAATGTTTAATTTTTTTATTAATTATTTATATGTATAAATATTATATTAAAATAAAATTAATTATATAATACTTTAATTAAACAATTATTATTTATATTAATTAAAATATTAATATATATATATATATATATATATATATATATATATATATATAAATAAATAAAAGATATGATATTATATATATAATAATTAATCACTCTCATTAGTGTTTGATGAAAAATCCCCTTCTGCATGTGGCATTTGTTTTTTTTTCGATACACCAAACGCCCAAGTCTTCTTCATCAGGATCTGCACATTCGTCACCTTTTTCTGGAAATCTGGATTCGTTGAATCTAGCATTTCGTGCAACAACTTCTTTTCGGATCCCAAAACCTATACCCGTTTATTCCGTATCCAACCATTATCATTTCATCTCTTTTTGCATCGAATTTTCCTCTTTTTTCTTTCGGTAGGAGCACAAATACCTGACTTCCAAAGATCCTAAGTTTTCCAACATCAGGCTTTAATCCGTGCCATATTTCGGCAGGCGTTTTAGAAGCAATACATCTGGTAGGACATCGGTTTAACAAATACGTGGCTGCCAAAACTGCTTCGCCCCACATTTCTTTGTTCAAACAACAATGTACGAGCTTTTTCCACTACCGTGCGATTGAAACGTTCTGCCACACCGCTTTGGCAATGTAATATTTCTTTTGTTCTTTTGATAAATATTCAGTGCCTTTATCACAATGTAAATAAGCAATATTATGTCCAAATTTTGCTTCTACGTGACTTTGAAACTGTTTAAAACAATAAAAGACATCTGACTTACGTTTCATTAAAAAAACAGAAGAGAAATGAGAATAGTCGTCAATAAAGCTCACGAAATCATTGTTTCTGTCATATGTAGCTGGCGTAAATGGACCCCACACATCAGTGTGAACTCTTTCAAGTACTCTTGAAGTTTTTGGTCTATGTTTGTTGTATGGTAATTCGTTTTGTTTGCTTGCACACAAGGTTTGCATTTAATTTTTTCTTCTTTAACATTTAAGCCAACTACCATATTTTCTCTTATCATCTTATTTTAATAAAAATCATTAACATGACCGAGTCGTTGATGCCACACGTCAGCTACTTTACACACATTTGCTATCTCTCTTAATGGATGTAATTTAATTTCATATAACGGAATATATAATTTAGCAATTGCAATAACGCTATGTTTTCTTTTAATTACGGCACTATTTCCACTAGAAAAATACACTTGCAATCCTTTAACTTGAAGTGCTTTTATTGATAACAAATGTGAACTGAGATCTTTGGCGAATAGAACTTCGTTCACATCAAATTTTATTAATTTGCCACCAACTAACGTTTTTGCTTGAAACAAACCTATGTGCGTTGCTTTTACTGCGCTTCCTCGCGCTGCAGTACTTATTACCAACGGCGTCTCTAATGTACGAACCATACTCAACAACTTAATATCATTTGTTGCATGTCTTGTACTGCCAGAATCTAGCAGCCAAACGTTTGATCTACCATTTCCATCAACCATAAATGCAACGGCTGTTTTTACCCTTTCTCTTGTAGTGAGTTGTGTACATCGTTTTATTCTTTTGTTCTCGTTGGGGACAATTGAAACTTTTGTTCCCTATCCTTCTGAACTTAAAACACTCTCCTGTAAAGTTTGCAGAAAATACAGCTTCGCCGTCGCTGCCCACACTGCCGCTTTGTTCTTTTATAGTTTGCTGTCTCATTTCTTCAGTTAACAAGCGAGATTTTGTATATTCAAGCGTTAATGTTTTATCAGCCAAATTTTCAAGCGCCGTTATTAACGGTTCTGGAAAAGTCTTGAATAAGTAATAAATTACTTCGTTAGAATCAATTTTTGCACCTGCAGCAGATAACTCCCTAACACATTCATCAAATTTGCAAAATGCCCTTTCATATCACTTGACGGCTCATACCTTAACCGATCCAAACGAGTTCGCAACATGTTTTGCTTTGCCATATTTGTGCCAGAAAATATGGTATTTAATGTATGCCACTAACGAAATAATCAAATTTTTTCCTGTGGCATTTTGCTGACACCACAACACAAAACCTTCCGCAGTAGGCTCTGGTTTCTCCTGCGACAACACCTTTAATGCGTTTTGTGTGTCGAGAAAGTTTTCCACGCGGTATTTCCAGAAGTCGAAGTTCCTTCCATCAAAAGGTTTTATCTTGGCAAATACTAATTCCAGGGTGTTAGGCATGTCTGGGCCCATAACCAGTAGTTTAATAAGGTGTATAACCTTTAATTTATTAAGATTAGAATATAGTTGAAGTTCAGTTCTGGCAAAAGACTAAAACTACTTTAACAAATATATTACATCTTAGAGTACATAAAATGCAACTAAATATTTTTTTATTTAATTTTATTTAATTTTTATATATGAACATTTAACTTAAATTAAAGTGTATATCTAGTTTTCCAGTTTATGTTGTTACAAAATAATTTCTGAGTTTAAACCTTTTAATTCAATTTGTAATGTAATGTAGAAATGATTAAAGTCAAAGTTAGCTGAGCAGAGAACCAACCAACAGAGACAATACTCTTACTGTATCATTACTGGCATATTTTGTTTCGTTCGTTGACGTTTTATATTGTAGAAATTATTAAAGAAAAGACAAGCCAAAAGAAACGGAAAAAGTAGCAAGATAGATTGCAACTTCTAAATTGTATATGCCTCTTTATATGTAACATTTACAGTGTGTGCCCAACGCCTTTTAAAAGGAAATATAAATTAATTGAGCGTACTATATTTTACAGTGTGTGCATAATTTACAAAAACACCTTTTAAAAGGAAAAACTCCTCTCTAAATATAAATTAATTGAGCGCACAAAATCTTACAGTGTCCATAATTTTCGAGCACGTTTTTCAAAAGGAAAAACTCATTTCTGAATATAAACCAATTGGACAATGGAATCCCATCATCACCTCTTTTTGTATAAAAAACTCAATCATATGAAATGAGAAATGTGGTCTCAAGTTGGATTCCTTTGGCAATGTAATATTTCTTTTGTTCTTTTGATAAATATTCAGTGCCTTTATCACAATGTAAATAAGCAATATTATGTCCAAATTTTGCTTCTACGTGACTTTGAAACTGTTTAAAACAATAAAAGACATCTGACTTACGTTTCATTAAAAAAACAGAAGAGAAATGAGAATAGTCGTCAATAAAGCTCACGAAATCATTGTTTCTGTCATATGTAGCTGGCGTAAATGGACCCCACACATCAGTGTGAACTCTTTCAAGTACTCTTGAAGTTTTTGGTCTATGTTTGTTGTATGGTAATTCGTTTTGTTTGCTTGCACACAAGGTTTGCATTTAATTTTTTCTTCTTTAACATTTAAGCCAACTACCATATTTTCTCTTATCATCTTATTTTAATAAAAATCATTAACATGACCGAGTCGTTGATGCCACACGTCAGCTACTTTACACACATTTGCTATCTCTCTTAATGGATGTAATTTAATTTCATATAACGGAATATATAATTTAGCAATTGCAATAACGCTATGTTTTCTTTTAATTACGGCACTATTTCCACTAGAAAATACACTTGCAATCCTTTAACTTGAAGTGCTTTTATTGATAACAAATGTGAACTGAGATCTTTGGCGAATAGAACTTCGTTCACATCAAATTTTATTAATTTGCCACCAACTAACGTTTTTGCTTGAAACAAACCTATGTGCGTTGCTTTTACTGCGCTTCCTCGCGCTGCAGTACTTATTACCAACGGCGTCTCTAATGTACGAACCATACTCAACAACTTAATATCATTTGTTGCATGTCTTGTACTGCCAGAATCTAGCAGCCAAACGTTTGATCTACCATTTCCATCAACCATAAATGCAACGGCTGTTTTTACCCTTTCTCTTGTAGTGAGTTGTGTACATCGTTTTATTCTTTTGTTCTCGTTGGGGACAATTGAAACTTTTGTTCCCTATCCTTCTGAACTTAAAACACTCTCCTGTAAAGTTTGCAGAAAATACAGCTTCGCCGTCCCTGCCCACACTGCCGCTTTGTTCTTTTATAGTTTGCTGTCTCATTTCTTCAGTTAACAAGCGAGATTTTGTATATTCAAGCGTTAATGTTTTATCAGCCAAATTTTCAAGCGCCGTTATTAACGGTTCTGGAAAAGTCTTGAATAAGTAATAAATTACTTCGTTAGAATCAATTTTTGCACCTGCAGCAAATAACTCCCTAACACATTCATCAAATTTGCAAAATGCCCTTTCATATCACTTGACGGCTCATACCTTAACCGATCCAAACGAGTTCGCAACATGTTTTGCTTTGCCATATTTGTGCCAGAAAATATGGTATTTAATGCATGCCACTAACGAAATAATCAAATTTTTTCCTGTGGCATTTTGCTGACACCACAACACAAAACCTTCCGCAGTAGGCTCTGGTTTCTCCTGCGACAACACCTTTAATGCGTTTTGTGTGTCGAGAAAGTTTTCCACGCGGTATTTCCAGAAGTCGAAGTTCCTTCCATCAAAAGGTTTTATCTTGGCAAATACTAATTCCAGGGTGTTAGGCATGTCTGGGCCCCTAACCAGTAGTTTAATAAGGTGTATAACCTTTAATTTATTAAGATTAGAATATAGTTGAAGTTCAGTTCTGGCAAAAGACTAAAACTACTTTAACAAATATATTACATCTTAGAGTACATAAAATGCAACTAAATATTTTTTTATTTAATTTTATTTAATTTTTATATATGAACATTTAACTTAAATTAAAGTGTATATCTAGTTTTCCAGTTTATGTTGTTACAAAATAATTTCTGAGTTTAAACCTTTTAATTCAATTTGTAATGTAATGTAGAAATGATTAAAGTCAAAGTTAGCTGAGCAGAGAACCAACCAACAGAGACAATACTCTCACTGTATCATTACTGGCATATTTTGTTTCGTTCGTTGACGTTTTATATTGTAGAAATTATTAAAGAAAAGACAAGCCAAAAGAAACGGAAAAAGTAGCAAGATAGCTTGCAACTTCTAAATTGTATATGCCTCTTTATATGTAACATTTACAGTGTGTGCCCAACGCCTTTTAAAAGGAAAAACTCCTCTCTAAATATAAATTAATTGAGCGTACTATATTTTACAGTGTGTGCATAATTTACAAAAACACCTTTTAAAAGGAAAAACTCCTCTCTAAATATAAATTAATTGAGCGCACAAAATCTTACAGTGTCCATAATTTTCGAGCACGTTTTTCAAAAGGAAAAACTCATTTCTGAATATAAACCAATTGGACAATGGAATCCCATCATCACCTCTTTTTGTATAAAAAACTCAATCATATGAAATAAGTATAAGATGATGTACCTTCACTTTAAATTGGACCACACCCATAAAAATAGCATGGCTGTGTAGACCTAATTTTTACCTTTCATTTTGTACCTATACTTAGGACACGCCCGCTTCGTAATTGTTGTCGCCTCCGGGTCCTCTGACCGTGACCTAGGCTCACCTCTATTTGCGGACAGAGGTTGTGAGTTTCAAAACCTAGGTGCGGAGCGGGTCACGCTAAATGACAACAAATGGGCTGTATCAAGGAGTGATGCGACCCGAGCCGAGGATCGACCAGGCTGGAGGCCCATAAATAGCCCAGTCTCTATCGGAGCCATCTAGAAACCTGGTAACCTCTAGATGTATCCCATCTTACTCGCGTATTCGGATCTCTGCGCGGGTGGACCACCCTTTCTCCGACACTCGTGGGACTAAAAATGAAGCACAATAAAAAAGTTTTTTCTAAAACCGAGACCGGCACTCACCAAATGCCGAAACAAAACGAGACCAGCACTTACCAAAAGCTGGAAACAAGCGTGGCAAGTGGCTCTAACCGTAAAGGTGGAGTCCCGGCCGCTAAAACCAAGGTAGTACTGGATCCTAAGGCCCAAAGGCAAGGGACCAGCAAAAGTGAAGCCGATAACGGGTCACGCACTATACCGCCGACGAAGAAACGATACCGGGATCGTCGAGCGGCCTTCAAAGTCTTGGAAAAGTTGGCTAGTATTCCTGAGGAGCAGCTAACGAAAAGACAGAAGGAGTCCGTAGCATGGGCGAAGCTGACTGCGGAAGTTGGACAAAACCCCGCCAAGGACCTAGGGCCGAAAAGGCAAAGGTCTCAGGAAGAGGTTGAAGCCGGAAGCAGCAAGCGAGCTAAGGTGCAAGCGGAGACTCCACCGGTGGCTCTTAAGACGCACAAGACGAAATCGTTTAGTGACATCGTCAAAGAGCACGGGCTGATGCTAGCCGTCATTGACAATAGTCAAGAGGATGGGAGCATCACGCCGGGAAAATGTAAGTCGGTCTTCAACGCACTGAACTCCATTTTCCAAAAGGTCCTGAGAGAGAATCCGGGACCTCCCCCTTCCTGCAGGGATGCAGGTTGGCATCAGGGACGCGTCACGCTGACGGCGTGTTCAGATCAGAGATCGGTTGATCTACAAAAAAGCGACTGCCGAAGTGGGTGAGGTGTAGCCAGGAGCAAAGCTTGCGGCCGTAAGTAGGGAAGAAATTCCTAGCAGGCCAAGAGCGCGCGTCTACCGAACTTGCCGACGCTAAAGCTGTTGTAGAGATAATCGCAGCCAGCAACCCAGATCTTCCGGTATCTAACTGGAAGATCGTGAAACAGGAGGAGGCTAAGGGTAACTTTAGATTAACAACTATGGTAATCAACAAGGAGTCCCTGGCTCCTCTTGCAAGTACTAAGGGAGTTATCAACTTCGGTTTCGGGTCGATAACTCTCAAGGTCTATAAGGCAGACGACGTCAACAAGGGTAAAGGAGTGGACCATTCCGATCACGGGGGTCCCGACTGCCCTGTTGATATCGTGCTTGCCTTAGAGACTGAGAGCCGGTCCAGCGAGTCCTCATTGGTATCGAGGATGGGCAACCTCTTTGCCATGGAGTCATGGAGTTATGTTAAACATAATTCAAATCAACCTTCACCATACCAAAACTGCTTCGGCAGCTCTTCTACTTAGATTAGCAGAAACGGGGGAAGATCTCGTCCTAATCCAAGAGCCATTGATAAATGGAGCTAAGATCTGTGGGCTCGGACTTAAAGGGTATAAAGTCCTATACTCAAGTAAGTCAGAGAAGATCAGATCTTAATACTGAGTAAAACTAACTTGAATATATTCCTTTTATCACAATATAGTGACGGTGATATAACTGCGGCCAGCATTGAAGTCGGAAACGAAAAATTCTGGCTGGTTTCTGCATATATGGGCCGAGAAAAGCAGACTCCACCAAAAATACTGAAGGAGCTCATCTCTGATGCAGAGAATAGAAAAATTGGTGCGATTCTAGGATATGATGCAAATGCTCACCACACAATATGGGGCAGCACCGACGTAAATGAGAGAGGTGAGTCATTTTTTATAGCGTATAAGGTAAGAGAATGGAAGGTTGCAAAAGAACACTTATTCTCGGACCATCGCTATCTTCAAGCTAGACATCAAACCTGCCCTTCGTGAGTCCTTTATAAATAAGAAAAGGACAAACTGGGGTATCTATAGGGAGATGATAGGGAAACTACTACCGGTGGCTCCAAAGCCACCAGTCACTATAAAGGAGATAGATACAATGGTAGATACTGTAACAGGTGCCATGAATCGCTCCTTCGATGCTGCCTGCCCTATTATAAAACCAATGGGAAAACAAAAGCCAACTTGGTGGTCCACGGAGTTAGGGACCTATCAGAAGGCAAGCAGGAAAGCTTTCAATAAAGCCAAAAGAACGAGACTGTCTCTGGACTGGGAATCCTACAAAGAACATCTCGGAAACTATAAGAGGGAATTGAGAAAGGCGCAGAGTACGTCTTGGAGGCTCTTCTGTGATAAGATGGAAGGGGCCTCGGAGACCTCTCGTAAACGAAAGATTCTCTCTATGACAAAAACCACTCCAAGTTATTTAATAAAACCGGATGGTTCATGGACGATCTCGATTGAGGAATCGTTGAAACTGCTCATGGAGACTCACTTTCCTGACTCAACTCGGGTATGTGATTCAGAAATGAGAAACATCTGAAACCTCAATCGGTTCAAACGAAGGAGATCGCGAGCAAAACGCGAATCCAGTGGGAAATAAGCGGTTTTAAACCCTTCAAATCAGCTGGCCCAGATGGGATAATCCTTGTGGAAATTCAGAATAACTCGGAGTGTATACTCCCATGGTAAGAGGCAATTTTCACAGGGTGTATAAAGCTGACGTACATTCCTAGGGCTTGGAAGGAAGTCAATGTAGTTTTTATACCGAAGAAGGGTAAAAGCTCACATGGCTACCCAAAAGACCTGAGACCTATAACTCTATCATCCTTTCTTTTGAAAACCCTGGAAAGATTAATAGATGTTCATATAAGGGCTAAGGTAAAATCTAGCAGTTGGGCAAAGTCCCAACATGCTTACTGCAAGGGGAAGTCTGTAGACACAGCCTTACACACCTTAGTAAGCACAATTGAGAAATCAATATACTCCCAGGAGTATACACTAGTAGCATTCTTGGATATCGAGGGTGCGTTCAACAACGTTAAAACAGAGGCAATCTGTAAAGGACTGTCAGACCTAGAGGTGGACTACCCTACAAGCAAACTAATCAATCATATGCTTCTAGGCAGGATTATTAGTGCGGAGCTGGGGGGGTTCCATCTTAAAAAGGCAGGCAGTTAGAGGAACACCGCAAGGAGGTGTATTATCCCCTCTACTCTGGAATATAGTAATCAACGAATTGCTGTTGAAACTGGAGGGAGAGGGGATAAAAGAGGTAGCGTATGCTGATGATGTAGCGTTAGCTGTCTCAGGAAAATACCTCAGAACGATTAGGGAGGTTACGCAAAATGCCCTCCTAATCTTCAAAGAATGGGCAAATAAAAGCGGTCTTGGCGTCAACCCGAATAAGACAGAGCTTGTCCTCTTCACCAGGACACATAAAATTCCAACAGTTGATCCTCCAACACTAAATGGTACTCCCCTAGTTTTTTCTGACAAAGCAAGATTTCTGGGGACAGAGTTATTAAAGCTAACATTGTTTTATACTCGTGCAAGAATGCCATTGGTAAAAAATGGGGTTTGAAACCAAAGCTGGCACACTGGCTTTACACGTCGGTAGTGAGACCAATACTACTGTATGGGGTAAGCGTATGGTGGCCAGCTATGGAAAAAACCACGTATACAAGTATATTGGGGAAGGTACAAAGAGTGGCCTGCATGCTTATAAGCGGGGCGCTGAGATTTACACCAACTCGCGCTCTAGAGGTTATGCTCCACCTGATCCCACTAGACATATTTAGCAAACAGAAAGCGGCAATTACGGCTACGCGACTGTTAGCTGTCAATCAGTGGAGAAGTCTTCAGAAAGGACACTCCACCATAACTAAATCGCTAAAGCAGGAGCTGACGAAACTGGATTACATAACACCAATGTTATGCTTTCAAAAAGGTTTTCGGACAACAATACCCACCAGAGAGGACTGAAAGAGTGGATCCGTAACCGATAACGAAACAATACAGTTTTTCACGGATGGCTCTAAGCTAGACGGTAAAGTAGGAGCAGGAGTCTTCTGTGACAAGCTGAAAGTAAGCATCTCAGTCCGTCTACCTGATCGCTGCAGCGTATACCAGGCTGAGGTGATAGCGATTGAAGGGGTAATGAGCTGGCTGAAGCATAATGTATTATCCTCAAAGAAGATCAACATTTATGTGGACAGTCAAGCGGCCATAAAATCGTTGGAAGCGGTCTCACTCAAATCTAAGGTGGCGTTGAGCTGTCATTCCTCTCTTAACGAGAGGAGTGAGCAGTTCAATATAAGGATCATATGGGTCCCGGGTCACACGGATGTCGAGGGGAACTGCAGGGTGGACGTTAGCTTAGGAAGTTAGCTAGACGTGGTACGACTCTCCAGCTGCTACCGGAAAGGGCTGAGGTGGGGAGTCCTATCGCGACGCTGAAACTTGAGCTTCGGAAAGAGGCAGAAACAATAACAAATGTAAGGTGGGAAAACACCAACACTTGTAATATTTCAAGACAAGTCTGGCCGAAGCTGGAAGCGCTCAACTGCGCTTATCTCCTTACAAAGACGTGAATTAAGAACGGTTGTAGGGATAATGACAGGACACTGACTTCTAGGGAAACACGCGAGAAGGATAGGTGTCGAATATAATGACTTCTGCAGAGGTTGCTTGGACGAGGAGGAGGAAGAGACTATAGCATCTTCTTTGCTCATGTCCGGCACTAATGCACAGAATGCACAAACACTTGGGTAAGCGGGTAATGAATAACCTATCAGATCTCGAAAACGGCAAAGTGCGAGATATACTCCGATTCATTAAGAGCACTGAATGGATCTTCTGAAAAGGGGAAAGGTGTAAGAATCCTGTGGTAACACAAAGGACCGCGTATGGTCTATGTGAGCATTAGCTGCCACCACAACCTAACCTAACCTAACCTAGGACACGCCCACTTTTAAGAACGCCCCTTTTGTACTTTTATGTTTTTTGGGTCTACTACTGGCAAGGATGGTTCGATTGATCCCATTTTTTTCATTGATACTTACCTATATTACCTTTCATTTGTTACCAATTAACCCCTAAAGGCCCTTCAAATAACTTAGAAAAATGACATTTCTGGAAAACAAGATGGCGATTTCCAAAAGGAGAGAGGGGGTGTTAAAGTTTTGAGCACTTTTTTGAAAAATGCTTTTTTCTAGGTGGTTTGATGGATGTTAGGGGTTAATTGGTACCAAATAAAATGCAATAAAAATACCTTCCGTCCTATAAAAAATTTGGTCCAATGCAATATAACTAGCTGACTCGACAGACGTTGTCCTGTCCCACTTTCAATAAATTAGTTTGTTATCGTTATGTGAACTTTTGAAAAGCTATTTGAAATGTTAAATCAAAGTAAAAATGAGAAAAAAAACCTCAAACCTATTTTCTTTCATTAAATTTGAAATCACAATGAATCTCAACGTGTTTTATTTACATTTCGATTTCGATTGCAATGTCATAGCAAACCAATTGAAACAACGCAATTGTTTGTTTTGATTGTTTGCTTGAACAAAACTATTTCATCAATGCAATGAGTTAAATTGCTCCAAAGGGAAACAATTAAGAAGGAGAAGAAATTTAAAATTTTTTTTTTTTAAGTATTAAAACTTTATTATTCCTAATGAGCCGATCTGCTCGGTGTTGTTCACAAAATCTAGACTGAGTTATTTAATAATTTCTAAATATATATATACTTAAACTAAAGAGGTGTCCATCGTTTTTCATTCGGTTTTATCGATTGCAAATGTGGATCAACGGGAATGGATAGCTACCAAATGAATGTCGATCCCTTGGTGTTGTATGTTGCACCATATATTGGTGCCTGTGTGGTTGAGAGAGTGTTGGGTCGTTCTTCCACTTGAAATTCCCACACAAGGAATATACCTCTTCTAGGAGATGTCACATAAAATGTGTTATTTATTTATTTCGTTAAATGAATGTTTTAACTCCTCCCTCCGCCGGAAGACGTTTGCCCCAAACGTTTCAATCTGAATTCCTTTAGATTTCTCTGGATGTTGCGGTTTGTGTGTTCAAGTAGAAGTTCAAAATTTCGATGATCTCTGTTGTCTCCTTACTTTGTATACGACTATTATTTTATATGTTATAAATGCTGACATAATGATTACTATATTAATTGTAATTCCCCATAATACCGGGTTTTCCTTTACATTTTCTACATAGGGTAGTATATAGTCTATGTTGGTAAATTTTAACAATTCATTATCTGATTTGATGTATTTAACAATCTTAAAATCAAAATTTTGTATATTTATCTATCGACGATTCCAAGTTTACAAATAGTTGGTTTTTTTTTTATGGTACATGTGTATTGGATTAACTGAGTACCGTAATATGTTTCGTTATTGATAAACACTTCGCCAGAGGTTACGATATGATTATGATTAATAATATTAATAGTTGGGTTTCTTTCCAATATTTTAGTACAATTTGATTTATTTTTATTTAATATATTTGTTAAACAATTTTGTTCATTCATGTATTCATATATTTTAATATTTAATTCTTGTTTACAATTGTTGGTGGTGTATGAATTCATATATAATGTTTCATCAGTCGGAATAACAAGTTTCCCATCTGGTGTGTGTACCCTAAAATGCTTTCCTATACCATTTATGATTGGATATTTTACATAAGTTACAATTATGTCTTTAGTTTGAATAACGTGAAAATCAGAAGCATCAATACATCGATTAATAATATTTCTTTATGTGTTATATTTATAATTTCGTTTATTTCCGCTTGACTAAATATAATAGTTCCTTCCGTTAGTTCTATTATAATATGACTTATTAACAGATAGTTTTGTAGTGATCGTACTACATGTCATCAAATCAACTCTCCTAAATATGATCTTCTTTCCCACGACGTCAAATGCGACACAATATCGAAAGTACGCCAAGTAGCTGCAGCGCTCACTTTTCATGTCGGACATAAATATTTCATGTTCATGAGCTCGTCACCCGATACCCACTTCAGTTAAATGACGATAATTCATGCGCTCGCGGTGCATTCAATGATGTATGTATAAGTTTTCAATTTAAATATTTTATTTGCTTTTTAAAAAAGGGTCGGAGTTAATGCTCCGCTTTATCCAAATAAAGATTAAGACTGAAAAATTTTATTTTACAATTTTATTACTTATGATAAGTTTACGACTTTAATGCAAGCATTGCATCTTTTTATTCTTTGGAAAGAATTGCTTAATTAGTGTCTACAGGTTATAGTTTTGTTATTTGTATTTCCGGCACACTTTGGGAATAAATTGCTTACCTAATGTCTACAATTTGTTTGTGTTATAAAAAGTAACAAAAGAACAAAAGAAAAAAAGAAAATAAATGCAGCGCGTGTTAACTCCTCCACATTTAAAAACGAACGTCCCGTTCGTCTGAGCAGGATGCTGAGAGATTGTTTGGTCCATTCGAGGAGATGGTTGGGGTTGTTGAAATTGTTCAATTGTTACCTCTTGTAATGAGGCGTTGTCGAAATCTTTGGAGACGTGTTTGACCATTAGCTTTGGTCCTTTTGTTGACGTTAGTTTTACTACCCAGATTGCCATTAGAATTAAAGTTATACCAGATATCCCGAAATTAACTATTGATGCTGTTATCCCCTTGCCTTTTAAAGTTTCGATATAGTTTATATTTTTTAGGTGAAGTTCTTTCATCATTTCCAGGCTTAGCAATTCTTCTTCGGCCGTTAGTGTTGCATTTGGATGTAGAACTGCAGGAAGGGGTTTACCGCTAGAGATTTCAGTAGACAAAAATGTTTGGTTGTTTATTGTAATTGTGGAGTTGTGGTACTGAATTGCGAATGATCCAGTTAGGTTGATTTCTTCTTTGTCGATGCAAACGGTGTCGTTAAATTGATTTAGAAGTATTATTCCTGGGAGGACTTCTTGGATAGTGTGAATGTGTTGGTTGTTAATCATGATGCAGTTAGGCGGTCGGCTTTTGAATAGGTGAGGAATACATGTGGAGTTACTGATGTCTACAATATTTCCCTTTGTACAAATTTTAATTTGATTATGTTCTTCACAGTTGCTTTTCTTTCAAAAGATTTTGTTTTTGCATATTATAATTTTTTCAAATGGTATTTTATATAATTAATTTCTTTTCTTTATTGCTTTTATTAATAGTGATTCGCATAAATTGTCATCGGTTATTGGAATTTCGATTAAGTACAAAATCTTAGAACTACTAGAAGCTATCTTAACATTACTGAATTCAAAGGCCTCTTCTATATTATTAAATGGAATATTATTTTTCTCGATAATTTCTTTTATTAGGTTCATCTCAACATTAGAAAATATATATGAGTTTACAATGCCAACTTTAGCCCAATGTATTGCGTAATTGATATTTATAATTTCATCTTTCATTAATTGTAGCTTAAATTTAATGTTTACAGCAATATCATGCTGAATATCTTCCTTATCTTTTAATATTTGAAATATTTTATTTGACACTTCCGTTATATTATTTATTCTTTCGCTCATTGCTCTATTTATTATTAATTGGTTATTATTATTTTCAAGTAAGTTATTTATGTGATTTTCTAACATAGCGAGATCTTCGTGATCTGGGCTCCCTGTGAGCCATTTCCATGCGGTACCAATTGCGTTTATGGATCTTTTATTTACCTTTGGCTTTAGTCTACTTAAGAAACTTTGTATTTCGGTTATTTCATGGTACAGGAAGGGGAGTAAGGGATTGCCAGAAACTATTTTGTATCTTATCGTCGAGTTAAGTTCGTCCAAAGTCCTTTGGTATTCGTCTATGTCTATGGTATGTATAATTTTGTAGGTCCCGGTTTGAATTTTAGTCCGTAACAATTTTAACCTTCGCAGAACCGTAAAGGTAGTTTCTCAACGAATTTAGCGACCATACTATCGCTAGCATTTCTCTATCATTTGCAGCGTAATGCTCTTCGGCTTTAGAAAGAGTTCTCGAGATGAAGGTTATTGGCTTGTCGTTTTGTGATAATACAGCTCCAATTGCGTAATTGGAGGCATCTGTTGTTAGCACAAATTCTTTGGAGTAGTCGGGGTATGCAAGCATTATGTCTTTACCAATGAGCGATCGTTTAAGTTTCTCGAAGGAATCTATGGCGTTTTTATTTAAGGTTACCGTGACTATCTTTGATGGATTTTTGGACACTCGTCCGCCTTCCCCCCTTAAAAGGACTGTAAGGGGTTTCGCGAGCTTCGCATAATCCTTGATGAAGCGGCGATAATACCCTGAAACTCCTAAAAAGGATCGAAGTTCTTTTAAGGTTTGAGGTACTGGAAAATTTGCTATTGCGTCTATTTTCTGTGGATTTGTTTTGAGGCCATTTTCGGATATTATAAAACCCAAAAATTCCACTTCTGTTTTTAGGAATTGACATTTGTCAAGTTGTATTTTTAGCTTTGCCTTTTCTAACGTATCAAAGATTTGTTGGATGTCATTAAAGTGGGTTTCCTGATCTTTACTAATAAACATATAAAATTCCACCAGTTGATCCTCCAACACTAAATGGTACTCCCCCAGTTTTTTCTGATAAAGCAAGATTTCTGGGGACAATCTTGGACAGGAAACTGAGTTGGAAACCTAATATAATAGAAAGAGTTATTAAAGCTAACATTGCTTTATACTCGTGCAAGAATGCCATTGGTAAAAAATGGGGTTTGAAACGAAAGCTGGCACACTGGCTTTACACGTCGGTAGTGAGACCAATACTACTGTATGGGGTAAGCGTATGGTGGCCAGCTATGGAAAAGTATATTGGGGAAGGTACAAAGAGTGGCCTGCATGCTTATAAGCGGGGCTCTGAGATCTACACCAACTCGCGCTCTAGAGGTTATGCTCCACCTGATCCCACTAGACATATTTGGCAAACAGAAAGCGGCAATTACGGCTACGCGACTGTTAGCTGTCAATCAGTGGAGAAGTCTTCAGAAAGGACACTCCACCATAACTAAATCGCTAAAGCAGGAGCTGACGAAACTGGATTACATAACACCAATGTTATGCTTTCAAAAAGGTTTTCGGACAACAATACCCACCAGAGAGGACTGAAAGAGTGGATCCGTAACCGATAACGAAACAATACAGTTTTTCACGGATGGCTCTAAGCTAGACGGTAAAGTAGGAGCAGGAGTCTTCTGTGACAAGCTGAAAGTAAGCATCTCAGTCCGTCTACCTGATCGCTGCAGCGTATACCAGGCTGAGGTGATAGCGATTGAAGAGGTAATGAGCTGGCTGAAGCATAATGTATTATCCTCAAAGAAGATCAACATTTATGTGGACAGTCAAGCGGCCATAAAATCGTTGGAAGCGGTCTCACTCAAATCTAAGGTGGCGTTGAGCTGTCATTCCTATCTTAACGAGATGAGTGAGCAGTTCAATATAAGGATCATATGGGTCCCGGGTCACACGGATGTCGAGGGGAACTGCAGGGTGGACGAGTTAGCTAGACGTGGTACGACTCTCCAGCTGCTACCGGAAAGGGCTGAGGTGGGGAGTCCTATCGCGACACTGAAACTTGAGCTTCGGAAAGAGGCAGAAAAAATAACAAATGTAAGGTGGGAAAACACCAACACTTGTAATATTTCAAGACAAGTCTGGCCGAAGCTGGAAGCGCTCAACTGCGCTTATCTCCTTACAAAGACGTGAATTAAGAACGGTTGTAGGGATAATGACAGGACACTGACTTCTAGGGAAACACGCGAGAAGGATGGGTGTCGAATATAATGACTTCTGCAGAGGTTGCTTGGACGAGGAGGAGGAAGAGACTATAGCATCTTCTTTGCTCATGTCCGGCACTAATGCACAGAATGCACAAACACTTGGGTAAGCGGGTAATGAATAACCTATCAGATCTCGAAAACGGCAAAGTGCGAGATATACTCCGATTCATTAAGAGCACTGAATGGATCTTCTGAAAAGGGGAAAGGTGTAAGAATCCTGTGGTAACACAAAGGACCGCGTATGGTCTATGTGAGCATTAGCTGCCACCACAACCTAACCTAACCTAACCTAGGACACGCCCACTTTTAAGAACGCCCCTTTTGTACTTTTATGTTTTTTGGGTCTACTACTGGCAAGGATGGTTCGATTGATCCCATTTTTTTCATTGATACTTACCTATATTACCTTTCATTTGTTACCAATTAACCCCTAAAGGCCCTTCAAATAACTTAGAAAAATGACATTTCTGGAAAACAAGATGGTGATTTCCAAAAGGAGAGAGGGGGTGTTAAAGTTTTGAGCACTTTTTTGAAAAATGCTTTTTTCTAGGTGGTTTGATGGATGTTAAGGGGTTAATTGGTACCAAATAAAATGCAATAAAAATACCTTCCGTTCTATAAAAAATTTGGTCCAATGCAATATAACTAGCTGACCCGACAGACGTTGTCCTGTCCCACTTTCAATAAATTAGTTTGTTATCGTTATGTGAACTTTTGAAAAGCTATTTGAAATGTTAAATCAAAGTAAAAATGAGAAAAAAAACCTCAAACCTATTTTCTTTCATTAAATTTGAAATCACAATGAATCTCAGCGTGTTTTATTTACATTTCGATTTCGATTGCAATGTCATAGCAAACCAATTGATACAACGCAATTGTTTGTTTTGATTGTTTGCTTGAACAAAATCATCAATCAATGCAATGAGTTAAATTGCTCCAAAGGGAAACAATTAAGAAGGAGAAGAAATTTAAAATTTTTTTTTTTGCTCGGTGTTGTTCACAAAATCTAGACTGAGTTATTTAATAATTTCTAAATATATATATACTTAAACTAAAGAGGTGTCCATCGTTTTTCATTCGGTTTTATCGATTGCAAATGTGGATCAACGGGAATGGATAGCTACCAAATGAATGTCGATCCCTTGGTGTTGTATGTTGCACCATATATTGGTGCCTGTGTGGTTGAGAGAGTGTTGGGTCGTTCTTCCACTTGAAATTCCCACACAAGGAATATACCTCTTCTAGGAGATGTCACATAAAATGTGTGATTTATTTATTTCGTTAAATGAATGTTTTAACTCCTCCCTCCGCCGGAAGACGTTTGCCCCAAACGTTTCAATCTGAATTCCTTTAGATTTCTCTGGATGTTGCGGTTTGTGTGTTCAAGTAGAAGTTCAAAATTTCGATGATCTCTGTTGTCTCCTTACTTTGTATACGACTATTATTTTATATGTTATAAATGCTGACATAATGATTACTATATTAATTGTAATTCCCCATAATACCGGGTTTTCCTTTACATTTTCTACATAGGGTAGTATATAGTCTATGTTGGTAAATTTTAACAATTCATTATCTGATTTGATGTATTTAACAATCTTAAAATCAAAATTTTGTATATTTATCTATCGACGATTCCAAGTTTACAAATAGTTGGTTTTTTTTTATGGTACATGTGTATTGGATTAACTGAGTACCGTAATATGTTTCGTTATTGATAAACACTTCGCCAGAGGTTACGATATGATTATGATTAATAATATTAATAGTTGGGTTTCTTTCCAATATTTTAGTACAATTTGATTTATTTTTATTTAATATATTTGTTAAACAATTTTGTTCATTCATGTATTCATATATTTTAATATTTAATTCTTGTTTAAAATTGTTGGTGGTGTATGAATTCATATATAATGTTTCATCAGTCGGAATAACAAGTTTCCCATCTGGTGTGTGTACCCTAAAATGCTTTCCTATACCATTATGATTGGATATTTTACATAAGTTACAATTATGTCTTTAGTTTGAATAACGTGAAAATCAGAAGCATCAATACATCGATTAATAATATTTCTTTATGTGTTATATTTATAATTTCGTTTATTTCCGCTTGACTAAATATAATAGTTCCTTCCGTTAGTTCTATTATAATATGACTTATTAACAGATAGTTTTGTAGTGATCGTACTACATGTCATCAAATCAACTCTCCTAAATATGATCTTCTTTCCCACGACGTCAAATGCGACACAATATCGAAAGTACGCCAAGTAGCTGCAGCGCTCACTTTTCATGTCGGACATAAATATTTCATGTTCATGAGCTCGTCACCCGATACCCACTTCAGTTAAATGACGATAATTCATGCGCTCGCGGTGCATTCAATGATGTATGTATAAGTTTTCAATTTAAATATTTTATTTGCTTTTTAAAAAAGGGTCGGAGTTAATGCTCCGCTTTATCCAAATAAAGATTAAGACTGAAAAATTTTATTTTACAATTTTATTACTTATGATAAGTTTACGACTTTAATGCAAGCATTGCATCTTTTTATTCTTTGGAAAGAATTGCTTAATTAGTGTCTACAGGTTATAGTTTTGTTATTTGTATTTCCGGCACACTTTGGGAATAAATTGCTTACCTAATGTCTACAATTTGTTTGTGTTATAAAAAGTAACAAAAGAACAAAAGAAAAAAAGAAAATAAATGTAGCGCGTGTTAACTCCTCCACATTTAAAAACGAACGTCCCCGTTCGTCTGAGCAGGATGCTGAGAGATTGTTTGGTCCATTCGAGGAGATGGTTGGGGTTGTTGAAATTGTTCAATTGTTACCTCTTGTAATGAGGCGTTGTCGAAATCTTTGGAGACGTGTTTGACCATTAGCTTTGGTCCTTTTGTTGACGTTAGTTTTACTACCCAGATTGCCATTAGAATTAAAGTTAAACCAGATATCCCGAAATTAACTATTGATGCTGTTATCCCCTTGCCTTTTAAAGTTTCGATATAGTTTATATTTTTTAGGTGAAGTTCTTTCATCATTTCCAGGCTTAGCAATTCTTCTTCGGCCGTTAGTGTAGCATTTGGTTGTAGAACTGCAGGAAGGGGTTTACCGCTAGAGATTTCATTAGACAAAAATGTTTGGTTGTTTATTGTAATTGTGGAGTTGTGGTACTGAATTGCGAATGATCCAGTTAGGTTGATTTCTTCTTTGTCGATGCAAACGGTGTCGTTAAATTGATTTAGAAGTATTATTCCTGGGAGGACTTCTTGGACAGTGTGAATGTGTTGGTTGTTAATCATGATGCAGTTAGGCGGTCGGCTTTTGAGTAGGTGAGGAATACATGTGGAGTTACTGATGTCTACAATATTTCCCTTTGTACAAATTTTAATTTGATTATGTTCTTCACAGTTGCTTTTCTTTCAAAAGATTTTGTTTTTGCATATTATAATTTTTTCAAATGGTATTTTATATAATTTATTTCTTTTCTTTATTGCTTTTATTAATAGTGATTCGCATAAATTGTCATTGGTTATTGGAATTTCGATTAAGTACAAAATCTTAGAACTACTAGAAGCTATCTTAACATTACTGAATTCAAAGGCCTCTTCTATATTATTAAATGGAATATTACTTTTCTCGATAATTTCTTTTATTAGGTTCATCTCAACATTAGAAAATATATAGTCTACTTAAGAAACTTTGTATTTCGGTTATTTCATGGTACAGGAAGGGGAGTAAGGGATTGCCAGAAACTATTTTGTATCTTATCGTCGAGTTAAGTTCGTCCAAAGTCCTTTGGTATTCGTCTATGTCTATGGTATGTATAATTTTGTAGGTCCCGGTTTGAATTTTGGTCCGTAACAATTTTAACCTTCGCAGAACCGTAAAGGTAGTTTCTCAAGGAATTTAGCGACCATACTATCGCTAGCATTTCTCTATCATTTGCAGCGTAATGCTCTTCGGCTTTAGAAAGAGTTCTCGAGATGAAGGTTATTGGCTTGTCGTTTTGTGATAATACAGCTCCAATTGCGTAATTGGAGGCATCTGTTGTTAGCACAAATTCTTTGGAGTAGTCGGGGTATGCAAGCATTATGTCTTTACCAATGAGCGATCGTTTAAGTTTCTCGAAGGAATCTATGGCGTTTTTATTTAAGGTTACCGTGACTTTCTTTGATTGATTTTTGGACACTCGTCCGCCTTCCCCCCTTAAAGGGACTGTAAGGGGTTTCGCGAGCTTCGCATAATCCTTGATGAACCGGCGATAATACCCTGAAAGTCCTAAAAAGGATCGAAGTTCTTTTAAGGTTTGAGGTACTGGAAAATTTGCTATTGCGTCTATTTTCTGTGGATTTGTTTTGAGGCCATTTTCGGATATTATAAAACCCAAAAATTCCACTTCTGTTTTTAGGAATTGACATTTGTCAAGTTGTATTTTTAGATTTGCCTTTTCTAACGTATCAAAGATTTGTTGGATGTCATTAAAGTGGGTTTCCTGATCTTTACTAAATATTACGATTTCGTCGATGTAGACGTAACATCTCTTTCCTATGTGGTTCCTTAAAATGTATTCAAGAGCTCTTTGAAAAATTAAAGGAGCGTTCTTGAGACCAAAAGGTAGCCAGGTAAATTCGTATTTACCGTGATTCACCGAAAAAGCTGTCTTCTCTATATCCGATTCCTTTAGGGGAATCTGGTGGAAGCCACTCTTTAAATCGAGTACTGAGAAGTATTTATTTCTTCCTAGGTGTGCAAGTACTCCACTTATTTCGGGTATCGGATATCTGTCTGATACGGTTACCAGGTTCAATTTCCTGTATTCGATTACCATTCGATATTTATTTTCCCCGGATGCGTCTAGTTTTTTTGGTACTATCCATACGGGTGAATTGTATGGAGACCTTGAGGGTCTTAATATACCATTCTGTAGCAAGTCTTTGATTTGGTTCTCTACTTCCACTTTCAATGACATTGGGTACGGATAAAATTTGGTGTATATTGGTGTATCTGTAGACGTCCTTATGCTTCCTTGTACTTTCGTAGTATAGGTCAGTCTTTCTTCAGGTTCGGCAAAAAGTTTGGGAACATTTTTAGCAATTGCATTAAGTGTGGTCTTCTGTCTGTCATTTAGGTGGTCAGTCCGTATGTCTATTGTGTTAATCGACTGTATGGTTTGCTGTTTTATTTTAATCCTTACTCTATCTCGTATTGTCATATAGTTGTATTTTGTGTGGATTACTGCCGAAAGTTGCTTGAGGCTGTCATTGCCTAGGATGCCGTGGAATGATTTAAGGGAAGGTAACAAAAAAAAATTAATTTTGAGATCGGGTATTCCGAATAAATTAACATTGCTGTGGTGCGTATTTTTTATTTTTCCGGCTATAGTGTTAGCAAAGAATGGTTGGTCATTTGGGAGAGAGTTGGGTACAATGGAGGGTTGCATATAATTACTGTTTGAACCCGTGTCGATCAATATTTTTAAAATTCCTCCTTCCTTCGTTTTACATTCAAAGTATGGAAGTGAGGAGTTTGCTAGCCTAAAAAATGGAAGTCTGAAAAATCCTCTGTAGAGTTGTCGTCTGTACCGTACTGTTCGAGAGTTTCTTGTACGTCGTAATTGTCCTGTCCAATTTCATCGTGTTGGCTTACATTTTTTTATTATTATTGTTTGGTGGGCTGAAAACCCTGGTACACTGCGACCTAGAGATCTATTGTACATCCCAGATGATTACCACTTTATGTGGTGGCTTAGTTCCTTAATGAATGCCATTACGTCTGACAGTTCGATTGAAGTGACATTCTGTCCTGGGACTGTGTAAGCCTTGACGTACTTGAGTCTTTTCCTTATAAGAGCATCACACATGAACAATATGTGTTCTGGCGATTCTTTTGCCTTGTTGCAGAACCGGCAGTTGTCCGTCTGGGATTTCCCCATTTTCAATAGGTGTCTGTTGAATGGGCCGTGTACCGTTTTGTACCAGACTAGAGATCTGAGTGCATGACGGTTCAGTTTAATTGCCTTGTCTATATGTACAATGTTGTACTTGAGAAGCCTTTTGGTATGTTTCATCCCTGTTGATGATGCCCATTCAGCTACGATGGCATTGTTGGCCCACTCTTTAATTTTGTTTTTGAGGTGGCTAAGGGAGTAGGCAATGCTTGGTTCCGGCCCAATGAAGGTACCTTCTGTGCCTTCTCTTGCGCAGAGATCTGCTGCCTCGTTCCCTGCAATGCCTGAGTGCCCTGGGGACCACATAAGGGTGATTTTATTAGTTTTGGCCAATTGTTTTAAGTGGCAGTAGCAGCTCCACGTTGTCCTTGTGTTGAAAGTAGGACCTTTTAGTGCAAGTAGAGCTATCTGAGATCATGTAAATCTCAGTTCTTCTGTATTTCCTTTTAGTGCATTCCAAGATGCAGGCTTCAAGTGCAATTGTTTCTGCCTGGAAAACGGTTGGGGAGTTGCCTAGGGGTATTCGCAGTGTGGTTCTGGGTCCGAATACTCCTGCTCCTGTTCCTGTATCTGTTTTAGATCCATCTGTGTACCAGATGGATGCATGATGGGGGAGGTTATTGATGATATTTCCAACTTGATGACGTTCTGGAATTCTAACCAAGAAGTTCCTTTGGAAATCAGTTGTTTTCATCATTGAGTCTGATTGTAGGACAATACCATGATCCGAGTTAATTTTGGAGATGATGTTTGTATGTCCTGGTCTATTGGATTTAACCTGGTTGTGTATATTGAGATTAGAGTCTTAAGTCAGCTTCTTTTTTAATGTGTATGTGAAGTGGTGTCAGTCCTATAATTTTCTCGAGGGCTGCCGTAGGGCAGGTCTTTATGGCACCTGTTGCACTAAGACAGATGAGTCTTTGTATCTTATTGAGTTTTGAGCGTGTCTTAAATTGCTCTGTTTTTGGCCACCATATCAAGGCTGCGTATGTCAGCCTAGGTCTGATAATGCTCTGGTATAGCCAAAGAGTCATTTGCGAGCTTATTCCCCACGTTTTGTTGAACATGCGTTGGCATGTGAAGTAAGCTTTATTAGCTTTGTTAATAATGTACGTCATATGGGAGTTCCATGTCAGTTTTTGATCGAACATAACTCCGGAGGACCTTTGCCTTGGAAATTTATAATGGGAAGATTTATTTTTCTCCTCTTTGTGAAGATGGTGCACACTATCTTGTCTGGGTTGACACTTAGGTTAACCTCTTTACACCAATCGTTTACTAGTTTGAGAGCAATTTGCATCCGTTCTGCTATCGTACTCTCGAATTTGCCACGGACCATAAGGACGAGGTCATCCGCATAGCCAATATTGGTAATATGATTATTCTTAAGCCTTGAGAGTAACTGGTCCATCACCAGCAGCCACAAAAGAGGTGATAGGACTCCGCCTTGTGGCTTACATACTCCAGATCTTGTTGGTATGCAGCATTTTTGCATTGTTTAACTTCTATGTTTCGTTGTCTTTTTTCTATATTTTGCTGGGGATGTGGTGGCCTTTTTCCTTGAAATGCCAGGTTTTGTGGTGGCCTATTCATGTAATTGACTCTTATTGACTGCATGCTCTGGTCGACGTCCATTGGTTCAGGTCTTGGCATAGGCTTTGGTGCAAAAGGTCTAGGTGGTGGTTGGTGTCGATGTTAAGAATTGAAATTTTGTTGTTGTGGGAAAAAATTCTGGGGTCTTTGCCAATATCCTTGTTGTTGAGGTGGGTTATAGGAGGGTAGGGGCATTTGTCTCTGCATTGGTCGATTCCAATGGGTAAGGTGTGGGTAAAATGGTTTCGGTGCGGCGTGGTGCTGTGGGGAAAAATTCCTTCGCGGATTTACAGGGGGTTTCCTATAGTTATGGCTACTGGCAATATTTGCTCGATAGGTTTGATTTTCCAGCTTGAGTCATAATTGTAGAGCCTCTGGAAGGTCTGCTGGTTCTCTTATCCCTAGGAGTCTCGGAAGGTCACCATTGAGACCCCTAACGAAGGTATCCAACGCTTTGTTGCTATACGTGTCTACCAGAAGTTTTCGGGATTCCGATCCGGCTTCTAAACAAGAAATTTTGTTTAGGATCAGAGAGAGATTTGAATAAACCTTCTGATAATATTCATGTATGGTTAGATTGCCTTGAGTCAGTGAGGCCATTTGGTACTCTAAAGTACCTAGGTCTCGTTTGTCGCCGAAATGCGTTGTGAGACACCGTGAAATCGCGGTCCAATTTAAGGGTGTGCTGTAGGATTCCAACACAATGTCTGCTTGGCCTGTAATTTTGTTTCGTATAATGTTTAAGATACCAAAGTATTTATGTGAGCCTCGTATTGGCTCGTACACTTGTAGAATTCTATCTACACTTTTCTTCCAGGATCCGAATTCACCTGGATCTCCCGCAAAATCTCGCAAAGAACGCACAACATCAGGAATTTTGTCGAGTTCACCAATACCGTGGGGTCCTATGTTAACGGGTTCGTCTATCTCGATAACGTTACTAGCTGTTAGTCTGTCATCTAAAATTCTATTGACCACATCTGCTATTTGCCTAAATATGTCCCTATTTTCTTCATTTTGAGTATGTTGGGGATTTGGATTCGGAGGGTTTGGAACTAAAACCGGTGGTCTTACTAGATTATTTGGGTTACTCATTTTCGCAATTGGATTATTAACTTCAATAAACTGCGATTAATTACGCTTTATAATTCGGGAGAATAACGGAAATGTCAAAATTATTTTTTCTCAAATTGTTTCCAATTATTTTCGGTTTAAAAACTTAAATTTAAATTTTCTCTTGATATCGAAAATTGATTAAGCTATTTTCTTTCTGTTTTTCGAATTAATTTTAATACACTTTATTTTTTGTTGATTATATATTTTTCTTTAATTATTTTCGGTTTGAATCTCATCTAATTTAAAAATTACAACTTTAGTTTTCTCTTAGTATCAAAAAAAAATTATTAAGATTATTTTTAGTGTGACTTGTTTACACGTTTTTCGTACGTATGCGAATTTCCGTGTTTCAAAGATTAATTAAAGTATTTTAGATGCATATCTCACTTTTTATTTAATTTTTTCAGATATTATTTCTATTATTTTAATTCACTTAAAAAAGATTTAGTTTCTCTTAATATGCTTAGTTAATTACGATGACTTACAGTAAGAGTAGCATTGAACTACTCGTCCCTCGCTGGCTGCTCGGATGAGTTCCTTTTTGGTCGGTTAAACCTACTGCGGCTCCTGCTACAACACTTCAATGCGAGGCGGTCTCCGGACGGACACTAGAGAGCCTGAGTCTTCTTGGATCCTATATGACCAGTCGTAAAAATAGGATTGATGCCGTCGGGAAGTCAATTTTAGTTTCTTCCTTTCACAGACACTGTTTATGATAACGCGAAACACTGCCACTACTTTGGGGGCTTTTGTATTTTCACTTTTACCTTTTTTCACGCCTGGTCCCTGCTCGGGCGCCAGTTTTCAATTTAAATATTTTATTTGCTTTTTAAAAAAGGGTCGGAGCTAATGCTCCGCTTTATTTGGATTCAAGATTAAGACTGAAAAATTTTATTTTACAATTTTATTACTTATGATAAGTTTACAACTTTAATGCAAGCATTGCATCTTTTTATTCTTTGGAAAGAATTGCTTAATAAGTGTCTACAGGTTATTGTTTTGTTATTTGTACACACACTTTGGGAATAAATAGCTTACCTAATGTCTACAATTTATTTGTGTTATAAAAAGTAACAAAAGAACAAAAGAAAAAAAGAAAATAAATGTAGCGCGTGTTAACTTATATAACACTACAGCTATAACAAATAGCAATACACATAATTCATGCGCTCGCGGTGCATTCAATGATGTGTATATACAAGACTACAGCTATAACAAATAGCAAGATACATAATTCATGCCCTCGCTGTGCATTCAATGATGTGTATATACAACACTACAGCAATAACAAATAGCAATACACATTCCCAATTATTCCATACCAAATACAATCCTATAAGGCGGCGGATACGCACCGCCAAGTACAATTATGAATTGTAGGTATAAAGAGCAAGGGTGAATGGACATCGTCAAAGGCAATGGCTGGGTGTATGAACTATATCTAGAGCCATTGACGGATTTTATGCTGATGCATTAATATTGGGTAATAATTTACTGACGTAATTGCTTATCCCGATATTATTAATATTGGGCAATAATTTAATTGCTCACCCAGATAATAGTGCGTTGCACTATATCTGGAGCATTATTATTTTGAATTATCGATATGGGAAAATATTGATAATTGATGCATTTGATTTGGGGATAAAGATCGATTGGATTTGAGAATATAAAAGGGGATTAAAATCTAGTTGAAAAGGCAGAGTTAATCCAGAGTTTCTTTAGAACCATTCTAGTAGAGGTCGCAGCCAAGCTGAAGACAGCGGGCCTCCCTAGGATATATAATAATATAATATAAGAATTACTAACATTTTAGTAGAGGTCGCAGCCATTGCTGAAGACAGCGGGCCTCCCTAGAATATATAAATATAAGTACAAACTTAAACCAAATAAATAAAAATAAATTTAAATAATAAAGTAAACTGGTTTTAAATTAAAATAACTCTCCGCCCAGTAACTCTTCCCTTAATCCTAAGGAAGCACGGTTACGACGCGTTATAACATTGGTGGCAGCGGTGGGACTCGTAAAAATCTCTTACCAAAAACATAAAAGCCAAAACAGAAGACCGTTCTTCTAATGCGTACTGGGGCTATACACCAGTAAGGTAAAATACCTCAACAAGTGAGGTAAAGTGAATTAGAAAGCCCCGAAACCCGTAAGTCCTTGCCAGCTTTAGAGCGTAGGATTATCACACCCTCACGCAGTACTCTACCAAAGTCGCTTTTAATTGTGCAAATGACATCGTCATTCGGAAGAAACAGGTTTCACCTGGGGTCTTTTTGGCCTCTTCCATCGCCCAGTCAGGTGACAACTTTGCAAAAGTCTTACTCCTGAACATTAATGAAAACCCAGTGCAGCTAAATGCACACGATCTGAGTTTAGAGTGGGATAACTTAGACCAATTTTAATTTTCTTTCAACAGTTCCGGAAAACGATCCGGTATACAAACGGTTAGAAAATCTGGAAAAGTTAGTGGACATAAACCACTGTAATAAAGAAGAAACATCTTCTATAGTCCAGATATGTCGTGAGTTTAATGATTTGTTTTACTTACCTGGAGATAAGCTCACTTGTACTAATGCAGCCACACATAAGATAATCACTGAAGTAGGTAAACCTCCAAATGTTAGACCATATAGACTGCCAGAAACAAGTAGAGCTGAAATTAACAAACAGGTAGGCGAAATGCTCGAAAACGACATTATCCGACCAAGTTACAGTCCTTGGAATTGTCATCTGTTACTTGCTCAAGGTAATAAAAAAAAGGCGTCTAAACGATGCAACTGTCGGGGATGCATTTCCAGTTCCCAATATAACAGACATTTTGGACCAACTAGGTAAATCCAAATATTTCAGCACGTTAGATCTTGCAAACGGCTTTCAACAAATCTTAGTTCAAGAGGAAGATCGGGAAAAGACAGCGTTCAGCACTCGCACTGGTCATAACCTATGGGTATGAAAAACGCACCCGCCAGTTTCCAACGAACGATGAATAATGTTTTAATGGGTCTTATTGGAATAGAATGTTTTATTTTTGTTGATGACATTCTAGTTTATGGACCTACTTTGGACGAACATAACAGAAAATTGCGAAATATTCTAACAAGGCTACAAACTAAAATTGCAGCCAGACAAATGCCATGTTATTAAACGAGAGCTTATGTACCTGGGACATATTATCAGTGATGAAGGAATCAAGCCAAACCCAGATAAAATAGAGGCGGTAAAAACATATCCTAGACCAAAGAAAGCCAAGGATATTAAAGCATTTTTGGGATTTGTAGGATACTACCGGAGATTTATTCCTCAGTTTGCCCTGATAGCTAAACCGTTAAATAACTTGTTAAAAAAGAACGTAGATTTCAAATGGGATGCTTTATGCGAAGAAGCTTTTGCTATTTAAAAAAAATTAATCTCCTCACCCATATTGATCTACCCAAATTTCGAAGAAAGATTTCTTATAACTACCGATGCAAGTGATTTTGCAATAGGAGCCGTGTTATCCAAAGGTAAAATAGGCCAAGACAAGCCTATATATTACGTCAGCCGTACTTTAAATGTTGCTGAGATAAAGTATAACACTACCGAAAAGGAATTATTAGTAATAATATTTGCCGTCAAACAATTTCGTCCTTACGTTTACGGTAGAAAATTTAATATTCTCACGGATCACAGGCCGCTGCAATGGCTGTTAAATCTTATAGATCCTACATCAAGATTGGCGCGATGGCGTATTTCATTAGAGGAATATGAATATGAAATCATATACAAGCAAGGCAAGTTTAATGCCAATGCCGATGCACTCAGTCGCATCTCTGGAGACACACAAGTTGAAACAAACAATCGCAAAGTTTTGGTCACTACTAGGAGCAAAGCGAAACATCAAAACCTTGTAAGATAATAGTAGTAGGATGCGAAGAAGTTGAGCCTTCACCGACTGAATGTACTGTAATCAAAACTTGTAAGCCCATAACATTAGCCGAAAACAGTTCTCCAATCCAGATCTTTTTTCTACCCCACGGAACAAGACAAGAAGAAACTTTATTTAGGACTATTTCGGGGTATACTCGCCCTACTCCTAACGAATTAAAAATATTTCCTAACGCAACAGGATCATCAACATACATTATTACCTCTTTGCCAATATATCTTACAGAAAAAGCTATTTTAGAGAACCACATTATTCAGATCCGAAATTTTTGTCAAAAAGAAAAAGTTAAAAGCATCGATATATCCATTCCTCCTCAAGAACAATTTTTTGATTTTTTAAAAGCCACTATAATACAGGCATTTTCCCAAACAAAACTCGATATTTATCCGTATTCGGACAACCAAATCAGTCTCACAGATCCACAAGAGATCGATACAATTCTGCAAGACCTTTCGGAGGTCACAAAGGAACCTCTCCAACAGTTAAACGTCTCAGAACAAGGTATTATTGGGCTACTTTAGTCACAGATACAAAGGAATTCATTCGAAAATGCGAATCCTGCCAAAGAAACAAGCTAAGGCAAAACCCACGAATTGCTATGAAAATCACGACAACTAGCGCAAGTCCATTTGAGCGTGTAGCTTTGGACATTGTCGGACCACTTCCAACTAGCTATGAAGATAATAAATACATACTTACCTTTCAGGACGATTTGACAAAGTTCACTGAAGCTATGCCTCTTCCAAACGCTGAAGCTTCAACTGTGGCGCGTTGTTTTATAGAAAAAAAATATGTCGTTTTGGACCACCCGATGCGGTATTAACTGATCAAGGTACCAACTTCTTGAGTAATCTTTTTAAGGAGGTGTGTAAGCTTTTGAAAATCAAAAAGATACAGACAACTCCATACCATCCGCAAACAAACGGAGCTTTAGAGCGTAGTCCCCAAACGCTAGCTGAATATCTCAGGCACTATGTTAAAAAAGACCACCTTTAATGGGACACTTGGTTACCATACGCAATCTTCGTATATAACACGACACCTCATAGTAGTACAAAGTTTAGTCCTTTTGAACTTATTTATGGCAACAAGGTTATCAGATCGCCAAACATGTTTTACTGGGAAAAAAATAGAAGTGGCCGATTTCCGCCAAAATCAACTGGGTCCTCCCAATTGATGTAAAAAGCTTAAATATGAATTTTCGTCTAAATCAATTCAGCCGTCTGGGCTGTAGAGTGGACACAGAGCCACAGACACACAGACAGAGATTTTTTTTTTGCTTTTTCTGACTCAGGAGATACGGTAATGGGTAAATCTGAAAAAATCCCGAGTTCGAAAATTTTCTATTATATTATATTATTATATATTTTACTATACTTACTTTTACTACTAGTAAAAGAAAGTAAAAATTCAATGTAGTTGATAAAGTTTTTATAAAAAACCACACACGAAAAAATAAGCTCTCTACATTATGGGAAGGTCCGCATGAGGTAACCAACATAATATCAGATGAGAACACAGAAATTAAAGTAGGAAACAAATTAAAAATACTCCATAATAACAACATAAAGATTTTGTCAAAATAGTTCCAAAATTAAATCCACTCTCATAAATTCTTAGAATAAAAAAAACCAAAGTTATCCATTCCCACTGAACTCGTTTCGATTTTACATGCTATAATCGAAATAGATGCCCGTGAGGAATCGTAGAATTCACAGGCAAATGTTATTTACTTAGTAAAGATCTGACAAGATATGGTCAAAATTTAGACGGCACTCTTTAAAGGAATTCCTTCATTCCGATGATAAATTTAACTCTTTTAAAATCTAAAATTAGCACAACTTCTATAAACGTAACCCCTATTAAACTGCTTAAGTACTATGAAAACAATAATCTGCCGGAACTTTCTTATCAAATAGATTTATTAAAGAGAGAGGAAGGAAAATGTTTGCAACACTGAAATAAGCATGATGCTCACCATTATATAGTTATATACAGTTTGGTCTTAGTAACTTGCATAATCCTGTTATATATTTATAAATACCAATATAAACTAAAACAATTGTATCGATAATAAGACAGCAAACAACGGAGAATGGAAAAATTTTCAGCCCAATGAAGAAACTATCGATGAAGTTTTTGTTATAAAAGAACCTAATCTAAATTATTAATGCTTAAATCATCATAAAATCTACTCTTCAAATACAAGAGGCAAACGAAATATTAAATTAGAATATGTAAGCAAAAGGAAAAACAAAAATTATATTTATATTCCTTCTCAAACAAAAGAAAAATTAGATTATGTACACGAAAAAAAAAACAATATATATATTATTGCAACCCTGGACAAAATACTAATTGGACAACCCTGGGTTTTTGGTTGACGTCTCTGGCACATAGTGTTGGGTAGGACCAAAACCTTCTCTATAGAAAGCCCAACTGTTCCGATCGTACACAGATACATGCTTAGATTGAGACCAAACGTATTTGTATTTAGTAATCAACTAAAGAGCAAAATCCATATAAAATATTTCTGTTTCCCACTACCACATCTTACGTTTCTCGCTCTTTGCGTATTCTTATTTTTTGTACACCGTATTCACATCCCACAAACACACATGCGTTTGGTGTTGGTTTACAGCATTAGTATGCGTAGAGTTGGGCTCTATAGAGAAGGTTTTGGGTAGGACACGATTTTAAAATGAGTTTGTATGAGTAACTCATTTTCAAAAATGTATTGGGACATTGTACCACCTCAAATGAGGTGTGTAGAATATGCCTCATATGAGGTATGAGAATTTGCCTCATTTGAGGTGTGTTGAATTTGTCTCAAATGAGGAGTGTGTAATATGCATTGAACTAGTGGTTCTATTCAGAATGCACCAATAGAACCAATGCATTCAGTTCTTAAGGATTAAGTATATTTTCTGCTTATAACTAGATGTTCATTGATCATCCATATAGAATATAGGGACTATACTCTACAGCTAGAGAGAGATACAATTGAACACAATTTCGGGCACATTCAACACGAAATGCAAATACAACACAACAGAAAAGACTGTCCCTTTCGTTTTCACATTGAGATGTGTTGAATTTGCTTCAAATGCATTAGTATAATACGATTGTAGTCTTTCAAATGAGGTGTGAGTTGTGTATTGTGTTATTGTGTAGCTGGGACATAAATTGAGGTACCTCTTACGTCCTACTACAAATGAGTTGGTACAAAACAAAATTTTGAGGTGTTGTGACATCTCAACTCATTGTATGGGACATTTGTACCAACTCATGTATGAGTTACCCAACACTATACGTAAGTAAAGAAATTAGTTTATGAAAAAGTATGATATACGGCTAATATTCTAATAATTTTATTTTTTGATTTTTGGTTAAGAAGGTGTTAGAGATTTGCTGGTAAATGGATTTCGAGTTGTGAAGGGTAAGTGAAGCTAAGCAAATAGAAATACTAGAGTGTGAGTATAAGTTTATATCTAAAGTTTGAATAATTAGAGTTTCAGGAGGCTTAGAAGGAGCAATTAGACATAAGTGGAGTCATGGTGTGTGGGACCGGCAGGATGCAGAGAGTGAACTGAGTGAGTATTGAAGGAGAGATGATCAACAAATAAACATGGGTGAATAATCTTATTTGTTTTAGCTGATAAATCTTTGCGAGATATAGTGTATCCAGGGTGTGAGTGATGTAGCAGGAAGTTTTAGGAGAGTCGCGTGTTTGAGTGGACCTTTGGGGAGGAATTAGAAAGCTGCGGTGAAGTGTTTCTGGTAGGGTGAGTATATATCAAATAGGTAAAAATTGGTGTATGACTTATTGTTGATATTTTTATAAATAGGATGCTGAATAAACACAACGGATGGTTGAACTATATGGAAGAAAGGAGATAGACACGGAGTCACGGTGCTGTGTAGAAGGACGGAGATAAACATGGAGTCGCGGTGCTATGAACAGGTTCTGTAAGGAACCAGGAAGCTTCCGTGGAAACTTTGAGGAACTGTGAGTTGGTTTTTTTTGAACCAGGAAAAAAAAAAAATTGAGATGATAAGGTAAGAACAAGTTCTTTTAAGAGCTGAATATGAGTGAGAGCTGGATAAAAAAGAAAAAGTAAGAACAAGCTCTTTTAAGAGCTAGATAAGAATCGGTTCTTATAATGAATTTTTTTTATAAACGTAGTACGAGGTTGGGTCCTGGATGTGTGTTGCGGAATGTAATGCATTTCCAGTAAGGAAATCCATATACCCGCATCGACGGTTAGCCATCCTACAGAAGACCTATATGTCCACAAATCCCCCCAACCAATCGAAATGCATAAAGGGTAACATCCCGGTTAGCAGGTTAAGGATTGTGTGGACGGTACTTCTGCAATTATCCTAGCCGAAACAAACAACATTTTAGGCAACATGTGGTAAGATAATGAATAATAAAATGAAAAGATAACAAAATAATGAATAAAAAATGAATAGTTAAATAATAAAATGAAAAGATAAAAAAATAATAAAATAATAAAATGAAAAGATAATAAAATGAAAAGATAACAAAATAATAAAATAATAAAATGAAAAGATAACAAAAAAATATAACAAAAGTTTTTTTTATAAACGTAGTACGAGGTTGGGTCCTGGATGTGTGTTGCGGAAAGTAATGCATTTCCAGTAAGGAAATCCATATACCCGCATCAACGGTTAGCCATCGTACAGAAGACCTATATGTCCACAAATCCCCACAACCAATCAAAATGCATAAAGGGTAACATCCCGGTTAGCAGGTTAAGGATTGTGTGGACGGTACTTCTGCAATTATCCTAGCCGAAACAAACAACATTTTAGGCAACATGTGGTTAGATAATGAATAATAAAATAATAAAATGAAAAGATAACAAAATAATGAATAAAAAATGAATAGTTAAATAATAAAATGAAAAGATAACAAAATAATAAAATAATAAAAGGAAAAGATAATAAAATTAAAAGAAAACAAAATAATAAAATAATAAAATGAAAAGATAACAAAATGAAAAGATAACAAAATAATAAAATAAAATAATAAAATGAAAAGATAAAATAATAAAATGAAAAGATAATAAAATGAAATGATAAGGTAATAAAATAATAAAATAATAAAGTAATAAAATAATAAAATGATAAAATGAAAAGATAACAAAATAACAAAATAATACAATGAAAAGATAATAAAATGAAATGATAAGGTAATAAAATAATAAAATAATAAAGTAATAAAATTACAAAATAATAAAATGAAAAGATAATACAAATGAAAAGTTAACAAAATGAAAAGATAACAAAATAATAAAACAATAAAATGAAAAGATAAAAAATTAAAAGACAACAAAATAATAAAATAATAAAATAATAAAGTAATGAAATAATAAAATAATACAGTAATAACAGTAGGACAAGTAGATGAAGCCATAAGATAATCCAAAACATGATCACGTTTCGAGTATAAAGTTGTCATAACATGTATTAGAGTTAATTTGATGCATAAAATAAAGTTGTTGTTATTGATAATGTCGAGTATGGAGTAAATTATTATGAATGGAAACAAGGAGATTTCAAAATTATGAGCATGTCCTATTTTTTGAAATAATATCATAACATAGAGCGAATATTCAGTAATATGAATTCGTCTCAACTTAAATGTCAAATTATTGTTGAAGTAAAATGTCAAATTGAAAAAGAATGTTATAAGATGTACGTAAGGTGGCATATAAAAGTAATCGTTTGTTATAATCTTATAATACATTGTGTAGTTTAGTTTGATTTGGACGCTGAATAAAACCACAACAAATTGGCGACGAGGATAACGGAGTGAAATATATATATATAATATAGTGTTCGAAAATTTTGGATTCGTTCTATACAAAACATGATGGACGAATCTATGAAAAAATGTTGGCTTCTATCACCGAAATGCTCAAATCACACGACGTCATATTCAAACAGTTGGCAAAAGGTACAAAAAACGAAGATGTTCAACAAATTCATTATCTTGCGAATCAAATTGTTGAATTTTACCATGATCCAGAAGACGGAAAATACTTCAACACGTGGTATGAACGATTTGAGGATTTGTTCAAGATGGATGGTGAAAATTTAGACGATGGGGTAAAAACTAGATTGCTTCTACGTGTGTAATTTAACGTCAAATCATGATAAATACGTGAGTTATATTTTGCCAAAAAACCCTCGTGATTTTTCTTTCGATGAAACTGTTGCAAAATTAAAAGACATTTTCGGTCCAAAAAAATCATTATTTAATATGCGATTTGAGTGTTTGCAGCAGCAGAAGAAGAGTTCGGAGGATTTTGTGGCGTATGCGGGGCGTATAGACCGACATTGTGAACATTTTGATCTGAAGAATTTAACGGCAGATCAGTTAAAGTGCCTTATTTTTGCAAGTGGTTTATAGTCGTTATGCGACGCAGACATCCGAACAAAACTACTCTCGAGAATCGATGCCGACAAAACAATGTCACTAGAAAAGTTGATTACAGAAGCCCAACAACTCATTAACCTGAAAAAAGACACAAAAATGATTGAGAATCATGAAAATCATATCATCTACTACTGTTTCCTTTACAGAAGCCCCAACTGAGACAGTGTTTCAACTCAGAGTAAGTTTGATGCACTGTCTGATTCAATCTTAAGAATTGATAAAAAACATGAAATCGTTATTGCGGGCGATTTCAATGTACACAATTCTGGGTGGCTTCGCCATTCTGGCCAGACAACACCCGAAGAAAGGTGTGTTGAGTTATTCGCTGAGTTTAACCACCTTACTCAGCTTGTAAATGAGCCTACCCGAATACCTGACATTGCATATTATTCCGCTAACCCCGTTGACTTGTTCCTTACCTCTCGTCCTGAGAAATACTCCGTCAATGTATTATCGCCTCTAGGCTCGTCAGACCATTGTGTAGTATCAGCTGATTTCTCGTTAATAAAACACGTAGTTAGAGAAAAAACTCCCAAAAAAATAGTATGGCAATACGAGAAAGCCAATTGGGATGGCCTTAACAACTTCTTTGGGAGAACTAACTTGTCGCTATTTTTTCGTGATAGCAACGTGGATGCCGCCGCTGATGCAATCACAAACATCATTCTTATGGGTATGAGAAAGTTTATTCCTTTCAGGAATAAATCTATCAAATCAAAGGAAGATGGATGGTATGACTTGAGCTGTAAAGAGGCTTCTAGGATTAGAGAGGGGTGCTTTCGGTTTTACAAAGCAAACCCTACCGAGGAAAACCGAAAAAAATTTAAACGAGCAAGAAATGATTGCAATGCCCATCTTCGGCGAGTCAAATTCGCCTACGACCGAAAATTAAGGCAAAAAATACTACAATGTCCCAAAGGTAGTAAATTTTTTTTTCATGCATCTCATCGGAATAATTCAATGAATGAGCAGTTTAACAAAAAGCATGGATCTAAACCAAGGCATTACAAAGTTGGAGACTTGGTGCAAGCCAAAGTTTATAAGAACAATAACTTCATATGGTTTCCCGGAAAAATCCATTCAAAAATAGGAAGTGTTATGTATAAAATTATCCTTGAAGATGGAAACAAAATTATCAGATCACATGCAAATCAATTAATATCAAGATCATCACATCGACAATTTTCGCCAGTACCAGATACAATACCTCTTCAGATTTTGCTTGATGATTTTGAAGTACCTCAATCAGTTTCAACCGAGGAACAGCGAATTCCATCTCCAGTAGTCCCAACCGAGTTCTCTGCGCGGGACCACATCGTTCCTCGATACCTAGAACCATATCTTCTTTATAAGGGCGAGATGTTGAAACCCTGGACAAAATACTAATTGGACAACCCTGGGTTTTTGGTTGACGTCTCTGGCATATGAAATTAATCGTTTGTTGTAATCTTGTAATACATTGTAGTAGTTTAGTTTGATTTGGACGCTGAATAAAACCACAACATATATTTTTGTAAATACATAGTGTATGTTAAATATGGCTTTTCAACAGTTATGTCCCGAAATTTCCAACCGTGGAATTTCCTTCTTCTAAGAGGGGTGGGATGTAGTGATCGCACTACATGTCATCAAATCAACTCTCCTAAATATGATCTTCTTTCCCACGACGTCAAATGTGACACAATATCGAAAGTACGCCAAGTACGCTGCAGCGAATACAATGCTATAAGCGGATACACACGAAATCCAAAGTAAAGTACAATTATGAATTGTAGGTATAGAGAGCAAGGGTGCTGGGTGTATGAACTATATCTAGAGCCATTGACGAATTTTATGCTGATGCATTAATATTGCGTAATAATTTACTGACGTAATTGCTTATCCCAATATTATTAATATTGGGCAATAATTTAATTACTTACCCAGATAATAGTGCGTTGCACTATATCTGGAGCATTATTATTTTGAATTATCGATATGGGAAAATATTTATGATGGGTGCATTTCTGTGAACTGCATTTGATTTGGGGATAAAGATCGATTGGTTTTGAGAATATAAAAGGGGAGTAAAATCTAGTTGAAAAGGCAGAGTTAATCCAGAGTTTCTTTAGAACCATCTAGTAGAGGTCGCAGCCAAGCTGAAGACAGCGGGCCTCCCTAGGATATATAATAACATAATATAAGAATTACTAACATTCTAGTGGAGGTCGCAGCCATTGCTGAAGACAGCGCGCCTCCCTAGAATATATAAATATAAGTACAAACTTAAACCAAATAAATAAAAATAAATTTAAATAACAAAGTAAACTGGTTTTAATTAAAATAACTCTCCGCCCAGTAACTCTTCCCTTAATCCTAAGGAAGCACGGTCACGACCTTAGCGTGATACTCTCCGTTTGCAATTTCTTGTATTGATTTAAACAATTTTGAGTTAAGTTCGAACTGTTTGTTATTAGAAATTATCAATGCTTTCAATTTGGTTTCTATATTTATTTGATCTTCGTGATCTGGTGTGCCAGATACCCATTTCCACAATTTCCCTATTTCATTAATCCCTCGTTTGGTTCTTGCCATTGTGAGTTGACTTACTAACTTATTTGCAAAACTTATTTTTAATTGGAGGTCTTTGCATGTTGATCCTGGATCAATGGAGTCTATCAGCTCTTTGTAATAACTTATATTTGTCGTATGAAATAATTCTCCTGTATTAATATATATGTCTACCTTTCCGTCTTCTATTAGTATATAGTCATTTTTAGAGAAATCCGTTACATGTATTTCCGCGTTTATTGTGGCTATCCACATTCCACATATGAGTACATCTGGAAATAGATTAATTCCTCAGATTATCTTTATGTATTAACTTCTTATTTTTATCTAGGATGGTGTTTTTGTTATTTTTCTTAACTATTCTATTGATTTAGATAGGTTTTGCTTTGTTTTTCATAGACTACGTCATCTTCTTTAAAGTCCTTATTCCTACGGTCCTTGTTTCTGTTCGTCAGTGTTTGGGCTTGTTTTATTTTGAATCAATCGTATATGTGTGAGTCTTGTCGTAATTGTGAAAAACATTAGTTGGTTTTTCATTAGTGGTTGAGTAAATTGTCTCATTGTATTGTTTAACTGCATATGGCATGAGCTCATCGATTGTCCGATGTGAGTTCGAATGTGTACTAAGTCTAATGAGTTCTGTGAGCGTGCTATGTACCTTTGTACCGTGGAATTAGAGCCTCACCAATTTCTTGCTTATTGGGATGTCTATCGTATTTATTTATTTATTTGCAATTTTCGCATAGTCTTACATATTCTTGTGTATATACGTGGCTTCATATCGGTGGCTTCTCTGTGAGCTCTGTTATGTGTTTCTTTTATGAGTTTAGTCTATTCATCTTTGTCTTTTACCCAGTTCACTGGTGTAAATAAATTTTCTATTGGGGTATTGTGATATAAGATTGAATTTTATCTTAAATAAGTCTCAATCGACTGCGCAATCGGTGTGGTTGTGTATTTTAAAATTTTTGCTTTAGTATCTCCATTTTTGAAATTCTTTAGTATGTCGGATTGTGCCCATTGTAGAAAACAAATTCGAGGTTAATCCGGGATCAGATGTGAAGGTGTCTGTGGTAAATTATTTCATCCTACGCAAAGTTGTGCCGATTTAGACCAATATAATTTAAACACATTGGATAAGAAATATATTTGGTTCATGTGCGATAACTGTGTCCACTACATCTACAATGTCGATGAAGCAATGGCGATCTTGCTGAGGAATGTGGAAGAAATCAATAAAAAAATTAACGACTATAAACTTGAAGTGGTTAATATCCTTAGTGAAAATAAAAAAGATGTTTTAAATTGCATAAACGCTATTTATTGCTTAACATAAATTGGATAATATATCCAAATCCCAGAAAGATAGTGTAAATAGTGTAGAGATGTTGAAGTCGACATTTGAATCAGTCGGTGTTTCCATGAAATGGAAAAGAGACAAATGCTGTGAGCAAACACACCCAGTTATGAAACAAGCATTTGCTGAAGTGTTGGTGGGCAATGAAGACAACACCAATTCAGCTGTTGCACTTTCTCTACCGTCTATTTCGGTTGTTTCGAAAAAACCGCTATCAGCTGTTCGCAGACCTCTATCAACGCCAGCGGTGAGCGTAGAAGTAAATAATACTTGCAGGGGACAATACGAACGTGACATTCAGTGATATTGCTACACCTACACACAATACTGTTGATACAGCTGCAACAAGTAATACCAACTGGAACACAGTACCAAATGCGCGAAATAAAAAAAGAAATCAAAGGTTTATCGGGTAGCAGTGTGAGTAAGGAGCTGGATGTTGTAACTGCTAAGAGAGTTCTTCATCTGTCCTGTTTCAAACCATCGGTAACAGCAGAAAATATTACCAATTATGTATCTACTCGAGCTAACATATACCAAAAGAATTTTACTTTTGACGTGACAACGTCTCACTACAAGGTATATGGGGTGCGTTTTCAAAAAGTCAAATGTTAATGCTCACACTATTGTGAGACACTGTTAAGTGATACAGTGCTCACACTGTTATGAGACAATGTTAAGTGAGACACTGCTAAATGCCCGACTGTTGTGATCACTATTAAATATCACAAAATTTAAATGTCAGTACTTTGGGAACTAAGCCATTTCCAAGACTATAAGACTTGTTCCTATGGAAATTCTGGGATCTGGCCAATAGGGTCTGGGATTTTTGGAACCAAGCCATTTCTCAAGGGATTTGTATGAAACTCGGAATGTAGGACTAATATGTGACTATAAGACTTGTTCCTATGGAAATTCTGGGATCTGGCCAATAGGGTCTGGGATTCTTGGAACCAAGCCATTTCTCAAGGGATTTGTATGAAACTCGGAATGTATGACTAATATGTGACTATAAGACTTGTTCCTATGGAAATTTTGGGATCTGACCAATAGGGTCTGGGATTTTTGGAACCAAGCCATTTCTCAAGGGATTCGTATGAAACTCGGAATGTGGGACTAATATGTGACTCTAAGACTTGTTCCTATGGAAATTCTGGGATCTGGCCAATAGGGTCTGGGATTTTTGGAACCAAGCCATTTCTCAAGGGATTTGTGTGAAACTCGGAATGTAGGACTAATATGTGACTATAAGACTTGCTCCTATGGAAATTCTGGGATCTGACCAATAGGGTCTGGGATTTTCGGAACCAAGCCATTTCTCAAGGGATTCGTATGAAACTCGGAATGTGGGACTAATATGAGACTATAAGACTTGTTCCTATGGAAATTCTGGGATCTGGCCAATAGGGTCTGGGATTTTTGGAACCAAGCCATTTCTCAAGGGATTCGTATGAAACTCGGAATGTAGGACTAATATGTGACTATAAGACTTGTTCCTATGGAAATTCTGGAATATGATTATTATGGTCTGGAATTTCTGGAGCAAATCAATTTCTCAAGCGATTCAAATGAAATTCGGAATGCTGGACTAATATGCGGCTATAAGATTCCTTCCTATGGGAATTCTGGAATATGATCATTATGGTCTGGAATTTCGGGAACTAAGCAATTTCTCAAGCGACTCGTACCTTTTAATTTAATCGTAATATTGGCCACAACGTCAAAGAATTTCACTCCAACCGCGCGTAAAGATTACACGCACATATTTTTTTAACAGCTATTACTTCTCCTACTACTATCGACGCAACTGCATTACTATGTTTGTGCAGTGATATGATATATTTAATATGTACCCACCTCACAATAAATTGTTATGAACATTTAAATCAGCTTATAAATTATTTATTCGTTGTATGTGATGTGATTGATGATCATGTATGTGGTTTCAATAACATACAATCAAGCAGAGCAGAACGAAACAAACATATGCAGTAGTAGGCTGCGGTCAAGAATTCATTATGCTGCATGTTGGTCAAAAATTCACTTTTCAGCCAATGCATTAAAGAAAAATCGACTGCGCAGTTAACGCAGCTACTTAAAATGGGATGCAAATAGCAAAATGTATATGTCAAATTGTCGCCCTACAAGCAGACTGTAAGTCGGTTCAAAATATAGCCGCAATTTCGTGCATACCGACTGCCTGCCATTTTTTTGTGCAGCACAAGCTGCGTAACTCCTTAATTCTTTACCGCAGCCGTAGTGATAGTATAGTCTCTGTTCATTTTCTATCGGTCCTCTGCTCTGCTCGATACAGTGCTCTCCTGACGTGCAGAAAAACAAAACTACCATAAGTTACAAAGAAGAGGCATGTAACAATGGAAACCTGCAAGCTTCCTAGCAACTATTTCCTTTTCTTTTCGCTTATCCTTATTCATGTTTACAGTAACTAGAGTAAATAACTCTTCGATCAATTACAGAAGAGAGAGAACCATGCAAAAGAAATTTAATCACGCCTGCATGTATCAAAGCGAAATTCTTCTCTCTTCAATTTCATTTCTCTTATAATTTATTTTAAAATTACTCAATTTTTAAATTCTCTATATTAACTTCACTTGCCCGTGGGTCGTCGGTCGTCTGTCGTGGATTCTTGCGATCAATTTTTAACCCACTTCCCATGGCCCGATTTTATTGAAATTTTGCACACATGTGTATTTCCGGAGACAACACTTTCTATTAAATTTTGAGGCCCCTCGGGCTGCGGGGTCGGGGGGCTCCCAAACACACACTGTATACCCAATAAACAATACTTTTTCGAAAATTTGGTAGTGATCGGGTCCCGGGTTCGGCCGCAAGGCCCTTATACATTTTTTAAATATCTATACTGGCATCAGATATTCGTCGCCCTTTATGGACTGTGTGCGGTGTGTGCTGCGCAGTCGGCTGCGCTGCATGGTTTTGGTGGTGGTGGAGAGAGAGAGAAATCTTAGCGCACGCACAAATGAACCCAGCAAATGAAACGAGACATACATGTTTTATGCTTACTTCAACTTACATTTTTATTATATACTGAATTGTATTTTTATTGATGTCGTTTTTTTTTTGTTGTCGATATCAATTTACAGATAGAACAACAAGTTTTCACAATATTCTGTCATTTGGCGTTTTCATAAATTAGTTCAGAGCAGTCAAAGAGTTCTCAAGATAAATGTTCGTGTTTCTTATTTGCTCAGAGTATGAGCGTGCTCTAAGTGCTCAGAATAAAATGATCTGAGCTTTTTCAATTTTAACATATGATGTCAAATGTTTGTTTCGATGATTTTCTCCTACAATAAAAAAAAATGGCCCAGGATCGAGGGGCTCCCATATCAATTTCTGCGATTAGAGAATTTAGATGAAAAATTTTAATTTTTATGTTTTTTTATAAATTGAATAAATCTTTGATCTATTACAGAAGGGAGAGAACCATGCAAAAGAAATTTAATCACGCCTGCATGTTTCAAAGCGACATTCTTAGCATACCATTTCGATGCATTGGTTAGTGCTGCTCTTCAAATTTAATTTAAAACAACTCAAATTTTTTTATGAGTTGAAACCAAAAGCTGGTTACTCTGTTTGGTTATGAACATTAAACTTCGCTTATAAATAATTTATATATAATGTGATGTGATGATGATGTATGTGATGAGCTACGGTGCAAGTTGTAGGACTTGTATTTAGTATAGAAAAAAATTTTAATATATACGTCCGTGTTTATGTCCCACAGACAACAAGATCTTTGTTTTCTTTTCTTTCGTCCCGGACAAACGTTGTCACGCTCAAAACCCACGGCCGTGTCCTCGACACAGCCTACCCTGCTCTTTTTTTTTATATATTCGCTTCTTAGAAACGACTGATGCAACTTTTTATAAATGTTATTCAAAAAAAATAAGCGTGGATTGTCAAAATATTTTATGATTGAATATGCTCCCGTGCGTTATCTTTTAAGGAATATTTGAAGTTTAAACGAACACATTCGACAAAGAGCAAAGTTCTCTTCTATTAAGATAATGCACAACTTAATAAAAAAAACTTAACAATAGGTTTTATGACTACACACCGACATACATTTTTTTTTTAATGGGAATATTATTCCAAATTATTGGATGTTTCAGCTTTCAACGAATATTTAAAGAAAAAACGACCAAATTTGCCAAAGAAAAAAAAGTTCTCTTCCATGAAGACAATGCACCAGAGTACAACTCCGTGAAAGTGATAGCAAAACTTAATGAGTTGAGTTACAAATTACTTCCTCATCCATCAATTTCTCCAGATTTCGACAGCAGCGATTATTTTTGTTTTTGAATTTGAAATAAGAGATTTGATGATCTACAAATTGAGACAAGCGCATAAAGGGTGGAAGAAATTGTACTTTTCAAAAGTATCAATTAGAAAAACATTAAGCGCAGTGTATCAAGCTGTAAGGACACGACACTATGTTCCAAGGCTAAGTACTAGTCACTCTACCCTTGTACAAGAAGCCTGCTATAAATAATTTATTTGTTTTATAAGTTTTTTTTCAAAACTAAATTTTTTGTTTTTTTTTTATTTTTATAAAGGAGAAAGAACGAGAGCAAAATCGTTAACTTCTCTAGTTTTTGATACATCGTTGCTACAAGGCCCTATACATGGTGAGGGAGTATCTTCTGAAATAATTGCTAACGCTCCTTCTTCATCGTTGTCTTCAATTTTATCTGTCTACTACCAAAACGTAGGGGTTGAGAACAAAAACTAATGAGCTGTCCTTGGCTTTATTTGAATGCGTTTACAATATTATTGCTATTACTAAGAGTTGGCTAAATTCAGAGATTTCTTCGAGCGAACTTTTTAATTCGAGTGATTTTATTGTATATAGAAGAGATCAAGATTCTATAAGTACTGGCTTTTCAAGAGGAGGTGGTGTTTTACTGGCGGTAACTTCGGATCATTCTGATGTAGAAATTGAGCAAATTTGTATAAAAGTTATCTTAAAATATTGCCAAGTAATTTTGTATTTTTTTGTAAGCTATATCCCACCTAATAGCAGTATTGAAATTTATTCAGCGCATGTAGACAATATTAGTTATATAATGGACTCACTCAACGATAATTACATTGCAGTTGTACTAGCCGATTTTAACTTAGGTAATCTTAGTTGGGTTTATTCCGACGAAGAAAATTGTCTTATATCAGTAAATTTATCAAAGGATATGGAACATAAAACAATTGATTCAATGTTTGCTTTAAATTTTAAACAAATTAATTAATGATAAAAAATGAAATTAATCTCATTTTAGACCTTATTTTTATCCATAGAGAACTTGAAGCTCAGATTTCGTCTGCAAATGTTCAGCTCTTAAAGGATAGTGTTCATCACAAGTCTTTATGTATAGATTTTAACCTAAATATCTTTTGTAATATTGACTTGGGCTTAAATTCCTTGCTAAGTTACAAGTATGATTTTACTACAGTTAATTTTAATAATATCAAAAATTATCTGAATACTTTTGACTGGAGTCATCTATTCAGGAACTTAAGTTTAAGTGCATGTTATGAAGTATTCATGAATAAAATGGAACTCATTTTTTATATTTTTGTTCCAAAAAAAAGGTTATAAGGGAAATAAGACTATTTGGTTTAATAATAGTCTAAATAGATTGAGAAACTTAACATCTAAAATGGCAAAAAAAAGCAAAAACATTTCATGTTTTCGAAAAGAATTTAAACTATTAAGAAAAGAGTATGAATTTCTTAAGAAATATACCTTTAGTCAATATTTAATGTCTGTTGAGTCTGATATTAAGAGTAATTCAAAAGTTTTCTGGAATTTCTTGAATAAAAAAAAGAAAACTTTTGGATTACCCTGTAATCTTTCGTATTACGGGGAGATATCCAATGATTTAAAGACCATTTGTAACATGCAAATTATTTTAGTTCAAATTTTACAAGAGAAACTCTGAATAGGGATAATGCTAAAATTATTGGTGGCGAACTTACAGATCTGGGTCAATTATCTCTTACGAAAGAAGATGTTGAAATTGAACAATCGAATATTGACATCAGTAAGTATGGTGGACCGGATGATATTCCTCCAGTCTTTTTAAAAAGTTGTGTGTTAAGCATTACTGAACCATTGCTACATATTTTCAACAAATCTCTGGAGCAAGGAGAATTCCTGGAAGAATGGAAATTTTCTTATATTTCACCAATTCATAAATCTGGATCTCGCCTACTGATTGAAAATTATAGGCCAATTTCAAAGCTACCTTTATTACCAAAAATTTTGAGGCAATTGTAAAGAAAAAGATTGTGTCGACTTTAAGGAATAGAATTTCATCATTTCAGCATGGCTTTTTAACAGGCCGTTCTACTGCGACAAATCTTTCATTTTTCACAGATTATTGTGTAAATGAGATAGAGTATGGTCGTCAAGTGGATGTGGTTTATACAGACTTTGCTAAGGCTTTCGACCGGGTGCAGCATAGCATTTTAATTGCTAAACTAGAAAAATTAGGATTCCATTCTTCAATATTAAAATCGCTTTCTAGCTACTTATTGGGCAATCAAAGAGTAAAAATAGGTTAGGTAGCTTCCGACCTTATATTAATTCCTCTGGCGTTCCGCAGGGTAGTCATTTGGGGCCTCTTCTGTTTATTTTATTTATAAATGATTTGCCACTTTATGTTGAAAATGCAAAATGCTTGCTGTATGCGGATGATGTTAAATTGTTCTTTTCAATCAAACGCGAAACTGATTGTTTACTACTTCAGAAGGACATTGATAGTATTACAAGATGGTGTAACATTAACAAGCTATATTTTAATATTAATAAATGCGGTGTTCTTTCATTCTCAAGAAAAGCGCATCCCCAAATTATAACATTGAAAAAGTAAAGTTGAAAAGAGTTTTTCAAAATTGTAATCTTGGTGTTATTTTTGACTCTAAGCTAACATAACAAATATAATGTTAGGTTTTGTAAAGCGGATCAGGAAAGATTTTGTTGACCCATATACACTGAAGTCATTATATGTCTCTCTTGTGCGCTCGGTCTTGGAATACTGCTGTATAGTCTGGTGCCCTTATTACGCAAATAGTATCAATAGAATTGAAAGGGTTCAAAAAAATTGTTTGTCGTTTTTCCATTCGTAAATTGAATTGGCCGGACGAGCTGCCTCCATATAACTCGAGATTACTTCTTATCGATTTAATACCTCTTAATTCGAGAAGAAAATATTATTACATTATGTTCATTAGGGACTTAATAATGAACATGGTGGACTGTCCTGAGCTTTTGAGTTTAATTCCTTTTCATGTCCCAAATAGGCAGTTTAGAGTTAGTAACCTTTGGTATTTAAGAAATCATAGAACCAATTATGGACTTAATGGTCCAATTGCTCATGCTTGCTCTGTATTTAATAAATATTGTAATCATTTAGACATATTCCTTATGAATAGAGATATATTTAAAAAAATATATATTAAGTTTGTTAAAAATTCATTAGTGATATATTTATTTTTATTTTTGTATTAAGTTATTACTTGTTCATAAATCTTGTAAAGAATACCTTGAAGATTAAATAAGCTAAATTAAACTATAATTGTTCTTCACTACAATATAATGCGTTAACACCTGAATGAATTATTCCTTTCATTGATTTAATTACTTCATTATCTTTATAATTTACTTCGTAACCTCCAATGTTTACCGTGTGATTGGATTGTATCAATCTTGTTTTCAGCTCTTTCTTTGATTATTATTTGATTATTAAATATATTTAATTTCTTATTTGTTTTAGGGATATCGGTTCTCGAACTAGATTCTACACTATGACAGGTTCCTAAGTCTGAGTTATCTAAATGGTTGAGATTTTGCCGGCTGAGTGCGTCAGCTACGATATTCTCCTTCCCTGGTTTATATATTATTTCTGGTGCATATTCCTCAATAAATGCTCTCCAGCGTTTTCATTTAGCGTTAGGATTTTTGTTGCTTATTGCGAAAGTTAAAGGTTAATGATCCGTGTAAATTTGTATACCACTATGTCCGTATAAATAATTTCTTATGTCCTTCAGTGCACAAATTATGGCTAACAACTCTTTTTCATTGGTTGCATAATTTTGCTCAGTACCGCTGAGTGCTCTACTAATAAACGTAATTGGTTTCCCCTCCTGACTAAGTACAGCGCCTATGGCATTATTGCTTGCGTCAGTAGTCAATTCAAATTTCTTGCTGAAATCTGGTTGATTTAGTATAACCTGTTCTAATAATTTGTATTTAATAGCTATAAATGCTTAAGTAGCTTCTGGGGTGAATTCTATATTAATAGTTTTCCTTTTATTGTTCTCAATTCCTCTAAGGAATAATGTGAGAGGTTTTGCTATGTGAGCGAAATTTTGTATAAATTTCCTATAATATCCGGCCATGCCTAAGAAACTTCTTAGTTGACATATTGTCTTTGGCTCTGGGTATTCGGTAATGGTCTTTACTTTGTCAGGGTCTGTCTTTATGCAATTCCAGCTGACAACATAGCCTAGAAATTTTACCTCTTTTTTAAAGTAAATAGATTTCTCGTTGTTAATAGTCATATGAGCTTCGCTCAGTGCTTTAATTATAGTTTCTATATGAGCGAGGTGCTCGTCTGCGGTTTCAGAAAATATTATTACATCGTCTATATAAACGTGACGGAATTTTTCTATGTATGGTCTATAAGTATATCATCCATAGCAGCTTGGAATATTGCCGGGGCTTTTTTAAGACCGAATGGCATTCTTACGTATTCGTACTTGCCATTACTCACCGAAAATGCTGTTTTCCTCCTTCATTTTAATTTGATGAAAACCGCTTTGAAGATCTAATGTGGTAAAGAACTTTCCTTTACCTAAATTACTTAAAATAACCGATGTTTCCGTCATAGGATATTTTATAGTTTTAGTAAATGCATTAAACTTTTTAAAATCTACAACTAATCTAAACTTTTTTGTTCCACCTTCATTAACTCCCTTTTTGTCTACCACCCATATAGGATTGTTGTAGGCTGATCTGCCGGTACGGATTACACAGTTCTCTAACATATTCTTAATTTCGGAATTAATGAACTGATTAGACTCTGAGGATATGGATATTGCTTTGATCATATCGGGGCCTCATGTGCGGTGGGAATATCGCATTCAACATTTTTCTTTAATAATTCTTTTAATCTTATGACGTGTTTTTCTTCATTACTTTCTATACGAAGAGAATTTAGCAGGTGTTCGTCGAAAACAAGGGGTACTTTTTCTTTAATGTTTTAACTCCTAATATTACGTCGTACTCTGTTAATTCTGGAAGAACGTAGTACTTATCTTTAATATCTAATAAATTTATTTCTTGATATTAATGGATTATAGTGGTTCCATGAACGCTTTTTACTTGGGACTTAACTTCTAACGTTTTCGTGTGCATCTCACTGTTGGGATTGACATAATTATGGGTCGCCCCTGTATCAATGAGAATTTTAAATGTACGACCTAACTTGTTGTGTGTCTTATGGATGCAACGCAGGTCGTGCCCTATTCTAAAAAATCTTCACTTTTATTTAAATTGTCTAAACGTGAGGCTTTTATAGCTATTTGATCGCTATTAGCTCTCCCTCTTTTAAAGCGATTGTTTTGATTATAAACTGTGTTGCTTTGGCAAAGCCGGCTTGGCTTTGGCAAAGCAACAGCTTTTGGCTTTAAATTTTCGTTACATTTTAATTGTTATGTGTTAAACAAAACACCGCCTTACGGTGAGTACCATAATTATAAAATGGCTTTAGTTTCTAAATCCTAAAGATTTTTGGATTTATTTTCGGCTTTATGCTTATACTATTGTTGTTGTAAGCCAAGCCGGCTTTGCCAAAGCAACACAGCAATAGTTATTTTGGTAATTGCGACTTTCGTTATTATTGCTATAATTATTATAATCCCGTGATATATTATAAAACCTATTCTGGTTTTGATGACTTTGGGTTTCCCTCCTAAATTGTCCGCTGTTTCGAATATCCATTTTCTATGGATTGTTCTGCGCAAACGTGTGCCTAGGCTGTTGATAATTATTTTGATAAAGAGATGTTCTTGGTACTATACGGTGCGGTGTTACATTATTATTTATTCCTTCATGGATCATGGACGCAGGATCGCCATGTAGAAAAGTTAAATGTAAATGTTGTCTATAAAGTTAGAAGAATATGTTTGTGGATTTCAGACCTGCAGACTAGCGGCAACCTGTCTGGACCTGCAAACCTAACCGAAGTCAATGCAATAACTCAAAATAAAAAGTCGAATTGTTTATACTTGATACTAATTCTTGATTGTTTTTATTCTTCAAATTACGTCTCTACTATTTTCTTAACTAGTTACAATATGTATAATGTGCATGCTCGCATTTTGATGCTAACTTTGTTATGCAGGTGTACTACTTCTTACATTAATAATGATGATGCACTGTGTTTTGTGAACTCGTCCATGTATAATGTGGATGCTTGCATTTTAATGCTGACTTTGTTATGCAGGTGTACTACTTCTTATATTAATAGTGCTGATGCACTCTGTTTTGTGAACACGTGCATTTATTTGCTATGAGTAATTTGTATAATTATAGTGTGGTGCATTATTACACTACAAGACCGCTCTTTGCAACTGTCTTCTTCGCTTGAATTTTCCGTTTCGCTGCTGCTGGATTCGGACGCTTTAGTATCCGATAACTCGCCAAGGCTCATATTCTCCTCTTCAGATGTAGCTGAGTCTAGATGACTTCATCCAGCCTTTCGTACAAGGAAACGAGAAAGTCACCACCATGGTTGGTGACTTCTTATCTAATTAAGGTTAATACCTCCTTAAACATTTCGTTTCTTTTCTGTTTTTCTTCATTTTATAGGTCAGGTTAGGTTAGGTTAAGATGGCTATCAGTGAAACCGACACACTTAGAGCAGTAATGGTCCATTGTGATACCACACGGATCAGGAAATTTCCTTCCACATACTCGATGAACCAATTAGAGCTTCGTATGAAGCGTAGGAGACTACCAATGTCAATGTTGATGAGATCATTAGTGTCGTTGTAGAAGAAAGCTCCCATATGGAGTTTACGCCTTTGGGAAAGGGCTGGACAAGTACAGAGAATATGGACGATGGTCTCTTCCTCCTCATCATACATGCAGATTTTGCAGAAGTCTATCGGGAAGACTCCCAGTCTTGCTGCATGCCTGCCTATGAGACAGTGTCCAGTGATGACATCTACAATTGCACCGATGTGCGATCTTTTTTGAGAGATCAAACACTTGGAGCGTTTCGGATCCACCTTGGGCCAGATCTGCTTTGTCGCTTTGCAAGTTGTAACGTTTGACCCCATACAGTTAGTTTTTAAATTAGCATCCCGCTTTAACAAGAATTTGCTTGTAGCGATCGGTATGCCTATAGAACCATATTCAGGTAAGAACGGTAGTGTAGTTCCTTGCTTGGCAAGTTCGGCAGCCATACAGTTTCCCGGAATGTCTCTGTGCCCGGCACCCAACACATATTTAATTATTAAATTAAACTACTCCGCCATCTCCACGAGAGATGATCGGCAGTTAATGGCTTAAATTGAATTGTGGAGACTGATTCCAATGATTTTAGTGCAGCTTGGCTATCCGAGAATATACGGATATTCTTAGCGGATGTGACGTTTCTATTCAGCCAAGACAAGGCTTTACTGATCGCCATACTTTCAGCCTGGAAAACACTAGAGTGGCTAAGATTTAGCTTTTTTGAGAAAACTCCTCCGCAGACTCCGTCGTCAGTTTTTGACCCTTCTGTGTAAAAATGAATGTGTTCATCTTCCAGGTAAGCGTCTTCGTCTCAGAATAATCTGGAGGGCAAAGTGACCAGGTAGTTTTTGTTAAAATGGAGTTGCGGAATGAGTTAGTTTATGTTGTCGGGGTTCCTGACTAGATTCAGGATAGACAAGTGACCGATTTCATTTCTATTCTACTGGGATTTAGCATTAAGACGAATAGCCGAACTAGCAGCTACTTGCCTGCTGTAAATGTTGAGTGATGTAAGGTCGAACAAAATGAGGTTGTACGAAGTGCTCCACTTATACATAGACTAACTGATCTTTGCACTTTGCTTAATTTATCAAGGTTTACTTTCTTATTTAAGGCCATACAGTAACACCGTAGAGAAGAGTAGGTCTTACTTCCGCTGTACATAGCCAAAGAAAAGATCCCATCTGCTACCAATGGCTTTTCTGCAGACAGATCTCCTGACAGACGACACGCCCAGCTGTGAATTAATAATCCAGCGTGACTAAAAGTATTTCCAACTTTAAAGCATGATATATTTCAAGGCGATTAGCAAAAAAAATAATATTTCACAGAAAAAAAAACAAAGTTTGTTGTAATATAATTTGTAATCAGCTACATTTGCAAACCGATTTTTATGAATTTTTCAACGCGTATTATTCGCAGGATGGGAAAGGTTTGGGCAATAGTATACTCCTCCCGTAGTAGTAGGACAAGGCGTGGATTTAGTTTGCGGGTGGCGGAGCGCCCGGGAACAGTAGTTTTTTATAAAATAAATCATATATTAGTATGATTTCCAAAACATTATCAGCTATTTAATTTATGTCACACATTTTGTGATCAACATGTAGTCCACTCACGCCCATAGCCCATAAATAGCTTTAAAAACTTAAGCTTATAAGCTGTTAATCCTTTAGAGCGTGGCTACACTATCATGGGAATGAAAGTCATGTCCAGCGAAACAGGTAGGTTTTTAGTGAGTTGGAAAGAGAAAGCATGATTCCACCGAGAATCCACCGAAAATCCAGTACAAAAGATTACTTTCCGTCAAGCGTGAACGTTTTATAAGGCAAAAAAACAACAAATTGACAAACACATACACAAATGCTTCGTTATGTGTAGCCACAACGTTCATGGGCATGACTTTAATTCCCACGCCTGGGTAGCCTCGCTCTTAGTGAATGTATGTTCTTTTTGCTTTTCTGTTGGTATTTAATTGACCACAATCTCGATCAGGATCTCTTTATCCTTAGAATTATGAATAATTTTCAACAGCATTTTTTTCCTTCAGTAATCTGTCAATCCATATAATAGGTTTGCCAGTTAATTTTAATAATATCAAAAATTATCTGAATACTTTTGACTGGAGTCATCTATTCAGGAACTTAAGTTTAAGTGCATGTTATGAAGTATTCATGAATAAAATGGAACTCATTTTTTATATTTTTGTTCCAAAAAAAAGGTTATAAGGGAAATAAGACTATTTGGTTTAATAATAGTCTAAATAGATTGAGAAACTTAACATCTAAAATGGCAAAAAAAAGCAAAAACATTTCATGTTTTCGAAAAGAATTTAAACTATTAAGAAAAGAGTATGAATTTCTTAAGAAATATACCTTTAGTCAATATTTAATGTCTGTTGAGTCTGATATTAAGAGTAATTCAAAAGTTTTCTGGAATTTCTTGAATAAAAAAAAGAAAACTTTTGGATTACCCTGTAATCTTTCGTATTACGGGGAGATATCCAATGATTTAAAGACCATTTGTAACATGCAAATTATTTTAGTTCAAATTTTACAAGAGAAACTCTGAATAGGGATAATGCTAAAATTATTGGTGGCGAACTTACAGATCTGGGTCAATTATCTCTTACGAAAGAAGATGTTGAAATTGAACAATCGAATATTGACATCAGTAAGTATGGTGGACCGGATGATATTCCTCCAGTCTTTTTAAAAAGTTGTGTGTTAAGCATTACTGAACCATTGCTACATATTTTCAACAAATCTCTGGAGCAAGGAGAATTCCTGGAAGAATGGAAATTTTTTTATATTTCACCAATTCATAAATCTGGATCTCGCCTACTGATTGAAAATTATAGGCCAATTTCAAAGCTACCTTTATTACCAAAAATTTTGAGGCAATTGTAAAGAAAAAGATTGTGTCGACTTTAAGGAATAGAATTTCATCATTTCAGCATGGCTTTTTAACAGGCCGTTCTACTGCGACAAATCTTTCATTTTTCACAGATTATTGTGTAAATGAGATAGAGTATGGTCGTCAAGTGGATGTGGTTTATACAGACTTTGCTAAGGCTTTCGACCGGGTGCAGCATAGCATTTTAATTGCTAAACTAGAAAAATTAGGATTCCATTCTTCAATATTAAAATCGCTTTCTAGCTACTTATTGGGCAATCAAAGAGTAAAAATAGGTTAGGTAGCTTCCGACCTTATATTAATTCCTCTGGCGTTCCGCAGGGTAGTCATTTGGGGCCTCTTCTGTTTATTTTATTTATAAATGATTTGCCACTTTATGTTGAAAATGCAAAATGCTTGCTGTATGCGGATGATGTTAAATTGTTCTTTTCAATCAAACGCGAAACTGATTGTTTACTACTTCAGAAGGACATTGATAGTATTACAAGATGGTGTAACATTAACAAGCTATATTTTAATATTAATAAATGCGGTGTTCTTTCATTCTCAAGAAAAGCGCATCCCCAAATTATAACATTGAAAAAGTAAAGTTGAAAAGAGTTTTTCAAAATTGTAATCTTGGTGTTATTTTTGACTCTAAGCTAACATAACAAATATAATGTTAGGTTTTGTAAAGCGGATCAGGAAAGATTTTGTTGACCCATATACACTGAAGTCATTATATGTCTCTCTTGTGCGCTCGGTCTTGGAATACTGCTGTATAGTCTGGTGCCCTTATTACGCAAATAGTATCAATAGAATTGAAAGGGTTCAAAAAAATTGTTTGTCGTTTTTCCATTCGTAAATTGAATTGGCCGGACGAGCTGCCTCCATATAACTCGAGATTACTTCTTATCGATTTAATACCTCTTAATTCGAGAAGAAAATATTATTACATTATGTTCATTAGGGACTTAATAATGAACATGGTGGACTGTCCTGAGCTTTTGAGTTTAATTCCTTTTCATGTCCCAAATAGGCAGTTTAGAGTTAGTAACCTTTGGTATTTAAGAAATCATAGAACCAATTATGGACTTAATGGTCCAATTGCTCATGCTTGCTCTGTATTTAATAAATATTGTAATCATTTAGACATATTCCTTATGAATAGAGATATATTTAAAAAAATATATATTAAGTTTGTTAAAAATTCATTAGTGATATATTTATTTTTATTTTTGTATTAAGTTATTACTTGTTCATAAATCTTGTAAAGAATACCTTGAAGATTAAATAAGCTAAATTAAACTATAATTGTTCTTCACTACAATATAATGCGTTAACACCTGAATGAATTATTCCTTTCATTGATTTAATTACTTCATTATCTTTATAATTTACTTCGTAACCTCCAATGTTTTCCGTGTGATTGGATTGTATCAATCTTGTTTTCAGCTCTTTCTTTGATTATTATTTGATTATTAAATATATTTAATTTCTTATTTGTTTTAGGGATATCGGTTCTCGAACTAGATTCTACACTATGACAGGTTCCTAAGTCTGAGTTATCTCAATGGTTGAGATTTTGCCGGCTGAGTGCGTCAGCTACGATATTCTCCTTCCCTGGTTTATATATTATTTCTGGTGCATATTCCTCAATAAATGCTCTCCAGCGTTTTCATTTAGCGTTAGGATTTTTGTTGCTTATTGCGAAAGTTAAAGGTTAATGATCCGTGTAAATTTGTATACCACTATGTCCGTATAAATAATTTCTTATGTCCTTCAGTGCACAAATTATGGCTAACAACTCTTTTTCATTGGTTGCATAATTTTGCTCAGTACCGCTGAGTGCTCTACTAATAAACGTAATTGGTTTCCCCTCCTGACTAAGTACAGCGCCTATGGCATTATTGCTTGCGTCAGTAGTCAATTCAAATTTCTTGCTGAAATCTGGTTGATTTAGTATAACCTGTTCTAATAATTTGTATTTAATAGCTATAAATGCTTAAGTAGCTTCTGGGGTGAATTCTATATTAATAGTTTTCCTTTTATTGTTCTCAATTCCTCTAAGGAATAATGTGAGAGGTTTTGCTATGTGAGCGAAATTTTGTATAAATTTCCTATAATATCCGGCCATGCCTAAGAAACTTCTTAGTTGACATATTGTCTTTGGCTCTGGGTATTCGGTAATGGTCTTTACTTTGTCAGGGTCTGTCTTTATGCAATTCCAGCTGACAACATAGCCTAGAAATTTTACCTCTTTTTTAAAGTAAATAGATTTCTCGTTGTTAATAGTCATATGAGCTTCGCTTAGTGCTTTAATTATAGTTTCTATATGAGCGAGGTGCTCGTCTGCGGTTTCAGAAAATATTATTACATCGTCTATATAAACGTGACGGAATTTTTCTATGTATGGTCTATAAGTATATCATCCATAGCAGCTTGGAATATTGCCGGGGCTTTTTTAAGACCGAATGGCATTCTTACGTATTCGTACTTGCCATTACTCACCGAAAATGCTGTTTTCCTAATATCTTCCTCCTTCATTTTAATTTGATGAAAACCGCTTTGAAGATCTAATGTGGTAAAGAACTTTCCTTTACCTAAATTACTTAAAATAACCGATGTTTCCGTCATAGGATATTTTATAGTTTTAGTAAATGCATTAAACTTTTTAAAATCTACAACTAATCTAAACTTTTTTGTTCCACCTTCATTAACTCCCTTTTTGTCTACCACCCATATAGGATTGTTGTAGGCTGATCTGCCGGTACGGATTACACAGTTCTCTAACATATTCTTAATTTCGGAATTAATGAACTGATTAGACTCTGAGGATATGGATATTGCTTTGATCATATCGGGGCCTCATGTGCGGTGGGAATATCGCATTCAACATTTTTCTTTAATAATTCTTTTAATCTTATGACGTGTTTTTCTTCATTACTTTCTATACGAAGAGAATTTAGCAGGTGTTCGTCGAAAACAAGGGGTACTTTTTCTTTAATGTTTTAACTCCTAATATTACGTCGTACTCTGTTAATTCTGGAAGAACGTAGTACTTATCTTTAATATCTAATAAATTTATTTCTTGATATTAATGGATTATAGTGGTTCCATGAACGCTTTTTACTTGGGACTTAACTTCTAACGTTTTCGTGTGCATCTCACTGTTGGGATTGACATAATTATGGGTCGCCCCTGTATCAATGAGAATTTTAAATGTACGACCTAACTTGTTGTGTGTCTTATGGATGCAACGCAGGTCGTGCCCTATTCTAAAAAATCTTCACTTTTATTTAAATTGTCTAAACGTGAGGCTTTTATAGCTATTTGATCGCTATTAGCTCTCCCTCTTTTAAAGCGATTGTTTTGATTATAAACTGTGTTGCTTTGGCAAAGCCGGCTTGGCTTTGGCAAAGCAACAGCTTTTGGCTTTAAATTTTCGTTACATTTTAATTGTTATGTGTTAAACAAAACACCGCCTTACGGTGAGTACCATAATTATAAAATGGCTTTAGTTTCTAAATCCTAAAGATTTTTGGATTTATTTTCGGCTTTATGCTTATACTATTGTTGTTGTAAGCCAAGCCGGCTTTGCCAAAGCAACACAGCAATAGTTATTTTGGTAATTGCGACTTTCGTTATTATTGCTATAATTATTATAATCCCGTGATATATTATAAAACCTATTCTGGTTTTGATGACTTTGGGTTTCCCTCCTAAATTGTCCGCTGTTTCGAATATCCATTTTCTATGGATTGTTCTGCGCAAACGTGTGCCTAGGCTGTTGATAATTATTTTGATAAAGAGATGTTCTTGGTACTATACGGTGCGGTGTTACATTATTATTTATTCCTTCATGGATCATGGACGCAGGATCGCCATGTAGAAAAGTTAAATGTAAATGTTGTCTATAAAGTTAGAAGAATATGTTTGTGGATTTCAGACCTGCAGACTAGCGGCAACCTGTCTGGACCTGCAAACCTAACCGAAGTCAATGCAATAACTCAAAATAAAAAGTCGAATTGTTTATACTTGATACTAATTCTTGATTGTTTTTATTCTTCAAATTACGTCTCTACTATTTTCTTAACTAGTTACAATATGTATAATGTGCATGCTCGCATTTTGATGCTAACTTTGTTATGCAGGTGTACTACTTCTTACATTAATAATGATGATGCACTGTGTTTTGTGAACTCGTCCATGTATAATGTGGATGCTTGCATTTTAATGCTGACTTTGTTATGCAGGTGTACTACTTCTTATATTAATAGTGCTGATGCACTCTGTTTTGTGAACACGTGCATTTATTTGCTATGAGTAATTTGTATAATTATAGTGTGGTGCATTATTACACTACAAGACCGCTCTTTGCAACTGTCTTCTTCGCTTGAATTTTCCGTTTCGCTGCTGCTGGATTCGGACGCTTTAGTATCCGATAACTCGCCAAGGCTCATATTCTCCTCTTCAGATGTAGCTGAGTCTAGATGACTTCATCCAGCCTTTCGTACAAGGAAACGAGAAAGTCACCACCATGGTTGGTGACTTCTTATCTAATTAAGGTTAATACCTCCTTAAACATTTCGTTTCTTTTCTGTTTTTCTTCATTTTATAGGTCAGGTTAGGTTAGGTTAAGATGGCTATCAGTGAAACCGACACACTTAGAGCAGTAATGGTCCATTGTGATACCACACGGATCAGGAAATTTCCTTCCACATACTCGATGAACCAATTAGAGCTTCGTATGAAGCGTAGGAGACTACCAATGTCAATGTTGATGAGATCATTAGTGTCGTTGTAGAAGAAAGCTCCCATATGGAGTTTACGCCTTTGGGAAAGGGCTGGACAAGTACAGAGAATATGGACGATGGTCTCTTCCTCCTCATCATACATGCAGATTTTGCAGAAGTCTATCGGGAAGACTCCCAGTCTTGCTGCATGCCTGCCTATGAGACAGTGTCCAGTGATGACATCTACAATTGCACCGATGTGCGATCTTTTTTGAGAGATCAAACACTTGGAGCGTTTCGGATCCACCTTGGGCCAGATCTGCGGCCAGATCTGCTTTGTCGCTTTGCAAGTTGTAACGTTTGACCCCATACAGTTAGTTTTTAAATTAGCATCCCGCTTTAACAAGAATTTGCTTGTAGCGATCGGTATGCCTATAGAACCATATTCAGGTAAGAACGGTAGTGTAGTTCCTTGCTTGGCAAGTTCGGCAGCCATACAGTTTCCCGGAATGTCTCTGTGCCCGGCACCCAACACATATTTAATTATTAAATTAAACTACTCCGCCATCTCCACGAGAGATGATCGGCAGTTAATGGCTTAAATTGAATTGTGGAGACTGATTCCAATGATTTTAGTGCAGCTTGGCTATCCGAGAATATACGGATATTCTTAGCGGATGTGACGTTTCTATTCAGCCAAGACAAGGCTTTACTGATCGCCATACTTTCAGCCTGGAAAACACTAGAGTGGCTAAGATTTAGCTTTTTTGAGAAAACTCCTCCGCAGACTCCGTCGTCAGTTTTTGACCCTTCTGTGTAAAAATGAATGTGTTCATCTTCCAGGTAAGCGTCTTCGTCTCAGAATAATCTGGAGGGCAAAGTGACCAGGTAGTTTTTGTTAAAATGGAGTTGCGGAATGAGTTAGTTTATGTTGTCGGGGTTCCTGACTAGATTCAGGATAGACAAGTGACCGATTTCATTTCTATTCTACTGGGATTTAGCATTAAGACGAATAGCCGAACTAGCAGCTACTTGCCTGCTGTAAATGTTGAGTGGTGTAAGGTCGAACAAAATGAGGTTGTACGAAGTGCTCCACTTATACATAGACTAACTGATCTTTGCACTTTGCTTAATTTATCAAGGTTTACTTTCTTATTTAAGGCCATACAGTAACACCGTAGAGAAGAGTAGGTCTTACTTCCGCTGTACATAGCCAAAGAAAAGATCCCATCTGCTACCAATGGCTTTTCTGCAGACAGATCTCCTGACAGACGACACGCCCAGCTGTGAATTAATAATCCAGCGTGACTAAAAGTATTTCCAACTTTAAAGCATGATATATTTCAAGGCGATTAGCAAAAAAAATAATATTCCACAGAAAAAAAAACAAAGTTTGTTGTAATATAATTTGTAATCAGCTACATTTGCAAACCGATTTTTATGAATTTTTCAACGCGTATTATTCGCAGGATGGGAAAGGTTTGGGCAATAGTATACTCCTCCCGTAGTAGTAGGACAAGGCGTGGATTTAGTTTGCGGGTGGCGGAGCGCCCGGGAACAGTAGTTTTTTATAAAATAAATCATATATTAGTATGATTTCCAAAACATTATCAGCTATTTAATTTATGTCACACATTTTGTGATCAACATGTAGTCCACTCACGCCCATAGCCCATAAATAGCTTTAAAAACTTAAGCTTATAAGCTGTTAATCCTTTAGAGCGTGGCTACACTATCATGGGAATGAAAGTCATGTCCAGCGAAACAGGTAGGTTTTTAGTGAGTTGGAAAGAGAAAGCATGATTCCACCGAGAATCCACCGAAAATCCAGTACAAAAGATTACTTTCCGTCAAGCGTGAACGTTTTATAAGGCAAAAAAACAACAAATTGACAAACACATACACAAATGCTTCGTTATGTGTAGCCACAACGTTCATGGGCATGACTTTAATTCCCACGCCTGGGTAGCCTCGCTCTTAGTGAATGTATGTTCTTTTTGCTTTTCTGTTGGTATTTAATTGACCACAATCTCGATCAGGATCTCTTTATCCTTAGAATTATGAATAATTTTCAACAGCATTTTTTTCCTTCAGTAATCTGTCAATCCATATAATAGGTTTGCCAGTTTTAATCGTAAGCTATATATTCCATAAACGATAATAATATGCATTTCTGAATTTTGCTTTTCCAGATAATTGGACCCTTGGCATATTTAATCAATATACCACTAGTTAATCTTTTTTCTACCTTATCCCCAGCGAAATCAGCTACAATGAAAGCTTCAACTTGATTTATTTGATTCTTCCTGAACACAACTTTTAAACGGAATTGGACGTACTTGTTAATTCAATATTTGGTTGAAGTTTTTCCTATTTGACAGTTTTCATAGTAACTTGTGGGTGCACATGGCTGACAGTGTCCAGTGATGACATATACAATTGCACCGATGTGCGATCTTTTTTGAGAGATCAAACACTTGGAGCGTTTCGGATCCACCTTGGGCCAGATCTGCGGCCAGATCTGCTTTGTCGCTTTGCAAGTTGTAACGTTTGACCACATACAGTTAGTTTTTAAATTAGCATCCCGCTTTAACAAGAATTTGCTTGTAGCGATCGGTATGCCTATAGAACCATATTCAGGTAAGAACGGTAGTGTAGTTCCTTGCTTGGCAAGTTCGGCAGCCATACAGTTTCCCGGAATGTCTCTGTGCCCGGCACCCAACACAGGTGGATATTAAACTACTCCGCCATCTCCACGAGAGATGATCGGCAGTTAATGGCTTAAATTGAATTGTGGAGACTGATTCCAATGATTTTAGTGCAGCTTGGCTATCCGAGAATATACGGATATTCTTAGCGGATGTGACGTTTCTATTCAGCCAAGACAAGGCTTTACTGATCGCCATACTTTCAGCCTGGAAAACACTAGAGTGGCTAAGATTTAGCTTTTTTGAGAAAACTCCTCCGCAAACTCCGTCGTCAGTTTTTGACCCTTCTGTGTAAAAATGAATGTGTTCATCTTCCAGGTAAGCGTCTTCGTCTCAGAATAATCTGGAGGGCAAAGTGACCAGGTAGTTTTTGTTAAAATGGAGTTGCGGAATGAGTTAGTTTATGTTGTCGGGGTTCCTGACTAGATTCAGGATAGACAAGTGACCGATTTCATTTCTATTCTACTGGGATTTAGCATTAAGACGAATAGCCGAACTAGCAGCTACTTGCCTGCTGTAAATGTTGAGTGGTGTAAGGTCGAACAAAATGAGGTTGTACGAAGTGCTCCACTTATACATAGACTAACTGATCTTTGCACTTTGCTTAATTTATCAAGGTTTACTTTCTTATTTAAGGCCATACAGTAACACCGTAGAGAAGAGTAGGTCTTACTTCCGCTGTACATAGCCAAAGAAAAGATCCCATCTGCTACCAATGGCTTTTCTGCAGACAGATCTCCTGACAGACGACACGCCCAGCTGTGAATTAATAATCCAGCGTGACTAAAAGTATTTCCAACTTTAAAGCATGATATATTTCAAGGCGATTAGCAAAAAAAATAATATTCCACAGAAAAAAAAACAAAGTTTGTTGTAATATAATTTGTAATCAGCTACATTTGCAAACCGATTTTTATGAATTTTTCAACGCGTATTATTCGCAGGATGGGAAAGGTTTGGGCAATAGTATACTCCTCCCGTAGTAGTAGGACAAGGCGTGGATTTAGTTTGCGGGTGGCGGAGCGCCCGGGAACAGTAGTTTTTTATAAAATAAATCATATATTAGTATGATTTCCAAAACATTATCAGCTATTTAATTTATGTCACACATTTTGTGATCAACATGTAGTCCACTCACGCCCATAGCCCATAAATAGCTTTAAAAACTTAAGCTTATAAGCTGTTAATCCTTTAGAGCGTGGCTACACTATCATGGGAATGAAAGTCATGTCCAGCGAAACAGGTAGGTTTTTAGTGAGTTGGAAAGAGAAAGCATGATTCCACCGAGAATCCACCGAAAATCCAGTACAAAAGATTACTTTCCGTCAAGCGTGAACGTTTTATAAGGCAAAAAAACAACAAATTGACAAACACATACACAAATGCTTCGTTATGTGTAGCCACAACGTTCATGGGCATGACTTTAATTCCCACGCCTGGGTAGCCTCGCTCTTAGTGAATGTATGTTCTTTTTGCTTTTCTGTTGGTATTTAATTGACCACAATCTCGATCAGGATTTCTTTATCCTTAGAATTATGAATAATTTTCAACAGCATTTTTTTCCTTCAGTAATCTGTCAATCCATATAATAGGTTTGCCAGTTTTAATCGTAAGCTATATATTCCATAAACGATAATAATATGCATTTCTGAATTTTGCTTTTCCAGATAATTGGACCCTTGGCATATTTAATCAATATACCACTAGTTAATCTTTTTTCTACCTTATCCCCAGCGAAATCAGCTACAATGAAAGCTTCAACTTGATTTATTTGATTCTTCCTGAACACAACTTTTAAACGGAATTGGACGTACTTGTTAATTCAATATTTGGTTGAAGTTTTTCCTATTTGACAGTTTTCATAGTAACTTGTGGGTGCACATGGCTGACAGTGTCCAGTGATGACATATACAATTGCACCGATGTGCGATCTTTTTTGAGAGATCAAACACTTGGAGCGTTTCGGATCCACCTTGGGCCAGATCTGCGGCCAGATCTGCTTTGTCGCTTTGCAAGTTGTAACGTTTGACCACATACAGTTAGTTTTTAAATTAGCATCCCGCTTTAACAAGAATTTGCTTGTAGCGATCGGTATGCCTATAGAACCATATTCAGGTAAGAACGGTAGTGTAGTTCCTTGCTTGGCAAGTTCGGCAGCCATACAGTTTCCCGGAATGTCTCTGTGCCCGGCACCCAACACAGGTGGATATTAAAATACTCCGCCATCTCCACGAGAGATGATCGGCAGTTAATGGCTTAAATTGAATTGTGGAGACTGATTCCAATGATTTTAGTGCATCTTGGCTATCCGAGAATATAGGGATATTCTTAGCGGATGTGACGTTTCTATTCAGCCAAGACAAGGCTTTACTGATCGCCATACTTTCAGCCTGGAAAACACTAGAGTGGCTAAGATTTAGCTTTTTTGAGAAAACTCCTCCGCAGACTCCGTCGTCAGTTTTTGACCCTTCTGTGTAAAAATGAATGTGTTCATCTTCCAGGTAAGCGTCTTCGTCTCAGAATAATCTGGAGGGCAAAGTGACCAGGTAGTTTTTGTTAAAATGGAGTTGCGGAATGATTTAGTTTATGTTGTCGGGGTTCCTGACTAGATTCAGGATAGACAAGTGACCGATTTCATTTCTATTCTACTGGGATTTAGCATTAAGACGAATAGCCGAACTAGCAGCTACTTGCCTGCTGTAAATGTTGAGTGGTGTAAGGTCGAACAAAATGAGGTTGTACGAAGAGCTCCACTTATACATAGACTAACTGATCTTTGCACTTTGCTTAATTTATCAAGGTTTACTTTCTTATTTAAGGCCATACAGTAACACCGTAGAGAAGAGTAGGTCTTACTTCCGCTGTACATAGCCAAAGGGAAGATCCCATCTGCTACCAATGGCTTTTCTGCAGACAGATCTCCTGACAGACGACACGCCCAGCTGTGAATTAATAATCCAGCGTGACTAAAAGTATTTCCAACTTTAAAGCATGATATATTTCAAGGCGATTAGCAAAAAAAATAATATTCCACAGAAAAAAAAACAAAGTTTGTTGTAATATAATTTGTAATCATCTACATTTGCAAACCGATTTTTATGAATTTTTCAACGCGTATTATTCGCAGGATGGGAAAGGTTTGGGCAATAGTATACTCCTCCCGTAGTAGTAGGACAAGGCGTGGATTTAGTTTGCGGGTGGCGGAGCGCCCGGGAACAGTAGTTTTTTATAAAATAAATCATATATTAGTATGATTTCCAACACATTATCAGCTATTTAATTTATGTCACACATTTTGTGATCAACATGTAGTCCACTCACGCCCATAGCCCATAAATAGCTTTAAAAACTAAAGCTTATAAGCTGTTAATCCTTTAGAGCGTGGCTACACTATCATGGGAATGAAAGTCATGTCCAGCGAAACAGGTAGGTTTTTAGTGAGTTGGAAAGAGAAAGCATGATTCCACCGAGAATCCACCGAAAATCCAGTACAAAAGATTACTTTCCGTCAAGCGTGAACGTTTTATAAGGCAAAAAAACAACAAATTGACAAACACATACACAAATGCTTCGTTATGTGTAGCCACAATGTTCATGGGCATGACTTTAATTCCCACGCCTGGGTAGCCTCGTTCTTAGTGAATGTATGTTCTTTTTGCTTTTCTGTTGGTATTTAATTGACCACAATCTCGATCAGGATCTCTTTATCCTTAGAATTATGAATAATTTTCAACAGCATTTTTTTCCTTCAGTAATCTGTCAATCCATATAATAGGTTTGCCAGTTTTAATCGTAAGCTATATATTCCATAAACGATAATAATATGCATTTCTGAATTTTGCTTTTCCAGATAATTGGACCCTTGGCATATTTAATCAATATACCACTAGTTAATCTTTTTTCTACCTTATCCCCAGCGAAATCAGCTACAATGAAAGCTTCAACTTGATTTATTTGATTCTTCCTGAACACAACTTTTAAACGGAATTGGACGTACTTGTTAATTCAATATTTGGTTGAAGTTTTTCCTATTTGACAGTTTTCATAGTAACTTGTGGGTGCACATGGCTGACTAGGTATGCGTACTCTATTGTATCAAGTCACTTTAATTTAAACACTCAAATAAAACACACGTAACAGCATAATAGCATTTATTTAATTTATTTTGCATTCCTTAGCGTGAACACAAATCCATTCGGTTACTTCGGAAATACTTTAACCCAAAAATAATAAACTGAACAGGTAAGCGATGCAGTTCATGCTAGAAAATAAGCGAACAGTAAAAGTATTGAAATTTTGGAAACAATTTAAAATTTGTATCGGCAGTGATTTTTGTATCCGGATTTTTAAGATTCAGATAATTTAGATTCTGGAGGCGTCGGAATTTTACGAAATTGCAACTGGTGAAAGAATAAAACCAGTGCCGGCGGCTAATGCTGCAAATGCTTCTGCAAGTGCTGCGACAATTACAACATGAAAACTGAAATATGCAAAGGCCAAACGTAGGTACAGTTTCGGGAACACTCGGAAGGAATCTCTGCCTCGTTACAAAATTGGCAGCGATTCGATTGTGATTTTCCAATTTTCAAAAGATGGCCATGGAATGGGGCGTGTCTCGTTAAGTACCAGGCTAGTGTTGTTAGTGTATGGCGGTCATGTTTGAGGGCCCTGTCCATATCACTAATGTCGTATTTAAGAACCTTCTTGGTCAATCTCATCCTATTTGTTTTTACCCATTCCGCTTCGATAGCAGTGTTTTCCCACTCTTTTATCTTGTTTTTGATGACTGCTCCTCTTGCACAGAGGTCTGCTGCCTCGTTTCCTTGGGCTTGATTCTCATGAAATGCTCATCAATTTACCCCTAAGCCCATCTTCGGACGTACAGTATAGTTCAGGGATTCGTTCTTCAGCCGTTCGACACGTATGTGGTATGTTTTGCCAAACTCTGTCTTTCCGCATCAGTATGATTCGCAGGCATTCAGGACACAAGCGCATAGACATCTCCTCTTTTCTCTTCCTTTTCCTTAACGCCCACGCTGTGCCAAGTACCCATTTTCGCGTGCGCACATTATAAAAAAATTACCATTTTTCGTACCATTTTGATATTAGTACAAAATATTGTCCCTGGAATTTTGCGATTCTGATAAAATGAGTTATGACATTTACAGCATTTTTCATTAGTTGCATTTAGTTTACTGCAGTTATATTTTAAAGTTAATTTTAATGACATTTCTCACTTTGTATCAAACGCTTGTGTTCTGTATTGCTTATATAAGAAAAACAAATTAAACTTTATGTTTTTTTTAAAATGGTTGTGTATCTATTTAATAGAAGTTTAAGACGTAATAAAAGAAATTAAGAACCAATGTTCATCTATGTATATTTTGTGTCTTTTATAATTAAAATTATATATATTGCCATTGCGAACCGTTTTTAGCAGCCCCCCTGAATCTTTGAAATAAACACAATAACAAATAAATAAATAAGATAGTAAAGCGAGCTTTTCAGCTCGCCATATGGATAGTTGTAACCATTTAATTCACAAAATTCGTAAAAAATTTTTGGGGGAATTTTTTTTCTGTGAGAAAAAAATTTGTTTTCTTATTTTTTTGGTAAAAAAACTTTTTTTTGATTTCTTAAAAAAAAAATTTCACGCTCTACACGCGTCACAATTGTTTTAAAACTAGCCCCATTAAATTCTGTCTGGTAGAAGCCGAGATATACGAGTTCCTGCCAAAAACTTTCCACTACTATAGGCACACGAGCCAATGTATTCTGCTATGCGAGTAACTACACACACCCGTATGTGTGTATTTAGTTGTAATTCAGTCTAAATACTAATTTAGTTGTTGATTTGCCTGTATGAAGCCACACTGGTATGGACCAATGATGACTTTACCGTATGGTGCTATCCTCTCTTAAAGGATAAAGGAGAAAATCTTATACGCGGTACTCAACAAAGTTATACCACGATAATTGCTGCATGTTGTGATATCTCCTTTCTTATGTATGGGGCACAGTATGCCTCTTCGCCAGTCTTCTGGCATCGCTTATTCCTCCCATACTTGCACTATTAGTTCATGAATTGCTTGGTGTATTATGGGACCTCCTGTTTTAATAAGCTCCAAATCTGATCCCAATTTATGTGGCTTATGTTTTTTGAAATCTGCCCCGCATTAGAAGGGTGCATAGCCGTTCATTTAATGCTTTTAAATCGATACCGGTGGGTTTAACCCACCCCGAGCCACCATGATGTCTTGGATGACAGCTGTAATATATGTCATATTCTGATTTTTGTAAGACACCACATCTCCTGAATTGCTGTTATGTCAGCATCATTATATTTGGACAGGGTATCGAAGTCTATACAGTGAGCGTACGTTCCATGAGAAAATCTTAAATCGTTTAGACGTTTTAGTTGCCGTGGTTTTTGTCGTTCATCAGTGTATCCGAGGCTGATTTTTGGTTCCGTTATAACGTTTTTTACGGGCGAGATTATTAGTCTCGTGCCAACCTTATTTTGAAGGGACTAGCCCGATCATTTTTTTTTTTTTTTTTTTGCTTTTTGCTTTTCCTGTATTTGGAGGAAAATTACCGGCGGCCACCACGTGAAGGTTTGATCGCACTTTCACCAGTCAGAGATAGTTACGGCCACCTGCAATTCTAAAGCATTCTGTGTTATTCGCCCAATACGGCTGATAGTTGACCGCCATAATTACTATTTATAACATAATAATTAATAAAAATTAAGAAAGTATGCTTACACATACCATCCGAAAACTAAATATGATTATTTTGTTCGATTTGTAATTTTTTTTTGTTGTCATAATCACATTTTAGAACTCACAACAAATTGTCATTTTATAGCAGTTGAAATTTTAGTAGAAAGCCACGAAAAATTCGCTAATTATATATTTATAATTTGAAATAATTATTATATTGTTGTATACTCATACCTCTCCTTTCCATACCATGTCTTTATAATTTGAAATAGTAATTATATTGAATTTTAAATGTACATGTTTATAAATTCATTGTCTCACCCTGTTTTGAACTATTCACTTTGACAACCTTGACAATATCTTTTTTTACATTTGCAACAGCACCCGTTCAATTTAGAATTCGCAAGAAAGTAGACGTGCGTTTGTATTTATGAATTTGTTCATATCGCGAACGGCGTGTCAGCCCTTTTTGTTTGTGAGTTCGTGCGGTCACCAGCCAACCATTTTAGTTGATTGCCAACATCAACCCGACACTTGGTAAAAAAAACATTGGTCCTTCAAACTGGATTGAGGCACCAGACCTAAGCCAGCGAACTAAATTTACCGAATCCAGAACCGCAATTCAATTTAGACAATTTATAACCCTAGCCGGATGACTGAAAATCTTTGATGAAAACCGCATGGAAAACATAACCTGAAAACACAGAAACCGCAAGTACAAAGCTTTATTATATACATTTTTAAACCATTAACACAGTATTAAACAAAAATATATAAATAGATGTAGTATTAACATGAAAACACCTTTTTATTTTTAACAAACTTTTATTTTTAACAAACTTTTATTTTAAGAATCAATATAAAAAAAGACAATGTATTTGAAAGACAATCGCTTAATGGCGATTACAAAAATGGAATGAATAATAAATGTGTGCTGTCCTCTCTTTTTTCGTTCGTTTGTTCGTTCGTTCGCTTGTTCGTTCGTTCGCGTGTTCGTTAGTTTGTTCATTTGTCGGTTTGTTTGTTGGCTTGTCGGTTTGTTCGGTTTGTTCGGTGCACTTGTTATTTGTTAGTAAGTCAGTCCGCTCCTTGTCGTCCGCAGTTGTAAGTCCGTCCGCTGTCCGTCTGTGTCTCCTACATTCGGCCGTCCTGCAACGTCGTGCGACCCGCACGAATGGTTCCAAGCCTTCATGTATTCAGCGACTGTAGTAGTTTTATGAGGTCCTCCATGATCATAACTTCATATCTTCCGTGCGGTAGCTTCTGCTGAATTGAATATGGACCGAAGAATTTCGGTTTAAGTTTTAAACCAGGACCATACTGAGTCCTCTTAATGGCTACTAAGTCACCTAGATTATACGTTGTTGCCTCTTACGTTTAGAGTTAAAAGTACGGCGATTTTCGTCTTGGATCTTTAAGATGTTTTCTTTAGCTTGTTTTCTAAGATCTTCGCGTTCAATATCCAACTCTTTAATCAGCGAGTCTTCCAGCAAGTTCCGAACGTCTATGTCATCTGCATTACGCATTTCAATTCCAGTTAGTACCTTGAAGGGTGAAAACTTGGTGCTTCTTGGTGGGGTGCTATTTATAATGCGTTGAACTCTATCTATGTGTTTGTACCAGTTTGCTGGACTATTATGACATAATTTTGCTAACATTGGTACGATGATACGATGAATGCGCTCTACCTGGCCATTTCCACGTGGTACACCTGTTGCAATAAGTAAGTGATCTATTCTTTCTCGTTTACAATAGTCTTCGAAAACTTTGGCAGTCAATGCTGTACCTCTGTCAGTAATTATTCTTTTCGGATTTCCAAATATAGCTGCCTGTTTTTCTAACCTTTCTATAACCGATATAGCATCTGTGCTTTTAGTTGGATAAAGCCAAACGAATTTGCTGAAAGCGTCGACTACTACCAAAACGTGATTATATCTTTTATGCGTCAATTCCATTGGGCCTACGTGGTCTATATGATAGGTTATTAGTGGTCTGTCTTCTTTGTCTATGGGTGAGAGTAAGCCTTCCTTTTTACCAGCTTTCGCGTCTACAATTAGGCATTCAACGCAGCTTTTGACGATTTTGGCTACTTTCAAACTTAACTGAGGAATATAAAATGATTTTTCAATGTAATCCTGTGTTTTCTTTGCAGACATGTGTCCTTGTCGATGTGCGAGGCGGATAATTTCTTCTTCCATTGTTAGTGGTACTACTACTAGCTCTTTTACAGCATCTTTGTATAAAACGCCGTTTACTAAATAGAAATCCTCGTAGTTATTGCTTTCTAGCACTTTGACGATTGCTTTTGCCCAGTCATCACTTTGCTGTGCCTCTTTTAGTCTAAAACTAAGTGAATCTTCAAGTAGCATGGATGTCATTCGACTTAAAGCATCAACATGCTTCATTTTAGTTCCAGATCGGTGTTCAATAGTGTAATCAAAATCTTGAAGATACATGGCCCAACGCTCTACTCTTAATGGAATATCCTTTTTCTTCATAGTTAATGTGAAAGCATTACAATCAGTTACGATTTTGAATTTCTTACCGAGAACATAAATACGCCACTTTTTTAACGCTTGTATGATCGCCAGAACTTCAAGTTCATACGAATGGTATTTTTCTTTTTCAGGCTTCGTTTTGCGACTCATCCATTGTACAGGGTGATATTGTTGATCATCAACATCTTTCTGGAGAAGGACTGCACCGTAACCGTGCATGCATGCGTCCGCATGAATTTCGGTCTCTGCGTTTGGATTATAAAGTTTTAAAACTGGAGCACTTACAAGTGCTAATTTTAACTGCTGGAATGCTAATAGTTGCTCTTCGGAAATTTTAAATTTGGCTTCCTTTCGAAGTAAGTCGCTTAATGGCTTTGCAATAACTGCATATCCTTCTATGAATCGTCTAAAGTAAGAGGTTAAACCCAGAAACCTTTGCATAGACTTTTTGTCTCGTGGTACAGGAAACGTTTTAACCGCTTTTACTTTTTCTTCTTATGGTTTAACACCTCCGTTTTCTATTATGTAGCCGAGGAAATTAATTTTCTTCATTAAAAACTGACATTTCTGCCATTTGATTCGCAACCCATGCTCGGCTGCTCTTGCTAAAACTATTCCAAGCTTTTTAAATCCTTCATCTTCATGACGTGCTGGAATTATTATGTCATCCATATATACTACGATTACTCCTTGCTGGACCAGATCACGAAATATCGCAGAAATGTAGCGACAGAAAACTGCTGGCGAATTACAAATACCAAAGGGTACAAATTTGAACTCGAACTGTCCACTGCTTGTTACGAATGATGTGTATCGTCTGGAATTTGGTTCGACCGGGACGTGGAAAAATCCGTTTGTCAAATCAAGTGTTGTGAAAACACTAGCTCCTTGCAATCGATCTAAAACATCATCCATCAATACCATTGGAAAATTATCACGCAATATCTTCTCATTTAATTTTCTGAAATCACAGCATAACCGCTTTGTACCATCTTTTTTCGACACCAGGACTACAGGAGATGCATATTCAGACGTGCTTGGTTGAATTATACCTTCCTTTAACCAAGTCCTCACCTGTTCATCAATCGCTTGCTGATCAACATGTGATGTTCTCCTAGGTCTTTGGTAAACAGGTACGTCATCGGTGACGATAATCTTCATTTGAACCGGTGACTTAGAATTTGTTGTAGGCGTGTACTTCTGAATCGTGGCTGTTAACGCAGCCGATTGATTCTTACTAAGGTGGGATGAGTCGAAATGTTGTACTTTATCGACTTTGTCTAAGTCGTTCTGTAAACAAAGAGATGTAAATTCATCAAAAAATAGAGTATCTTTCCCTTCCGTGTTGACGCAACAGCTCCTTTCGACCATTAGCTCTTCTTTTAACTTAAACTCAGCATGGCCTTGTGTAAATAATACATCCGTCTCCCTAAAGACATCGTTACCCAATACAGCTTCATAGCGCAAATCACTATCTTTGGTTACGTGAAATGTTATCTTGAAATCAAAACCGTCTACCTTTATATTTGTTGGTACATCGCCGATGGTAAAGAGTTCACTTTCTTTAATACCCACCAATCGTCTTTTTTCATTGCCTAGACTTAGATCTTTTAACTTTTTGAATGTGCTATGACGCAACAAACTTAGGTCGGAACCCGTGTCCATCATAGCTTGAAACGATGTTTCTCCAACTATGATCTTTTTAAAAATTAGTCCGCTCTGGAGCTCTCTAGGCACATCTGTCATAGTGTTTACTATATTTCTTTCGATTTTTATTTGCTTTCCTACGGCTTGTTTACATTCGAAACTACGATGACCCAATTGTCCGCACTTGAAGCATTTATATTTTCGCTCGTTGTTACTACAATCTTTTGCTATATGTGTAGTAGCTCCACACTTATAGCATTTCCTTGTATATTCAATAGATGATTGTTGTATTGATGTATTCGGAGAACAAGGATTCGGGTTATTTAATGATTGACGCGAACCATGTATCTTTTCATACACTTTCAATTGCTCCTTCAGCTCCACGACGGTTTTCGCCTGATACAGAACAGTTTTATTAATTTTGGAATCCGGTATGCCATTCACAAAATAACCTAACAAGCTTATTTCTTCTAACTTAATAGGCTTTGCAATTTCCATTAGAGTGTATAAATATTCTCTAAAAGACTCATTATTCTTTTTGCGACGACCTTGCAGCATACGATGAACATCAATGGAAGATAATTTGGTACCAAACTCATCAATAATTGCAGCTTTTAATGAAGCCCAATCTCTAATTCCCGACTGACTTCTCAAAAACAATTTCGCAGCTCCCTTGAGCAATTGTTTAGCATATACGAACTTTTGGAGACTGTTCCAGCCTAAAGTATCGGAATTCTCCTCGAACTCCTGTATCCACTGATGGATGTCTAATGTGTCAGTTCCCGTAAAAGACGATAAGCTATCTTCAATGTCTTTTAATGTGAAGTTTTGTTTAATGACCGGAATAGCTTGTGCTTCTTCATACGAAGCTTCGCTTTCAACTTCTTCCTCATCATTACGCAATAGACCAAAATGTTGGAGAAGTCTGTCTAAAAGTTCAATTTTCCGTCCTTGGGCACTCAAACCCTCCTCCCTTAACTTCCCCCTTAATGTCGGTACCGTCATAGACAAAATGGTTTGAGCGTCCATGTCTTATTAAATTTTATAAATGAATAGATGAATATATTAGATATATGAATCTGCTTTTAAATAGTATTTTAAATTTTACTAAAATTTAAATTCAAAAAATTTTATTGATCTGACAATTTTAATAATAAAATGTAGTACAGACAGAGTGTTAAAGCTTACGGAAAAAATAAAAAATTATAATGGGTAAGACTTTCACCCGGCTTTTTAAAATACAAGAATTATTATTTTTAAATTCTTTCCTTTTAATATGCCTTTTCCTAATAAGTGGAGAGTCAAACAATGTTAAGACTGTTAATTTCTACGAAAATATATTCTCTTATCGTTTGTTTTTAAAAAAAAATGTTTAATATTCCATGACACCGTTACAAAATGAATTGAATAAATTTGATTTTTCGCTTACAATACTTAACCAAAACTTATATTTTATTATTTTCAGTGATCTCGTGTTGAAATAAATACATATGACAATGGTCAAAAAAATGTTGAGACTCAACTACGAAAACTAATAATTCGTTAGAAATATAAAATACTCTTTAATCGTTTACTTTAAAATTATATTATTTTATCTCACCGCAACATTTTAAAAATTTTTCGCTCTTCAAATAAATCTGGTGACTTTAGGTAAACAAAACATGTTTTTATTCTGATTTGGTCTTCTCTTAACTAAAGATTTTCTTCACTAGCTTGCAACATAGTACAACTTTTTCTAAAATTTGCGAATAATTTCGGCACAAGCAAACCAACTTCCAGATTCTTCCTTCGAATTTTAATGCGCAATATTTTATCGTTTTTTGTTCTCGTTTGTGCTCTTTCGCCTTTTCTGCTCGACTTATTTCCTTATCGGGAGTAATTCTTTTTCGTTGGTGATGTTAGAAAAATATTGATGAGTGGACAAAAAACAATTTTTAAAATGATTTGTACATTAGTTTACACCCTTAAGTTCAACTTCAAAAACCAATGTGCTGTTTGGAGGAATTTGTGGTGGTGCTCCACGGGCGCCATATGCCATGTGTGGAGGACAAGTTATGCGTCGCTTTCCCCCAACTTTTTATCTCGGACGAGCCCCCAAATTTGTAGTATTAACATGAAAACACCTTTTTATTTTTAACAAACTTTTATTTTTAACAAACTTTTATTTTAAGAATCAATATAAAAAAAGACAATGTATTTGAAAGACAATCGCTTAATGGCGATTACAAAAATGGAATGAATAATAAATGTGTGCTGTCCTCTCTTTTTTCGTTCGTTTGTTCGTTCGTTCGCTTGTTCGTTCGTTCGCGTGTTCGTTAGTTTGTTCATTTGTCGGTTTGTTTGTTGGCTTGTCGGTTTGTTCGGTTTGTTCGGTGCACTTGTTATTTGTTAGTAAGTCAGTCCGCTCCTTGTCGTCCGCAGTTGTAAGTCCGTCCGCTGTCCGTCTGTGTCTCCTACATTCGGCCGTCCTGCAACGTCGTGCGACCCGCACGAATGGTTCCAAGCCTTCATGTATTCAGCGACTGTAGTAGTTTTATGAGGTCCTCCATGATCATAACTTCATATCTTCCGTGCGGTAGCTTCTGCTGAATTGAATATGGACCGAAGAATTTCGGTTTAAGTTTTAAACCAGGACCATACTGAGTCCTCTTAATGGCTACTAAGTCACCTAGATTATACGTTGTTGCCTCTTACGTTTAGAGTTAAAAGTACGGCGATTTTCGTCTTGGATCTTTAAGATGTTTTCTTTAGCTTGTTTTCTAAGATCTTCGCGTTCAATATCCAACTCTTTAATCAGCGAGTCTTCCAGCAAGTTCCGAACGTCTATGTCATCTGCATTACGCATTTCAATTCCAGTTAGTACCTTGAAGGGTGAAAACTTGGTGCTTCTTGGTGGGGTGCTATTTATAATGCGTTGAACTCTATCTATGTGTTTGTACCAGTTTGCTGGACTATTATGACATAATTTTGCTAACATTGGTACGATGATACGATGAATGCGCTCTACCTGGCCATTTCCACGTGGTACACCTGTTGCAATAAGTAAGTGATCTATTCTTTCTCGTTTACAATAGTCTTCGAAAACTTTGGCAGTCAATGCTGTACCTCTGTCAGTAATTATTCTTTTCGGATTTCCAAATATAGCTGCCTGTTTTTCTAACCTTTCTATAACCGATATAGCATCTGTGCTTTTAGTTGGATAAAGCCAAACGAATTTGCTGAAAGCGTCGACTACTACCAAAACGTGATTATATCTTTTATGCGTCAATTCCATTGGGCCTACGTGGTCTATATGATAGGTTATTAGTGGTCTGTCTTCTTTGTCTATGGGTGAGAGTAAGCCTTCCTTTTTACCAGCTTTCGCGTCTACAATTAGGCATTCAACGCAGCTTTTGACGATTTTGGCTACTTTCAAACTTAACTGAGGAATATAAAATGATTTTTCAATGTAATCCTGTGTTTTCTTTGCAGACATGTGTCCTTGTCGATGTGCGAGGCGGATAATTTCTTCTTCCATTGTTAGTGGTACTACTACTAGCTCTTTTACAGCATCTTTGTATAAAACGCCGTTTACTAAATAGAAATCCTCGTAGTTATTGCTTTCTAGCACTTTGACGATTGTTTTTGCCCAGTCATCACTTTGCTGTGCCTCTTTTAGTCTAAAACTAAGTGAATCTTCAAGTAGCATGGATGTCATTCGACTTAAAGCATCAACATGCTTCATTTTAGTTCCAGATCGGTGTTCAATAGTGTAATCAAAATCTTGAAGATACATGGCCCAACGCTCTACTCTTAATGGAATATCCTTTTTCTTCATAGTTAATGTGAAAGCATTACAATCAGTTACGATTTTGAATTTCTTACCGAGAACATAGATACGCCACTTTTTTAACGCTTGTATGATCGCCAGAACTTCAAGTTCATACGAATGGTATTTTTCTTTTTCAGGCTTCGTTTTGCGACTCATCCATTGTACAGGGTGATATTGTTGATCATCAACATCTTTCTGGAGAAGGACTGCACCGTAACCGTGCATGCATGCGTCCGCATGAATTTCGGTCTCTGCGTTTGGATTATAAAGTTTTAAAACTGGAGCACTTACAAGTGCTAATTTTAACTGCTGGAATGCTAATAGTTGCTCTTCGGAAATTTTAAATTTGGCTTCCTTTCGAAGTAAGTCGCTTAATGGCTTTGCAATAACTGCATATCCTTCTATGAGTCTAAAGTAAGAGGTTAAACCCAGAAACCTTTGCATAGACTTTTTGTCTCGTGGTACAGGAAACGTTTTAACCGCTTTTACTTTTTCTTCTGATGGTTTAACACCTCCGTTTTCTATTATGTAGCCGAGGAAATTAATTTTCTTCATTAAAAACTGACATTTCTGCCATTTGATTCGCAACCCATGCTCGGCTGCTCTTGCTAAAACTATTCCAAGCTTTTTAAATCCTTCATCTTCATGACGTGCTGGAATTATTATGTCATCCATATATACTACGATTACTCCTTGCTGGACCAGATCACGAAATATCGCAGAAATGTAGCGACAGAAAACTGCTGGCGAATTACAAATACCAAAGGGTACAAATTTGAACTCGAACTGTCCACTGCTTGTTACGAATGATGTGTATCGTCTGGAATTTGGTTCGACCGGGACGTGGAAAAATCCGTTTGTCAAATCAAGTGTTGTGAAAACACTAGCTCCTTGCAATCGATCTAAAACATCATCCATCAATACCATTGGAAAATTATCACGCAATATCTTCTCATTTAATTTTCTGAAATCACAGCATAACCGCTTTGTACCATCTTTTTTCGACACCAGGACTACAGGAGATGCATATTCAGACGTGCTTGGTTGAATTATACCTTCCTTTAACCAAGTCCTCACCTGTTCATCAATCGCTTGCTGATCAACATGTGATGTTCTCCTAGGTCTTTGGTAAACAGGTACGTCATCGGTGACGATAATCTTCATTTGAACCGGTGACTTAGAATTTGTTGTAGGCGTGTACTTCTGAATCGTGGCTGTTAACGCGGCCGATTGATTCTTACTAAGGTGGGATGAGTCGAAATGTTGTACTTTATCGACTTTGTCTAAGTCGTTCTGTAAACAAAGAGATGTAAATTCATCAAAAAATAGAGTATCTTTCCCTTCCGTGTTGACGCAACAGCTCCTTTCGACCATTAGCTCTTCTTTTAACTTAAACTCAGCATGGCCTTGTGTAAATAATACATCCGTCTCCCTAAAGACATCGTTACCCAATACAGCTTCATAGCGCAAATCACTATCTTTGGTTACGTGAAATGTTATCTTGAAATCAAAACCGTCTACCTTTATATTTGTTGGTACATCGCCGATGGTAAAGAGTTCACTTTCTTTAATACCCACCAATCGTCTTTTTTCATTGCCTAGACTTAGATCTTTTAACTTTTTGAATGTGCTATGACGCAACAAACTTAGGTCGGAACCCGTGTCCATCATAGCTTGAAACGATGTTTCTCCAACTATGATCTTTTTAAAAATTAGTCCGCTCTGGAGCTCTCTAGGCACATCTGTCATAGTGTTTACTATATTTCTTTCGATTTTTATTTGCTTTCCTACGGCTTGTTTACATTCGAAACTACGATGACCCAATTGTCCGCACTTGAAGCATTTATATTTTCGCTCGTTGTTACTACAATCTTTTGCTATATGTGTAGTAGCTCCACACTTATAGCATTTCCTTGTATATTCAATAGATGATTGTTGTATTGATACAACCTAACAAGCTTATTTCTTCTAACTTAATAGGCTTTGCAATTTCCATTAGAGTGTATAAATATTCTCTAAAAGACTCATTATTCTTTTTGCGACGACCTTGCAGCATACGATGAACATCAATGGAAGATAATTTGGTACCAAACTCATCAATAATTGCAGCTTTTAATGAAGCCCAATCTCTAATTCCCGACTGACTTCTCAAAAACAATTTCGCAGCTCCATTGAGCAATTGTTTAGCATATACGAACTTTTGGAGACTGTTCCAGCCTAAAGTATCGGAATTCTCCTCGAACTCCTGTATCCACTGATGGATGTCTAATGTGTCAGTTCCCGTAAAAGACGATAAGCTATCTTCAATGTCTTTTAATGTGAAGTTTTGTTTAATGACCGGAATAGCTTGTGCTTCTTCATACGAAGCTTCGCTTTCAACTTCTTCCTCATCATTACGCAATAGACCAAAATGTTGGAGAAGTCTGTCTAAAAGTTCAATTTTCCGTCCTTGGTCACTCAAACCCTCCTCCCTTAACTTCCCCCTTAATGTCGGTACCGTCATAGACAAAATGGTTTGAGCGTCCATGTCTTATTAAATTTTATAAATGAATAGATGAATATATTAGATATATGAATCTGCTTTTAAATAGTATTTTAAATTTTACTAAAATTTAAATTCAAAAAATTTTATTGATCTGACAATTTTAATAATAAAATGTAGTACAGACAGAGTGTTAAAGCTTACGGAAAAAATAAAAAATTATAATGGGTAAGACTTTCACCCGGCTTTTTAAAATACAAGAATTATTATTTTTAAATTCTTTCTTTCCTTTTAATATGCCTTTTCCTAATAAGTGGAGAGTCAAACAATGTTAAGACTGTTAATTTCTACGAAAATATATTCTCTTATCGTTTGTTTTTAAAAAAAAATGTTTAATATTCCATGACACCGTTACAAAATGAATTGAATAAATTTGATTTTTCGCTTACAATACTTAACCAAAACTTATATTTTATTATTTTCAGTGATCTCGTGTTGAAATAAATACATATGACAATGGTCAAAAAAATGTTGAGACTCAACTACGAAAACTAATAATTCGTTAGAAATATAAAATACTCTTTAATCGTTTACTTTAAAATTATATTATTTTATCTCACCGCAACATTTTAAAAATTTTTCGCTCTTCAAATAAATCTGGTGACTTTAGGTAAACAAAACATGTTTTTATTCTGATTTGGTCTTCTCTTAACTAAAGATTTTCTTCACTAGCTTGCAACATAGTACAACTTTTTCTAAAATTTGCGAATAATTTCGGCACAAGCAAACCAACTTCCAGATTCTTCCTTCGAATTTTAATGCGCAATATTTTATCGTTTTTTGTTCTCGTTTGTGCTCTTTCGCCTTTTCTGCTCGACTTATTTCCTTATCGGGAGTAATTCTTTTTCGTTGGTGATGTTAGAAAAATATTGATGAGTGGACAAAAAACAATTTTTAAAATGATTTGTACATTAGTTTACACCCTTAAGTTCAACTTCAAAAACCAATGTGCTGTTTGGAGGAATTTGTGGTGGTGCTCCACGGGCGCCATATGCCATGTGTGGAGGACAAGTTATGCGTCGCTTTCCCCCAACTTTTTATCTCGGACGAGCCCCCAAATTTGTAGTATTAACATGAAAACACCTTTTTATTTTTAACAAACTTTTATTTTTAACAAACTTTTATTTTAAGAATCAATATAAAAAAAGACAATGTATTTGAAAGACAATCGCTTAATGGCGATTACAAAAATGGAATGAATAATAAATGTGTGCTGTCCTCTCTTTTTTCGTTCGTTTGTTCGTTCGTTCGCTTGTTCGTTCGTTCGCGTGTTCGTTAGTTTGTTCATTTGTCGGTTTGTTTGTTGGCTTGTCGGTTTGTTCGGTTTGTTCGGTGCACTTGTTATTTGTTAGTAAGTCAGTCCGCTCCTTGTCGTCCGCAGTTGTAAGTCCGTCCGCTGTCCGTCTGTGTCTCCTACATTCGGCCGTCCTGCAACGTCGTGCGACCCGCACGAATGGTTCCAAGCCTTCATGTATTCAGCGACTGTAGTAGTTTTATGAGGTCCTCCATGATCATAACTTCATATCTTCCGTGCGGTAGCTTCTGCTGAATTGAATATGGACCGAAGAATTTCGGTTTAAGTTTTAAACCAGGACCATACTGAGTCCTCTTAATGGCTACTAAGTCACCTAGATTATACGTTGTTGCCTCTTACGTTTAGAGTTAAAAGTACGGCGATTTTCGTCTTGGATCTTTAAGATGTTTTCTTTAGCTTGTTTTCTAAGATCTTCGCGTTCAATATCCAACTCTTTAATCAGCGAGTCTTCCAGCAAGTTCCGAACGTCTATGTCATCTGCATTACGCATTTCAATTCCAGTTAGTACCTTGAAGGGTGAAAACTTGGTGCTTCTTGGTGGGGTGCTATTTATAATGCGTTGAACTCTATCTATGTGTTTGTACCAGTTTGCTGGACTATTATGACATAATTTTGCTAACATTGGTACGATGATACGATGAATGCGCTCTACCTGGCCATTTCCACGTGGTACACCTGTTGCAATAAGTAAGTGATCTATTCTTTCTCGTTTACAATAGTCTTCGAAAACTTTGGCAGTCAATGCTGTACCTCTGTCAGTAATTATTCTTTTCGGATTTCCAAATATAGCTGCCTGTTTTTCTAACCTTTCTATAACCGATATAGCATCTGTGCTTTTAGTTGGATAAAGCCAAACGAATTTGCTGAAAGCGTCGACTACTACCAAAACGTGATTATATCTTTCATGCGTCAATTCCATTGGGCCTACGTGGTCAATATGATAGGTTATTAGTGGTCTGTCTTCTTTGTCTATGGGTGAGAGTAAGCCTTCCTTTTTACCAGCTTTCGCGTCTACAATTAGGCATTCAACGCAGCTTTTGACGATTTTGGCTACTTTCAAACTTAACTGAGGAATATAAAATGATTTTTCAATGTAATCCTGTGTTTTCTTTGCAGACATGTGTCCTTGTCGATGTGCGAGGCGGATAATTTCTTCTTCCATTGTTAGTGGTACTACTACTAGCTCTTTTACAGCATCTTTGTATAAAACGCCGTTTACTAAATAGAAATCCTCGTAGTTATTGCTTTCTAGCACTTTGACGATTGCTTTTGCCCAGTCATCACTTTGCTGTGCCTCTTTTAGTCTAAAACTAAGTGAATCTTCAAGTAGCATGGATGTCATTCGACTTAAAGCATCAACATGCTTCATTGTAGTTCCAGATCGGTGTTCAATAGTGTAATCAAAATCTTGAAGATACATGGCCCAACGCTCTACTCTTAATGGAATATCCTTTTTCTTCATAGTTAATGTGAAAGCATTACAATCAGTTACGATTTTGAATTTCTTACCGAGAACATAAATACGCCACTTTTTTAACGCTTGTATGATCGCCAGAACTTCAAGTTCATACGAATGGTATTTTTCTTTTTCAGGCTTCGTTTTGCGACTCATCCATTGTACAGGGTGATATTGTTGATCATCAACATCTTTCTGGAGAAGGACTGCACCGTAACCGTGCATGCATGCGTCCGCATGAATTTCGGTCTCTGCGTTTGGATTATAAAGTTTTAAAACTGGAGCACTTACAAGTGCTAATTTTAACTGCTTGAATGCTAATAGTTGCTCTTCGGAAATTTTAAATTTGGCTTCCTTTCGAAGTAAGTCGCTTAATGGCTTTGCAATAACTGCATATCCTTCTATGAATCGTCTAAAGTAAGAGGTTAAACCCAGAAACCTTTGCATAGACTTTTTGTCTCGTGGTACAGGAAACGTTTTAACCGCTTTTACTTTTTCTTCTTATGGTTTAACACCTCCGTTTTCTATTATGTAGCCGAGGAAATTAATTTTCTTCATTAAAAACTGACATTTCTGCCATTTGATTCGCAACCCATGCTCGGCTGCTCTTGCTAAAACTATTCCAAGCTTTTTAAATCCTTCATCTTCATGACGTGCTGGAATTATTATGTCATCCATATATACTACGATTACTCCTTGCTGGACCAGATCACGAAATATCGCAGAAATGTAGCGACAGAAAACTGCTGGCGAATTACAAATACCAAAGGGTACAAATTTGAACTCGAACTGTCCACTGCTTGTTACGAATGATGTGTATCGTCTGGAATTTGGTTCGACCGGGACGTGGAAAAATCCGTTTGTCAAATCAAGTGTTGTGAAAACACTAGCTCCTTGCAATCGATCTAAAACATCATCCATCAATACCATTGGAAAATTATCACGCAATATCTTCTCATTTAATTTTCTGAAATCACAGCATAACCGCTTTGTACCATCTTTTTTCGACACCAGGACTACAGGAGATGCATATTCAGACGTGCTTGGTTGAATTATACCTTCCTTTAACCAAGTCCTCACCTGTTCATCAATCGCTTGCTGATCAACATGTGATGTTCTCCTAGGTCTTTGGTAAACAGGTACGTCATCGGTGACGATAATCTTCATTTGAACCGGTGACTTAGAATTTGTTGTAGGCGTGTACTTCTGAATCGTGGCTGTTAACGCAGCCGATTGATTCTTACTAAGGTGGGATGAGTCGAAATGTTGTACTTTATCGACTTTGTCTAAGTCGTTCTGTAAACAAAGAGATGTAAATTCATCAAAAAATAGAGTATCTTTCCCTTCCGTGTTGACGCAACAGCTCCTTTCGACCATTAGCTCTTCTTTTAACTTAAACTCAGCATGGCCTTGTGTAAATAATACATCCGTCTCCCTAAAGACATCGTTACCCAATACAGCTTCATAGCGCAAATCACTATCTTTGGTTACGTGAAATGTTATCTTGAAATCAAAACCGTCTACCTTTATATTTGTTGGTACATCGCCGATGGTAAAGAGTTCACTTTCTTTAATACCCACCAATCGTCTTTTTTCATTGCCTAGACTTAGATCTTTTAACTTTTTGAATGTGCTATGACGCAACAAACTTAGGTCGGAACCCGTGTCCATCATAGCTTGAAACGATGTTTCTCCAACTATGATCTTTTTAAAAATTAGTCCGCTCTGGAGCTCTCTAGGCACATCTGTCATAGTGTTTACTATATTTCTTTCGATTTTTATTTGCTTTCCTACGGCTTGTTTACATTCGAAACTACGATGACCCAATTGTCCGCACTTGAAGCATTTATATTTTCGCTCGTTGTTACTACAATCTTTTGCTATATGTGTAGTAGCTCCACACTTATAGCATTTCCTTGTATATTCAATAGATGATTGTTGTATTGATACAACCTAACAAGCTTATTTCTTCTAACTTAATAGGCTTTGCAATTTCCATTAGAGTGTATAAATATTCTCTAAAAGACTCATTATTCTTTTTGCGACGACCTTGCAGCATACGATGAACATCAATGGAAGATAATTTGGTACCAAACTCATCAATAATTGCAGCTTTTAATGAAGCCCAATCTCTAATTCCCGACTGACTTCTCAAAAACAATTTCGCAGCTCCATTGAGCAATTGTTTAGCATATACGAACTTTTGGAGACTGTTCCAGCCTAAAGTATCGGAATTCTCCTCGAACTCCTGTATCCACTGATGGATGTCTAATGTGTCAGTTCCCGTAAAAGACGATAAGCTATCTTCAATGTCTTTTAATGTGAAGTTTTGTTTAATGACCGGAATAGCTTGTGCTTCTTCATACGAAGCTTCGCTTTCAACTTCTTCCTCATCATTACGCAATAGACCAAAATGTTGGAGAAGTCTGTCTAAAAGTTCAATTTTCCGTCCTTGGTCACTCAAACCCTCCTCCCTTAACTTCCCCCTTAATGTCGGTACCGTCATAGACAAAATGGTTTGAGCGTCCATGTCTTATTAAATTTTATAAATGAATAGATGAATATATTAGATATATGAATCTGCTTTTAAATAGTATTTTAAATTTTACTAAAATTTAAATTCAAAAAATTTTATTGATCTGACAATTTTAATAATAAAATGTAGTACAGACAGAGTGTTAAAGCTTACGGAAAAAATAAAAAATTATAATGGGTAAGACTTTCACCCGGCTTTTTAAAATACAAGAATTATTATTTTTAAATTCTTTCTTTCCTTTTAATATGCCTTTTCCTAATAAGTGGAGAGTCAAACAATGTTAAGACTGTTAATTTCTACGAAAATATATTCTCTTATCGTTTGTTTTTAAAAAAAAATGTTTAATATTCCATGACACCGTTACAAAATGAATTGAATAAATTTGATTTTTCGCTTACAATACTTAACCAAAACTTATATTTTATTATTTTCAGTGATCTCGTGTTGAAATAAATACATATGACAATGGTCAAAAAAATGTTGAGACTCAACTACGAAAACTAATAATTCGTTAGAAATATAAAATACTCTTTAATCGTTTACTTTAAAATTATATTATTTTATCTCACCGCAACATTTTAAAAATTTTTCGCTCTTCAAATAAATCTGGTGACTTTAGGTAAACAAAACATGTTTTTATTCTGATTTGGTCTTCTCTTAACTAAAGATTTTCTTCACTAGCTTGCAACATAGTACAACTTTTTCTAAAATTTGCGAATAATTTCGGCACAAGCAAACCAACTTCCAGATTCTTCCTTCGAATTTTAATGCGCAATATTTTATCGTTTTTTGTTCTCGTTTGTGCTCTTTCGCCTTTTCTGCTCGACTTATTTCCTTATCGGGAGTAATTCTTTTTCGTTGGTGATGTTAGAAAAATATTGATGAGTGGACAAAAAACAATTTTTAAAATGATTTGTACATTAGTTTACACCCTTAAGTTCAACTTCAAAAACCAATGTGCTGTTTGGAGGAATTTGTGGTGGTGCTCCACGGGCGCCATATGCCATGTGTGGAGGAAAAGTTATGCGTCGCTTTCCCCCAACTTTTTATCTCGGACGAGCCCCCAAATTTGTAGTATTAACATGAAAACACCTTTTTATTTTTAACAAACTTTTATTTTTAACAAACTTTTATTTTAAGAATCAATATAAAAAAAGACAATGTATTTGAAAGACAATCGCTTAATGGCGATTACAAAAATGGAATGAATAATAAATGTGTGCTGTCCTCTCTTTTTTCGTTCGTTTGTTCGTTCGTTCGCTTGTTCGTTCGTTCGCGTCTTCGTTAGTTTGTTCATTTGTCGGTTTGTTTGTTGGCTTGTCGGTTTGTTCGGTTTGTTCGGTGCACTTGTTATTTGTTAGTAAGTCAGTCCGCTCCTTGTCGTCCGCAGTTGTAAGTCCGTCCGCTGTCCGTCTGTGTCTCCTACATTCGGCCGTCCTGCAACGTCGTGCGACCCGCACGAATGGTTCCAAGCCTTCATGTATTCAGCGACTGTAGTAGTTTTATGAGGTCCTCCATGATCATAACTTCATATCTTCCGTGCGGTAGCTTCTGCTGAATTGAATATGGACCGAAGAATTTCGGTTTAAGTTTTAAACCAGGACCATACTGAGTCCTCTTAATGGCTACTAAGTCACCTAGATTATACGTTGTTGCCTCTTACGTTTAGAGTTAAAAGTACGGCGATTTTCGTCTTGGATCTTTAAGATGTTTTCTTTAGCTTGTTTTCTAAGATCTTCGCGTTCAATATCCAACTCTTTAATCAGCGAGTCTTCCAGCAAGTTCCGAACGTCTATGTCATCTGCATTACGCATTTCAATTCCAGTTAGTACCTTGAAGGGTGAAAACTTGGTGCTTCTTGGTGGGGTGCTATTTATAATGCGTTGAACTCTATCTATGTGTTTGTACCAGTTTGCTGGACTATTATGACATAATTTTGCTAACATTGGTACGATGATACGATGAATGCGCTCTACCTGGCCATTTCCACGTGGTACACCTGTTGCAATAAGTAAGTGATCTATTCTTTCTCGTTTACAATAGTCTTCGAAAACTTTGGCAGTCAATGCTGTACCTCTGTCAGTAATTATTCTTTTCGGATTTCCAAATATAGCTGCCTGTTTTTCTAACCTTTCTATAACCGATATAGCATCTGTGCTTTTAGTTGGATAAAGCCAAACGAATTTGCTGAAAGCGTCGACTACTACCAAAACGTGATTATATCTTTTATGCGTCAATTCCATTGGGCCTACGTGGTCTATATGATAGGTTATTAGTGGTCTGTCTTCTTTGTCTATGGGTGAGAGTAAGCCTTCCTTTTTACCAGCTTTCGCGTCTACAATTAGGCATTCAACGCAGCTTTTGACGATTTTGGCTACTTTCAAACTTAACTGAGGAATATAAAATGATTTTTCAATGTAATCCTGTGTTTTCTTTGCAGACATGTGTCCTTGTCGATGTGCGAGGCGGATAATTTCTTCTTCCATTGTTAGTGGTACTACTACTAGCTCTTTTACAGCATCTTTGTATAAAACGCCGTTTACTAAATAGAAATCCTCGTAGTTATTGCTTTCTAGCACTTTGACGATTGCTTTTGCCCAGTCATCACTTTGCTGTGCCTCTTTTAGTCTAAAACTAAGTGAATCTTCAAGTAGCATGGATGTCATTCGACTTAAAGCATCAACATGCTTCATTTTAGTTCCAGATCGGTGTTCAATAGTGTAATCAAAATCTTGAAGATACATGGCCCAACGCTCTACTCTTAATGGAATATCCTTTTTCTTCATAGTTAATGTGAAAGCATTACAATCAGTTACGATTTTGAATTTCTTACCGAGAACATAAATACGCCACTTTTTTAACGCTTGTATGATCGCCAGAACTTCAAGTTCATACGAATGGTATTTTTCTTTTTCAGGCTTCGTTTTGCGACTCATCCATTGTACAGGGTGATATTGTTGATCATCAACATCTTTCTGGAGAAGGACTGCACCGTAACCGTGCATGCATGCGTCCGCATGAATTTCGGTCTCTGCGTTTGGATTATAAAGTTTTAAAACTGGAGCACTTACAAGTGCTAATTTTAACTGCTGGAATGCTAATAGTTGCTCTTCGGAAATTTTAAATTTGGCTTCCTTTCGAAGTAAGTCGCTTAATGGCTTTGCAATAACTGCATATCCTTCTATGAATCGTCTAAAGTAAGAGGTTAAACCCAGAAACCTTTGCATAGACTTTTTGTCTCGTGGTACAGGAAACGTTTTAACCGCTTTTACTTTTTCTTCTTATGGTTTAACACCTCCGTTTTCTATTATGTAGCCGAGGAAATTAATTTTCTTCATTAAAAACTGACATTTCTGCCATTTGATTCGCAACCCATGCTCGGCTGCTCTTGCTAAAACTATTCCAAGCTTTTTAAATCCTTCATCTTCATGACGTGCTGGAATTATTATGTCATCCATATATACTACGATTACTCCTTGCTGGACCAGATCACGAAATATCGCAGAAATGTAGCGACAGAAAACTGCTGGCGAATTACAAATACCAAAGGGTACAAATTTGAACTCGAACTGTCCACTGCTTGTTACGAATGATGTGTATCGTCTGGAATTTGGTTCGACCGGGACGTGGAAAAATCCGTTTGTCAAATCAAGTGTTGTGAAAACACTAGCTCCTTGCAATCGATCTAAAACATCATCCATCAATACCATTGGAAAATTATCACGCAATATCTTCTCATTTAATTTTCTGAAATCACAGCATAACCGCTTTGTACCATCTTTTTTCGACACCAGGACTACAGGAGATGCATATTCAGACGTGCTTGGTTGAATTATACCTTCCTTTAACCAAGTCCTCACCTGTTCATCAATCGCTTGCTGATCAACATGTGATGTTCTCCTAGGTCTTTGGTAAACAGGTACGTCATCGGTGACGATAATCTTCATTTGAACCGGTGACTTAGAATTTGTTGTAGGCGTGTACTTCTGAATCGTGGCTGTTAACGCAGCCGATTGATTCTTACTAAGGTGGGATGAGTCGAAATGTTGTACTTTATCGACTTTGTCTAAGTCGTTCTGTAAACAAAGAGATGTAAATTCATCAAAAAATAGAGTATCTTTCCCTTCCGTGTTGACGCAACAGCTCCTTTCGACCATTAGCTCTTCTTTTAACTTAAACTCAGCATGGCCTTGTGTAAATAATACATCCGTCTCCCTAAAGACATCGTTACCCAATACAGCTTCATAGCGCAAATCACTATCTTTGGTTACGTGAAATGTTATCTTGAAATCAAAACCGTCTACCTTTATATTTGTTGGTACATCGCCGATGGTAAAGAGTTCACTTTCTTTAATACCCACCAATCGTCTTTTTTCATTGCCTAGACTTAGATCTTTTAACTTTTTGAATGTGCTATGACGCAACAAACTTAGGTCGGAACCCGTGTCCATCATAGCTTGAAACGATGTTTCTCCAACTATGATCTTTTTAAAAATTAGTCCGCTCTGGAGCTCTCTAGGCACATCTGTCATAGTGTTTACTATATTTCTTTCGATTTTTATTTGCTTTCCTACGGCTTGTTTACATTCGAAACTACGATGACCCAATTGTCCGCACTTGAAGCATTTATATTTTCGCTCGTTGTTACTACAATCTTTTGCTATATGTGTAGTAGCTCCACACTTATAGCATTTCCTTGTATATTCAATAGATGATTGTTGTATTGATGTATTCGGAGAACAAGGATTCGGGTTATTTAATGATTGACGCGAACCATGTATCTTTTCATACACTTTCAATTGCTCCTTCAGCTCCACGACGGTTTTCGCCTGATACAGAACAGTTTTATTAATTTTGGAATCCGGTATGCCATTCACAAAATAACCTAACAAGCTTATTTCTTCTAACTTAATAGGCTTTGCAATTTCCATTAGAGTGTATAAATATTCTCTAAAAGACTCATTATTCTTTTTGCGACGACCTTGCAGCATACGATGAACATCAATGGAAGATAATTTGGTACCAAACTCATCAATAATTGCAGCTTTTAATGAAGCCCAATCTCTAATTCCCGACTGACTTCTCAAAAACAATTTCGCAGCTCCCTTGAGCAATTGTTTAGCATATACGAACTTTTGGAGACTGTTCCAGCCTAAAGTATCGGAATTCTCCTCGAACTCCTGTATCCACTGATGGATGTCTAATGTGTCAGTTCCCGTAAAAGACGATAAGCTATCTTCAATGTCTTTTAATGTGAAGTTTTGTTTAATGACCGGAATAGCTTGTGCTTCTTCATACGAAGCTTCGCTTTCAACTTCTTCCTCATCATTACGCAATAGACCAAAATGTTGGAGAAGTCTGTCTAAAAGTTCAATTTTCCGTCCTTGGGCACTCAAACCCTCCTCCCTTAACTTCCCCCTTAATGTCGGTACCGTCATAGACAAAATGGTTTGAGCGTCCATGTCTTATTAAATTTTATAAATGAATAGATGAATATATTAGATATATGAATCTGCTTTTAAATAGTATTTTAAATTTTACTAAAATTTAAATTCAAAAAATTTTATTGATCTGACAATTTTAATAATAAAATGTAGTACAGACAGAGTGTTAAAGCTTACGGAAAAAATAAAAAATTATAATGGGTAAGACTTTCACCCGGCTTTTTAAAATACAAGAATTATTATTTTTAAATTCTTTCTTTCCTTTTAATATGCCTTTTCCTAATAAGTGGAGAGTCAAACAATGTTAAGACTGTTAATTTCTACGAAAATATATTCTCTTATCGTTTGTTTTTAAAAAAAAATTTTTAATATTCCATGACACCGTTACAAAATGAATTGAATAAATTTGATTTTTCGCTTACAATACTTAACCAAAACTTATATTTTATTATTTTCAGTGATCTCGTGTTGAAATAAATACATATGACAATGGTCAAAAAAATGTTGAGACTCAACTACGAAAACTAATAATTCGTTAGAAATATAAAATACTCTTTAATCGTTTACTTTAAAATTATATTATTTTATCTCACCGCAACATTTTAAAAATTTTTCGCTCTTCAAATAAATCTGGTGACTTTAGGTAAACAAAACATGTTTTTATTCTGATTTGGTCTTCTCTTAACTAAAGATTTTCTTCACTAGCTTGCAACATAGTACAACTTTTTCTAAAATTTGCGAATAATTTCGGCACAAGCAAACCAACTTCCAGATTCTTCCTTCGAATTTTAATGCGCAATATTTTATCGTTTTTTGTTCTCGTTTGTGCTCTTTCGCCTTTTCTGCTCGACTTATTTCCTTATCGGGAGTAATTCTTTTTCGTTGGTGATGTTAGAAAAATATTGATGAGTGAACAAAAAACAATTTTTAAAATGATTTGTACATTAGTTTACACCCTTAAGTTCAACTTCAAAAACCAATGTGCTGTTTGGAGGAATTTGTGGTGGTGCTCCACGGGCGCCATATGCCATGTGTGGAGGACAAGTTATGCGTCGCTTTCCCCCAACTTTTTATCTCGGACGAGCCCCCAAATTTGTAGTATTAACATGAAAACACCTTTTTATTTTTAACAAACTTTTATTTTTAACAAACTTTTATTTTAAGAATCAATATAAAAAAAGACAATGTATTTGAAAGACAATCGCTTAATGGCGATTACAAAAATGGAATGAATAATAAATGTGTGCTGTCCTCTCTTTTTTCGTTCGTTTGTACGTTCGTTCGCTTGTTCGTTCGTTCGCGTGTTCGTTAGTTTGTTCATTTGTCGGTTTGTTTGTTGGCTTGTCGGTTTGTTCGGTTTGTTCGGTGCACTTGTTATTTGTTAGTAAGTCAGTCCGCTCCTTGTCGTCCGCAGTTGTAAGTCCGTCCGCAGTTGTAAGTCCGTCCGCTGTCCGTCTGTGTCTCCTACATAGATTATTACTCAATGAATATAAATGTTTATTTAAAAACAAATACACGTTGGTTTTTTGAACGTATAAGAACCCGTAAAGTCATAAAAATCTTTCTGAGCTTCAGTGAATCCTGAAACAATAGATACCTAATTGGGAAACGTAAAGCGTAATCCTAATAAAATGTCTGATTTGTCAATGCTAAAGAAAAGACGCGCCTACATAAAAGGGAATATGACAAAACTCATAAATTTCATAAATGGTATAGTCAGCAACACCAACGTGGTTGGTTGAGGTTGCTCAATGTGGAAAGACTTAGAAACGATTTCATTGAAATTGAAAATAAGATAGTTACACGAGACCTACCGTGTTGAATAATTGCTCTATTAACAATAATCCCCTGTTCGTTGATCTCCCTAAGTGTTTACGCTTACCCCAACAAAATTTTTTTTGTGTGAACATTCGTATTGATTTTCGACTGTGTAACAACTGTCCTACTTATTTTGAAATAGTGCTCAAAAGCTAAACGTATATAAAAAAAAACCCGCTTTTGTTTCCTCTGTGTAACTGACCTATTTTTTTTAAAAGTATTACGCGTATAGAGCTCGCCTTTGCTCTTTCCTCCTAGAGTGTCATTTACGTTGATCTTTAATTAACATAATCATAATCATTTAATAAACTCAACTATGGTATGCGGTAACGAGGCATGTACCATCAATGACGATCACGAAGAGTGGGTGCTTTGTAGGGGAATCTGCGGCAAGTCGGTCCATGCACAATGTGTAGGTCTGAGAAAAAGATCTATACTATATCTAAAAGACCTTAGTGAAAATTTCTGGTTCTACTGCGACGAATGCAAGGAAGTTTCTCTCGCAGACGTTCTAAGAGCCATTAAATGTAGCAAGGAAGCAGATAAAACCATATTAATGGATAACCACACTAAAATCATACACCAATTGGCCAAATACGACTTTCTTCTAAAAAATTTCGATGACCTTAATTCCACCGTTCACTCCAATAGTGATTTATACATGTCAAAATTCAACTCAATTGAGAAGCAGCTCAAAATGATAAACCGTGCTTTTAAAGAATCCATGGAATCATCACCAACCTCACCATCTCTAGAAAAAATGACACAGCCCACACAGCCTCACAAGACGTCGTTAACAAGTTGGAATTGGTAATTGAAGCTACCAACAAACTAAACACACAATGTGATTACCTCCAGATGAGTACCTCGTCCCAATCTACCAAATCATCACGGATCGATGCCTTCGATTGTCTCATCTATCCGAAATCATAAATGAACTAGTCATCAAATCTAACGACACCAACGCCGAACTCTCCGAAACGCACTCCAGCCTTGGAGAAATAGCAGAAGAAATTAAGATAATATCTAGTAAGATCGACATTGTTCCTAATCTAAGTCATCATAACCCTATTAATAACTTGTCTATTCACGATGAACTTCATGATGTACTTATAAACGTATCACCTAACCCATCCGTGACTCATACTATCCCATCTCTGTCTATTACTTCTCCTACTCCCACTCTTGTCCGACCACAAACCACCACGTACCCTACTCTCAAAAAATTAGGTGAACGTTGGACTCATGCGGATTGGACCAATCGTATCAAGAGGCTAGAAGACCTAAATAATTCATCTAAAAACACCAACATGGCTCCTAATGGTCACCAAACCGCTGTTTTCCTCCTAAAAGGGCTAACTAACTAACTCAAGCTAACCTCGTTCATAAATCGAAACCATCTCCAAAATCCATCAAATCTGCTCCTCTTCCACCCAATCAACCTCCCCTTTTTGTACCTTAAAACCAACCTCCGACTAACATCCTCCGTAAACCCAAACCAGCTTCAAAATCCATCAGATCCGCAGCTTCACCATCATGTATCTATCGGTAACTATGCACATTCTAAAAGAATCTTACACCTCCAACACCTCTCATCGCTATTTCTTCGTCCTCTAAACTTGATTTCGTTTCAATAAAAATAACACTCCCCCGTAGGTCCCTGTACATTATGTGTTGCTACATTCAACCGGCACAACCTATCGAATCCTACCAACTTGCTATCGACGCCATTGACCAAATATTCGACTCATCTGACTCCCTTGACGACATCCTTATCTTCGGCGACTTTAATTTGCCTCAACTGCATTGGACTCCATCGGATGATGAATCCTTTTTCATCGCTTCAAATCCCAACTCATCAAAGGAATGTCTCTTCGTAGATCGGCTTACAGACTAAAGTCTATGCCAAGTTAGTGGCGTCCCTAACTACATGGGCAGGCAATTAGACCTTATTTTCACAACTGAACCCATTAACTCCTCTGTCTCGCTATGTCAACTATCCCTATCGACTATTGATAATTTTCACCCCCCTCTTCTCCTTTCTTTTTTCCACAACTCTCCACTACAGTCACCTCATCCCATAGTTCTCACTTCTTACGACTTTCATAAAGCTAATTTCCGCAAAATTAATGACTACCTTAACAGGTCTTCCTTTAGATTTGACAATCTATCTTTAAATGATGCCATCTCTACTTTCTACAAACAAATATTTAATTCTATTTCTCTTTATGTCCCTTTCACACGCCATAAAACCTCATCTACATCTCCTCCTTGGTATATTCGAAGGCTTCGCTCCTTACGAAACAAGAAAAACAAGTTATGGGCGACTTAGCTTCGAACTTATTCTTTTTCTGACTATTCCAACTATCTCGGTATTTACCTGCAATTTACCCAGCTTTATAATTCTCTTTATCAGCGCTACCTCAATAATGCACAAGCCAATCTAATAAATGACCCTAAGTCGTTTTTTCAATTCGTCAACTATAAAAAGAAGTCTGACGGCTAACCTCCATCACTCTCTTACAATAATACATCATCAACCGATCCGCTTACCATTGCCAACTTTTTTGCTACCTTTTTCAAAAAATCTTTCATCTTTCAAAAACTTATTGATGAATACTCACCCGGCCCAGAAGGTCTCCCCGCTATATTTCTTATAAAATTTTCTTCCAGCATCTTCCTTCCACTTTCTCACCTCTTTTGCCTATCCCTTTCACAAGGAGAATTTCCTCAGATCTGGAAGACCTCTTTCATAACCCCGATACACAAAAAAGGATCAAAGAATGATGTAACTAATTATCGCCCCATTGCTAAACATTCCTATATACCAAACTCTTCGAAAGAGTTTTATACGAAGCCTTAAGTTTCCACTGCAAGTCTCTTATCTCTCCCAGCCAACATGGCTTTCTGAAAGGTAGATCAACCACCACTAATCTTGTTGAATTCGTCTCGTCCGCCCTTTCAGCCTTAGAGAGTGGCAACGAATTCGACGTTGTTGCAACTGATTTCAGTAAGGCTTTTGATAAGATATCTCATCAACTAATCCTCTTTAAATTGTCTTCCCTTGGCTTTGAACCCATATTGTTAAAATGGATATCTTCATATATGGAAAACCGTCTTTATAGTGTTCGCTTCAGGTACGTCTAATCGTCCACATTTTTGGCAACCTCAGGGGTCCCACAAGGCAGCCATCTAGGCCCCCTTCTCTTCATTTTAACTATAAATGATCTCGATAGCGTCCTCAAACATTCCGCCATCTCAATTTACGCTGACGATACCAAGTTCTTCAAACCCATTTCTTCCCCACAAGACTCCTATCTCCTTCAACAAGACCTAGACAATTTTTCCACATGGTGCCAAAAAAATTGCTTGGATCTCAATATCTCCAAATGCCAATCTATTACCCTATCACGTAAGTGTAACAAGCCCCCTCCCAGACATTACCTTCTCCACGGTCAACCCATATCCCGCGTGCAATCTTTTCGAGACCTCGGCATATTGTGCGACTCGGAACTAAACTTCCGTTCTCATATTGATGAAATAATTCTCAAAGCCAACTCATCACTTGGCTTTGTCAAACGGTGGTCCAAAGAATTTTCCAACCCTTACGTGACCAGATCCCTCTACATTTCATTTGTCCGTCCCCTCGAGTACGCTAGTCAATCGTGGTCCCCATATCATCAAGTTCATGTGTCTATAATGGAGAGTATCCAACGTCGATTTCTCCGTTTTGCTCTTCGAGGGCTACCTTGGGACAATCATCTTTTACTGCCTCCCTACCAAGACCGCCTCAACCTCATAAACTTAAAAACCCTAGAAGAACGCAGAGATATAACTGACATTATTTTCATACATCGTCTCCTCTCAGGCTCCGTCGATTGCGCGTCTCGAACCAATTCAATTTTCTTTAATACTAACCCTCGTAATCTTCTATCTACCGACATACCGCACCATGTACGGCTCCAACGAACCAATCTCCCGTATGCTGCGTAAGGTTAACTTAAACCTTACTGTCTTAGTTTTTAGTCTTAGTTTTAAGTCTTAATTTTAAGTTCTCAATCATGTTAGCTTAAGGTTTTAGCTTGTAATAAGCCGAATAAATGGGGGCTATTGCCCCCACCAAAATTAAATTAAATTAAGAGTTAGATGTCGAATTCGAAGATAACTACTACAAAATAGTATCGGGCTTAAATTTTGCGTTACGCTTAAAATTGGAGCCAACAGTTTCACCCAATGATACAATGGTATATGCATCCATGGCAGGAGGGCATGTAGATGTAAGATCTGTATTCCATTTTTTTGAAGGATCTATTTTGCTGCACCATACATGATAACCCTCGATTGACACCATCGCAAAAATTGCAATACGTAAAGGGCACTTTGAAGGTAGAAGCGGCGAGGCTGCTAAAACATTTCAGCATAACCGACGCTAATTACATCGAGGCGTTAAAAAAGCTGAGAGATCGTTATGATAGGAGGAAACATACGATTTAAACGTTCATCAAAAACTTTATGTTCCAGCCAACAATCCCAGTACCAAATAGCACAAATGTAAGACGATTGCTAGATACATCGGATGAAATTATACGGGGACTTAAAGCTTAAGGAAATGACGCAGAATTGAGGAACCACTGGCTTATATATATCATGGTTACCAAATTAGATAAAGATACCAATAGCGCATAATCACAAGCTTCGTCGGAGCATGAGCTACCAACCCTCAACCAATTTTTTGGTTTTCTGTCTAACCGAATTGACGCGCTCGATCATTAAAAGCAGCCAATAGACGTCCTCAAGCTCAACCAAGTAATCCAAAGGTTATAGTCAAAAGCACGTCATTTCGAATCAGTCGCAATCATGTTTCAAGATTCTAGTACAAATTCTGAATCGGTTCGATTTTGTCTCACGCAGACGACAACTCACGTACTCAAAACTAGGTGAGATGTGAAACCAAAGTGTTACTCACTGTTTCCACCTCAAATAACAATAATGCTACAATAAATGTTAGCCGAATTGAAGGAACAATTTTGTAGAACTATTTCAAGCTATTTTCAATGTCAGCACAGATCAAAATGGCGAAATTTGAAATTGAAGAGAAGGGTCGCACTGCAAACACCGAGACGAAGGTACAGAAAATTTAGAACACATGTATTAGTGGGCGTTATAATTGTTAGATGTGATCAAAACCTTCTCTAAAGAAAGCCCAATTGTACGCATACTAATGCAGTGAAACTATCCCAAACGCGTCTGTGTTTGTGGGATGTGATGGGAGTGTACAAAAAATAAGCAGACGTATTTATGAAACGCGCTAACTGGTGGTAGTGCAAAGAGCGAGAAACGCATGATATGGTATTGGGAAACATAAAAACTTAATATGGATTTTGCTCTTTGTTGATTACCATTACATAAACATGGATTTTTTTAAGCATGCATCTGTGTATTAGCGAAACAGTTGGGCTTTCTATAGAGAAGGTTTTGATTATAACGCCCACTAATACATGTGTTCTAAATTTTCTGTACCTCCGTCTCGGTGTTTGCAGTGCGACCCTTCTCTTCAAATTCAAATTTCGCCATTTTGATCTGTGCTGACCTTGAAAACCGCTTAAAGTAATCCTACAACATTTTTCCTTCAATTCGGCTCACATTTATTGTAGCATTATTTGAAGCCCGTATACGTGTACATGCAAGAAGCCAATTATTTTATTGTAGCATTATTATTTGAGGTGGAAACAATGAGTAACACTTTGGTGAGACTTTATCACATCTCACCTAGTTTTGAGTACGTGAGTTGTCGTCTGCATTAGACAAAATCGAACCGATTCAGAATTTGTACTAGAATCTTATACTAGAATCTGCCATTAAATTACACTAAGCCAAAGAAAGAAAAAACATCACACAACTTTAAAATTGTATGCTATACACCTCGTACGTATACGAACTGACATCTCACATTCTGGTGAGTTTTTCACATTTGCGGCCAAAATCCGTACTCAGATCTTTACTTGATAGCACGCAAATAGGTCGGGAGTTCAGGATTGCTTCGATATCAGTCAGCAGTGTTGTCATCTCTTCTGTGGTAAGCGTGTGGCCGTCGGTTACTCGTCTCAAGTGGTATTTTACTTGTTTTACTGCAGCCTCCCACGGTCCGCCGAAATGAGGTGCGCTTATAGATAGAAAAAATATATATAGAAAAAATTAAATATAAAAAAAAAAAGGAAAAAGAAAAGGAAGGGTAATTGATAGCTAGTGGATTTTTTGTCCTTTAAAAGCTTATCAGTCACCCTTTTAGCATATAATACATCGTGATTACAGATGATTTTCAACTAATGACGCCAGATGAGTTTTCAATAATTTCTTAAATTTTGAAACATTTTCAGATGTTTTAATTTCATTAGGTATTTTATAATACACAAATGGCCCGATGAATGTAATTGCTTTCCTGCCAAATTCGGTTTTAATTTTATTACTCTTAAGAAAGTTGTTACGACGAGTATTGTAGTTATGACTTATACACTCAAAGTCTAAATTTGATAGAATAGACGTAATTTTCAGACATTTGTACACATAAATTGACACATTGAGTTTAAATAAGGCATTTATTGGAAGACTTCCTACAGCAACATTTCTATACAACTCAGTAGTTGAAAATAAGTGGGGAAGTCTATAAATAGCTTTACAACACCTATTTTGCAATACTTGGAATTTTTTTAATTTAGTTTTAGCAGCACTGCCAAATGTTGCAATAGCATAGTAGAAGCGTGTATGAATAAATGAAAAATAGATCATTTTTAATACATGTGATGGAACAAACGAAGCAAGTTTTCTAATCAAAAAAATATACGGGCAAATTCCAAGAGTCAACTTACGGATTTGTTCATCCCAAGACATATGTTTGTCAAGTAACACCCCGAGATATTTACATTTATCGACTCGTTCAATAGTATCATTGTAAACTTGTAAGATAGGTAAATCGCAGTGCGGCAAGAATGGGGAGTGAAACACAATAAATTTGGTTTTACTAAGATTCACTGATATTTTATTGAAAGAAAAATAATCCATTAATGTGGTGATATCATTTTTCATTTCCGACATGGCCTGCGTACAATCTTTTGATTTATAAAAAATTGCTGTATCATCAGCAAACTTGTTTAGTTTACCAGCCAAAGGTAATTGGGCTATATCATTTATGAAAATCAAAAATAATAAAGGCCCAAGAACACTTCCTTGTGGCACACCACAGTTAATGGTTAGTATGTTACTAGTGACACCATTTATTGCCACAAATTGTTTACGATTATAAAGATAACTATTCAAAAGATTATACGATAGGCCCCGGAAACAATAACGATATAATTTATCAAGAAGCAATCTATGATCTATAGAATGAAATACTTTGTGAAGGTCCAAAAATAAACTACATGTGTATTCTTGATTGTCAAAGGCTCTATATATATTAAATCAGTTATTTCAATTAACGCAGTATCAGTGCCGGAACCCTGCCTAAAACCATACTGGTGACAAGAAAAAAAATTAATTTCATTTAGATATGCGGTCAATCGATTCGCAATTAATCTTTCCAATATCTTATCAAATACAGACAACATAGAAATTGGCCGATAGTTGTTAATAGATTTACTATTACCAGCTTTAAAAATGGGCAAGACTTTTACAATTTTCAAGCATTCCGGGTAAACCCCCTTTCAAACACTACATTGAATATATCAGCCAAAAGGTTGGAAAAATATACAGCATTACGCTTCACAGTTACATTTCGAATATTGTCATACCCACCACCTTAACTATTATTTAGACCACAAATAATATTAAACACTTCAGAAATTGGAGACAAGAAAAACGAGTTAGGTTTAGTGTTGATGGTACTAAATTGATTCCAATTATTGTTAGTATGGTTACATATAGTTACCATAGAAGCAGAAGTTGTACCCACATTTGTAAAGAAATCATTGAAAATGTTAACAAGTGTGGTCATCTCTTTATATTCTACATTATTATGTATAATAGATTGCACATTTGCTTTGCTATTACTTTTTAAAAATTTATTGATTTGCTTCCATACTTCTTTTTGATTTAAATTACTAAACAAGTTTTCAAAATATTTTATTTTGTGTAGTATTTTAATGACTTGACTTTTTTGTTAAGCAAATTTAATTTGTTTTTTAACACGAAATTATCCGTGTTAAGTTTATATCGCTTATAGATTCGGTTTTTTGTTTTAATTAAATTCCACAGATCAATGCTCATCCAAGGGCAATTATTAGAATTCTTCATTTTCACCCTAACTTGCTGAATGTTGGTGTTATTATCAACCAGATCATTATATTTTTCAATAATATTTTTTAAGGTAAGATCAGGATTGCGAACATTGAAGGATGTCGAGCTTAAAAATTCATCGAAATGGCGATTGACTATCTTAAAATTGACAGTTTTTTTTTCTTAATTTCTTGTGGTGTTTTTCTGTTTGTATACAAATTGAGAGAAGACGAAACTGTGATCACTAATGTCAGATTCAATGGTTGAGTTAAAAACACAGTCTATATTAATGAAACTAGAAATGGCATGGTCCAAAATCGCCCATTAACTGCTTGATACTTTCTCCTTTATATTTTACACACTTAAGGGAGCCATGAACAGTCTTTCGAACCAATTGTCTGCATCCCAAGATCCAGTATTTATGGCGCATTGTGGTGATCATTAGTGTTTGACCAGCGTGAAGGTATCGCGTATGATGTTGCTTTACAATCAGTTTGGTCAGCTCATCCTTTGCTGGCATTATTATTAGATGTTTTATTGTATAAATCATTGCTGCATTTCTGATTCTTTCTCCGACTCGTAGTAGGCCTGGCTCGTCAAGGAATGGGTTGAGGTATTTCAATTTACTTGAGGCTGGTAGTTCTTTATTCGCCGCTATCAAATTAATTTCTAATTTGAAATGTCTCGACTGTACATGTTGGAAAATATGGTATTGTGCCTTTTGTAAGTCTCGACAAAGCAGATAGTTTGACGCTAAGGTTTTGGAAATACGCTTTAATTTTACATCAATGTACCGAATGAGGTAAGCTACTATTCGGGTGATTTTGCTTAAGCTTGAGATTCTTTCTACTAGATCGTCTATTATGTTTGGTTGATGACGATGGTATAGTCAGTCCAGGCGGTGCTTTCGCCTACTTCGGTCTTCAGAGATTGTTTTATGTTTAATAGTAACTTGTTAAGAAGCAATGCGCCGCATAGTTCCAATCGTGGAATTGAAATTTGCTTTACTGGTGCAACTTTTGTTTTTGCTGATAATAATTTAACAATGATTGTCCATTTGGTTTGGTTACGTGCCCGTATACTACCGCTGAGTAAGCGAGTCTGAAGGCATCTGAAAATCCATGTAACGATAACTTGGTACTTGTATTTGTGTGTATTTATGTTTCTATTTCGATCTGTTGAATTTTTGATAGGTTATCTCTTAATCTTCACCATTCTGATGCTAGATCAGAGGGTAATTGATCGTCCCAGTTTAGGTTTCTAGTCCATAATGATTGGAAAAGAATTTTCATGCTTATAGTTATCGGCGCGAGCCACCCTAAAGGATCGAATTGAAAGCAATCTTTCATTGGATTCCAATGCAAACCTAATACTTCTACTGAGGTGGATTTTTATATTTCTAAGTGGTTCGTTACTTCGGTGGATTGAGCAATATTTATTAGGATTGTCTCCTCATTGGTTAGCCATTTTCTAAGCTGGAATCCGAAACGCGAGAGTATGGTTTAGGTACTCCTTAGGGTTATTGCTTCGTCAAATGTGTTCGCTCCTGTCATGAGGACATCTACGTACATGATGTCTTTGATGTGATTTACTGCATTTGGGTATTAATTTTTATATTTTTCGGCTGCTTCGTTTAGTGCACGTGTGGCTAAGTATGTCGCACTAGCTGTCCCGTAGGTGACGGTTTACACTTCGTAAGTCGTAAATGGTTTCTTTGGTGAGTCTCGCCATATAATTCGTTGGTACTTTGTATCATTTGCTGCAGCGCGAATTTGGCGGTAAATTTTTTCAATATCTGCGGTAAATGCTACCTTGTACAATCGGAATCGGTATAATATTTCGAGTAAGCTGGATTAAACTATAGGACCGACTGTTGATTTCTTTCATATGGCCCAATGAAGCAAATTCTTTATCTCTTACGAAACTTTTTTCCATGTAGTGCATTCGTTGAACTGCAGTTCGAAAGGAATCTCCTAATACATCCGAAGAAATCTTGAACGGAAGACGTACTTCAAATCGGCCAGTGCTGTTTACCCTTTTGGTTTGGTTTCTTGCATAATTCTTCTCTTTCGTAAAATGGGTAGGTTTGGTTGGGATCGCTTCGATTTCCCAAAATTTTTTCAACAAGTTGTCTAGTTCATTTCCTGAGGAAGTAACATTAACTGCAATTGACTGTTTAAACTTTGTTTCGTCGGACTTTCCTGCAACTTCCCAACTTATAATGTATTCTGCATTATTAAGTTGTCGATGATTACCTTTCCATTCGAAATTAGTTTAAAAAACATATCTGCACCACTAATGATATCAATTTCCGCAACTTGATGAAAGATTCAAGGACACCACTGATTTTTAGCGCTCCGAGGCCAAACTGATACCTCCGTTGCCAAAAAGAAAGCGCAAACCGATCTCGAACGTCATGTGCTCATGTCACTGGCGTAGTCTGCATCGCTGTATCCAATTAAATCAAAATCATATCTGTCCTCGAAAACGATGCCCGTATCAATTGTGCTTTTGATTCGTTTCGCCACATTCACGTGAGCATTCGCCGGCTTGGCTAGATACCAACTGCAATTGCCAGCTGCAAAGCAAAACTGATGTCTGGTTGTGTTGCCACAGCCAATTACATTAGACTGTCGATCACTTCACGATATAGAAAGTCGGTCTCTTCATCCGCGAGAAAATCACCCAAGTTTTATGTGTTGTCCAATGGTGTCGATACAGTGCTAGACAATCCATCATTTTGAAACGATTGATTACCTTTTGTGCGTACGCTTGCTCATTGCCATGAATCGACCCGTCCGATTGCCGTTCGATTTCGAGGCCCAAGAAACACTTGGGATCAAAAAACCTTGACCTCGAACTCTCACCGCAAATGTTAAATAACTGGTGCAATGGACCTCTTGTTCTATGTGGCAATCAGTCCGTCGTCGACGTGAATTGCCAAGAACAAAATGCTATCGCTGCCGTTTCTCACAAACACGAAGGGGTGCGATTGTTTTAAATCAAATTTGTCGATTAACGACGAAAACTTCTTGTTCCAGAATCCGATGCCTGCTTCAAACCGTACAAACTTTTTGTTAGCTTGATTAGCTTTTTAATGAGCTAATCATACTCCTCGCCCATTGCCTTCTTCCACTGTTTGTGTTCATCCTATCCAAAAACCTTGTATTTTACCGGCTTTTCGTTGACTGCTAACATTGCATGGGGGTTAATGAAATCTGGGAAGTCTGGAATGCCTCTCCAGGATCAGGCAACGGTAACGCGCAATATACAGCTTAGCACGGTGCAAGACCGTTTAACAGGTACAATATAATGTCAAACTTACTCGATGTCGACCTGTCAAGCAGAAGCAGAAACGGATCTAGAGGAGAGAACCTCGATAAATAATCCTCAATCCAAGGTCAGACACGTGCGTCAAGGGATGAATGGCTATGAGAAATTTGGTCGCTAGCACGGAACTCCGGATACCTGGTACACCCCGGTTTAAATTTGCCTTACCTCAGCAAAAGGGTCTATGGTGGTGGACCTTTCCTTTCCTCAAAAGACGAAACAAATGGATAGTTTTCATAATATAACCTCTGAGGGCGGCGCTCACCAAACGCACCAATCTCGGAAGCCATGGACCCCAAGGCCCTACTTCCGTGACTGAACAGACTATTGTAGCACAGATCCATTACCGTGGACTATGTTCGTACACAAGGTTCCACCGTGCCAAAATGCATGGACAATGTGTCCACATCCACTTCGTCAGACTTAAGGGACATTCTCACGAGCTGAGACCTTCAACACAGGAAGAATAAAAGACCGCAATTATGCGGAGCCGCAAGGAAACGATTAAATTACCTCAAAATGACGGGACTTTCCCTAACGATGCTCTAGACCCGAGTTTCCCAAAGTGTGCTCCGCAGATAGAAAGGAAATAAATTTAAAATCCACAAGATCATTTATGTTTTCGCGCCTGCAATTTCTTTGAATGTCGTCACATTTTTTCAAATGTGTTTTCTTCTTCTGCCGGTTAGAATTTATCTGAAATCCATTTTCAGTTGTTGTCGCATAACCAGGCTGTACCCGCAACTCTGTTCTGCTACCCAACATGAGAGAGGTATGTTTATACTCATGCAAACACATTTTGTATCTTCTTGTAACTGACATAGTTGTAGCCGCAACGGCGTTATAACGGTCCTTTCTCGACACTTCTGTCTGTGAATACATCTCAAGATGCGAAGTTCTTAGTAAATGCAGAAAAGGGCTACGCATTGTCGATTTCCTGCAAAACAGAAACATTCGCCAACACAGCCTTATGATCTTAAGACCCATTTGATTTTGTATGCGAATAGAATCCGTGCATTACGTAGTAATACTCATAGTTCAGCAAGACGTTTTTCATAAAATATTTACATACCTAGTTCTTTTAAGTTCATCTATGAATAGGATTTAATACCTTTTATTTTTGTATGGAAACAATCGTCGTAAAAACAAGACATCTCTTCGTTGTGTTAAAATTGTGAATAATAAATGGATCGCTGGTTAAAGTCTGGATCCTTAAAAGGAACAGTAAAATTATCCGATATTGCATGGAAAATAGCTACTGAAGATAGCAGTTAGGAGGTAAACTATTGCGCTAGCATTGCTGTTGTGGATGAGTGCGCAATAGAAACAGCGAGTTCAGAACTTTCTGAAATGTTGGACAGTTTACCTAGTACTAGTTCTATGGAGTCAACGTGGCAAAAAAAAACAAAAAAACCCGTGAATCTTGAATTTTGCGAGACTAGTACAATGTTTCCAGAAAAAATGAGCCGCCATTTTGAGGGGCTTCACCCGAATGCAAGTCTAAGTCCACAGATTTCTTTAAAAGAAAGTACGGTGAGCTAACATAATCTCAAAAAATTATAACACCACAGTTAATGAAAAAGCTTTAATGGCATCATACTTAGTCAGCTTCCGAGTTGCTCAAACAGGTAAAGCTCATACAATCGCTGAAAATTTAATTAAGCCGTGTTTTAATGACATTCTTTGCACGTTACCAATACCTATCGCTAGAATAAAGCAAAAGGCCAAGTTATGTTCTAGAAGTCATTATGTTCTTCATCGCCATGCCCTTGATATGAGCAAAATGCCTTTTTTCCTTAAAGAAATCCTAGACGAAAGCTTAAAAATAATAAACTTTATTAAATCACGACCTAAGAACGCAGGGCTATTCAAAGTGATGTGCGATGACATGTATGTAGTTGGCATATGTTTTACTACTTCACGCAGAAGTAATTTGGCTTTCTCCGGGCAAAGCTTTGATTCGACTCTTCGAAATGAGGGCTGAAGTAAGAACGTTTTTTAGTAGATGAAGACTGCTTTGGGTGAGATTGGGTAATGCAATGAGCGATGGCTTTTAGAGTTAGCGTATTTCGCAGACATTTAAAAAAATGAATGATTAAAGTCTTTCTCTTCAGGGAAACGCAATAACTATTTTTGATACCAGCGACAAAGTAAAGGCGTTAAAAAAATGGATTTTTGGGAAAAATCAATTAAAAATCGAAATCTAGGCAGCTTCCCAATGATCAAAGAGTTTAAAGAGGAGATAGATTCTGATATTCTCGATGATATTTTAAGTGAGTTTCACAATCACCTGCTGAGTTTGGAAGAAGGTTTCCAAACCTGCTGGCTTCTCTAATAAGCTACCTAAAATATTATATTTATGTATTTATGAATTACATTTTAATTTTATTTTAAACATTGTTGTTGCTTTTTTTTTGCTTTAAGGAAAAATAAATTTTATTTTGGTATCAACTTATTAAAAAAAAGTGTGGTTAAAATTATCGGGCTGAAAAAAAGTGCTCCGCTGTAAAAAAAATTTTCTAAAAAGTGCTCCACGACCAAAAAAGATTGGGAATCGCTGCTCTAGACCATTGCCAGTCAAAAATCAAAGACAGGATGTTCACAACCACAATAAAACGAGTTCGATCAAACGACCCCAGGTCTAAATAATTCCAAAAAGGGATTGGGTAGCATACCCCACTCTCAAAGTAGCCAAAAAACCAGCAAGCGGAGAAAATCCGGGCGGATCATGAAGGATGTTAGGTTGGCAATCACCGACAAACTGGAGGCGACTTAAATGGCAACGATCCTAGACAACATCATAGACGCGGTGGCGGAGCTTCCCACTGATGGTATAGATGGAAAATTTTAGCTGCAGAATCAGACACTGTTGTTATAGTCCAGAAAAAGCTGTAACGCAATGCAGTTTGGAAAATCCTATCACGCAAGGACAGGGAAAACGAATATCTGCAGTTAAGTGTCTCGCTCTCACCAAAAAAGCAGAGAAGCTTAAGGGCTACCGATTCAAAGTCAACTGGCTCTTCGGGTTTGAAACAAAGTAAAGACAGAATTAGAGCAGAGGTAGAGCTGGACCCAACAATGAGCCACCTAAACCAGGGCAACCCAGTCCAATTGAAAGACCAGTACACCACCCAGCCACGACCAGTACTAAAAACAAGCCCAATGACCGAACACCGAAACCAGGTCACTCGGATCGTAATGCATACAAAAAATGTCCACAAAACATTGCACAATTCTGTGCTGCTACTCTCTTAACATTTACTCCATAAATCAATTTCCAGAGATCCGCGATCCCCTTAGAGACGCTCCTAAAGGAAGCAAGAGCAACACCAATTTTTCCACTTACTTCTCAGGAGATGAAGAAGATCCCCCCAGAAACGACACAGAGCTTCATAAACTTATACATAGCTCGAAAGTATCTGATCGGATGCGATGCAAACTAACACCACTTATTTTGGGAAAGCACCGACACCAACAGCAGAGGTTGTTATCTTTTCATTTTATTATTTCACTATTCATTATTTTATAATCTTTTTATCTTTTCATTTTATTATTTTATTATTCATTATCTAACCACATGTTGCCTTAAATTTTCGTTTGTTTCGGCTAGGATAATTGCAGAAGTACCGTCCACATAATCCTTAACCTGCCAACCGGGATGTTACCCTTTATCTTTTCATTTTATTATTTTGTTATCTTTTCATTTTGTTATCTTTTAATTTTATTATTTTTTTATTTTATTTTTTTATTATCTTTTCATTTTTTTATCTTTTCATTTTTTTATCTTTTCATTTTATTATTTTGTTATCTTTTCATTTTATTATCTTTTCATTTTATTATTTTGTTATCGT